>JAEPBF010000278.1:8336889-8957204 GCA_019739055.1 Passiflora organensis | reverse complement strand
AGATAAAAGTAGTGGATTCCATGCCGTTATCGTTGGGAAGGGAAATTGCCTTCCCTCTGTGTGGACAATAATTGATGGGTTTACCCCGTTCCCAATGAAGTGCGACTTGATTTCTCTAACATCAACACAAAAGTCAAGTTAGAAATAATGGCCATGTTTTACCAGTGGGAAGAAGAGACTATAGAGAACCATCATCTTTTCTTAATTTTTCTGACAAGATTTACATTAAAATATAATATGTTTTGTCCCTCCATAACACTATAATCATTCCGGCAAAGCATGTCTGATTTAAATATCCTCCATCACTAACTGATCCCATGAGGAAAACATGATTGGTAATTAGGAAGAAAGAAGCTAAACTATACTCTTAATTCAGAAAGAAATCGGATAGGCTTATCTGTACTCAAACCCCCGAGTTGGTGTTTGGGACACTTTGGGTTACTTCCTTTAACAAGAGGAGTGATTGTCCGATGGATCATCATATCCCTACTTCCACTCATTGATGGGTCAATGGTGAATAAGGACCAAGGGACCCAGCTATAGAATGACAGATTCCTAACCTAATCATATTGATCATCTTTCTTTTCAAACAACCCAATTAAAAAGATCCGACAAGGAACATGAAAACCAGGGATGAGATTATTTCAATTAGTTTCAGGCAAAAGAATTGTGATTAAAATCCTGGGAAAGAACAGCGATAATAAGCTCCTTCGTCAATGATTAAAGCCAGATAAGCAAGAAATTTTTAATGCTTCAATATGAGGGGGGCTTAATCATCACATTCATCATCCCTCGAAATTTCCTTTGTCTCAAGTTGCAGCACGTTGCGCACACGCGCGGGTGTCGGAGGATTATTTCGGACCAGGTTTATATTATTGTAAGGAGGAGTCCAAATGATTGTGAAGGAGTGCGTGTCGGGGCGTGAAGGGACAAGATGACACACACGACTGTGTTTGTTTGTGCGGGACCACGAGAGGGGTGTGGAGGCACGTGGCTGCAGGCAAGACATGTTGGTCCACGTGATTTGAGGGAGGGAAGGCAAAGTAGGAGAGAGACTGAGATGGGGGACTCGGAGAGGAGTTTTCTTCCACGCCTTTCCTTATTTCCCGCACCTCCAGTCCCACGTGAACTCCACTCTCTGTTGTCTCCCTTTGTCTCTCTCCCTTTCTTGCTCGCTCAGCCCCACTTGAAAAGTACAGTCGTCATTATTGGCTTTGCTTTCATTGCTTCGGCTCTCACTTTGGCTGCGCCGCAAACAAAGCCATGAGTTTAATCTTAAGTTTTTCTTTTGCCAGGAACTGGCCTTCTTACAGATCTAGAGTCACTTATGCTGACACTATCTTAGTGCTTTGATATGCCTGTATTTAGTGATACTATCTCGACCTTAACCTCTAAAGAGGTAAAGAAAAAGAATTACTTGGTTTGGCAGCCGTTATGCTTTAGCCAGATAGAGCGGTTTCAGTCTTTCGGCTTCAGCCATCTAAAAAGTTAGACAATTATTAGGCACCACCTCGTGCACGCACGCTCTCCCTCATACGTCATCCCCACTCCTTCCACACAGCAACAGGCAATAAGTGGAAATGTGCGAGACACGCACGCCAAATGGGATGGGGGCATGGTTTTCCCATGCAGGTGTAAAGGGTTTCTTTTTATTGTACAAAATGGAAAAGTTTAAGAAAGCGACGCTTTTGTCCGGTAAACACCCCCCTCGTGCTAATCGCATGAGAAAAAGATTTTTCGGAAAATGATAAGGAAGTGCTATAAGCTGTGGGGCCCACGCTTTTTATGATCAAAACAAAAGTTGATCTGTCTGCTTCCAATCATCACCATCCACGCCTTGATTTGATGGTTGTCTAGCTTAACTGGCTTGACCCTAATTATATTATCAACACAGGATAGCATGACCCCACAACCCATGTGTTCGATGCATCCTGATCATCGGTTCTGTACAGGGATTTAATCTCGACCGTTTGTTTGTCATAAGAGGTGGGGGGAAAGTGACTGGCATGGGAGACGTTTGCATGTGGGGAAATGGATCTTTTTCCGAAGCCGTATAATGAAGTGCATCTTCGGTTGTAGTATGGTTGGGATTACAGAGAGAAAGTTTACTACTTGCATTAATTTGAGGTTTGGTGGGTTGGCAGAGTTTTCCCACTTAATTGATTGCCAGCGAGATTTAGCAAATTCTATGTCTGTGGTATAGTGATGAATTGATTCATTTTTCGGGTACGCACTTCTTTATAGGATGATAGATTGTTGGTCAGAGAGGATAATGAAGATGAATTATTGGAAGACCTCATTGCAGTTGGGTATGGAATTCTTTCGTCGACGAAAGGTAGATAGGACCTTTATTGCTTGGAGTTAATTCCTACTTACTCCTCGTAATTTAAACGAAGAAGTATCGGATTTTGACAGGACGGGTGAAAGGAAAGGTCTTGCAAATTTATGTGGTGCCTCAAATCTCAATGCATCTTCTTTGTAGAAAGGGGTAAAGATTTCTCTGTTGGGTTCATCAACTTTTTCGTGTGAAAGTTGGATGGATGATAAACTTTTGACCATCTCCCAATCATGATTGTCAAAAGAGGATAAATTCCTTTTCATATTAACGTGAAGCGTTTAACTATTGGGTGAAAAATCGATAATACAAATACACTGTTCTTACAACTTGCGAAAAAGCAAAATGGAGAGAAAGGGAGGAAACTAAATATCCGATTTTCCCTCTGCCAATTCTGGGTTTTGGGAGGTTCTATTAGTATTTACTGTTATCACCTTTTTTTTGCTTTTTGCTATAGTCAACGGTCAATGAGCATTGTAGTTAAGCAACTGTTGAGCTTAGCTAATCTGTACCCAAGACAGTTCTTACACTCCCGGTTAAAGAAACCAAAGTAGTTTACCATGGCTTGTTATTTATGTAACGACACAGTTTGTGGGGTAGGAAGGGACAAAACAGATGAGTTTTATTTATTTATTTTTTCTTGGTTGGGAGGGGTTAAACAAACAAACCAGAGTTGGGTATTATTATTTGGGGAGGCAAAAGCCATGATTGAGATAATTGGCCTCCCTGACAACTAGTCATGATTGAACTTGCACTCATCACACTCCCCGGTCCCCGTTTCCTCTCTCCCTTTTTTTTTTTTCTATATAATCCCCCCACAGAACTCCTACTCTTCACACCATCCCCAGTCATTTGTACGCAACGCTGGTTATCCCATTTGTTTCTCTCCTCCTACCTCCAGAGCCAAAAGCCAGACTTAGTCACAAGTCTGAACGGAGATATAATTTCTATACACAGAAAGAGTTCTTGATTTTGTGGGCTAGAAAGAAAGATGATGGTTGAAAAGGAAGATTTGGGTTTGAGCTTAAGTCTAAGCGTTCCTCAAAATCACCATACTTTGCAGCTGAATCTCGTGCCTTCTATGGTCCAGACTTCTTCTTCTGCTGCTGCGGTGGCTTCTCCCTTGATCAAATCCCAAAAGCCTTCATGGCATGAGACCTTCCATTCATCAGGTACCCTGTTCTGTGTTGTGTCTCACGGATCCGCATGGCCTCATGTTTTAGATCTCCTGCAACTGCCTTTTTTCTTGCCTGTGTAAAAAAAGTATCCCGGGTTTAAAATTGCCTCTTTCGTTTTTCCTTTTGGCTTCTCTTTTGATCTTTTCTTTTCACTTTTTATCTCATGCATGTCCTTTTGCAATTTCAAAGTTACGTTTTAGTTGTCGCTCTTTTTTCCTATACCTTTCTTCTATTCACACCTGTAGATCAGGACCTCAAAGGATACGTTTCTTAACTCAAACCTCACATGCAGATCCGAACTCGGATTCCTTCCGTGGTGAGACAAGATCATTTCTCAGAGGGATCGACGTCAACAGGTTGCCCGCAACGGGCGATTGTGATCAAGAGGAAGCAGGTGTCTCCTCACCAAACAGCACCGTTTCGAGTGTGAGTGGGAAAAGAAGCGAGAGGGAGGGGAATGGAGATGATAATGAGATGGAGCGTGCTTCATCTCGTGGTATCAGCGATGAGGAAGATGGTGATACCTCAAGGAAGAAACTTAGGCTATCAAAAGATCAGTCTGCAATACTCGAAGAGAGCTTTAAAGAGCACAACACCCTCAACCCAGTAAGTACTTTCTTCTTAATCGTATAACTTTCAGTTTGGTTCCTGGAAAAAGTACGGGAAAAAACCTGAGTTTTTATATTTGCTCGACTGTTTAAAGTCAAAAACGGACAAAATCTTGGCGGATTTCCTGTATTTTCTTGTCAACCAAACAAAAAGCATATTTCTTCGACGTGTAAATCGGTGACCATCCTGACAATTTTTTTTTTGAACATCTGCAGAAGCAAAAATTGGCATTAGCCAGGCAACTGGGGCTAAGGCCTAGGCAGGTGGAGGTGTGGTTTCAGAACAGGAGGGCAAGGTGAGAGAAGTTCTTTACCATTTCAAGGGTGTTTGTAAAGTTGGTTCGATTTTCCAGATCTACCCTTCTTGGAAAGCCTTATTTACGCGGGGTGTTTAAATCGTTTATTGCAGAACCAAGCTGAAGCAAACAGAGGTTGACTGCGAGTTCTTGAAAAGATGCTGCGAGAATCTGACGGAAGAGAACCGGCGGTTGCAGAAGGAGGTTCAAGAGCTTCGTGCACTGAAACTTTCCCCACAGTTCTACATGCAGATGACCCCACCCACCACCCTCACCATGTGTCCATCATGTGAGCGTGTAGCGGTCCCACCATCTGGATCATCAGCCGTCGAACCCCCACGCTCCCACCTGCACATGGGTCCCGCTCACAGCCGGCCCATCCCCATCAACCCATGGGCTCCTGCAGCGGCTGCCCCCATTTCCCATGGCCCGTTCGATGCTCTCCGCCCCAGATCGTGATCAAGACGATTGTGCATTTTGATCATTCTCCGAGGGAAAAAAGGTCGTCGGGAAAAGTGTACGGTACAGCGGGGGAGGGGCAAGAACAGCAAATCTGTTTGTAATAGCGGACCATTTTTTCTTGTGTTCAAAGTCGTTTAGTTCTTAATTTAGGTCTTTAGATATGGTTGTTGCAGTACATGATTTGGTGGGACTCCATGTTTTGTATTATTGACCCATCATAATCCCGCCCCTTAAAAGAAAGTTGACATGATTAGTTTAATCTTTGTTGCTAATCAATACTAATGTTCCGAGGATTAGAGGAAGCTCCTGCGAGGGGTTTTTTAACCAAGTCAAGCCAATTCTTATAGGAAAAGTTGATATTCTTAAGTGTCAACGGTGTTTGCATATAAACGATCAGTCGTTCCTTCATGCTTTTGGGTTTTGGGTGCTTTTCAAAGTATAGATTTGTGGGGACGGGGCTTAGATTCTCATGGTTTGACAAACCAGACCCTGGAAATGTTTTCAGATGGACGGGGCTTAGACTCTCGTGGTTCCGAGGAAAAATTTACCATCCCAAATATAAAAGAGTCAATACTCAAAAAAATATAAAAAATATTAATACTGATAAAATCTCAGCAATTTAAAGTGGTGGGAATAATTATAGGGGAGTCGTGGTCAAAAAGGTTGAGCGTTATTATGCTCAAGAGATGATGGCTAGTTAGAAATCAATGAATGACCATAAAAGAAATATTCCATGTTAACGTTTCGTTGAGCAACTGGATTTTTCTTTAAATTTTCTTTTAGTGCTTTTGGCTAATCTAAAATCAACAAGAAAGAAGTCAAGGTTATTCTCCAATTAATGGGTTCGTGGTAGAAATTTGTCTATTTTCTTCCTTTTCGTGCCATCATTATCTTATTGACTTGGAGTCTTGGAGAATGAATTGCCCCCGGAAGTTTCGAGGAAACAGACACGAGGCTAACCCAATAGACCAAAAGCCAACTTCTTCTAAGCCCAACGCATTTGGGGCTTTCTTGTGGAAAATCCAACGCATCAATTCCATACTCGCATTTGTTAACTTTGAAGCTCATCTCGTAACTTGTTTGGGTCTGTCCATTTCAATGTAAATGCAACAGAGGAAGGATGGAGAAAAACATATATTCGACAGTAGTTGTACAAGAGCGGCAGGGAAGATGAGAAGAACCAAGAAAAGAAAAACAATTTCTGCTTCAATTGTTGTGTTAATAACAGTAAACCATGCAACATTTGTATACCATGAGGGCGCCTAAAAATCCTTGACAAACAAGTTATACACTTGAGCCAAAAAAAAGGCAAAACCAAATATAATTTGAAATTTTTGAAATCCCAAACATCCATCTTCTTCAAGAGTTACCTCGCGGACTTTCTACTAATCTGTGAACTGGATTGCTTGATAGACTCTATTCTCTGAAGTCTGATCTGCTCCCTGAACTTGGCTATGAACTCAGCGGCCTTCTTGTCAACATCAGGTCCTCCATCACTTGAACCGCTGGAGGTTGGTTCTTCTTTGGACGAGCTGGATGCAACACCAGAAACATATGAATTTGCTGCCATCTCCTCGTCATCCTCTGTCTCCGAATCCTCATCTGACTCCACCACCAATTTCTCAACTTGTTCTTCTCCTCCTTTTTCTGGAAACTCCATCATAGTATGAGTAAACCTCTCAGACTTGAATGATGATGATTGACCAAACCTCACTTTCTTTTGCCCTCCTCTTTCCATTGCAGCAGCTTCGTGTTCTTTTGCTCTTTCGTCTGCTTTGGTCTTGATTCCAACTTCGAATTCTTCCTCGGGAAATGAATTATAGCGCCTAGTTGTTCTGACTGACTTGGCCATCGATAAGCTTGGCTTCAGACTTTTTCCAACAATGACGTCCTCATCATCATTATCATCATCAGCTCCAAAACTTGGTCTCATTGACGATGACTTTCGTATCATTGGCGGTGGTGGTGGTGGTGGTGGTGGTGGTGGTGGAGGAGGAGGAGACCTGTAGAAGCCTTTCTTCCTCACAAAATCCTCAGCAATCTTGCCTTGTGTCTCAACTGCTAAAGGTGGTGACGGTGAAGATGACTTCTTGGGCGAAGACATTGAGGGTGAAGGCGAAAGTTTAGGCGAAGAACTTGTAGAACTGGAGCGTGAAGAACGAGACACTTGAGACTTAAAGGACCTGTTATTTTCAGATTGCTCCATTGGAGGCAGAGTATAAAGAGGACTGTCGGCCTCTCTCATTTCCATTCTTCCTGACCTTGATCTCCAAGGAATCGGTGAAGGAAGCACAACATTATCTTTCACTATCTCTTCCGATTCCGGGTTCTCTAAGCCTCCAAATTCCCCGCTTCTTCTTTTACTTGAACTAGTAGAAAACCTCTTAGAACTAGACCTACCGAGGGATCCAGAAATAGCACTAACACCTTCACTAGTGTCATTAACGACATCATCTACTACACGAGATTTTAGGCTCCTAACGGGTAACAGGAGAGGTTTATCTCTGATTCTTGAACTTGTGCCCCTCTGTTCTTTTTCAAGAGCAGAGTGGTCTTCAGCTACAACCACCAAAGGGTCGTTTCTGTAGTACTGACTACTCCATGTTTGGACCTTGTCGGGATCAGATCTAGGTGGGCTGTCAGCCCCATCGTCAAAAACCGACGAGACCTGCAGGAATCTAGAAACATATGATTGAGCATTATCCAATTTAGAAAGGCTGCTGCTTTCTTTTTCTGTTTCTTCGTTTCGTCGGCTAAACAAGCCATAAGAGACAGCTATACCAACAAAGACAAGGTGCAGGAACTCCCAGCCTCTAGTGTTTAGAGTCTGATTAATGAATTCAGGAGCTTGTGAAGGGAAAAGCGGGAGTATGACCAAAAAGATGGTCACTGTAAGAGCTTTGAAGAGGAAATGAGAATAGAACTTACTAGTGTTCGCTTGGTTTTGTTGTTGAAATTTGGTGTAATAGTCTGTATCCGCCATGGATGAACAAGAGAAGGCTCGTTTCGGCAATTGTCTGGCGGTGTTAATAAGAAGAGGAGAATACTTAAGGGTTAAGGAAAAGTTAAGAAGAGATAAAGAAAGCAGCTCAGCTGAGAGAGAGAGCGGAAAAAGTTTTCGAGAGATGTGAGCAAATTTGAAGCTTTATATTGTTTTGCTTTTATCTATTCTTTGCAAATGATGCAAGTGACGCTTCCTTTATTCTCGTTCTCCCCTGGTTAATCTTGTTTTTCTGTAGCCATGGCATTTTGTTGACTCGACAATTGCCTCATATGCCTTCACCTTTTCCCATTATTCTTCCCTGCCAAAAGGTGGTCGGCCTGAGTTGAAATGGAGAACAATCTAGACTACTAAATGATCGTAGCCAACCCAGTTTCATGTCATGTTCGGTACCAAGTACTAACCCAAGAAGACAGGACATTTTCATGTCTTATGACAGAACTGCACCGGAGATTTCACTGGCAGAATGTGATTACAGTTTATTTATTGAATTTGTTGAATTACAGGGTAGCCCTTAAAAGCAGATGACAGCATCTTGAGTTTAGGAATAGCAGATGGTGATAGAAGGAAGGAAGGAAGGCAAGTAAAGAATTCCTTGAGAGCTGAAATCAAAATACTGTAAAAAGTATTCCAGGACCTTCACAAAGAAAAGAAAAGCTTGCGTACTCGGTCCAAAAGCAGAATCCTAAATTCCTAAATTCCTACTCACATCCACGCAACCTATTTGCCCTTTGCATTATCCATATTCCCCTCCATATCCCCACTTCCCTCCACCAGAGATTATCCGGTGAAGCCTGCCTGCAATCTGTCACGTTAACCATGTCTTTGTAAATTGTGAATCTTCATTTACAACTACAAATTGAGTAGACATATTGATTCTTTTGCTTGAAACCACTGCCATCAGAACTGATGGAAGATTCTGTAAGCACAGATTCAAGGGCAGGACTTGAGAAAGCCAATGAGAACCTTTCGCAGAAAGAAGAAGAATGGGTTGAAGTTGAAGCACAAATTAAAGAATAGGAGATCGAATTCGTAGGTGAAATATTAAGCAGAAGCACACTGTAGCTGGAGATTATAAATGTTACTTGAAACTTATCACTAAAATAAATAAAAATAAATTAATTTTTACATCCTAATATCTTCGCGTAATATTTTGGTAAGGATTTAATATACTAATTCTATTAAAAAATAAACTTAGAAAACATCGAATAAAATAAAGTCAACCTGCTAAAACCAATATATCCCCCTCAAGCGGAAGCTATATGAAAGAGGAAAAAACCTAAAAGGCCCCAAATTGGGGTTTAAACTGCCAATTGTATTTGTCTACGAGGGAATTCGAACCCGTTATGATCCAATTGGGTCAAAGCCCAGGCTGTTTAGCGGGGACATTTGACATTACTGCCACCGGATCACGATCTTACAAGCAATATGACGAACACCTGGTGAGCAACGCTTTTCCTCCAAACTTCGTTTAATCATCTGCTGCATGACGTGTATGTGTATCTATCCGTTTAGAAGATTGAAATAGGTAAAACCCATGTCGTTTTCTTCGCTTACCCGTTTTCTTGCATTCTCAATGTCTCCCAATACTCCAAAGGTTCCAGCTTTACACTTCTCCACTTCTTGTTTGGCCGACAAACTATACAGCTACCTGCTAAAGAACCCTGTCAATACTGAAAGGGCATTGAATTCAGTCAAGCCCCAGCTTGACGCAACGTGTGTCCATGGCGTTTTAGAAAGATGTTCCCTCGACAACTCTCAAATGGGTCTCAAGTTTTTCGTCTGGGCTGGTTGTCAACCCAGTTATAGGCATAGTTCCTATATGTATAGTAAAGCTTGTGAACTGTTCAAGATTATAGAAAATCCGCAAGTTGTTTTGGATTTGATAGAGGGTTATAGGGTGGAGAACTTTGTGGTAAGTGTTAAGACGTTTAAGGTTGTTCTGAATTTGTGCAAGGCTGGCAAGCTTGCTAATGAGGCTTTGTCGATATTGAAGAAAATGCCTGAATTCCAAGTTTGTGCTGATACTCCTGCTTACAATGTTGTTATTAGACTGTTTTCTGATAATGGCGACATGGACATGGCTAAAAATTTGATGGAGGAGATGGGTTTGAAAGATCTTTATCCAGATATGGTCACTTATACATCCATGATTAAGGGATTTTGTGATTTGGGTAGGTTGAGAGAGGCTTTTGAGCTGTTAAAGGCAATGAGAATCCATGGTTGTGTGCCCTGTGTAGTTGCATATTCGACACTTCTTGCTGGGGTTTGTAGGTTTGGAAGCATAGGGAAGGCGCTGGAGTTGTTAGAGTATATGGAGAAGGAAGATGGGGAATGTAGCCCTAATATTATTACTTACACCACCGTAATTCAGAGCTTTTGTGATAAGGGTATGTCAATGGACGCACTAGGCGTTTTGGATAGAATGGATGCTAGTGGTTGTGCTCCAAACCGCGTCACTGTTAGTACTTTGATCGAAGGTCTTTGTGTGGATGACCATGTCCTGGAGGCATATAAATTGATTGATAGAGTTGTCGAGGCAGGTAGTGTATCATATGGTGATTGCTACAGCTCTCTTGTGTCGTCTTTGATGAGAATTAATAAGACCGAAGAGGCTGAGAAGCTCTTTAGGAGGGTATTAGCTACTGGAGTGAAACTTGACAGTTTGGCATGCAGTGTTATGATAAGGAAGCTTTGCTCGGAGGAAAGGTTGGTTGAAGGGTTTTACCTTTACATTGAAATTGAGAAAATGGGATGCGTATCTTCCATAGATTCAGACATCTACTCAATTCTTTTACTAGGGCTTTGCCAAGAAGGTCGTTCAGTGGAAGCCGATCAGCTAGCCAGGTCAATGCTTGAAAAAAGAATTCGTCTACACGCTCAGTATGTTGATAAAATAATTCCACACTCCAGAAAACTAGGAAACAGTGAGCGAATCACAAAGTTAGCCGGCAATGGGACAGGGAAAAAAAGCAGTGATTTTTAGCTATACGAGAAATGTTAAGACTTGGGGATGCCTCAATAACTGAGAATGTTTATTCATCTCATGCTGTTTGTAATATCCACAATATGTCTGAGGTAACAGCATCTCCAAATGTCCAGTTCTGACTTCCCAATTTCTGGTTGCAATTGTTTTTCCTTGGTCAATTGTTTGCTTGATCGCCTTTATTGTTGTGATTGATCACATTTTGATGAATCTGTAAACATTGATGCGTTTATATCATCTGCTCTCAAGATAAATAAAACGACAGATTGAAAATATTTTAAAAGAATTGTATCATCAGTAAAAATATATATTAGATTCCCCTTTTTTCTTATAAGATTTTTTTAACTCAGTAATCTTTGATTATATATACTATTAAATTGATAATGGTTTCGTTCTTCTAGGAATTTTTTAATAAGATTATGATAAACCATATTATTACTATAATAATATTAAAGGAGAAATATCATGAATGATTATTTAGTCTGAAAATTCAAAGAAAATATTATGAATTTAGATATTCACTGAATTTATAAAAATATATAATTCTTTTAATGATTATCTTCTAATAATCATTTAATATATATTATTATTCTTCGCGTGGCTATCAATGCGGATACGATAAGTGAATTACGTATCTTTTGGCATTACCAAACTGAGGGGATTATCCATTACTAATTTGTTTTAAGTTTTTAACTAATAATTCCCTCTGATATCTACACGATTGGCTTTTGTTGATGTTTTTCCCCACCACGTGTCATCCATCCAACAAGCAGATAACCGTTCTCATCCAGCACCTTCACGTGACGATATCTTCTCTTCCTCTTTTTTTTTTCCGTTCAAAGTTTGTTGAGGTAAGGGACGGGGAGAAAGAGTACAACACAGGCATTCGCGATCCAATTTCTGATCTGAGGATGCTACGCAATTAGGGTTCGGATTTCTCAGAATTTTACAGAAACTGTATCAATCGATCCCAGATCTCTCTTTCTTTTTCTTTTTTTTTCACGAGCGCATCCATCGCGTCCGCCGTCTGATTGCCCCAAGTTTGGAGGGCGATGGTGATTTATACGGAGATCACTAGTGAATCGTTTTTCAGTCCTATCCATTCTCTTTATAGCACTGCACCTTCTCCTTGTCCTTGCTGTAACAAAAGCTCTAATTTTTGTATACATTCTCTACTAGAAAAGTAGGGTTTCTTTTACTTTTTCCTGGATATTCGTCGCAGTCGGCTCTTTCGATCAACATATATATAAATATCGGAGGAAACGTGCATTGGCACGCGGACTTTGATTCTTTTCTGGATGTATAGTTTGTGAATCAGGGTTTGTTTCAAGTTTTTTTTTTTTTTGTTGAGTTTTATCGTTTTTATTCTTGTTATTATGATAATTGAGGAGTTGAAAGGAAGTGGTGAGGTGGGATTAATTGAGGAGTTGAAGGGAGATGGTGAGGTGGAAGTAGTGGGGGAGGATAAAAAGGATCATCCTTCTCCCGTGGTGATAGGTGGTGAGGAAGAAAACAGTGGGACTGTTGTTGTTGAGTGGGATACAAAAAGGGTTTTGATTGGAGTCGGTGCTAGAGCTCTGTTTTATCCTACTCTGCTCTATAATGTTGTTAGAAACAAGATTCAGACAGAGTTTCGATGGTGGGATAGAATTGAAGAGGTATTAACTTTTATTGTACCTTGCTTCTGCAATTATTTTGGTTTGTTTCTGTGCCTCACAATGAGTCATATTTGGTGGATGATTTGTGTCAATTTGTGCCTATTCTACGTTGCTGTTTGTTTCGATGGATATCACCTGCACATTTTTAACCATGTAGTTCTTGTTCGTGCCTAAAATATAGTGAGTTTAGGACAAGGTAAATAGTTCTTATCTTACAAGTTCCATAATGATGCCAAATGAGGGGGTTGAAGTTTGGGTTTTAAACGAGTTTTAGTACACTCTTGTCAGAAATATGTTTATTTTTCTGTGTTGTTACTTCCCTTTGATTTAAGCTTCTGATAGTATCTGAAATTGTGGCCTAATCTGTTTTCTATTACTGAACTGGAGCAGCTCTTTTAATTGAATTACATTATTTTGTAGTTTCTATTGTTAGGTGCGGTTCCATTCCCTTCTGATGTTCCACGCCTGAAAGAGCTTGGTGTCCATGGAGTAGTCACACTGAATGAACCATATGAAACTTTGGTTCCAACGTCTCTATATCACGTGAGTGCATTTTCTCATACTCTCTTGAATTGACTATATTTTGATGATCCTAAATCTAAAGCTCTTGAGAATATTGGTTTATGGTTTGATAAAACTAACAGATTTTTTTGGTTCATTAATTTTGCTTAATACTAGACCTTTATGATTTAGTTGTGCGTTTGTAATGTTTTTATCAAATGTGGACGCCAGGCTCATGGCATTAAGCATCTGGTACTCCCCACAAGAGACTATTGCTTTGCTCCATTATACACCGATATCTGCCAAGCTGTGGATTTCATACATGGTTAGAATTCTTGGCGTGTCAATTTGAAAGTGAAAATAATTTTCAACTTCATGACATCAAAATTATGATTCTCTATATCTGATGTTTCTTCTCTATTTTGTGAAGAGAATGCACAGCTTAAGCAAACCACCTATGTCCATTGTAAAGCTGGTCGGGGACGCAGCACTACTATTGTTTTGTGTTATTTGGTTAGTACCATCTGAACTTGTAATTTACTTGGCGTTTGGACAATCTTATCCTGCGTTGAGTTTTATACCCTAATACAGGTGCAACACAATCACATGACTCCTGATGCTGCGTATAGCTATGTGAGGTCAATCCGGCCAAGAGTGCTTTTAGCATCTGCTCAGCGGCAGGTATTTTTTTGCAAAAGCTTATAGAATTCTGGCTTTCTTTGTATTCAAATGCATGTTAGCAGGAATTTTGAGGAATCTCTAACAATTGATTTGTAAGTTTAGTTTACCAGGATGTTTTATATTAGCATCTTGAACATAGTCCCTTGATGTTTCCATTTTAGTTTCTTTTAAATAAAACAACCACGGTATTTCCAAGAAAGTGTCTTAGCGAGCTCCTGTTGATTGGGTTGGCAATTAATGCAGGCTGTACAGGAATTCTACAATAGGAGGGTTAAAACTGGTTGCTTCTTCAACATGACCGGTGTAATCTTTAAAACTCCAAGACCGGTACTTCCTCAGAAGTTGGTGCCGTTTGATGATAGGTCCCTGGTTGTTATAACAAATGCAGATCTTGATGGGTATGATGCAAGTATTGAATCTGGAGTTGAGGGAAGTGAGATATGGGCCGACTTAAGTGTGGTATACCGAGTTCGAGTTTCCGGTCAGGCAGCTTTGGCAAGAATCTCCTGCTTATGGCTTCGCTGCCGTGCCCAACGGAAGGAGAGCAGCTGCTCCATCATTGCTGATCACATGGGAGGCATCAGCGTAGACATCCATGTCTATTGAGGTGCTGACGGCGGCATCAATTGCGCATGAAGTTGCTTCTCCAGGTTCCTTTTGGTTCAGTTTCTTCAATCGTACATAAATGATAAATAAATGTTGAACCAAAGGTAATACTTAAATCCTCTGTAAATTGAGTTGTACTTGAGCTGAAATGCAAGAAAAATGTTCATTATTTTATGAATGATTATTCATTGCATCCGAAAGGCCAGGTTTCGCCTTGAGCGGACGAAGAGAGGAGAAAGTATTTTAGGTATTTTAGTATTTCCCCTGAGCCCAGATTGTGGAACAGGAGTCAACTTGGAAGGAACATATGAATGATCATGCGGAAAGACCTGCCGTACAGAAATGAACTAAAATGGTAATGGTAGAATAGAGAATAATCATTCCATATTGGATCCCAACCTTCAGAAAACACTTGATTTTGAAGGCAGGCATTACTCTACTCGACAAGCAAGAGCATTAATAATGCTATTTAGCCCAAAAGCACAAATATCCAGATACCAATTACATCATGCTTGCGTGTAATATTCCGTGGAACAAGATATCTATATACTGCAACTGAGGATCTCAAGTCGTTCGAGTTTTAGAATCAGCCTGACTTCACCTGTCCTCTTCAACTCCAGTCATCTCCCTGAAAAAGCTTTTCACCGGCGAAGGCCACTCGAAAGAAGACGATCCATCCAGCATCCTCTCCGTCAATGTTCCCTCTCTGTACTCCTCAACGACTGGTTCACTCTGATGGTTTCGATTAATTCCACGAGGAAGTGAACTACTATCCCCTTGCTCTGATGTTTTCTTATCACCAGCCAAGAAGGGTACAACATGCTTTATCATATCAATTTTGGATATCCCAAGGTGACCTCCTGATACATTCACAAAATGCACTCTTCCACCTTCGTCCAACGACTTGAGACCAATCCAGTCCTCAGTGTAAAGCTTTGTCTGCAAAATGGAAATGGAGATCTGGTCAGGGTGATCAATGGAATTATGCCAACTAATAGAGGGAGACCGAAGAGTCGACCAACTTTAACAATATAAACAAACACCACCTGGGGTGCTTTTGCCGTAAACAACAACGTATATATTTTGATCAAGTATTACCTTTTGCAGGGGAAGAAATATACTAACATTTTTTTAAAAAAATCTACCTCGTATACAGGCAAAACTGGGGTGAAAGCACCGTCCGGATAGTATCCGAACCAAGATGTTTCCTTCGGTATCAATACACTGTCATTCTCGAACTGTGGGGATTCAAGCACGGTAAATCAAAATAAAAAATGTTGGTTAACAGTTAAAGAGAAAAAATTAGAACTTTCAAAGGGATTGCTTCATTCTCACCATGATAAGCACCAAATTTTGCAGGCTGGTAAATCTTTTCTTATAAGTCATATTCCTATGATGAGGATCTTCGTTATTAAGCTTCGGAAGGAACCTGCACTTTTGCATGTACTTGTCGATGTCCTGGGTATCATGGAACAATCAATGGTATTTACTAAGAGCATAAATGTTCATCTTTGATCCCACGGATCTTGACTAAGTTGGTTTCCAAGATATCTCCTTAAACAAAGTAAAATTCACTTACATAGGGTAGTTTAAGATAGCCACTGGGTGCCAGGTGCTCCTGCAAATCCAATACAAAGTTCATCCATCAAGCTTCACCAAGCGAGTCAAGGAAAAAGTATTGCACCAGTAACACCTTAAATATGTCTCCAATCTATGTGCCGTGCAGATATAATAACTACAGGGTATTGAAGAAAGCAGAGGGATGGAGATAAATACCTGGATAAAATCAGTATATATCTCCAACTTGATTAGCCTGTCTGCAATGATACAGAAAGCACCGGACTGCGAAAAGCATCGAGAGCTCAAGGTAAACACAAGACCATTACAAAATGAAAAAGAAAATGCATCTCTTTGTTTTGTCGAGTGTCCCAACCAAGCTAATCATAGAGCTACTGTCACGGTACGTTTGGTTCAACATGCATTCAGAAGGAAATTAAACTGTCCCACACCCACAAGATGTAAGAATCTCTTTTAGCAAAGAATGTGACGATGGTGGCATATTTTGGTGTTCAGATATCATAGAGAGAAAAAACAAAGGACGAGAAATAACAATGCTTACCCCACAAAGAGGAACAGATGCAGTTCCAGCATGAGGTCCTGCTAAAGAAACAAAATTTCGAACCTGTTTTAATCATTCAAAAAGTAAGATTATTATCTTTGAAGTGGAAAAATCCTCTCATAATAAAGCTTTGAACATTGATCCATCACATGACCTGCAGAATTACTGTAGCAGGTGTTTAATAAGGCGATGCAATGGAATTTATATAATGAAGGAAGTTAAATGAAGAAACCAGAAAAAAAGAAAGGGCAGATGTTCTTACTGGAGGTCCACCATCACAAAACTCTACCACCCCACGTCCAATTAAATTCCCCTGTTTTATTTAAAAAAAAAGGAAGAAATAAAAGAATAGTTGGAACCACAAGCAGAAGTTTCTGAAGCATAATGTACCTAAGATCATTTCTTTTGTGGTCAAAGGATAGAATATCAAACAACATGGATGCAGTTAAAATTACATAGCATGCCCATTGAGTTCTTAGAAAATGGATAATTTAGTCTTATACCTATGGAAAGCTTATAATAAAGAAACCAAATATGGGTTCTTCCACCATTTATTGATTAGGAGCAACAGAATCAAGATCCAATAGATGGTCTTAAAGGGGAGAAAGAAGTGAGAAATCTAACTTTTGACTTTTGACTTTGACACTACTACTCAATCGATTTTTTTCTTTCTGTTTCTTTGAAAATAATGGTTCACTCAACTACTTGAGGTTCTGATGATCCATTTTACTCCTCATCCATTGAATGACATATTCTAATGAAAATCATGCAATTATGAAAATGATACTGAAAATCTCAACTTTTATCACTCAAAGAGCATGAAATTTGTTCTTTCTTTAAAAAAGAGCATGAAATTTTTAGTCATATATATCCATTGTGTGAAATCAGACATGTAATCATTGGAGACTCAAATGGTGGATATGCAAGCATGATAACTTATATGCTCTTCTATATCTCCATGAATCTAGGAACTTGTGCTTGCATTGTATTATTTGGCAGTTTATCAAGCCTAACTGCATTGGGGACCATGCAAGATTATACACAAAGACTTGTTCATTAGTATTTTATTAGAAAACTCGACTTGTTTTGGTATGAATCATAGAGATGCCTATATTTCTGGTTTCAATAGGACCCTTCACAAGGTTTCTTTCTATCTATTATTATCTAAATAATCAAATTTTTAACATTATTATGTATTATTATAGAAGATTTTCTTTTAAGATTAACCATTCTATAGGATAGCATGATTCTATGTGTGACACCATCCACTAGACCAGGATTATTCACAAACTCTGTCATTGAAACTGCTAAAGCTACAATTTTTTAGCTTTATAGGATCTAATTGTTAGTTCAACATCTCTCATTTATCTTAAAGAATGCATTATGCTTTAGGAGCACAAAAGTTGCAGAATTAATGCATCAATAACCAACATACTATTTTTCTCAAAGGATATTTCCTGCACTTTGCAAGTTACTGAGGGCATTAGCCCCCACTATGTTTGCAAAACCAGAAACATACAGGTTAAAGCAAATGATTCTGTCTGCTAGATCTCTGAAAACCTGATATTCATACATCACCCTGTCCGGATGGGAAAGTATGCTGTCTCACTTCGGAAATTCCCAACATTACTAATGCAGAGAGTTTTGAAACACAGACAATGTGCAAGTGAGAAATAGGTAACTACTGTAGGAGAGTGCCAAAGTAATGTAAAATGCAGAAACAATACAATCCCTACACATCACCTGGGAGAGGCCAACTATGTTATAGCCCTCACTCAGTTCTTTCATTTCCTTCACCTGTAGTGTAAAGTATGTGTTAAAGGATCCGTAAGAAGAGATAATATCTTAGGAGGAGGAAAAACTACAATTGCCCAAGGAGCTTTCCCACCTTCTCGCAAACAACTTCTGCCTGAAATCACATAATAGAGGTCAACTAATAGTATCAATAATATATGTTCTTAGAACGATAGACAGGTGGTTTGCCATTTGTGTTACCTGTTCCTCAAGAGGCATGAACCAGGAATCCCATGCTCCATTTCCAACTTCTCTGCACAAAGGAAAAGAAGTGAAGAAATGGCACAGCATTATACAAAATTTTTATGCATCAGCAAATATTTTATGATCACTATAAGGAAAGTAGAAGAACATAATCTTGAAGGAAACTTTGAGCTGTAAACTACATAAAAATATCATTAAATTTTAAAACATGTTCCATTTTCTTCTTTTTTTTCATTTTTTTCTTTTTATGAAAAAGTAGGAACTAAGTAAAGGTCATGGCTGAATTTGTTAAACACTCATTATACTTTGACCCTTGCGTAGAATGCGGTACGATGATATTAGCGTACGAAAAGTAGATAAACATACACACAATATCCTGGAGATCCTGAAAATGTTGTCAGTTCCTCAGTGAACTGTTTTAATCCTTTATTTCTGCATTGATCACCAATACCTGCCGACAAAAAAGGAAGAAAAATTCAGGTCAACAAGTCCAAATGGTACCCCAACATAAAAAAAAAAATTTGATCTCTAGTTCAGGAAAAGAAGGGAAAAAGTTTGAAAATTTTCAAACTTAATACTGATTGGCACCTGGATGTTTCCCATAAGAGAAATCACTATATTGGCGGTGAAAACATAAAATGGATGCCAAATATATCAGGGTAAACTGCAGGAAGCAGATTAATGCAGCTGACTGCAACTATGCCAAACGTGGAGTAAAGATTAGACAGACCCTTTGATTCTGATGCTCTTCTTTCGTCTGTTTGTTCATTTCTTATCAACATATTTTTTTCCTTTAACATGCTAAGCCTGGGATAAGCCCAGGTTTCCTAAATCTGTTTTTGTAGCTTTTAAGGGGTTCTGAATTCTTTCACCTGGGTATATCCAGCTTTCTTAGCATCTGCCTTTTATCAGGATATTTCCCTACTCCAGCAAGTGATGAATTTCAACTTTATGAAAAAAGGCAGGGTAAAGAAAAAAACCAGTTAAAGAAACATATCAAGTAACAAGTTGCAATCAAGCTTAGAGCTTGTGTTACGTTCATCTTTAGTGAACAAACAAAACAAAGTGCATTGATCTAATTCCAGTTCCACATCAAAAGTTGGTTCAGGCTTCTAAAATGAGTAAAAACTATTTCTAAATTCCTGTATTTTTGGTTAAATCAATCCATAAGCATGATCCACTTGACACTAATTAAGTCAACCAAAGCAATTTTTCACTGAAACGTTAATGTCTGTCAATATATGTATGTATAAAATAGAATCACAATTAACTATGGAACTTCTGAAATAAACTGAGCAAGTGGATCTTCCATGATTGCAATATCTTCCAAGACCACTACTCCAAATTCAAAAGGTAAGAGTTACGGGTTGTCAGCGCTTCTGCTTTACAAAAATAGAAAGTTTGAAGAACTCTAACAATCATAAATAATTTTTCACCCGGAAGAAAAGAAACAATCAGCTGATATACACAGCACAAACTCAGTGTTAAATCAGCTGGGAACGAGTAAAACAAATACAATCACAGTCAGCTACCAGAATCCATCTTAGTCAAGTTAAATAATGTGTGCTCTGGAGCAGAACCCGCCAAATATAAAAACATCCAAATTCAAGAAAAATCGCCGGAAGTCACAATTCAAAGGGACGGAAAACAAAGGGAAGAAAGCGCAATTACCATGAAGAACAATGAATGGCAAGGAATGAACAGGGGCAATCAACAACACCAGGAAAATAAAGGCAAATACAGAAGGAGAACAGGGAAAAGCCATGGGATTCCTGAGTTAGAACCACGGACGGCTTTGTCGGTAAATATCTGTACGCTGCTGTTACTATTGGTGAGTCCTCCAAAAACTTTTGAAAGAAGAGGATAATACTACACCATATGGAAATACGGAAGAAGCGGATTGGGGAAGAAGGAGCTAATGAGACGGGGGCACGAATCGCATGGATCCGCTTTGGCATTTATTATCCGACTCCGATAAGTAATGACTTAAAGCCTTCGCTTATGTCAGGTTTTTCTCAAAGGCTTCTTGGAAGTCACCAACTGTTGAGATCACTTTCACATTGTGTCGTGTAAACAAAAGCTACATTTAATGTTTTGTCAATGTTAATGAAAATATTTGAGAGAAAAAGCTTCAAACTACACAAAAGAGGACATGTTCCTATGTACATACCTCAAATTATATTATATTACATTATAATATTTCTGTCCAATTTGAGAATTGCGTGTGTCTTTACTATTTTTGGAGCAAGTGGGCCTGTGGTCTGTCTGCGTTATGGGCTAGTAGCTTATGTTTTTGTGGGACTGGGAAGAGAAACGTGGAAGCCGAACTACTCTTGTTCTCTTGGTAGTTAGGGAAGTGTGGTATGCTCATGGCTAAGTCACCTATCTACTTTGATTGTTAACTCAGTACTGCTTTCCCGATCAAATTCCAGCTGGATGCACCTCATTCATCCCGGATAGGCTGACGTAGGTACACTAATAGATGTGAACCAAACACACTCACCAAATTCCTACTCATGCTGATATAAAAACTTTGCCATTTGTGCTATTTTCTAATATGTTTATGAGATGTACTTCTTTCTTTTTTATGTTTTGGAATGTTGGTTTTGCAAGTTTTGATTTTGTAACATCAAAATCAAGATTAAACTGATAATCTATATTCCTGATATCCTAATTTTGGTTTTATTTTATAAAATCATTAGGTTTCTAAAAACTCAATACTTAAGATTTTATAAATGTGGTTTCCCACTTAAGAAATTATTAAACTAATCACCATTTCTAATTTCGTCTTTTGTTTTGATATGTTATACAACCGTATTATTTTTATTATTGGACTGATTGTATTTAGGAATACATAGAATACGGTTATCTATAATATTTAATATTATCGTATTTAAATACCGTCACGTAATTATTTTGAAAGAATATATTATTCTCTAAACCCTAATGGAGGATTGGTTTTACAAAATTAAAATAACCTTATATCAGAACAAACTTCCAGTTAATCTTAAGATGAGTTTTCATGCTAACCATTATGAAACGTTATTAATTATGTTTACAAAATATAACAAGTTGCGGGGATAGCTCAGTTGGGAGAGCGTCAGACTGAAGATCTGAAGGTCACGTGTTCGATCCACGTTCACCGCATTAATCATTTTATAAAAATTTATAACCAAAAAATCCTTTTATTCCTTGAAATGCCTGAGTTCTCTTGTTTGTGTACACACGTGTGCACTACTAAAGACAATGCCTCTACTCAGTATTTTTTATACAGAATTCTACTGTT
The DNA here is from genome assembly GCA_019739055.1 of Passiflora organensis. NCBI lineage: Eukaryota > Viridiplantae > Streptophyta > Magnoliopsida > Malpighiales > Passifloraceae > Passiflora > Passiflora organensis. Next base: position 8,935,489 of record JAEPBF010000278.1, on the reverse strand, counting down.
CCTATGCAACCAAAAGTAGATTCCTACTTCCTACTTCCTTCTTTGAATGATACATCTGTATACTTATCAATGCTGCTACCGCTAAAACACAAAGCACAACCTTAAAACTTAATTCGCTGATATCACCTAAGATCACACGCTTCATTGCAAAACCTGCACAGGTAATTTGACGATGAATGTCATACATAAGCAGTGGCATCTTAATTAATTGCTCCATAAAGTAATTCATAGAGAGGAAAAACCCAACTGGGTTGCATCTGTGGCACTGGAAAAACCCAACTCAAGCAGTAACATACATACTTACCCTGTGCAATTTCTGTTTCTAGTTCTGTTTTGGGATGGCCTGCTCTGTCTAATTCGCAGTCTTCACAAGGAGGTAAGCTCCAAGTCAACCAAAGACCGAAACCATTGTCAGCAAGATAAGGACTGTATGCGAATGGAATGGCAATGGTCTTCACCGGCCTGCAAGAGACAGGTTTTTCCAGCGAAGGTTTCAGAGTGTAAACGTGATGCCTGGAGCCACTAAGGCATTGAACTTCCACGAAAGGAGGTGGAAGTTTGGCCGAACAATTCAGATATGTGTAGTTTCTCACAACATAGTAGTACTGGAATGGTGTGAGAGAGAGGTTGAGATGTAGAAATACTTCATGGACACAACTTCGTGGATCGAGAAGACTCACTTTCTTGTTTTCGTAGGAGATGGATTTCACAACCATGTCTTTGTAATTCGGGAAGGGAATTACTGTGGTGTTGCCTTGACAAGAAAGTTCAAAACCAGATAGACCACAGCCTTGGGGCTGCCGGCCTTTTACTCTGAAAGGGAAACGAATATCAGGACCATCATCACTGCACTTGACAGCAGCACAGAGGCCCGCATGATCAGAAGCCAGTGCACTGAGAAAGGAGGAAGAAAAGAAGAGAACACAGAAGAAGATGGAGGCAACCATAGTTGTGACTCTAAGGTCGAGCCAGAGTAATTAGTAATACTTCTTTGGTCCTTTTCTTGCGAATGCCGGCTTGGAAGGTCTTTCACGCCAGCCTTGTCTTGTGGTTTGCTATATAGTGAAGGAAAAGAAAGTTATGTTTTGCATACCATTGAATGTAATACGGTCAAGGCAACCTTTCAGTCCCCACCACATCCACTTCTGTGGAAACCATCCCACAAGTAAAGAAGACTTAGAAAAAAAAAGGTGAAACCTGCAATTGGAAGGCTCAGAGAGGCCCTGAGTAATAGCTTAATGGGTTTGCTTATTTTGACTTTGCCTACTCGTCCTTTGGTAAAGGTGCGGGGAATATTTGCTTTATATAAAGTAACCGGTTTCTTGCAAGAGTAGTAAGCTGCGTCATGAGCTTGTTTTTGGTGCTTTAAACTTTCAATATTGAGAAAGACTCGGTCCAAGTAATTGTTTACGACCGAAAATGGACCACACCATAGTTTATACATTTAGGAAGTTCAAGCCAACCAATTTGACGCACACAGGTGAAGAACCATCGTTAGGTGTAAAGAATAGAAGATAAACCCGAGAGGTATGATTTAACGATAAGAATCAATTTCCGGAACAGTTTGCATTTTGAGAATCAACAACGTTAAAGTAAAGGCAGGATGGCCTGCCATCGAATTTAGAGACAACTTGATGAGGTAACAATCCGCAGTACTGTTTCCCGATTCTAGCAACACAAATATCAATTATTTTCTTGAACAAACCATCTTCCTTGATCAGTGGCTGCTCTACGAATTCCGCAAGGGGCATCCACTGCAAAGATCAATGCACAGACACTCGGAATTAGTTTGAAGGTGAAGATGGCTTTCCTGGATAAGTTCATTCTCGTGCACTAGCTAGTAATTTTAGCTCTACCCAAATTTGGAAAAAGCCTATCCCCAAACAACAAAGCCCTGAGGGATAGAATCAAGAGCTAAACTTGACCAACTTGCATGAGCAGTGTGAAGCTAACTTTGAAAACCCATCTAGTACTCACCTTGGCAGCGTGAATTTCATGGTCGTCAACATTGATCTGAGTCGACAAGGGTTTCAGCATGCAGACAAAGAACAAATCTGACTTGTCAAAAGCCAGATTATGAGCATGCCTGAAATACAAGTTAGGAGGCTATTAGGCAATGCAGTTCCAGTCCTATTTTTCAGTTTCAAGATGATTGTGTTGGGTACAAAATTTATATTCTTTGCGGTGGCAGAAGAAATGTTTGATTAGCGGTCATCCCTCCGTAGTCTGTCACTACCTGAACGCAACCACTTCCATAAACTCGGTATGAACCTGAAGCATGAAAACAAAAAGAAGCAAAATTTAATAGATGATGCAAATGCTAACATTTCCCAAAAAATCAATGAATTTTACAAGGAATATTTGCAAGGGGAGAGTCTTACTTACCCCGGTTTCCTCCATGACTTCTCTTACAGCTCCTGCGTAAATCTCCTCTGACTGATACAACAAGATAATCAGTTTAAAAGAGTAAAGCGAATCATCAAGGTTGCTGTCTTTTTATCATCCCAAGTTTTACTTTTCAGGCTCTGGAATTGTTTACCGCATGAATGAAGCCCGTAGGTATCTTCCAAAGACCTTTAGAAGGGGCACAGAATCTCTCTTGTACCACAAGAACCTGCAATTGATCAGTAAAAACTTTTCCGTTAGGATAATGGAAAGCATAGCTTAGAAAAGGTGCTAAGCCAAGACTTAATACATATCAAAGCCAAAGAAAAGGCTGACTGCTCTTCACTGAGAATCCTGTGGTCTCGTATCTGTACCTCATTTCTGTCATTGATGACAAATCCCCCAACCCCAACTTGATGGGAGGCATTAGCAGGAAGCAGGCAAGTTCCTTCAGGAATCCAATAAGTAAGCATCAAATATCTTCGCTCGGCGTGGTGGTATTCAAATCCTTCCTGCAGAACATTACATCATGCATTCGGTGAGATATCCCAGTCAATTATCATTTAAGGATCATGAATTTCTTGGCTCACTCAAGTGTCCTGTCGGTTAAAAGATGGAAGAGGCTACGATGTTAGTGCCTCTCATTTCTCAGTTTGATTAATGAGAGGTAGAATTCAGTATGCCATGTAAAAGGTACAGGTCAGGTTACGAACCTTTACAGCAATCGGAACAAGCTCTGATTTTTCCACAGGCAACTTCAGCCAAATACCCTTCTTCCCCTGAAGCATTATTATTAGTATGATTTATGAAGTGACTGACTAACTTAGGAGTCACCGGAGGGAAAGAGAAACCTCTACAATGAACTAGAACTTCTCATAAATCTCCATAACTAATAAAGTTAAGAAATGATTCTTTAGTAAGGATGAATGATTCTTATCACTTAACCACATCTCTTGGGTTAATTAAGGAATCTTGTAATAACAGCCCAACGTGAAAACAAAGACTAACAACGATTCACGTAGGAACTTACCTTTATTTTCCACATGGAAAGGGAAAATTGAAGCATGGAAGCAAATGCATCTGGAGCAGCTGGTAGCCTATCAGGGTCGATCACAACCCCGCCATATTCATCATCAGATGCATCAAGAGGCTTAGTCATTGTCAACAAATGATTTGAACTTGTTATATTCGTCCCATTATTACGAAACAAAGATCTATCCTCTACACTTTTATGTTCCTGAAGAGAACTGATAGCCTTCCGAGAACTCCTTGAAGTTCTCCAAGATGCCTGTGGGAATACCCCTGAACAGATAGATGGCAGAGGAAAATGAACCCTAAATATATAAAAGCATCGAAATCTGACAACTTGCGTGTACAAAGTGTTAAAAGCAAGTGAAGGACAGCACTTAATTACCTCTGCATGAACTGAACTCAGGAGAGAATCTAACCCCAACTGCCTGTCTGAAACTCGGCAACGGGCTTGAATGTGACTTTTCCATGAGGGCTATCTCGAACCAAGATAGAGACCTTGTAATCAAAGAACTTTACCTACAACAATGCCACCAATCTACCACTCAAATCCCAACTAGCATTAGAAACTATCCAGGATTAGTATGACATCAAATCCAGGATTTGTAGCTAAAACATAACAACATTAAACCATTGGATCAACCAATAGAAAACGTTGATTCAAACAAGAAACCAATCTGGGAAGTATCGTAATCGGAATCAGCATAAAGTATTTCCACTCTATCCGAAGAGCAGGAGCAATCGATGAAATAACAAATTGTAGAACTTCGGTACAATTCTTTTGACAGTGACGAGGCAGACTTTGGAGATGCTTAACTTGATATGGGAAGATGCTATTCTAAATGCCAAATTAAACGTGGTAAAGATCTGGCATAATATGTGGTGAGGAATGAGTGGATGGTGACGATGACAGTTAAAATTGCCAATGAAAAGTAATGAAGCTAAACAAGAGCCTGTTTTCCTCAAAAACTAATGAAAAGAAATTAATATTATATACGTCGTGGCAACCAATAGGAGGGAAAGACAAAGACTGCAGTCGGACGAGGAGAGGGTGTCTTCAAATGGGTGATGCTACGCGCAGAGTGGAAATCCTGAGCTGAGTTTCGGGAACCGTGTGGACAGCACTGTGCCACGTGGACCTGACCATTGCATGTTTTTATGGATTATGTAAAAATTATATAAACCACAACGTCGCCAGTTCCTCAGTAAGGGCAACGTGACCTGTGATTAAATAATAATAATACAACAGAATCTTATCCTCAAGCGTGATCTAATATTAACTCATTTATTAAATTTATATTTATAATAAATCTTCATCCATCTTTTGTTTATCCATCATGTGGATGAGTATCTGGGTGGACTCCACCGTATTATGGTTCCCTTGTTATAGACATAATGAATTATTCTCTGATTCATTCTCTCGTTATGATTGCATGATTTGTCAATTTCGACCAATAAACCTATGTGTCTCTGATTAACGTCTTCTCATGTTGTATTGTAATCATTAAATATAAATAAATTTATTATATCTTAAATCAAAATTCGAACTTTCAATTTTATAAAAAATAAATAAATATTATTATTCAATTACACCTTGAAAACCAAAGAGCCGATAGAAATCGTATTGATTAGTGATTACTGAATAAAATTGAAGCATCCAAGCAATGCCGGTTTCAAGACGATTTCGGACATCTAGCTAGTGGTGCCAAGGTGATGTTTATGGCTAGTGAATAGCCGCAAGAGCAGGTAAACGTTTGAAAATACGGGCAATGCTTACCTGATCACTAGAAAGAATTAGTCATTCCAAGCATATACCAAGCATGTCTATACAAACCGAGTCTTCTTCCATTCGTTTTCGTATTCTACGAGGATCCTCGTGATGGCTGATGATATATAGAAGCAGGTGACCAGCCTATACAAGACCATTAATTATGTCGAATGCAAGTTTAGTCTGACCACAGCATACCCATTTTGACTTGTTCTTTGAATTTTGATGAAAAGCATACGTAACCTTTTCTTTATTTAAACCAGACAAAGGGGATAATAAAACAGAAATATTGGCAGCAGTCAATTGTTGCAATCGTATTTCCTATCTAAAAGGGAATAATTAATAAATATTATAAATAGAGAATTTCCAGAGTGTATCATCTAGAAAAATCAAACAGAAGTTTCTTCGAACTATTGGTAATTAATAGTTGATGTACTATATATATTTGAATAAGTTAATTTTTTAAAAATATTAATCTTAATCACAAAAGCATTAAGAAATCATAATGTATATTCACAATTAATTTTACATTTTCCAGTACAATATTTACACGGTAACACACGCTCAATTTTACTTAACAGCAAGCTGAGGATGTCCCAACGGCGAAGACAACTGGGGCACGATAAGAACTTCCGCTACATTCCCGAATTCCCATACTGACGTCCATCTGGACGGCGTCAAGAGCACATCACTCACCGTTTCCTCTCTCTTCACAGTCTTTTCCCCTCTCTCTTCAAGTACTGCAACCTTATCCCCACGACTTCTTCTCTTCTTCGTATTGCTGATCATTTCCGTGCACGGCTCGGGCTTTCCCGCTTCCAGTGGAAAATTGAGTATCGCTTTGGCTCCGCGGAGCTTGAAGGCGGCTCGGTCGTAGGCCCTGGCGGCTTCCATAGCCGTATTGAAGGTCCCGAGCCAGATTCGAACCCCTTTACGGTTTGGGTCACGAATCTCCGCGGCGTACTTCCCCCACGACCGGTGTCTTACCCCTCTGTATCGCTTATTTTCTTCTCCACCCTGTACGGGATCCGCCGGCTGTATCGGTTGCTGGTAGCCCTCAATCAATAATATATGTTCGCTCTTATCGGGAACGGAGATTCCCAGTGACGGGTTTTGATTTGTTGGAGACGCAGATGCGGGCAGGTGATTATCACTAAGAAGTTGTGGTTCGACAGAACACGGCATGTGATGTTTTGAAGTGGAATGGTCGATTGTTGCAGACTCAGTGTCCAAATAATGATCGAATGAGAACATGGTAGAACCAGAGCTCCAACTTTGGGAATAAACAGACTCAGAGTCCAAGTAGTCACCGATGAAAGATAGATTAGACTGTGAACTAGAAACTGGCGAGAAGAGATCACCGAGCAAGTGGTTCTCAATGAGCTCGAGAGCAGAGCACACTTTGGTTTCAGAAGATGACATAGTTACGTCGAGAGAAGAGCTTGAAGAGGAATATGGGAGTGGATAGCAAGAGGGAAGGAGTATTTATAGGGCAGGATACTGCCAAGGAGCTTCTTTGGTGGAAGGAGGAAGAAGCGCCATGTGTACTGTTACTAATTTGTAATTAAGCTGGTTATTAAAGTTGAGGATACGTGATTGTGACTCACCAGCCGCTAAGCACCGTTGGATAGATCTGACGGATGTAGGGAGCACCCTGTTTATTTTATATATATCTATATGATGTTTATTACGGAGGTATTGTGTTGTTTGGTGTGAGGTACTTTGTGAGTGCACCAACATTACAAAATGTAAAAGACTCAGTAATTATTACCAGTATGTCTTTTAAAGAATTTCTAATGTCTGGCCCATCGTTTAGTGATAAGATTTCATTGAAACACAAGGGATGTATAGATGGATTAAGTTAATTTAAGATTTTAAAATTAAAATTAGAATCATTTGATTTTTATTAAAAATTAATGAATTTTATCACTCAATTATACAATTAAAACTAAACTTTAATTTAGATTTTATTTTTATCATAGTATTAAATTATTGAGCAAATATTTCATTTAGTTATAATCTCTTATAAATCAACACTGAGAAACAATATCTCCATCCGCCGATGGGTTGCGGGTGGTCGAGCTCCATAGCTTTGTAGACGAGAGTCTCGGTGGTGAGGCCGAAGCATTCCTCCTTCCCGTACTAGGTTTTGAGGGTTACGTCCCTCTGATGGCCTTCGCTGGCCACTCGGTCTAATTTCCCATGTCTTAATAGGTCAAAAACTTCTGGAAATATTTCAGTGACGTGGATGAATATAAGATTAAAATAAATACAAGCAGTCAATTGGCGGAGATTATAAGAGTGTCAATTGACTCCAACCAGAAGCACGAGAAAGTATCATGTATCTTCTAGAAGAAATACAATGAAAATAGAACTTTAAGGCCAGTACTCTTAAACATAAAAAAGAATGGATAAGAAAACAGAAGAAAATATTTAATTTCCACTCCTCATGATGTTAATCTGCGGAATATGGTGATTATTTACTTGACAAACAAGTTTGGAGATGGTGGAAAAAAATTCAACTGATCAGAAGTCATGCATGATTCCCAAAAGCCTCGTTTACGTGAAAGAATGAATAACAGATTAAGGTATAAAAAGTTAAAACCCCAATCTCTAATTGGATAAACCTAGCCCCAGTTAGCGTATAATCGGGTAAAATTAACCAAAACTATATAAATAATACTAATAATAGTTAGAATCTGATAAAAAAAACATAAAGTAATGGTTACTAGTTCCGACGCATTTCTGCTATCTACCCAACTAACTATGTATTCAGTTTCTAGAAAGTTTGAAAAAATCATATAATGACTCTTTGAAAATCTACCCAAGATCTTCTTCTTCCAAAAATTTTAAACGAGATAAATATTAAAATAAGCATGATACTTCATTGTGGGTGTTTCAATGTTGAATGAGATAAGAAAGGTGAATTATCAAATTATAGTGGGGAGAAAACCTGATAGAGATATTAGAAACCTGATAGAGATATTAGACACGAGAAAAATAAAAAGGGAGAAAACCTTTATTCGATTATTTATTATATTCCAAAAATTTACAAATCGTGAAGGCCATTCTTATCCAATCGATTAAACTATTTTGAGACAAAAAAAAAATCGATTGGACAAAAAAAATATTTATTAATTTTCAAGCCTTGAAATTCAATCGTCACTAAAATCATTATTAATAAATGCCAGAATTTGACCTTACATCTTGCCCTTCAAGATCATTGAATTTCAGACAATTTTAGCCATTGGTCAGCCCTAAATGTCTTATCAGTTTGGCCAACTTAAACCTATCCATTTTAAAATCGATACATCTTAGAACTCTGTCCCGAACTAATTGCAAATCAAGAACATGAATAATTTAATCTAACCTAATCTAATCTAATGTAATAATTACAAAGGAAGAAGTTTTCAACATAATCAAATCTAACTTAAAAAATGATTATTTTGTGATCTAAAAGTAGCCTAATCCGAATTAAAACATAGTATATAATAGACGGATAAACGAAGAGATTTATTATTTCTCCATCGTTCTTTTATTTATTTTCATTTTTTTTTCTTTCATAGTACAAATTCAAACCGTTGACCAAAAAAACCCGGCTCATATAACCATGAGATGTGGAAACCCAAAAGAATGATGGGGAGATAACGGAGACAATAGCGGCAGATTAAACAGTGAATTCATGTCACTGCTGTCACAAATGTTTCTCCAACTTGACGGCGTCAATACCTCTTCTCTTCTCACAGTTACTCTCTTCACCTCTCTCTCTTCCTCATCTTGACCATCCTTTCTCTTTCGAGTTTCTTCGTTCCCCAGACCAGAGGTTGTACTTGTATCGCATCTCCCTGCCTCCAATGGGAAGTTAAGTATCGCTTTGGTTCCCCGGAGCTTGAAGGCGGCGCGGTCATAAGCTTTTGCTGCTTCTAGATCAGTGTCAAATGTTCCTAGCCACACCCGCGTCCCTTTCCTGGTGGGATCCCTGATCTCCGCCGCGTACTTACCCCACGGCCTATACCGGACTCCTCTAAAATGCTTCTTCTTATTATCTTTCTCAACTTCCGCAACCTTCACAGGGTGTACCGTTTCCTCAAGTTGATGGACTGGTTGGGAGAATTGTGTCCATTCGGTTCTATCCGGGAGCGAGATTTTGATGATTGGCTTTCGCTTTGTTGGAGAAAATGAGAAGATTTCCGGTTTGGACTCGACTGGGAAATCCTGACTGAAAATTTCAGGCTTAGACTCGAATTCGAAGAAATCTTCGATTTGTTGGGTAAAGATTTGCGGCCGTGAGCAGGAGGGGGTATTTATTTGAGGTTTGATGTCGACCACAGAACCAGAGCTCGATGTTCGGGAGTAGTTGGATTCTGCCTCGGCACACGATGATTCAACGTCTCTAAGTGTTAGAGAAGCACTAGAAACCGGAAAATGAACCGTAGTAGAAGACGATGCAGATGCAGAGTTAGGAACGGGAGAGAAAAGATCGCAGAACAAATGCTGCTCGATAAACTCTAACGCCGATGACATTTGCGTTTCCCCAGCCATAATTTCTCTGTCGTGTAAGATAATATTTGAACTCGACTTTTCTATTACAAAGAGTTCAAATGTTTTAGGCTTTTGCAGTGTTTTGCGTTTGAAACAACCTGTAATGTTTTATGCTAGTATAGGGGTTAAGAGTGAGGAAGATGGAGTGGGATACGATATATATATATATATTTAAAGTTTTAGAGGAACTGTGGTTGCTTTGACCAGGAGGAGGAAGCAAGCGGGTGTTTTCCTTTTTCAAACTTTAATCGTCAACGGACCGTTGAACGTTTCTTGTTCCCACCCTTATTACGTGCGTTTTTCACCGTCTGATTGCATTTGCAAAGAAAGTCAAACCAAAATTCCGACGGCTGAGGAAGGTCAAGATGTACTGGATCATTAATGCTTCATGTTGTCGTTTTGTGGTTATGTAATAAATGAAAAGCAAGAGTTAGGTTGTGGTTAAGTAATTAAACGGTGACGTAGGTAGTTGTATCAGATAAGATTCTTTTAATTTGAAGGCAAGGTAGTTTTCTGATGATGGAAGAACGTAGCATATGTTAGAATCTAATGGGTAAATGTAAGGAAGGTGGTTGAAGCCAAAATTGCTATTCATCGCCAACTTTTGTTGTTTCTTAGGCTGCTTTTGATTTGGTCTAAAAAATACGAGAAACAGAAAGAAAATGTCATGTCTTCTTTCACCAAATCATTTCCTTTCTTTTCTTAAAATGAAAAGACAAAAAAAAGGAGACAAACGTGGTACAAATTAACGTGGTACAAACAGGTCAAGGATTAGCGGCACAAGGCAATAAAAGAAAGTGCAATTTTCTTTTTTTCTTAATGCTCTTCAATTTTTCACATATTTGTTGAATAGGGAGGCCATCTGCAAAATACGAGAAGCTATCTTGAAATTAACTCTTAGTAGGGTCAATGGGAATAAATAATTGAAAGATAGGAAGCAGTCAAAGACAGAAATTGTATTTAATGTAAGATGTAGTAAGACTCAACTACTTACACTATTGTTCATTAATGCAAACAGAAAACTAAACCTTTGTATTGGATTGGAGCAAACCGCAGAGAAGCCGGTCTATAAATGACCCGGAAGAACAGGTAGAACAGGTCTCCGGAACAATTTTTCGCCGCGTCTGAGTACAGATACTGATCAGATCGGAGCTCATTAGCTGTGATGGCATAATCATTCTCTTTTTTGCGAAGACTTGCTCAAATACACCGTGAACTCAAAAATAAATATTCCTGAAGATATTTTTTAAAAAATAGAGCAAAAAAAAAGACTTGATTGAGCTCGCAACCTTTTGACAGCTTGAACATCTTTAAAAATAATCTGATCTCTTTGGTATTGTATATTTGAATAGAATCTGAAGCATACCTGTACATTGGACTATTCCTTAGTTGTATTCTGAAAAGATAATAAATTGTATTAATGTATAACAGTATAATCGATTATTATTATTATATATTACATAAGCACGATATCCAATATAATTTTAGAATTGTTATAAGTGACAAAACATGCCGGCAACTCAGCCGTCATCATCACAAATGTTCTAAGATGCTGTTGAATTTATGATTAAGCCGTCGCATTCCTATCACATTTTTTTATCAAAATGCCGGCACAAGACCTTTATTCAAGAAAAACAGACATTACAAAAAGTAGAGCCAAACCAAACAGTCTGCAACTCATCTGTGACAAACGAAGAATCGAAACGGGGAGAATAAAAAAATTCTACCAAAGAACTTTGGTAAGCATCAGCAGAACGATTAGCTTCTTGAAAAATATTACTAAACATCACTTCATAAAAAAACTCTAAAATCTTAAAACAGGAACGAGGAACACATATCTTCTATCATCTACTCCAGTTTAAGAAAACGAACCACTTCAACATTATCACATTCCACAAAAATCTTTCTACCTCCCCCATCCGGACATAATTGTAACCCAATTACAACACCCCAAAACTTGACCTCAACAAAAGAGACACAACCAAGTCATTGAGAAAATCCTTTAATCCAACGTCCATCAGCATCACGGATCAAACCACCAGCACTAGTCATATTAGAGCTACTCACCTTACCACCATCAGAATTAAGTTTACACCAACCCCTAATTGGAGGAATCCATCGAATCCAACGATCCTCACGACGACCACCAATCCCATTCAGTAAACAAGCAATCGAATGGGAAAACCAGTAATCCTTAAATTGAGCCAAAACTATCCTCGAAGCATTACCTGGCACAGAATCTGCCGGGTTGAAAACAACTTGATTTCTCCACTTCCAAAAGAGCCAAACTACAGCACCAAACAGCAATGTTTAAGAAATCGGTGCTGGAACTTCCTTCAGTCTATCACGCACAAAATTTGGAAGGAATGGGCGTAAAGCTGTCCAATTCCAGTCTCCATTCAGCTCCACAAAAGAGGCTAGCGAAGCATTCTTCCAAAGAGCAGGCAAATCTGCACAAACATGACAAGCAAGGGGACCCAACTCCTCATCACTCTAGAATTTAATAAGCTACCCATCACTAGGAATTCATCTCATTGCAGGTAGAAGTCGGTGCCAAATTTGAGACAAGGCCCTCCAAATACTTGAGCCTTGGGGCTGCATCTCCACCAAAGAACCCAAATCACCTTTCCAATTATACTTTCCTTTCAAAACTCGAACCCAAAGAGCCTCGGGTTCAGTAAGCATCCTCCAACCCAACTTCATAAGAAGCAACAAATTACGAGAAGTTACTGGACGTAAGCCAATACCACCCTCAAATTTAGGTCGGCAACAATCACTCCAACCAACTAAATGTAGCTTGTGAGAGTCAGGTTCAGATCCCCGCAAGAAATCACAAAGCAAACGATCCAATTCTGAGGAAATCCTCGCAGGAAGTAGACTCGTTTGCATCACAGACTGGTAAAGCAGCTACCACTGACTTAGCAAGTGTAAGCCGGCCCGCAAAAGATAAATGTCTAGCCTTCCATGTAGAAATACGACGTCTCGTTTTATCAATGAGAAAACAAAAATGAGAATAGGTTTTCCGCCCATAAATAAACGGAGCTCCAAGATATTTATGAAAGGACTGCATTACTCTGAAATTCAGAAAATTACTTATAATATTTCATTGTAGTCCAACAGATGTATTGGCCGAGAAAAACACTTCCGATTTTGCACAGCTCACCCATTGTCCAGAGCAAGAACAAAAAATCTCTAAAATCGACTTTAACACAGCAGTCTGTTCCAAAGATGCCCCGAAATATATCATCAGCTGAACAATAACTGGAATTTTCTACACCAAATTGAATAAAATAAGCAACTTCAAAATTTTCATATACAGAAAAATAAAAACAACTTGATTGAAAGCAGAAGCAAAATCGTATAACGAATTTACGGAAGAGAAAGATTATTTGAACTCCGTTCCTACAGCCAAACCTGCAACTTTCTATGTTATTTTCCTATCCTCGTTGTCCCTTTTCTCTCGCTGTCCAAATGTCGCTGGATTTGAGGCCTAGGGTCTAGGTAAGCAGGTTTCGGCCCAAAAATACTAATTTTCCGGGCCCAACTTAGGCCGCAAAGATGAAAATGACAGGCCACAAATGTATAAGATATCACCAACCCACATTCTCACAGCTGAGCTAACCACACAAAAGAGTCATTAGGATTGCTTTCCATATCAGATTCAAGGTAATCAATAAAAAATTCAAAATCAACCTGTAAAAAGTTTTATCTTTATGTGTTAAATAAAAATAAATGTGAAAGGAATCGGATGGGATCATCACCATGTAAATAACGAACCTTCCTCGAAGGCGATTCACCCGAAACACAGTGCAATTTGACGGTACGGGTCCCATCAACTATATAGAATCCTGTCATCCTCATGGAAAATAGACTTCACGAGAGACTTACCCCCAAAGAAAGGCTTAAAAATATGTCTACAATGGATGTATCCGAGTTCTGCTTCCACGTTTTTCCTGTGGGCCGATCAATCAACTTGATCGCCCAAGAGTTTTTGTCCCTTCAAAGAAAATTAAATTTCTTATGAAAAATAAAATTATATTTCTTAAGAATATTAAAGATCGGCGATTATAATGAGAACCCAAGATAATAAGACAAACGAAGCACATCTGCTGCCCTAAGAATGATGACGTCATCGAGAGCCAATTGATACATTATAATTATATAATAGATTTTCAGAAAATATTATATTGGCACGTGACCTAAACCCCCACGATCGGGAACCTTCAGAGAAATACCACAAAAATCCACTTGTAATTAATTAATATTTTTCCAAGACAAAGGATATGCATTGGAACTCGAGTGCATGAACCACTCCCCTCTATATATATTTCCCGACAACACAACGGTATCAGACGATCTTGGTATCAGCTCAGTTACACAGATTGTTGTCCAAAATCCCTGCTATGGAATCTGATTTTGCCTTTCTTGAATCGGTCAGGAGACACTTGCTGGGTGAGACGATGGGCTTTTTCAACAACAATAACGCGATTAACAGTTGTGCTCCGGCGACAACAGCCACAGGTCCTGTCTTTTGCAGGAGTTCAAGCTTTGGTCGGTTGTACCCTTGTCTGACCGAAAACTGGGGAGAATTGCCACTTAAAGTCGATGACTCCGAGGATATGTTTCTTTACGAAATCCTCCAAGACGCGCTCAATGTGGGGTGGGCCCCAATTGATTGTGCTCAACCGCATCTGCCGACGACGGTAAAATTAGAACCGTCGGATCATTTAGCTATGCTGCCGGAAGTAGCTACGGTGATGATGCCGCCGGAGAGGGTAGCCACGGCGGCTTCGACTGCGGTGGTTCCAGTAAAAAGAAAGCATTATAGGGGAGTGAGAAGACGGCCATGGGGTAAGTTTGCCGCGGAGATTAGGGATCCTGCAAAGAACGGAGCTCGGGTTTGGTTGGGTACATTTGAGACGGCGGAGGATGCAGCCTTGGCTTACGACCGTGCAGCCTACAGAATGAGAGGGACGAAGGCGTTGTTGAATTTCCCGTTGAGGGTGAATTCCGGTGAGCCTGAACCGGTTAGAGTGACCTCGAAAAGGTCGTCGCCGGAGCCATCGTCTTCGTCGGAAAGTGGATCGGCGAAGAGGAGGAAGAACGTCGCTATCGACGTGGTGGGGGAAGAATAAGATGTTTCGGAAATGGGCGATGGAGTTGGGGTCGGGTATCAAGTGGCGGCAAGTGGAGCAAATGTCTAACAGCAGATTGGCTGGTAGCGATAAGCATGACGGGAGGGCACATTTAACAAATGTGGAATTCCCGTAATATGAGATTTTTGGGTCGGGGAAAAACAAATTAAAAAAATAATCAGATGATAGAAAACCAAAAAGACACCGGCCGGGGTGGTTTGGCTTGTAAATATCAGATTTGAGATTTTATGACTTGTCTATTACATAAACGTTTTTGTTGTTCTTAATTTATGACAAATTTAAGTGTTAAAACGAGCAATGTATTTGACAACCGGAACTGGATTGATCGTTTCTTTCTCCATTTGAATGGACGCAACCATCTACAAGTGGGTGGGTGACAGACATATGTAGAAGACATCTACAAGTGGGTGGGTGAAAGACATATGTAGAAGACACACGTGCACAATGTCACGATTGTAGGTCCAAGAGGAGTAGGTAGCGTGACTGATCTCATATTGGATAGTAATTGGGTGATCGTTACGTTTATAAACCTAGGTATTGCATATTCCACCAGACACGTTTTTTGAGAAGAGAATAATGATCCCGTGACAAGTGGTAACAGAACCAAACTTGACCCTATTCGGTGTCCACGACTGTAGACCTAGTGGGATAGCCAGGGTGGTCCAAGCTCAACGACGAGGACGTGAGGTTAATGGGGAGAGTATGTTACGCATGTCGCCTGTAGGCCCAAAAAAGATAGGGTAGACAAAGACAACATTACATTCCATGCCACGAGGGTTTAACCTTAAACACTGACTTTGACTTAGATTTTGAATTTTCGCCGTCAATTTGTTGACCTTTCGCCTGCAAAAACAGAAAGAGGTGATTGCCTCTGATATTAAGAACTTCCAAAGGTTCCTTTGAATATTGTGATTCTGGGTCTGAGTTTTCAACTCAAAGTAAACCGATGACTTGTTGTCCCCCTTGGGTTTTGCTCTATGAAGCCGTGGACGTGTGTCGTGCACGAGCTTTGACAAATCACTTGACCTTATGTTCAAATATACTAAAATTCAACTAATATAAGGAATCATTCAGCTGTAAACTTGGGAAGAAAGCATTTATACCGACCGATTGCTTATCCTTCGTGAATCGATTGGGATGTTCAGATTCGAAACTCAGATCAGATTAATGTTAAAGTAACCCAATGTGCAATATGTCATACGCTTGCTTCAGTTGACTAAGCAAAAACAGAAGCAGACAACTGCCGAAGAACGAAGACATCTGGGAACATTATTGAAATTTGTCGGAAATACTAAATGTACAAGGATGCCCTTTAACCAGAGACACTAAAATCTACTGAGACTGCCACCAACCGCAACCGATTCTGCAGAGTCAGATCCCCGGGCTTCTGTGCTCCCTTTCTAAGCTTTCTTTGAAATTGCAATAACATTGAAGTTGAGAGAATCAGGATTTTTCTGGATCATGCCCTGTATGACTCTAGCTGCATCCTGTTGTGCACCAATACGCAATTAGACATATGAAGAGTTGAAAGCTTATGCACAAATTTAGTGTCTAAATTTTTTAAAAAATATATGCACAATTGGGTTTGAAGCCAACAGAGTCTAAAATTTTATAAACAAAATGATCAAGAGCGAGCATCAAGTTGGACTCATTTTATTTCCAATGGGAAACCGGAAGATGCCAAAAATTCTGTCGACAACAGTGGCCAGGTCATAGTGTCCCAATGTAGATGATACTGCAGACACTCAGCAAGTAATATGACCCTTAATGTCAATTTTTATATAGTCTAAAGCACCAAAGCAAACCCAATGCCTTGAGCTTCTTTCATTAAGCCTAATAACCAATCACTAAACCATATCCTTAGCATTCCTTCCCATCTCTTTTCAACTCTTTCTAATATTTGTTTTACCGGGTCTTACCCTCTCTCATCTGGTTCATTTAACGAAGCAGCTTCTCCTTCCAAATCCTCACAACACAGTATACGATAAAAGGGGGGAGGAGGGGGTGGGGGGGGGGGGGGAAGTAGTTTTAAAGATATACAAGTGAGGAGCTAAATGATGCAGCATACCTGCAACAATGTGCCTGATGAAGATGCACCATGAGATATTGGTCCTGCTTTTCTTCCATCAAGCTCAAAAAGTTCCCCTAAAGAACATAACACAAGACAGAGACTAGAAATTGATAACAAAAACTAACAAACTGAGTAAATGCATAAGCATTTTGTTGCTTCACATTATTTTTCATGCCTCACACAGAAGATTAACACATAATAGTAGCAGCATACCATTCACACAGGTGAAGCAGATGAAGTGAGTGTTCACGTTATCAGAAGCCTGCACAAACACAAACTGATAAGAAACATGCTCCAAAAATAAAACTTATCAGATATTCATTATTTCTTATTGATTGTTGACGGAGCATATTATAAATACTTAATGCACACCACTTAAAGCTGTCATACATCTATTAATCTCATTGAAAAATATTACCATAGTGATACATACTATGCTAGAATACTTTAGGCACAAAACCCGTTACTTCAGCACCAGAAAATTTACCTTCTTCATTCTTAAAGTTCATTTTTTTCCTCATTCAAACTACGGTTAGGAAAAACAAGCATGCTTTTACATTCATTAACAAAATCTTATTTCTTTAACATTGAATAACCTTAGTTTTAAAGGACACAAAATTGGGATCTACTTACCATTTTAAAAGCAATAAACTTAAAGGACATTACAATTCCTGGTTAATGTTATCTTCAGATATTAAATGAGAAACCATCATATCATTTAATTAAAACTGCAAATGTTAAAGCCCTTACCTCTGTATCACCGGCTGAGGCTGCTACAGAATGTGCAACTTCCATCTCTTGGTCATTCTCAAGATATAAAGCACGCTGTCCAAAATAAATGGAGAACATACAATATGAGCATAAAAGAGAATATTATGTCAAGCACCATAAAAATATCAACATTTCGCCATTTATTTTCTTCTGGCGAAGTGGAGAGGGTTAAGAGAGAGAAGGATTGTAGGGTGGCCAATGTGAGGGGTAACAATAACAGAACACAAAAGAATCAGAATATAACCTCCAGTGGATTCATGCTAGCAGTAGACTTGAAAAACTTGTCCAGAAATGACCCATCGACTGGAATAAAAAGTTGAACACCAAAAATCACAAATCAAAAACAGGTGAAGAATTTAAATGTCAGGAAGAGATTATAATGGAAGAATGAGAATACAGTAAACATTTGCTTTCACAAAAAAATTATGCAATGTTTATAAGCACAGCTAGCTGCAGCTCTTCTGTTCAAACAGACATATGCCGCACAACATCATAAGTCACAGCAACAATATAGCTGGCTATTAAACATAGGGACTAAACATCTTATGGAACAGGGATTCCAAGCTGTATCAGCATACACTAAAGTAGACTTGAAAACTCGTCCACTGTATCTCATCAATTCAGTGAAAAAAAGGAAAGAAACAAAATAAACCATCTTACTAAGCTTGATCTCAGAAGTTATGTTCCCAACAGCATGTAAAAGTCCAACAGTTCCACAGGCGTTACCAACAGTCTGCCTCATGAAATAAGCTTTATTGCTAGGTTCCTAAGAACAAAATGCAGATAGATTATTGTTGACTTATGAAAAATAAATAGAGAGAGACACATGAAATATACTTGCGTGCACACTTTATGAAAACAGAAATAGATTACAGTTACTGTTAAATTCACCTTAATGAGAGCATCCTGCTGTTGTCTCTCTTCCTCGCTCTGAGAAAAAAACACAAAAACAAACAACATTCATTCTGATTTCTACGCCTTACAATTCAGCTAAAACAAACGTTTCTAGAAACCATCCTTATCAAGATGGGGCACATCTAAATCAAACAAAACAACATTCCTAACATCAGCAAAAATGGATGAAAAACAATAGAATAACACATTAAGTATAACGAAATTAATCAGGACAAACCTGTGCGGTTAACGGATAAAGAAAAAGCACGGCTAAGACTGGCTTCGGAACCATTTCCAGGAGCTCTTCATCCAATCCATAAACATCATAACACTCTGCCTCAGCCTCCTGAACACCTAAGCCCCAAAGGAACTGCAACGCAATCAATCGAAATATCAACAAAAAGCAAAATCCATACTGGAAATAACTACAGTAAATAAAACTGTTTAAATATAGGCAAAGAGTGGAAATCCGAAGGAACATAAACAAAATCCAGATGTAAAATTCACGAAACATAAGTTATAAAAAAGAAAAAAAAAAGAAGCAAACGCCTAGTGTAAATGGAGCGATAAATGACCTCTCAACACACCTGGTTCATTACTTCAGGATTGGCTTCAAGAGGAAGCCACCGCTTCGCAGAAGGTCTCTCATCCATGGTTGCCATCCAGGTGCTCCCGATTGATAGAGATTCGTCAACTAAAGAGGGCCGATATTTGCTTCGATTTTCGTATCCGAATCTTTGCGTCGCTTGCTTGGCTAGTTGGCTTTGCTTTGCTTTGTATACAAGAGTTGGGAGGGTTTTTAAAGACAAGTGAAATTCTATTGCGTCATCGCAGTGCGATCCTCTAACTTCACAATGAATGAAACAGACTTTCTATTATTACAAAAACAAAAATTTTATAATTATATATTTTTTATCTCTTAATGCCTCTTGATATATTTCATTGAATTTTTTTAAAAAATATCATCTCTTTAATATTATTTTTTAATTCCTTACCTGTCAAAAATTTCCTATCTTAATGCATATTTTATATTTTTATAATGTTTCATCATCACATAGAAAAGAATATAGAATTTCATAAGAATCTTAAGAAGTTTAAGGGGAGGGAACTGATATAATTGACATTATAAAAAAAAAACCATAGTTGTTTCTTTTTATTACATGATACAACATCAAATGCTGGGCCTCATAGGCCAAACAGTAATAAGAATGAAAGAAGCCAAGGCAAGAACACTAATCCTAGGCAGATCATTCTATTCCCTTTTATTCCCCACAATAAATCGGTTTCCGCTTTTCAGCAAATGCGGTTAAGCCTTCCAAACGATCCTTTGTGTTTAAGACCTGCGTATAACATACTTCTTCCAACCCCAAAGCTGATAGTGAGTCCACCTCAAGCCCCTCATCAATGGCCTTCTTCGCCATTCTTATTGCTATTGGACCCTGTTTCCATACGCAACAAATTCAGCTCAAAATTTACGATGTCAGAATGAAATCGCAACCAAAATCGAAACCCGAAATCGACTGGCACGCTCAGTTACAAAGTAGAGATTATCACAGAGCTGCCATACATCTGGTCTCCAACTGATTTGGATTCATATGCTTAGTTTGGATCTGAGAGGAAATGAAATAGTAAAATTATCTCAATTCAATCAGGTCATGCTACTTGAATAACAAGAAACTGACAACTTTTGCATCTCATCAGAGTCCTCTGCGATTTTGGTGCATTTTAAATCAGTGATCCTACAGTTGTTATCATTGAATCAGGAGGCTCAAAGGTCCTGCATCAAATTCTTCATGAAGCAGTACTATTACTGGGCTCTAGTTGAGAGTTGCATACAAAAAAGAGTCAACATAGATTATGGAATCATACCTTTTGATTAATTTCACGAGCAAGTTCTAGTGCCTTTAAACGAGCTTCACCAGCAGGCAAACAGTGATTCACGAGACCTGCACAGAATAGGCACTCCATTGCTATAAATGGATCAAAAGAAAAATTAAACAAGCAGTTTTTAAAAAAAAAATTAAAAAAGTATCCACCGTAATAGTGACTAATCCCTATGCCGTATCATAAGCACCAACTACATGCAGTCAACTAAGCACACCATACCTATGGACATCGCCTCTCTACCACCAACCTTTCTGCCAGTAAATATAAGTTCCTTAGCTACAGACTTTCCGACCAATCTAGGAAGTCTCTGTGTTCCACCCGCCCTGCGGAGCCAAAATTTTAATGGGAAAGAAATATCATTGGATGCAAATAACAAAAACTAATGAAGCTATATACAGGCCTATAATTCTGTTTAAAAGCGTGAAAATGCCGAGGGGATTTAATCCTAGGTTAGCTCGTCCACCACATGACCAACATCGAGAGATGCACTAGAGAATAATTATGCCTGCTTCAACAACTAAGTTGAGCAGGAAAGTTGTATAAGTGCATCCATGAGTCCATATGTTTCCTAATAGTTAACTCCAAGAGTCAAGAAATATTTGGTACCTACCCAGGAATAATAGCAAGTCCTGTTTCTGGCAAACCCAATACTGCATCTTCTCCTGAATCATGAGATATGAGGAAAACAATTAATAATATCATCTTAAGTATCAAGATGCCAAGTAAGAACAATATAGTTCATTTTCCAGGACTATATCTGGGAACTACCACATATGCGTAAATCACATGACAAAGCCATCTCCAGTCCACCACCCAATGCTGCTCCTTCTATGACAGCAATTGTGGGAATACGAAGTGCCTGTTAATAGAAATATGCCAAGCATTTTGAGTGGTCGACAAGAAGATTGGTTGAGAGGTATGCACCTCCATAAGTGCAACTTGTAATAAAAGAAGATGATATCATTTATCAACAATAACAAAACAGAATAAGATTGCCCTTGATATGTAGTTTGGCAAGGATCAAGGAATCAGGTGACATCCAAAACTTCAACTCTGAACAGGAACCTAGTATCCTTTTTGCATATTATCAAAAAGTAATAATATAGTAAAGATAGATACATGTTAGAGACCAACCTCAATGAATGAGAATGTTGATCTCAAAGAATTCACAAAAGATTGGGCTTCATGAGGAGGCATTGTCTTGCGTTCCTGCCAATCCAGTCAAAAAGCATGGCTGTCAAGCATGCATATTAGCCACCATGTATGCTGCAATTCCAGTTACAAGACAAATTCCTAAAGGCATCACAACTGCAGGCAATAATTGCCAACTAGCAGATTAAAATACAAATTCATTAATCAAAACATGCTCGAACCCAGAAAATGCTTCAACCTCAAATTCATTATTCTCAAAATGAACCAAAAATCCAAAACTAAGACGGGTAACAGTTTCTCGTCTCGTTTCTGATGGTTAGGGATAATCTGATTCACCCTTCAAGGTGAACACATCGCTTCCTGAGGCCTATTTCATTTCTATAACTCAATGGTAAAATTTTCAATTTAACCCAAAATAAGAAAAAAACACTTTCTATGTCTTCTTCACAGGACGATATAATAACTCAGAAACAACGCGGCTGCTCCACTTCTCAGATATAATACCCTTGAGCCCATAGCGTACGACTAAGCGACGCCACTTCAGACATAATCAAATCGAAGTATAAGTTGACAGCGAAAAGCATGTGGTTTATTTTTACCTTCAAATCGGCACCGGCACAGAATATCTTAGGAACCAAGCTGCTGATCAGAACAACTCTAGCAGAATCATCCCTTTGAATCGTTTCAAAAGTATGGCGCAACCCACCTAACATGTCTCTCCCAATAGCGTTTTTAGCTGCTGGTCTGTCCAAATTAACCTCAAGAATCCCTGAAACAACGACAAAAACACCCAATTGGGATTTCTACAGTCTCAATAATCAACATCATGGAAAACCGTGAAAAAAAACATCAAGAGATTCATATATTACCAAAATCTGCATCGGCAAGCCTCCGAATTCTGACTGACTGGGAGGTTGCGGACTCCAATATCAGCGACCTCGTGCTTTGGCGCTGACTGTAACATTTGATGTTGTTAGCACTTATTTTTCCAAAATCTGACAACCGAGAAAAGGAGTAACAAGACTTGGAAGTTTTTAGGATGACAGAGAAAACAATCATCTTTATAAAAGATGTGTAAGGATAGACCGAGCTCAGCAAATGACCACGGAATATAGTTGACAAAACCAGTTATATGACTTACAAGAGCTGACAGTGAAAAAGGTGGCTAAAAACATGTCGTCCAAATATTTATACAAGTAAAAGTTCCTTAAAAAGCAAAGAGTTTCGATCCGAGAATGCTTAGCCACATTTGTGTGAACTCTTGTATCCAAACCACCAATGTATAATCACCAACCACACTGTTTCCACCCCGATACATCTTCACAGCAACATTTTCGACAGATTAAACAAGAAATGCTTGCTAGGTAATGCAGAAATAGTTGATAAACATGGGTTCAACATACACAACAAACACTGATTTGACGTTCTACATGAATACAAAAGATGTACAAAACCTCATATATATGTTACTACCTCATCATTGCAAGCGACTAAAGATTTTGGAGTAGAAAGAAACTGATACGCTGCGGGTAAGCTGAAATCCTTGGTGGGTATTCCTGCTTACAAATTATAAGCAAGATAAATGTAGTAGCTTGAGAGAGCTCTCTATGCATTTGGATTATTCAAATACAACATGTTCCTCACATTTGTATTATTCAAATATTACATGATCTCCGCATTTGTGTTATTCAAATATTACATGATCTCCACATTTGTGTAAATCTATGTAGAGTTTCCAAACCCATACTCACCTATTAATGACATTTGTTTCAGTTCTAAGTGTTTGACTAATCTAACGGTGTTCATATAATGGCGTACATGAAAAGCATTAATAATGTTTAGCATATAGTTAGGTTCAATAAAAGTAATTTTACGGGGATTTGAATTTTAAGAATATGAACAAAATTTATTTTGTCAGGCATTTTTTATGATAAAAAAAATAGTATAGACTTCTTGATACGCGCATCACATGATGTTTCAGAACTCACATGGCATATGGCAATTTTGGAATGATGCTTTACACGTAATACATTTGAAGCACACGTCATCAAGCCCAACACCCCAGCACACTTCATCCCTATCATAATTGGGCTTAGTTCAGATCGAACCTCATCGGCTTTTGAACCAGAAAAAACGGAACTAAAACGAAGCTACCACTTGTAAGTACTGGACGAGAAATCAGTGAATGTCAGTCATGTCATTAGGAGTAGAGATAGACAAATCGATTTCCCTTTTTTGAGTCATTAGATCTTGTGAACCCATCTCTCAAGTCGAAGCTGCTTTAGAGGAGGGCCGACGTCTGTTTTACTGTTTTGAGGGCATTTCCATTTGCCGGTGACCTCAATCCCTTTTAAATCCTCAAAGTTTGTTCTTTCTGACAACACCTTTCTTTTTGTGATGACATTCTCTACAGCATCAGCGGAAGCCGCCTTGGTGTTTCTTGAACATCCCTCGGCATTTTCTGGTTTCCTGATCATATAATTATCATCGGACGGTCTTGTAGTTTTGCTATTTCTTGTTGTCACATAACCATTTGAAGAGATATGTTTTCCCTCGTTTTCTTTGTCGTTGCTTCCATTGTAGGGTTTTCTAACTGGAAATGCAGAACATGCAATAAAATTCCCATCATTTCTTGGTGATAGCAGATTGGTTTTTGTTTGAGCCTTGGTTTCCGCCGTGTCGGATGAATTCTTCCTGCAAATCAGCTTTCTCGGAGATATCTTACCGCTATTGAACGACGGCAAGTCGGCTTCTCGGAGAAAATTTCGCTCGAGTTGCTCTTTACATGAAAGTTCTTCATTATCCATGCTTGACTTCTGAACACCAGTCGCATTAATGTCCTGCTCTGGAAATATTTTGTATTCCAACCTCTGTTCCCTTTCGCAACGGAGGTTGTCATGAGAAAATGAGTCCTTTCCTGGCTCACGCTCATTAACCTGTAATCCAAAAGGTGTAAGAACTGATGGCTTGACGACACAGCTTAATGTTATTAGCGGCTGTGGGAAGTACCTTATCTGAATTCTTTTCCAGCATGCCATCTGTCATGGAGTCGTTATAGTTTAAGAATCTAGATGTTTGCGGCCTCTCATCAAGAACCACTCCATGGAGGGTTCTCTTTTGACGGTCTATATCAACCAAACCATCTTCCTCGCTGCTGTTTTCGTCTTGGAGAAGTCTTTCACTTTCACCTAATTCTGGAGTTCCATAAACATAGCTGGGGAACCAGTTCCTGATGTCAGGCGGCTCTGAAAAATATACAAACACAAGTTAGTGCCTTTGAACATGGAATAAAATTTTCTAATCTTGAATTTGATTTCTGACGATCACAAGTTTTTTTCAGCTGCCAAACTAGGATTAGATAGACTGATTTCCACAAGTCCTACTAACCAGAAAGGAATGAATATGGTTCTGAAGAATCTGGAACCTGAATCAGGAAAGAATTTGTTAAACATAAAATAACTAAAGAAACTAAAAGCTTAGCTGAGCTTTCAGCTAATTTGAAAGATGACTCTCGGAAAGCACCTCACTGTGAGTCTTTTCCGCGCGCACATCTGAAGGTGAAGGTTTACACTTGAGAGACTCATCTGAATACTGCTTCTCATCAGCATCTACTTTGTTGTTGTTCTCACATTCCTTAGTCCCTCCAAAGTTCTCCTTTTTCTCTTTGCTATTTGCTTCAATAACAAATCTATAGCTCTGCGGCTCGCTATCTTTAACACCATATTCGCTAAAATAATCAACCGTATCTAGCCCAGGAGATTTAGATACATGGCTTGAAAACCAGTTTTCAAGTAGAGTAGGCTCTGAAGCGAGAAGAACAAAGGGAAAATACCCAAACATGAGAAGATTGTCCCCATTTTCTCTAATTTCTGGAAAATTAAAAGCGTATAGGAGTGGTAGTATTTAAGTATCAAAAATTTTCTGTGACTGACCAGAGGAAAGAGATGGAGAGCACAAAACATCTGCTATCTACAACAAGAAAAACAACAAATCAAATGTAACAAACAGCTAGCATTTGTAACAGTTGGATCAACAAAAGCTTGTTTAATGGTCTGTATCTGCAATTTCAAAGGGAAGGTAAGAGAAACAACTCTACTACATCCATTACAAATCCAGGGGCTCCAGTTAATTACGATTCAGTCCATTTAAACAGCAAAGATGACAGTTACCACCGACCTTATTCTTCGAGGAATCACCGAATTTATCTTCTTTTTCCCGATTTGTTTCTCCAACAAGAAGCCCGTCTTCTTCACTGCCACTTTCTTTAAACATAGAATCTCCCAAATCATCCATTGTATCCAACACAAAAGATTCATACTTGAAACTAGGATACCAATTCCTTATATCCGGAGGCTCTGCCCAAAATAAAATCCCCAAAGACACAGTTAAATATTAAAAAAAAATTCAGATTTCTGAATAAGACATCGGGGCATCTTTTGAGATTTATCGATGAAACTACGTACCGGAAAGAAGTGCAAGTGAAGGAGAGGAATCAACCCCCTACAAATAGAAGATAAACCTTTGATTAAGATTAGGAATGACGAAAATTGAGTATTCTAGTCCCGGGTTTTGGTAGCTGCGAAAAAAAAAATCTAAGAAACTACTTTCCTACTCTCTTTTTTTCCGGGAATCAAACAGAAAATTTTGGCATCCCAGAAAAAAGTTTGACTTACCTGGGAATCAACAGAATTGATCTTCATTGCATCAATCACTCGAAACACAAAAGATTAAGCTGCTCCTTCCCTCCCATCCACGTCCATTTTTTTTTGTCGTTTGTGCGTTTATTCGGTGTCTTTGTCAACAGTTTTTGAAATTTGCCGGTGAGTATTTGGCGCTTGATTTGCCAGGAAAATTAGACAAGCGGAATGCAAATTTTTTAATGGGCTGAGGGCCCATTTTTTACTTTCAACAAAGCCCAAAACTACAGGCCTGGTTTTGAATTTTAACGCAGAATGGGCTTCACATATAAATTTGGGTTAAACTTCTTCTATGGTAATCTACGGAGGACAATAAAAATTTAATTTCTATATTTTAGCGCCTCAAATTTTATATTTTTTTATAGAAAAATTTCTATATTTACATCTTTCCTTAATTTTTTATCAATTCATCTTGTTCAGACAGGAAGTATATCATGTTCAAGATTTGAATCAATGATGTATACACATCAGACACAATTAACAGGATGTTCTCATCGTCTCAATATCGAATTGAATCCGGAACGTTATTCACTGAAGCTCTTCATTAGAAGAGTGTGGCAAGATTGCATTAGAAGAGATTACAACAATGGGTGAGTCGGGAGGGCGGGGCCCAAATTTCCCTTCTCTTACAATTGAAAAAAAATGGTAATTCCAATCACGGTTGAATGATGATTGAATAATTAAGTTGAAGAACAAAGAATGGGTTAAAAGAGTGTAAAAATCAACATCTCTACAATGCCTGCAACTATGTCATTAATCACCCCCGCTTGCACTTTTGACAGCATCGGATCCCTCATCCCGGCATCTTTCTAGGATCATGTTACAGTTGTTCATTGTGTGTGCATCAAGAAGCCCATGATTCCAAAGTTTGATCATGAATAACCTCCAGCACCTGAGTCCATAAGCAATTGATAATAATCTTTTTTAGCATTTGAAATTTTGGATTTATCCTATTTAGACAACCCAGTTTCCTGTTGCAGACTTGATAATCAACCAGTGATTAACGTGCGTAAAGAACTTATGTTCATTTTAAGACAGTACGAAATGGAGTTTGTGAAACACAACTCGGTTTCCTCTGCAATAACAAATATTCTACTTGCATGGCTGAACTACAGGAAAGTAGCCTGGGCTGGATAGTTGGTATCATTTTGCAGGTTATATGATTTATTCTGGTCTCTGAATAAACAGCTGCTTAAACAACCATCAGAACACAAAAATAAGTTGGATAAGAAGGCTACCAAAAAAGAGCAGGAGACGCCACAAGCTCCTGGCCATGTAGCTTTGAAAATGCTTCGCATGCCCATGAAACATGACCATCTGCCAGGACTCTGCCATAGGAAAAGGTAAAGGTTTTTCATTATATTATGGAATCTCTAAATGCATATTAAGGAGGAGCTCATCATAGGCACTGTCAATTTCCATAGAATATCTTTATGAAGAAAAGAAATGGTAGTAGCAAGAGGACAGAAGAAACAATGGAATTCAAGATTATTGTTAACGAAAAATAGAAAGCAGCACTCAAACGAACAGCCATGTCTACCTTTGCTTTCTCACAAAGGAGTTCCAAAGATGCATTAGTAGTTTTTCATCCTTGCTTACATCCACAAAGTCATCAAGCATCTGAAACAAGCAGGTAAGAATAATAATCCACACACAAAACCAGTACTTATCATTGCACCTCATTTTCAGGGCACAACTTAGTATAGCATAGTAAAATCAGAACAATGATTTTATCTTATTTTCTTTTAGGAGCTAAGGGTTCAATCACAAAATAAAAAGAATGCAGCTTATTTCATGATGTACATAAACCTAATCTATTTGCTGTTGAGATGTCCGAGGGTAGTGATATTTATAACCAAAGTTCATAAGATATGAACTGTAGAAAGCAAATTTTAATATAGTAATAAGAAATCAATATAGAATAGACAACACTAAAGAAAAAAGGTCACTGTTATCTAGCATACCCTTCTATCTTCAAAATCTGCAATGTCATCATCGACCTCATCTTCACTATCTCGATCTGACATTACTTGTTCCATTTCCATAGGCTTCAATTACAAATTTTGAGATATTACTGCTGAGTAGTAAATATAGAAACAAAAAATAATACTGCGCTTGAAACATCTTCCATCCACCAGGAAGATCAAAATGATCAATGAATTAGCCCCATGCACACGTATTACAGCGGAACTATGTGTTAATTTTATATGCAGAGAATTCGACATTGTAAGTAAACATTTTAAGCTGATAAATAGAGAAAGAAAACTTTTTACGGTAATAATTCCAAATGTCATAGTCTGGGAACCACTTAAACACAAATGCAGTGAAGAAAACAGCACACAGAAGAAGGCCAATCAAGTAACAAATGAAGGAAAGGAATGGAAAAGAAAAAAAAATGAAAAGATAACCAAACTCGTGATGAGGATTCTTGAGGTGCTTCCCTGCCACTATCTATGACCTTCACCTAGAATGGACAAACTCATCTTTTCCTAGGCACATTGTGGATGATTTGGAAGTAAAGGAAAGGTGCATCTTCCCAAATATATAGCTCAATAGCAAGGTCTTTCAAACCATCATCATATGGGTTTATTTTTTGTTTAAAATGATGAACTCTCATTCCCCCATACACTACACCAAAACTCAGAAATTCATCTCTTATCCATTGCCTAGGAAAAATTATCAAAAATCCGAGGATCCCACCTCCTGTGACAACACAAAAGCGGCAAATGGATAGTTCTCAAAAGTAACTTGGGGCCTAGTGTATTGGATGTGTCCTAAAAAACCATCAAGCCAAATCGTGTGCGCTTCTCATGTCATCTACTGTACCTTTTCTTATGTATGATATCTGTAACCCAACTAAGGGGGAGAACTAGCATAAATTCACTTGTTTTGTCTGGTTTCTTAGTTTATTTATTATTCAGTAATATTAGTCTATATAGTCGATTAGTTAAAAACAGTATGTGAATCTTTTATATAACTTTGAAACATACATGAAATAACACAATTCGGCCATTTATGAATTAAGTTTCTATAGGTTGACGAAAGTATGGGGAATACAAATAAACAAGGAGGAGGACTATATATGAGGAAAAAAAATTGTAACTTGTCCGACAATAGTTTATGCACCTGAACTCTATGAGAGTGATAGAACTGTCTCTTCTTCAGCTGTGAACGGCTGGAAAGAGGAAAAAATGAGATGGAAAATGGATTAGCATTCCAAATAAAGACATCATTATAGAAAAATGGCATCTACATAACTTTAACTTACAAGTAGAACAATCTTCTCTACCAACTTTTACTAAACTCTGGAACACTATAACGCTATCAAGGCTTCATAACATGAAAGTTAATGTTAAAGATCAAATGTCAAGGGAAAAAAACTACACCGAAAGAAAACAACTTTATTCATAGAAGCTTAGCATAGAATGGCGAAAGAAAAAAATGCTAGATAAAATATAAAGGTAGTATCTAAACAAGAGTAGTGATTGCATCGCAACAGACAGTTCAGGTTAAAGCTACCAAGAAACCATTATGGCGTGGCTGTAACACATAATAACTCATGTCAGAGTAGGATGAGAATATGCTGGTGTAAATTGATTTGATCTCTCTCTCTATATATATAAATATATAACCCCCTCTCCCTCTCTCTGGGAGATGAAGAACCACAAAGCAAACATATATTGTGAGGGAAAATAAGAGAAGCCAAAAAGAAATAAACAGCAGAATACTTGTGAAAAGAATAAGAAGAGAGCCTTGAGAACATACTTCTTAGAGTCTGATCTTTCCACGGCCAATTTCCTCGCTTTTGCAATATGAAGCCCAACACGAAGTGAAGGGTCAGCTCCAGATTGTGACTTAACAATTTCAGGATCGACAGAAGATTGAGGCTGAGCAATTGAAACAACAGGGATGTTAGAACTGGATGCAACACGTTCTATCAGCTCTGCTGAACTTGGATACCCTGGAACAGAGTACTCCAGCCCATGCATAGATTGGAAATCTTTCTCACTGGATGATGACTTGGAACAATTCTCACCTGGACAAGATAGAAAGTCTAGAAAGATCAATTTAAGCGAAGTTCAAAACCTATTTTAACAATAAAGGCATGAGAAAAAGAGTCATTCACCATCATCTTTTCCCAAAAACTCTTTGTTCAAGTCTACTGAGGCTAGTTTTGGTGAATCCAACTCCAAGAACTGTACAAAAGCTTGCTTATCATTTTGATTATTGTTGCCTGACTCTCGCCTACGAGGCCGTGAGCTGTCCATACATTTATGTCCAGTGGTTTAGGTGCTGACTATTATTCTTTGCTAATTTGAGATTAGTAACCAGAAACTGAAATTGCTATATGCTGAACCTACCAGAAGAAGAATGCCTGGTGTCTCAGCTCCCCTCCATCTGCAATTGTCTGTACATGTTGTTAAGGTGTAAACAGTTAGAGAACAACTCATTAAAGCATCATCAAAAGGGTCGTCTCATCCAACCTAAAGAGCCAACACCACAAAAGAACAAAATGCTAGCAACAGTGGATGCACAAAAAGATAATCATTGGATTTAGAGAAAGCAGAAAAAATTTTAAGCATGTCAGGTGCATTGTGCAGTAATTTTCCATGATGAGAGAAAACACTGACTACAGTACTAATTAAATGTAAATAATGGAAGAAAGAATAAGACAAGAAATCGCTGATGCTGCTTGCATCTCTCCAGCAATGTGGCCTTTTTATTGACGATTTTGAACCTTGATTTTGGTGGGTACTTCACAAAGATAGAACATAGTTCAAGATTCTTATGTCTAAAATATGTATTTTTGTGTCAAATACGTAAAAATTCCAAAAATAGTTTCAGAATGTTTCAGTAAAAGTAATATTCTGACCTCACACATGAACCTATCAATTTTCACAGTGACATTCACTGCCTGGTACTCCTCAGTTGCCTGCAATGTATAAGTTTGTTCACCAGTGCTTCAACAAGAAATCAACTCATTGAAGCCAACTGTAGTCTAATTACCAACCCAGAACTCGAAGCTGAACAGGTCATGTGATGAGCACAAGTGAAACCGTAAACCCTGGACACAGAAGTTGAAATACGAAAGCATTATATCAGAATACCTAAAGAAAAAGACAACAATACTGAGGTTTATATTTAATTTCTATGGGTATATGCCATACCAAAGAGGAAGGTAAGAGAAAAGTCAAGGGATATGTTCTTGAGCCAATTCATAGCATTTCTTTTTTCAAGAGGAAAAATAGTAAAGGTTCAAAATATCATATCAAGATTGAGCCACACAACTCAACAATAGACATTTCTACTGTTCAAAAACATGGTATTGATGGTTCCATTCATTGTTAGCTTCTCATTAAACTTCCAGTGGATGTGTAACTGATTAACTTATAAAACAAAGCTACAGAAACATATGCTTAATAAATGGCAATCAAGGCATTCAGATGGTTCATCCAGGAAAGAAAAAGGCAGATCTGAAAATCACCTTAAAGCTTACACATTGCAATGAGCAAAATGGGCAGGTGAAGTCTTCAGTGACTACAAGTATAGGACAAACAATGGTCAGTATCTCAGCACATGCATATGTTCCCGTGAGTTCATATCAATTTTAACAAGAATCTTTATCCAGATAAAACTTTTACATGTGCACTCAGTGATGATAAATAATAACTGGAGATCAAAATCATGTAGTTCAATTAATTAAACAGACAAATCCAAATACCAGAAGGTGAAAACACATACAATCATACACAATTCAATGGAATTGTTTGAACTCATACTCATGTCTTCATTAACTGATGGGACACAAGATACATTCTAATACCACAATTTTCATTTCTCTATCCACAATCCGAACATAATTTCCAACTGTAAATGATCCAAGGATAACATTTAGCATAATTAATCACATTAAGTATCAAAATATATGCAACATAATAGAAAAAACGAAATAAAAGAAGAAGGACGATGAAAACAACCCTCAATCTTTCGTAACGAGTTATTGTAATCTCTGTAGTTGAAAACTACAGTTCCTCCCCTTAACCTGGATAAACCAAAAAACATTCAAACACCAATAACAAATAAGTGATTCAAATATCTTCAATTTAAATATCAAAACCCTAAATTGCCAACAATCGATACCTTCTCTTTCGGCTGGCTTTGCTTTTGTACCGCAAACATCTCCGAAGAAACCAAGGCTAAAAAAGCGAGAGCACGAAACAAAACACATAATTAGCAGACAAACCAACGCGGGAATCGAAACAACGTAGAGAAAGATAAGAGGTAGAAAAGTGTAAACAACACATTGTGTATGGCACGACTGTGGAGGATGTTGTAAAGCTCGACGGGCTTGCAGTATATGAGGAGGTTCTCATCGGCGGCGATCGTGTCGTCAACAGACAAATGCGCTCCGCAATTTTGATGGCACATCGTTGGTTTCGCTCTTTCTTACGTTCTGTAACGACAGCAAACAACAATAACGGAGAGTTATGTCTGTTCAGGTATTTGATTAATCCAAGGTAATGACCACGTAATCGTGGATGATTTGTTGTTGTTGTTGCAGAGGATTAAGGTATCAAGAATGGGACGGCAGGGAAACTAGGGAGTCTGTAACGGAATACTCCTGAAAATTACAATTCTAACAATTCCTATTCTTGAGTAATAAAATTATTACATCAATTTAATTTAATTTTTTAAAAATTGATACGCCCAAATTGTATGCTTTTAAATTTAAAAAATATTTATAATCGTTAATAATAACTAATCATATTTGTTATATGTAAATATCAATTATATATAAATACAGCAAGACCAAATCAAATTATATCTTGACATAGTTGTTTATAATTATTACTGGTTTTTATATAAATATATAATTGACTTACCGATTAATTATATAACGTGTTATAATTATAACGTGAAACCATTGAAAGTAATATGAAACCATCATACTTATACTTCAGTTGTTATTATATCAATTTTCGATATCGAATTTTTTAAAAAATTATCAAATAAATTAAGATTTTGATATATTGGTGTGTGGATTCTCTCGTTGAATATCGGTCTTGTTCTATGTATATTTTTTTTCAAGACTGAAAAAGATACACAGAGAACAAAGACCCCAAAAAAAAACTTCAGTAGGAAAAACTATACGCGTACAAGTTTTTTCATCATAACTCGTGAAGAAAAGAAAAGGTCGCTTCTCATATCACGTGTTTCGCTGGTAAACGGACTGCTGATTGAAAATTAGGGTTTTTGCATCCATGAAAAGTGCCGTGTTTCCTGATTCCGTGATTCAATATTCGTAAGATTCGATATTCACACAAGTTTCAGAGGAACATTTGGTTTGGTAGTATTTTTTTTTTACATTAGGTAATTTAGAGACTAAAATGTTTAGTCAATAAATCTTAGTTCAGATGACATGAACCTTTATGAGATTAGAGAGGATCCTAATTTCAAATCCCCGGTAGGTGATTAAACGTGAGGTGGGGTGAGGAATAAACTAGGTGATTAAGGATAGACTAGGTGGGTTCAAATCTCCGATAGGTGATTAAGGGTGGGGTGGGGTGTATTCAAAAACAATAAAAATACTAAAATGTTTAGGTTAAAGAGTCAATAATATTATTTATTTATGTTATAATACCTTCATTATTATATTAAATAAATATTCACTTAAATTGTATCAATTTAGATTTTAATACCTTGTATATTATATAAAAAAATACTCGCACAAAAGGCATAATTATGGTCTTTTGAAATTAGTAAGTAGGGTGTTAAATTAAGAGTTGTGCAGGAATCTCCAAGATGAAGATGAAAAACATATAAAAAGTCGCAGAGAAGATGTGGGCCGCAAGAAAAGAAACATTACTGGTATTTTGGGATACTGTGACCAAACTAAAATTCAGGAATCAAACATTTACTTTTTCAATAAATATTGTCTCCTGTTTCACACCTAACTTTGAACGTCTTTAATGCAATAATGCTAACTTTAGAGACAAAATAATGCAAACTTTATAGACAAAATAATGCATTCAAATATTCAATTATAGAGATGAAACGCAGACTTATTTGTAGAATATATTATATAGCTGACAAGTTCTACTCCAATAATCTTTAAAGTATTATAATTATTATTGTTAAATCTAAATTAAAAAATAACTACCGTAATGTTGATCTGGTAGTATATCACATCCAGTGTTTTTTTAGTATTGATTTCTTGGTGTATGCTGTCTTTGACTAATTCGATGTGAATATGATGATATTATTTTGGATGACAAACTTTCTATCAGAAAAATAAGCCGGTTGTATTCTCAAAATTTGAACTCGATATATCTATTACATATTGTGTTTTTTAAATCTTAAGGGTCTTGAATTTCTAATAATATTAGTTATTTAATCCAAAGTCTTAAATTCCTTCTTATAATTTTTTTATTACAAAATATATTTATTAGGAATTTGTCATACAGCTCAACGTGACATTGAGTTAGACTCCAAAAAACTAGTTTGAAGTTAAACCACAATAAAAGATGAGTCTAATTTATCAATTAAA
The DNA here is from genome assembly GCA_019739055.1 of Passiflora organensis. NCBI lineage: Eukaryota > Viridiplantae > Streptophyta > Magnoliopsida > Malpighiales > Passifloraceae > Passiflora > Passiflora organensis. The sequence continues at coordinate 8,900,589 of JAEPBF010000278.1, read as the reverse complement.
AAATTTTTTAATTATTTTTTATAAAAATAAATAGGTTAGATAATAATTCACACTGCATTTACTCTCTTTTATATATATATATATATATTCGAATTTACTCAAAAAACCACATATATTAATTATGCTAAGGAAATTAAGCTGTTTTTCTAAAAGTTAAATTCAGAATATCAACTCAATTTAAAAAGTAAAGTTATTAGGTAAAATCCAAAAAATAATATATATTTTGAATAAAAATATTTTAAAATTATAAATATCGGGTGATAATTGGTTTTTAAATTTTATTATATATATATATATATAATTCATTCATTATATAAAAAATCATAAACTTAAATTATATACATTCCGAGATAAATATTTCAAAATTCCATTTATTCGAATCAACTTTCGTTCTCTACCGACCTTGACCGCAACGCCACTGGAATATTTTTTTTAAAAAAATCAAAATGTATCTATGGATAATATTAAATAATCTATTTCATTGTATGGTAAGTGTAGATCCAGCTATTTCAAAATTTCTAAGGAAACCCACAGGATTAATATTTATCTTTTTTTTCATGCTTTATGACTAATGCTATGGGTTATAATAACATCGTAAATGTATAATTTTTCTCACAAAATTTTGTTATACCACTATATTATTTTTTGAATAAAATATCACTATATTAATGAAAAAATATTCGCTGTTCCAAATATTTTTTGGTTTCATACCTTTCTTGGGTTGTCCGTACATGGCACTACGGCTATCAAGAAAAAGTCGAGTAAAACCAATTTTTTGATGGCCAAGACCACAGGCAGGAAGGCGAATTCCGTCATGATACGCGTAAAACATTATGTCGGGAGGGACATATCAGTCAATTCCTTGGTTTGAGAAAAAAAAAAGGGTGAGACTGTTTCACGACTTGGCAGACTAGGATGAAATTGACCTGTTGACTTTCCACGTAATAAATTTGTAAACGCGGCGCTGGTCGTTTGGCTCGTGGAGATGGTGTGTTGCACATTATTTTAACCGATCTCTCTCCTTTTCAGGGCAGTTCCTAGTCTTATATGGTTGGTGGTCAGAATAAATTCGATTAGGTTAGTATTTTGTCTACATTCAAAGGAGGAGATTACATCCTACCCTATGAAGTTGAATACGGGGTTTTCCTGTAAATTAAGGAAAATCTAATGGCATTTTGTGAGGGGCACCTCTATATATGCATTGCAGATTCATTGTAGAACTGTTGGAAAATCTTTTTGAGCGCTGAAATAACTCTTTTCATCCTTTTTCTCTCAATATGATCAACTCTACGGTCTCTGTCCAAACCTTCAGATGTAGCCACTCTCCGCTGAATCGTTCAGCAATATTAAGACCCGACTCTGTTATAACGACTACCCAGTCTGTAAGGTCTATTGCATCCACTTTGTCTACCAAGAAACACCTGGCCAATCTTGAGAAGCTCATCCTAAGGAAACCAGATCAACATGAGCTGCTACCAGTTCGGGAGGAAGCTTATAATGGGTCATCTTCCTTGGTACGTGAAGGAGGAGGTTTATTTGAAGGACTGAACTTGGCTGGACTTTGGCCTGCGAAGAAAGCAGGTGATGAAATGTCCCCGAGATGTCTATACAAACTGCAAAGGTTGTTGTCCATGACCCCGGAGTATTCTCCCAGGAACCCTCTTGGCTCTCGGTGGCGAGAGTACCACGGAAGCAATGACTGGAAGGGGTTACTTGACCCGCTTGATGAGAATCTCCGGCGAGAGGTGGTGAGATGCGGTGAGTTTGTTCAAGCAGCCTATCATGCTTTCCAGTCCAATCCCACCATGCCTACGGAGGAAGCTCCGTTGCCACAAAACGTGGCCTTGAATGATCGGTCGTATAAAATAACCAAGAGTCTTTATGCAACATCCTCCGTTGGATTGCCCAAGTGGGTAGATGATATTGCACCAAATCTAGGGTGGATGACACAGCGGTCAAGTTGGATCGGCTATGTGGCTGTTTGCGACGATCGGAGGGAGATTCAACGTATGGGGAGGAGAGATATTGTCATCTCGTTACGAGGAACTGCCACGTGTCTTGAATGGGCCGAGAATATGAGAGCTCAGTTGGCTGAACTGACGGGGGAGCACGACACGACCCAACAGAAGGTGGAACGGGGGTTCTTAAGCTTGTACAGAACCGGTGGAGCTCATGTTCCAAGCTTGGCGGAATCAGTGGTGGACGAAGTTCACAGGCTAATAGAAAAATACAAGGGTGAGACCCTAAGCATTACAATCACCGGGCACAGTCTTGGTGCAGCCTTGGCTCTACTAGTAGCAGATGAAATAAGCACATGTGCCCCGCAGGTGCCACCGATTGCAGTTTTTTCCTTTGGTGGCCCTCGTGTTGGCAACAGAGGATTTGCAGATCAAATCAACTCCAGAAATATTAAGGTATTGCGTATCGTGAATAGCCAGGATGTTATCACTCAGTTCCCAGGCTTGCCTGTGCTTGAAGATCGCCTAAACGACAAGATGCCCCTGCAGGCGTACTCTCATGTGGGTACGGAGCTCCGTTTGGATACAAAAATGTCTCCGTATCTGAAACCCAACGCGGATGTGGCTTGTTGCCATGACCTGGAGGCATATTTACACTTGGTAGATGGGTTTTTGGCTTCAAATTGTCCGTTTAGACCGAATGCCAAAAGAAGTTTAGTTAAGTTGCTCAAAGAACAAAGTTCCAATGTAAAGAGATTGTACACGACCAAGGTGCAAGCCTTGAGTTTGAATCTTGAAAGGCAAGGGCTGGCCTCCTCAGGGTGTTTGCCCAGTCCATCATCTTGACGGGGAAATATATAAAAAGACTGTGGAATATCTATACATATGTGTGTTGAATAACGGAAAGCAAAAAGTAACGATAATGCAATATATATATACATGTTATAGAATATAACGATAAGAAGAATTATGGAGAAATGAATAAGAGAGAAAATTAAGAATAATATAGGGAGTAGAATATCATATCAAGTGCTCAAGTAAGTGTGTACAAAGCAAATAATGGTATCCCCTATTTATAGGTAACATGATAGGGTACATGAAGAGACATTGGAAGATAAAGAGTTTTGTAGTTACAAAATATTCATTACACAATTAAATAGACATAATAAATTTTTTGTCTTTTCAATTTCCAAACCTTTGATATTCATAACACTCCCCCTTGAATATTTTGAATATTAAGAATGTGAGTATGAAATCAGAATACTGCCTCATTAAAAATCTTACCAAGAAAAACCCAATGAGAATAAAAACTTGGTGAAGGAAAAAAGAGTGCAGTGCATACTCCCCCTGATTTAGTAATCTCTTTAAATTTTTCAAGCGTTGCATTCCGATCTTTCGAACAAGCTTTTCAAATGTTGATGTGGGAAGAGCTTTAGTAAATAAATCAGCCAGGTTATCACTTGAGCGTATTTGTTGGACACTGATTTCCCCTTTGCTTTGAAGATCATGAGTAAAGAAGAATTTTGGTGAAATATGTTTTGTCTTGTCACCCTTTATGTAGCCTTCCTTCAATTGAGCTATACAAGCAGCATTATCTTCATACAGTGTAGTTGCAAGTTCTCTATCACTTGATAATCCACATGCTTCTCTTATGTGTTGTGATATTGATCATAACCAAACACATTCACGACTTGTTTCGTGAATTGCTAAAATCTTTGCATGGTTAGAAGAAGTAGTAACCAAAATTTGTTTCACTGACCGCCATGAAATGACAGTATTACCTATAGTGAATAAATAACCTGTCTGTGATCTGGCTTTATGTGGATCTAACAAATATCTTGCATCTGCATAACCAACTAAATCAAAAGTGGATAAATTTGAATAATATAAACTCATATCCATTGTCCCTCGTAGATATCTAAAAATATGTTTAACTTCATTCCAATGTCTTCAAGTTGGGGAAGAACTATATCTTGCTAGTAAATTTACTGCAAATGATATGTCAGGTCGAGTATTATTAGCAAGATATGTAAGTGCACCAATAGCACTAAGGTATGGAACCTCAGGACTTAAGAATTCTTCATTTTCTTCACGAGGTCGAAAAATATCTTTTTTCACATCAAGTGACCTCACAATCATTGGTGTACTTAATGGATGAGATTTATCCATATAAAATCTTTTAAGAACTTTATCCACATAATTTGATTGATGAATAAATATTCCTTCACTTAGATGCTCAATTTGAAGACCCAAACAATATCTTGTTTTCCCAAGATCTTTCATTTCAAATTCGTTTTTTAAATAGCTGATAGTTTTATCTATCTCTTCATGAGTTCCAATGATATTTAAATCATCAACATAAATAGCTATTATAACAAAACCAGATTCATATCTGTTTATAAAGACACATGGACAAATTGGATCATTCTTGAAATCTACTTTAAGTAAGCATTCACTGAGGCAATTATACCATATCCGTCCAGATTGTTTCAATCCATATAGAGCTCTATTTAACTTTATTGAATAAATTTCCCGAGAATTTGATTTATTTGCATCTGGAAATTTAAATTCTTCAGGGATTTTCATATATATATCAGTATCCAACGAGTCATACAGATAGGCTGTAACTACATCCATTAGACGTATTTCAAGCTTTTTATGTACTGCCAAACAAAGTAAATATCGCAATATTATTGCATCCATCACTGGAGAATATGTCTCATCATAATCAATACCCGGTTTTTGGGTAAAACCTTGTGCGACGAGTCTTGCTTTATATCTCACAACTTCATTTTTCTCATTTCTTTTTCGCACAAATACCCATTTATAGCCCACCGGTTTTACACCTTTCGGTGTATGGACTACAGGTTCAAAAAATCCATGTTTCTCAAATGACTTTAATTCTGATTGAATTGCGTCTTTCCACATTGGCTAATCATTTCTATTTTTACATTCCTCCACAGAGGTAGGTTCAAAATCCTCACTTTCTTCTATAATATTTAGCGCTATATTATATGCAAAAATATTGTCGACAAGTATTGAGCTTTGGTTCCATCTTGTTCCTTTAGTGACATAATTAATCGAGATCTCTTCATTCTCTTGTGTTTCTTCCGGAATTTTATTAATTATGTCAACTGGATTTTCCAAAATTATATCCTCCTCATGACCATCTTGTGTAGTTGCTCCTTTCTTTTTTTGAGGATTTTTATCTTTAGAACCGAATGGTCTTTCACGTTTCTGACGTGGTCCAGATTCGCTAGCAACTTTAGATTGTCCTTCAGGGACATCAATTCTTATCGGAGCATTTACAGCTGGAACATGAGACCTAGTTATTCTTTTAAAGTCAATAAATGCATCTGGCAATTGATTTGCAATCGTTTGTAAATGAATTATCATTTGGACTTCATGTGCACATTGATTTTTTCGAGGATCAAAACTAGATAATGATAATTCATTCCAAGAGATCTTCTTTTCCAACTGTTTATTTTCTTCCCCAAGTGTTGGAAATATAGTCTCGTCAAAATGACAATCAGCGAATCTTGCCGTAAATAAATTTCCAGTTAATGGCTCAAGATATTTAATGATAGATAGAGACTCATATCCAACATATATTCCTATCCTTCTTTGAAGACCCATTTTTGTACGTTGTGGTGGAGAAATTGGAACATATACCGCACAACAAAAAATTCTTAGATGGAAAATATTTGGTTCCTGACCATGAACCAATTGCATCAGAGAGTGTTTATGATAACTTGTTGGTCTAATGCGTATAATTGTTGCTGCATGTAAAATGGCATGTCCCCAAACATAAACTGGAAGTTTGGATCTCATAAACATAGGTCTTGCAATTAATTGTAAGCGTTTTATAAATGATTGTGCAAGACCATTTTGTGTATGAACATAAGCAACAGGATATTCAATCTTTATTCCAATAGACATGCAATAATCTATAAAGGCTTTTGATGTAAATTCACTAGCATTATCCATTCGAATAGATTTTATCGGATAATCAGGAAATTGAGCTCGCAAACGAATTATTTGTGCAAGCAATCTCGCAAATGTCATATTGTGAGATGATAATAAACATACATGTGACCATCTGGTTGATGCATCGATCAAAACCATAAAATATCAAAATGGTCCACATGGTGGATGTATAGGCCCTTGAATTCTTTCTAAAATTTTTGGAGATTCAATTCCAATTTTTGCTAGAGATGGCCTTATTATTAATTTTCCTTGAGAACAAGCAGCACATGAGAATTCATTAGATTGAAAAATTTTATTCTTTTTCAATAGATGACCACATGAATTCTCTATTATTTTTCGCATCATTGTTGAACCGGGATGGCCTAACCGGTCATGCCAAATTTTAAACACATCATTAAACTGATGGTTTATTATAGAATAAGATTCTATCATTGTAATACTTGTGTAAGGACCCAAACCCGGAAAGCGGGCCCTTACCGCCGTGAAGCCCGGAGAAGCCCGACACGTGGACCAACCCGAACTCCACAAGGCTATTTGACTTTTCAAACGTAAATTTCCAAAAATAAAATTTAAAAATTACAGCATGGCTGATAAGTACTAAATACGTGGCACAATAAATTACGGAGTAATATTCAAACAGCGGAAGTCTTTTTATAACAATACAATACAAACCAGTGAAACCATAACACACAAGCCCCAAGTATCTGAAAATGAAACCAAAAATCCAAACAATAAATATTCAACAGTGTGCCAAATAAAACAATACATGTGCAGATGCAATAGTCCCAGCGAGTAGTCCCGACGCTCACACTGAAAACAGCTACTGACCACGATCTAGTCCTGGGAGGGAAAAACAAACACGAAGGGGGTGAGATTTTCGAGAATCTCAGTAGGGGACAACAAAACGGACTTTTCAAAGAAGAGGGACAACAAAGAACTTATCGGATGAGAGGAAACAACAAGGAATTTCTTAGGATATTACTGAATTTGTAATTTCTCAAAACTTAAACTTTACTATTTACTTTACAAACATTACTTACTGGACCCAACATGTACTTTCTGTTTACTTTACAAAACGTTTACTTACTGGCCTCGAAAATGTACTTTTGCTTTCAACAAAGAACTCAACAGGGTCAATAGTAAAAACATGGGCGGACTGGAAATCACTTCCCGAGTAACCCCCGCTAAAGGGAAACCGGAAGCCCACTGGCAGGTTTTATACATATACTTTTAAAACAATTACATACATAGCCCCTTCTACCAGTGTTGTCCGAGACTAGATTGATTAACAAAACTTTATACGGAAAAGATCAACTAGTCCCTTTCAGATCATCCTGCGGAGCAGGGAACATACAGTAACCATACAGTAACCATACTCCAACCATACGCCTCCCAACAGATGAGTGTCTCTCCGCTTACTCTCAGAGACCGAGCACTCACCACGTTTGGCCAAACGGAACACAAGTACGAGTAACATGAAAACTTACATACTTTACAAAACACAAACTGGTTTAACTTTCAATAACACTGAAATACCATACTTTACAATTAATACTCAATAATACGATATATTATCATATATCGTTACAGAAACCTTTGATTACAACCTTTTTATTACTTTACGGGAAATGATACGGAATCAGCCCAATTTACTCAACAAATCAATCAAATGGACTTTGATTGAACACATGAAATTTTGGAGATACATTATGATACGTTACGGGTACATACAAAAAAGTCAAGGTAATTTGGACGATGGATCCATCGGATGGGCTCCGATGGATTACACAACAACTCAATGACCAAAGTACGGATTTAAAATCAAGGAATACTTAATATGAGACAAATACGGTAAAGACTCTACATTATAATACTTTACAGCTACCTACGGAGGAGAACCATGAAATTCTGAACAATGGACCAATCGGATGGGCTCCGATGGACTATACAACGAATCAATCAAAACCAAGGTAAAACGGATTTTACAACAAGGAAATACTAATGATGAACCACATACGGTAAGGACCCTACCTTACAAGAACATACGGTAAAGGACAAGGTAACTTGGACATGGATCCATCGGATGGACTCCGATGGATTATACAACGATTCAATTTAAAACCAAGATACGGATTTAAAGGTCAACAAATACTTATGATTGAACACATACGGTAAAGACCCTACCTTACGGGCTGAAGAAGAGGAAACGATACTCTTGCCTTTGTCCTCAACACTCGCCCTTCCTAAGAACACAACATTACGGTTAGACTCAACATACGAATATTAACCTTCAAATACCTATAACTCAATAATGACATATCAAATGGAAAAACGGATCGCGCCATTGCGATCAGAACGTCGAAATTACCTAACGGGGAGGTTTTCACTTTTGGTCAAAGTCAACGTGAACAGTACATATGAACAGTGTCAATGTACAGTACTTATGTACAGTGTCAATGTACAGTATCTATGAACAGTGTCAGTGTACAGTACGATGTACAGTGTCGATGTACAGTACCTATGAACAGTGTCGATGTACAGTATGATGAACAGTGTCGATCGCCGGTCAACGATGAACAGTGTCACCAACGGTGGCCGGAAAATTCCTACTTCATCCAAAACCGAAAATTTTTACATCAATAGGAAGCCACAACCATCAGGATTACGAAACCGAAAACCAAACTTCAAGACTTACTTTAGATTGGCCGGAATTGACGATTTTCCGGTGAGAATTTCGAAACTTTCGGGCTCCGATCCGGGCGTGTCCGTGGTCTGATGAAGGTGAAACCAACGGCAGATTGATCTTGATGATGAGAGGAACACAATGGTGCAAACAATTCGACGATCAGACGGTTGGATTAGATACTGGAGGTAATTGAAATTGGTTGGATGAGAGAGAGAACTAAAAGAAAAAAAAATAAATTTGGGGGAGGGGGGAGAGAGGCTGCCGAAGTGGGTTTTTAACCCAGTGGGTGACGTGGCAAAAATTTGCCACGTCATCCCTCAGGTCTCACAACTTGTGTAGTACAATCCGGAAGAAAAAGCGGGTAATTTTTCTAATATATACTTTTTACCCGAAATTATAGAAGTTATGCAAAGATACTCAATGCTTCCTTCGTTCATTGTCTCAATATGATATCCATTCAAACGAATATCTTTGAAACTTAACAAGTTTCTTTGAGACTTAGAAGAGTATAATGCATCTTCTATCATTATTTTGGTTCCACCAGATAGAATAATATTTGCTCTTTCGGAGCCTTCAATCAATCTTGTACTACCACTTATTATATATACATTGGTTTTTCTATTATCCAAATAAGAGAAATATCTCTTATCTCTCAATATTGTATGCGTTGTGGCACTGTCAACCAAACATATTTTCTTGGTGTTCATCTTAGATATATCCATGCTAATATCCATTCTCTTCATTGAATAAATAAAATTAATAAGAAAATATAAAATAAATTAAAATAGAAAAATAAAATATGAATAAATAAAACAAAATAAATAGATTTTTATTATAATAAAACAAGAGAACATAATTGAAATTTGCATAGTTATAAAATTAAAATCATTCTTGATTTCTTGCACTTTCATCATTTGGATCATTAAGAAAATCAGAAACATTCAAGTGCGTTATATCCTCAAGGCCATTAGCAAATTCAATGAAATCATCTTGGACAAAGTTTGTCTCCATATTCTTGCCTTTAGACTTCAAAGATTCTTGATATAGGTTGCCAAAATATTTTGGTGTACGACAGGTACATTACCAATGACCTTGCATTCCACATCGATGACAGTTACTAATTGTAACTTTTTTCTTTATGCCACTCATTATTTTTCCAGGTCCTTCATCCTTTACAACTTTCTGATTTTGGAAGATAAATTTACTTGATTGACCACCACCATGACGAAATTTATTATAACATCGTCCTCGTCCGCGGCCTCGACTACGACCACGACTATGAGATAGCATCACATTCACTTCAGGGAATGGAGCAGAACCAGTATGACGAGATTCATGATTTCTCATCAACAACTCATTGTTTTGTTCAGCCACCAGAATGCATGAAATCAACTCAGAATATTTTGTGAAACTTTTTTCACGATATTGCTGCTGTAAAAGCACATTTGAAGCATAACAATAATATTACAACATGATTATAAATAATTATAAAAATATACTCACCCAAATATACCTTTGTAGAAACTAAGATTCTTGTTTGTTCTTTGTGAAGAACTATTGTAAGACTCTTGATTCTTCTTTTGTTTATAAGAGTATCGTGCTGACAACGTGTTATAGAATATAACGATAAGAAGAATTGAGGAGAAAAGAATAAGAGAGAAAACTAAGAACAATATAGGAAGTATAATATCTTATCAAGGTGTACAAAGCAAATAATGTTACCTCCTATTTATAGGTAACATGATAGGGTACATGAAGAGACATTGGAAGATAAAGAGTTTTGTAGTTACAAAATATTCATTACACAATTGAATAGACATAATAAATTTTTTGTCTTTTCAATTTCCAAACCTTTGATATTCATAACAATATATATATATATTGTACGACTTCTTCAAGCTCCTTAAAATTTATATATTGAAGCAATAACTTTATATAGAATTTTAGTTTCGATACGAATTACGTTGGTTGAAAATTTTATCTCAAAATCTCCCTAGAAATAAGTGAGCTATGATCATCAAGAATTCTTCTAGCAATATTGCAGTGAATACGCATATAGTATTGCTATAAATGCACTCATCTTCAGAGAAAATCAATGAGCTGTAAAGAATACTTATCACAGAAGCTATCAATAAAGCAATATAATGGTCAGATCAAAACATCGGTCCAACTGATATTAGAAGAATATTTATGATTAATTTTAAGTATTTACTGAAACAAAATTTAAACTATATCCAATAAATATTTGTTCAAAAACTATAACGAAATGTCCGTCAAAGATAAAATAATTTCTAAAAGAATATTAAAATTTTGGTTGGTTGAAACTTTTTTTTGTAGAAAGTGCAAATTTATTTTTATACTTGTAATTTTGGTTAGTAGTAATTTTTATACTAAGTCATAAAGAAATTTGTACATATGATTTGTTAACATTACAGAAACTATAAGTCAAAACATAACTTTAATAAAAAAATCTTAATTCTTTTCGTATAGACCCTAAATTAGAAGTCTTGTGACAACGATTTATGTTGATTTTTCCCGAGATGAGAAGCCATGATCCTCCGATCAGCACTTTCGATAACACAATATTTCAAGCTTGGAGAGGTTGATACTTGATAGTTGATACCAGGTCGCGATGGATCCATTGACCTTCTTACCGGTTATGTGCTCGATGTGGATGACCCAACCCACTTGCAGTGGTACACCATACAACTTTTCTCTCAGCATTCCATTCATCCTAGTGCATCGGCATTGGAGGATTCAGGTGCAACGGTGATAAGTATCATGCATACCACAAGTATAATAATTACCATGAGTATGATACCTACCATTGACTTTAATAAAAAAAGAAGAAGTTAAATAACAAAAATATTTTATATATTTTTAGAAAAATTTATTAGAGCCTATGATAAGTATCATGATAAGTATGATACTTATCATACATATCATCGTTGCAAATCCTTCCTGCATCGGTATTTCTTTTTCGGACTTACAACTACTAGATTTTATGTTTTAGGGTTTTGAGAAGAGACAATGAAAAACATGTTGAGTAAGTTTTAGTTATTTCTATAAAGACCTATTCTTCAGGGTTAGAACATGTCAATTTATGTTTGTTATTCTCTCGTTATTAGTGGATCTAGTTGAGTCGTGCCCTTTATTTTCGGTTTGCAGTTTTCATGTATTCCCTATAAAAGGCATTGGAACCTATGAATAAAGACATATCATTTATGGTGCATTTGCAATTCTCTGAAAACAAAATACATTTGGTACCGGAGCCAAAGCAAAAACAAAGTGATCCAAGAGAGAAGATGAGCGACGACAGAACACTCACCAAGATTCCATAGTTTGATGGTCACTATGACCATTGGAGTGAACTGATGGAAAACCTCTTTCACGCCAAGGGTTTGTGGAGTCTAGTGGAAGAGGGTTACACTTAACCGGTAGAGGGAATTGAAGTGACTACAGCGGAGAAGAAGAATTTTGAGGAGCTCAAGATGAAGGATCATCAAGTGAAGCACTACCTATTCCAGGCAATTGACCGGGTTGTGTTTGAACAGATCTTGGATCGCAAAACATCTAAGATCATTTGGAATTCGATGAAGAGAAAGTTTTGAGGCAATGAAAGGGTGAAGTGGTATCTTCTCCAAACCTTAAGAAGAGATTTTGAGGTTCTTAAAATGAAAAATGAAGAGAACATCGATGATTACTTTGGAAGAGTAATGTCTATCTCCAACAAGATGAGAAGCAACGGAGAAGACATGTCAGATTTGAAGATTGTTGAGAAAATACTTCGAACTCTAACTGACAAGTTCACATATATGGCGGTGTACATCGAGGAGTCAAAAGACACAGAAAAGATGACGATTGACGAACTCCAGAGCTCTCTATTCATACATGAAAAGAAATTTAAGAAGATCAGTCATGAAGAAGATTTTCAAGCTCTTAATGTCAGAGGCAGAGGCAGAGGTAGAGGATCATACAGAGGTCGAGGCAAGGGCGGAGGACGCTCATTCAACAAAGCAACAATCGAGTGTTACAACTACCACAAACTTGGACATTTCCAATATGAATATCCAAATGGGAACAATGGAGCATATTTTGCAGAGATTGAAGAAAAGGATGAAGTTCTTCTTATGGCGTATGTGGAACTTCAATGTACTAGAAGAGGAGATGTGTGGTTCATGGATTCTGGATGTTCAAACCATATGTGTGGAGAAAGCGGTATGTTCTCAAGCTTGGACACTAGCTTCACACATAATGTCAAGCTTGGGAACAATCACAAACTGATGGTTGGTGGGAAAGGAGTGGTGAAGATAATGCTTAAAGGAATAAGCTATGTGGTCAACGATGTGTATTATATTCCGGAATTGAAGAACAACCTGCTGAGTATTGGTCAACTTTAAGAAAGGGGTTTAGATGTACTATTCAAAGGAGGAGATCGAAAAACATGCAGCATCTTTCATGACTCAAGAGGAAAAATAGCAGAATCTGCTATGAGTGCTAATATGATGTTTATCCTGATGGGTGAATCAAATGACAAAACAAGGGAGGAGAGATGCTTGTAGGTTGATATCTTAGATAAGGCAGACCTATGGCAACATTGATATGGACATCTCAGCTACAATGGACTTCACACATTATGCAGTAAAGAGATGGTTGTGGGTTTACCTGAAATTAGAGATGTGAAAACCACCTGTGAGGCATGTGTCAAAGGGAAACACCATCGTGTTTCATTTCCAAAGCAGAGCAAGTGGAGAGCCACTGAAAGATTACAACTTATCCACTATGTTCTTTGTGGTCTGATCAATCCACCATCAAATAGTCAAATAAGGTACTTCATAAGCTTTATTGACGATTTCTCGAGAAAGACATGAATATATTTTGTGCTAGAAAAATCAGAAGCATTTCATCAGTTCAAGATATTCAAATCCTTTGTGGAGAAGCAAACTGGATTGTTCATCAAATGTCTACGAATGGATAGAGGAGGAGAATACAAAAATGAGTTCAAGGAATTCTGTAGAGAGCATGGAATCAAAAGACAACTGACCATCGCCTTCACGCCGCAACAAAATGGCGTTGCTGAACGCAAAAACCGCACAATCATGAACATGGTAAGAGCAACGTTATTAGAGAAGGAGATACCAAAAGCATTTTGGCTAGATGTCGTGCAATAGGTGAATCAAGTTCTTAACAGATCTCTTACACTCATTGTAAAAGATATGACTCTAAAAGCGAAATAAAGTGGAAGAAAGCCATCAGTCAAACAGTTTAGGGTTGTTGGATGTATCAGATATGTTCATATCCCGAATGTTAAAAGAAGCAAACTCGATGAAAAAAGTGTGAAGTGTGTCCTGTTAGGTTTTAACAGTGAATCCAAGGCCTTTAAGATGTTCGATCTAGTGGAGAAAAAGGTTCACATCAACCGAGATGTGATATTTGAGGAAGATAAGAAGTGGAATTGGGATGATGTTGGTTATTCTGGTGAAGAAAGCATTGAACTTGAGTGGGAAAATGATTATGAAGATGCTGAGAATGCAGAGGAAGCGGAAGAAACAGAAGAAGACACTGATGACGTTCCTTTACCAAAAGATCCACCAACTGGAGAAATGATAGCAACAACGAGCAAGGTGAGAAAACCACCAATCTGGTCTGCAAATTACATTACAGGAGAAGGGCTATTAGATATAAAGGAAGAAGAAAACATGGCTAAAGTCGAGATTGAAAACCTAGCTTTCATGGTCATATCAGATCCGGCTAGTTTTCAAGAAGCAGCAGGATAACATAAATGGAAACAAGCGATGGATGCTGAGATACAGTCCATCGAACGGAACCACACGTGGTCGCTGACTGCACTTCCCATTAGAGCCAAGGCTATTGGGGTTAAGTGGATTTACAAGACTAAATTAAATGAACTGGGAAAGGTAGACAAGTTCAAAGCTCGACTGGTTGTAAAAGGGTATGCTCAAGAGTACAGAGTAGATTACACAGAGGTATTCGCACCAGTGGCTCGAATGGATACAATGAGGATGATCATTGCTATAGCAGTGCAAAGAGGATGGGGAATCTATCAGCTCGATGTCAAATCTGCTTTTATGCATGGTGAGCTGAAGGAAGATGTATTTGTAGAGCAACCAAAAGGTTATGAAGTAGCAGGGAAGAAGGACATGGTTTATAAGCTGCATAAGGTTCTTTACGGACTAAAACAAATGCCCAGAGCTTGGTTCAGTTGCATTGAGGCTTATATCGTCAAGGAAGGGTTTGTAAGTAGCTCTAGTGAACAAACATTATTCATCAAACAAAAGGGAGCTAAAATCCTAATTGTGAATATTTATGTTGATGATCTATTGTTCACTGGTAATGATAAGGAGTTGCTGAATGAGTTCAAGCGCTCCATGAAGGATGAATTCGACATGACTGATTTGGGAAAGATGAGATATTTTATTGGCATTGAAGTGATACAGAAGGCTGATGGCATCTTTATATGTCAAAGAAAATATGCTACTGAGTTGATCGAGAGGTTTGGGATGAAAAATTACAACTCTGTTTGCAATCCGATAGTCCCTGGACAAAAGGTTGGCTGAGATGAAGCTGGTGTGAAGGTTGACTCAACGTTATATAATCAAATGGGGGACAACTTAATGTATCTCATAGCCACACGACTTGACTTGATGTTTGTGGTAAGTCTTATTAGTCGTTTTATGGCAAATCCTACTGAGTTGCACTTTGCTACTGCAAAAAGAATCATGAGGTACTTGAAGGGAACTCTGGAATTTGGGATATGGTATCAACGTAAAGGGAAGAGTGAACTTTTAGGCTACACCGACAGTGACTATGCGGGAGATGTGGATGACAGTAGGAGCACTTCAGGCTATGTTTTCTTGATGAGTGGAGGAGTTGTGCCATGGTCCTCAAGGAAGCAACCAATCGTAACTCTGTCAACTACTGAGGCAGAGTATGTAGTAGCAACTACATGTGCTTGTCAAGCCATTTGGATGAGGAGGATATTGAAAGAAATCGGGCATGAACAAGATGAAGAGATGGTTTTGTTTTGCAATAACATGTCCACTATCAAGTTGTCAAAAGATACAGTCATGCACAGGAAGTCAAAGCACATAAGAGTTTGATACCATTTTCTTAGAGAATTGACAAAGGAATGTGTCGTTAAATAGGTCTATTGCAGCACTGAGGAGTAGCTAGCCGACATAATGACAAAGCCTTTGAAGATGACATCATTTCAAAGGATCAAAGAAGTGTTTGGGATGAGTGTTGTAAACTGAGACTCTTGATAGAGTTCACTTCAAGGAAGTGATTATTGAGTAAGTTTTAGTTATTTCAATAAAGACCTATTCTTCAGGATTAGAACAGGTCAATTTCTATTTGTTATTCTCTCGTTATTAGTGGAGCTAGTTGAGCTAGTTGAGTCGTGTCATTTATTTTCGGTTTGCAGTTTTCATGTATTCCTTATAAAAGGAATTGGAACGTATGAATAAAGACAAATCATTTATGGTGCATTTGCAATTCTTTGAAACAAAATACAAAACAAAGATAATATATTGAATAAATAAAGATTTTAAAAATTAAATAAAAAAATAAATATAAATAAATTAGTGACAGAAAACCAAAAATCAGTATAAATTAGTTATTTTAGTGTAAATTCAAAATCGATGACAAGTAAAAAAATATAAATAAAACCCAAAATATTTTAAAATATTTTTAAAAAAAATTAAAGAAATATCCATTATTAGTATAGATTAAAAATAGATAAATCTAATCACTTAACCACATCTTTTAAATTTAAAATATATTAAAATATAGAATTAATGACAAGTAAAAAAAATATAAAAAAATACTAAAAAAAGTATAATAATAATATATTAAAATATTAAATAAAATATATCAAAGATAATAATAATAATATTTTTAAAAGATTCGTTTATTATTTTTATATTTTTTTAGTAAAAAATATACTTATGTGATAAATTTTTATATAATATATATAGAAAAGATAAATAATTATGTATCAAATATATTTTTTATTTATAATCAGTATGTTATTTTAATTATGGTCTAACCCCAACTCAAACCTAACTAAGTCGGATCAATTCTGTGTTGATGGATTACGGATTGGGCGGTTATCATGAATTCGAATTAAACTATCATCCCAATTCGTTAGAACAATTTTTTATTACATCTCTATTTCCCCAGACACCGCCACTCGTCCAAAAGTTATTATGATTATTTTGTGTTTCGGCTGACATAGGTTTTGATATTTTGACCAAGTTTGGTCGGAATTGGTTGTTTGAAGGTGAGGGGGGAGGGGATACGATTCATGCTGGATATGGAAAACTTTCAGCTGGAAACGTTACGACAATATCCTAAAATCCAACCGAAATGGGAAGTGGGCTGTTTCCTAAGTAATTAGTCCATTGGCTGACCTATTGGAGCGTAAGCCTCAAAACATCATCATTTTGGGTGGTTGTTCCCTACAGCTGCGCACAATGTATCATGTGTGCACCCTTAGTATGTGCTTCTTTGTGCATGAGTGCACGACTAAAATCGTGCACTTGTGCAAGGTTCATACACGCGTAGGTGTATATTAGGATGCAAAATAGACTAACTATTTAAAATTTTCCATGTGGAATCAATCACTCAGATAATATTCCTCAATGAACCCTAATTAAAAATTACAAATAAAGATTAATCATAAAAATAATTTTTAATTTGAAAATAAAAATAGAAACTGAATTTTTAATATATAGCTTTTTAATAAGATTACAGATATTCATATAAAAAAAGATTACAAATATGTCTACATAATATTTGTTTCTCACAAATTTTATGTAAGCACCACATTATTTATATATTTTGAAGTATTCTACATTTTTTAAGATTCTGATTTGGACGCCCTGAAAAATAAAAATAAAAATATTTTCATCTGAAAAATATAAAATATTTTTTTAAAAAAAAAATAATTATTATATAATAAAATCTAAATTAATTATTATACATAGCAGAGGACACCCTAACGACTAGTGTTTCTAGAGCATTCGGAGGTTGTTTATGACACTGCTTCCCTTTTAAATAGTAATCTCTCCTATCCACGTTTGAAATGTTTTGGGGCTAAATCCGTCATCATACACGTAGGCATTAGATTGGGACAGACATTTTAGTCAATAGTTCAGATTGAAATTGTAAGAAAAACATTAAGAGCTCTTCCTGACTTGCCAGACTTGCATCAAATTGACTCATTGACTTCCCTCATAATTGATTGTAAACGCGGTGCGTACGTTAATATTTTAACGAACCTCTCTTTTTCGGTTGGGAGAAGTAATACTGTAATATGATTAGGTTTAGTATTTTTAAATCCAAAAACTCATAAAGTTTGGTTGGATAATTGACTAAAACAAATCAATCAGAAAAATCGAGTATAATAATTATGAATTTATTTTTTATAAAATAAAAAATACTTCTTTTGCTTATTTAACATTTCAAATAAAAATCTAAGATAATTTTTTTGTTTTATTATAAAAACATAAATAATCATACTATAATCTTATAATATGTATTCTATTATAACTATAATATAAATATGATAAATATTCTATCCATACATTGCGAGGGGAACCTCTATATAATGCTTTGCGGAATCCATTGTACGACAGTTGGCTTCAATCTACAGTCGGAACTATTTTCAGTTACTCCTCTGATCGTTTTTCTGCTTTTCCCTCTCAATATGATCAACTCAACGTTCCATGCCCAAAGCTTCAAATGTAGCTACTCTCCGCTGAATCCAGAAGCAATAAGACCGGCCAACGCTTCAATAACGACGACGACTACCCAGTCTGTAAGATCTATAACATCCACTTTGTCAACCAAGAAACACCTGGCCAATCTTGATAAGCTCCTCCAAAAACAGCCAAACCAACCTGAGCCGCTAGCAGCTCGGGAGGAAGATGATAATGGGTCATCTTCCTTGGTACATAAAAGAAGGGGTTTATTGAAAGGACTCAACTTGGCTAGACTTTGGCCTGAAAAGAATGCAGCTGATGAAATGTCCCCGAGACGTCTGTACCGGCTACAAAGGTTGTTGTCCATGACCCAGGAATATTCTCCTAGGAACCCTCTCGGCTCTCGGTGGCGAGAGTACCACGGAAGCAATGACTGGACAGGGCTACTTGACCCGCTTGATGAGAATCTCCGGCGAGAGGTGGTGAGATGCGGCGAGTTTGTTCAAGCAGCCTCTCATGCTTTCCATTCCAATCCCGACTTGTCTATAGAGGAAACTTCGATGCCACGATATGTAACCTTGAACGATCAGTCGTATAAAGTAACTAAGAGTCTTTATGCTACATCATCCGTTGGATTGCCCAAGTGGGTTGATGACATTGCACTAAATCTAGGGTGGATGACGCGGCGCTCTAGTTGGATCGGCTACGTGGCTATTTGCGATGATCGGAGGGAGATCCAACGTATGGGGAGGAGAGATATTGTCATCGCGTTACGAGGAACTGCTACGTGTTTTGAATGGGCAGAGAACATGAGGGCTAAACTAGTCGAAATGGCCGGGGAGCAAGACCGGCCGACGCATACCCAACCGAAGGTGGAACAAGGGTTCTTGAGCCTGTTTAGAACCAGGGGAGCTAAAGTTCTGAGCTTGGAAGAGTCCGTGGTAGACGAAGTTCACAGGCTAATAGAAAAATACAAGGGTGAAACCCTAAGCATTACAGTCACCGGGCACAGTCTTGGTGCAGCCTTGGCTCTACTAGTAGGAGATGAACTAAGCACATGCGCGCCTCAGGTGCCACCGATCGCAGTTTTTTCCTTTGGTGGTCCTCGTGTTGGCAACAGAGGATTTGCAGATCAAATGAACTCCAGAAATGTTAAGGTATTGCGAATCGTGAATAGCCAGGATGTCATCACTCATTTCCCAGGCCTGCCTGTGCTTGAACATCGCCTAAACGATACGATGCCACTGGCATACTCTCATGTGGGTACTGAGCTTCGTTTGGATACAAAAATGTCTCCGTATCTGAAACCCAACGCGGATGTGGCTTGCTGCCATGATCTGGAGGCATATTTACACCTGGTAGATGGGTTCTTGGCTTCAAATTGTCCATTTAGACCCAATGCCAAAAGAAGTTTAGTGAAGTTGCTCAACGAACAAAGTTCAAATCTAAAAGAGATTGTACTCAAGCAAGGTGCGAGTCTTGAGTTTGAATCTTGAAGGCAAGGGCTGGACTCAGGGTGTTTTTGCCTTGTCATTCATCTTGACAAGGGAAAATTAAATATGTAGAAGACTTGATTAATTAATGCATGTGTGTTGAATAACAGAAAATAATAAAGGTAACATGGCGTGCAGTCCCGATGTACTTGGCCGGGTTCAATATATTCAAATGTATGGTTCATGAAATTTTCCACCTGAAACATGGTTTTACACTTAAATACTAAAATTATTATTTCTAAGGAAGCATTAGTTCTTTTTTTAGAAAGTTAATCCAACAATAATTATTTATCATCTCACAACTACTAACTTGAACAGTTATTGTTTGAGCGTACCACGTTTCTTCACCTAATACTGCTGTCGGCACATTTGCTGTTTTGTCTTTTTATTGGGAGTTTGAGGTGTCATGTCGGGAAATTTTATGGTTTAGAATGGGGCAGTTTTCGGAGGTACAACCACTCTCTAACAATAATTTTTTTATTATTATCTAGTCAGTATATTAAATCAACATAGATAATTTTTTTATTATTTAAAAAATAATAAATAAATATTTATTTATTTTTCCCAAAAACTCTCACTTATCTATATGCCAAAATTAAAAATCTCATGCCGCGCCTAATCTCATCACAAGTGCAAGGATTTCAAACTAAAAAGAAATATTTTCAAATGTTAAAATGACTTTCTCTCTCAAATGTTATGGTAAGGCTGCAGGTGAGTGAAGACCGACGGAAGTTTAGGGGGAAACGAAGTTTGGAGGTGTGTGAAGGTTATGAGATTGTTTTGTGAATTTTAACTCTAATTTAGTTAGTATTTTGATATTTTTGTTTGCAGAGTAAGGTACAAACATAGTGGAAAGGTAGATGAAGGTAGAGATGTAAGGGATATGGAGATAGTAAACCAAAAAAATTTGTATATAAACGATTAGAAGTTAATGGTATCTTGAATTGCTGTGTTTTTCTATGGTTCTTGGTTCTCTGTTTTCTTTCGTCGGTCTAAATATAATTTTTATGTTTGCAGACTAAGAGTGTAGCTAGTGCTGGATGGAAGGGTGAAGAGTGACACTTTGTCGATAGAAACGTGCAAGGTATCTAATACAATGTCGTGCAATATGGAATAATGTCTTATGACATTTATACATATCATTGAAATTCTGTGATCTTGAAATACTCATAATTTGTGTAGTTTTATGTGTGTGTATTATTCACAGTATACTGTTGGTTGTGGCTTATGTAAACGCTATTTGTATTTTTGTTTAATATATTTCTGTGCAGATGTAAAAAATGAATGCATATGGACATTTATGTTTGCAGAGTAAGGGAGAAACCAATTTGGAAAACCTGAAAAGTAACTAATATCTAGCGAGGATAAAATTTACAGATATGTAAATGAAAAAAAAAACAATTTGGATAAATTTTAATCTTGCATGTCGTGTTTTATGTATTTTAAGTTGGCAATGTTGCATACTCGTGTTTAAGTTGATTGTAGTGGTAGATGGTCAATTTGAGGTATGCATTACAATATCATGTAATATTATAATTGTTGAATATGTATGTATTATGGGGCATCTTGCATTATGACATGTCAACAAACCTATTGTGTAGGTCGAATGAATAGTCCATGGACTAATAATGAGTAATAAGGTTGAAATACAAAGTCATGTAGTACTTTAAATATAGTACTAAAATAGAGTAAAATCTATTAAATAATTAATTCATTGCATATATTGTCAGTGTTACCATATTAAATATTTTTTTTACACATTATTTCCATTGACAAATCGATTCCAAATTGTGTTACGATATGTGTATATAACAACGTCAATAACACAATCGTGTAAGTTTGTGTTTCATAATATTTGTATACATAATCATGTAACGGTCAACAACTTTATTGTTAATTTTATAAATGTCAAGTTCGATCAATACTATTGGTCAACCAAGTTAGTTAAGTACAAGAATAAAAAATGTGATCAATATAGTTTATGGAGTAAGATTAGGATACGATTAGTTAAAACCCAATAAAGAAAAATTGATGTATTGGTGCGTGAATAATCGATTTGGTGGTTGGTGTCATCCCACAGTGGACAAATCAAAACTAATGAGCGATGTCGATATGTATAAGATGTATGGAATTCCAAAATGTATGAATGTTAATCTGGAGGAAATGAAAGAGACATTTGCATCGAAGATGAGAACGATGGTTATTATTATGTTTGTAATATGCTATTATGTAATCATGAGGTAGTTCATAAGATGTGTAGTTATTGTTTGTTATGTTTGTGTTCTAATGACTCATACAAGATAAGGTATTTAGTGTGTTATTTTCAAAAATATTTATTCATATTTTGGTGTGAAGATGTGCTACAAATTTTAACAGTCGTTACTAATATTTATTTCAGTTTCGCTATCATATGATTATGTTATTGTAACATAAAATAAAAACATTGTCAATAAAACTCAATTTATGTTCATAGCATTGCAAATCATAAGACAATAACAAAAAGCATCCTAAGTCATCATTATAATTAAACATTAAGACTTAAACCACCTAAATAGAAAATAGATAAATAACAGATAATATACAATCAAATAACAATAGTGAAACACCCTAAGCATCCCTATCAGATATTCCTGGATTACGCCCCTACATAAAATTATCAAACTCAAGATGAAGGGATATCTGGTCATTGCGAATGATCCTTAGTACACCATAGATGTTCGCAATGTCATCGTGAATGGCCACCATGGATTGCCTAATAGTTGACTTTTGTTGGGATCCACTGGCTACTAGAGATGGTGATAGGCCTCCATTCAATATCTCGTATATCAGACATGATATATGATATTTGCATAACCATATTATTAATCTTAATACAACGTAATAGAGATATACAATTATTGTACGAATCCCACTCAAGTGTCACACTTTTGTAATAACATAAATATAACATGAATCTATTAGAATGCAGTAAGTGTTACAATACTCTTACCTGTACAATAATAGGACGGTTCTTTAGAAACAAATATGGTACATTGATCCTGCAGTTAATTAAAGAACCCTCCAAACTCTACAGACCTATTAAATATATGAACCTTATACAAACTCAAGTATATAAATCATAAAACTCATTAATCCCAACAGACCCATATAACCTTATTTACTGTTATTCCTTTTGTGAAGGTGGACTAATAGCCTTCTCTCCATTCATTGCGCAATACTTAACTTCGGCTTTGAAATAATAGACGTGAAGCTTGTGCGGCGTGAAAGCTCTTCTTCTTCAATCTCCCGGTGTTACTTCTCCCACAGTTTCGAAGCTTCCACGAGAAGCTTTACAAAGAGTAAGACAGAGAAATATATTATTATAATATTATTTAATTATTTCAATAATATTTTTACATCAATTCCGTACTAAAAAAAACCCAATATGAGATGCTGATTGTGTTTAAATAATATTAAAAAATTATGAATGGAATGTCCAGTGACACTTGTATTAGAGGTGGTGGTAAATTACATAAATTACCATCGTGGTCCCGAAAGCTGCTCGTGTAAAATGTGCACAAGTAAACAGTAAAATATCAAGATACATGAATAATATTTATTATTTTATTATTATTTATGAACTGTATTTTTTAATATAATAAAAAATAATAAAATACTGTGTATTAATATTTTATTATTTATTTATGCACATTTTACACCATAAAATTTTTTATCTCGTGATATATTAGAGTCTCTTTATTACGGTAAAATTACACGGACTGATAATATAAAATTTAAATTTTGTTTAAAAATACGAAATATTGTTACAAAACGATGCGTGTGTTATATAAAAGAGGCGTATTGATTTTATTTTTAATCTTTATATATATATATATTATAGTATCGTATTGGTTGTTATCATAAACTCCACTCGAGGAGGGATGCCCATGCCCTCCCTAGCAACAATCACAGTCTTGTGCTTATCCAAACCTCTTGCTTTCCCATCATAAAGTCAACCGCAAGTATACATCCAAAAACGAATCTGAATGTCCACTGTGATTACAAACCTACAAACTCATCTCCAATAACTATACTATACTCCACCATGACATTCGCAATCCTTTCAAAAATCAAACTTTCACATCTACAAACGTCAATTTTGCTTACCCTACCATGCCATTTAGTTTTTTATTTTATTTTATTGGGACTTTATCCTTGTTTGTTTGGTACCTAGAATTGTTGATATTTTAATTTTAAAATTAATATTTTTAATTTTATTAGATTTAATTTATTAGTTTATATAAACTAATCATCGTATTTAATAGATACAAAATTGATTAGTATTAAATTTAAAAATATTTTGATTTGGATAACCAATATTAATCAAAAATCAATAACGAATTTTTATTGATTTAACTAAATCAATATTAACAGAACTAAACTAACAAATCTAATAAAAGCAAGATTCCAAACGGAGTTAAGGTGACATATGCTATATTAGAGCAATAGAGCTTGTTTACTAGGTCAAATTCTAAGGGTTGACAATATAAAATTTAACGGGCCCAACTTCAGCTACCCATTGGACCCCTATACAACAATGTTGGCCCCATAAATTGGGATTAAGTTTAGGTCGACCTGAAACAAATTTTAAGCCCATATTTATAAAAAAATCACTAAATTATTCATGATTCTAATTAAGACAATTTATTTATCTTTTCATTATATTTTAACCTCAAAATCTCTTGTCATTCCGGATGAAAGTTATTTTTCTCATTACAGATGTTATTTTACAGATACTAAAATCTATTTCCCATTTCACCTATTTTCATAATTAAATATTTATAATAAAAAATATATTTTACTTAAATATTTCAATTTTTAATTCGGATTAAAACAATTCTATGAACAAAGCATCCAAAAATTTTTTTGGGAATATTTTCTACCACGTCACACGTGCGACAGCACGCACGCAACAACATAAGATGCACTTTGCCGTACCTTAACATTCCCTACTAGGGTTTTAAAGATTAGGTTAGATCATTCTCGGCCGCATTGGCTAGGGGTTTTTTTTTTTTTGCCTGTTAACGCTTTATCTCTCTCGTTCATTTTCTCTTCCCAAAGGCACACTTTAAAGATTATTCATGGCTTTACATAAGGTATAAAGGTTTATTCTTGCTGGTTGCTGTTGGCAACTTGAAGATAAAGAAAACTCTTTTTTGATAAAGAGGGTTTCTCGTTTTGGTTCTCTTCATTGTTCTTGTTAACCAATTCTTTTCTTTAAGAAAAGAAATGGCAACCATGAATTCGTTTCATCTCTTGGGTGATGATGACAATGAGGACCCAATTCATCTCATCCAGAAGGTTCAGCTCCAGGCCGTTGCGCAGCCCAAGAAGCCTGCTGCTGCTAATCAGGCTCAAGCTCAGCCAAACAAGCAGGCTAAGCTTCCCTCCAAGCCAGTTCCTCCGGCTCAAGCTGGTGAAAATTCATTTTCACTTTGTTTTAATCCGTATTGACTCTTAATGATGCTATCATATGTTGCGCAGTGGTCATTTTTGTTTTTTTTAATTCTTTAGTGTGTTTTTGAATATACTTTATCATGTTCCGGGCTCTTGTAAACTATAAAATTATTGTCTTTTTTGAAATTTTCAAGTATTGTGATTGAACGCCTGTTAGACTGCAACCAGCTGGAACAACTAATAGTGGATATTATAATTGTATTTGATGAGTTCTGAGTGGCGTACTTTTTGTCAGTTTTTATTTCAATTTGCCAAAAGGTTAGGTTGGATTGGGTTACTGTGAAAATCGTATATACATATAAACATTTGTTTCTTCTGATATTATTGTAATCGTGAATTCTGTGCCTGATTGTTTTTAGCTTAAGTAACTCAATTTTTAGTGTTCTACTGAATTATATTAGTCATGGAAACAAATGTCGAGATGTGTAGCTCTATCTTAGATTTTGTTCCACTAACATATTTGCTTTCCTTTGTAGTGAGGGAAGCACGGCATGAAGGTGGTCGAGGAGGAGGACGTGGTGGTGGACGTGGCTTTGGACGTGGCCGTGGAGGTGCTGGTGGAATTAATCATGATACAAGTAACCATGAAACTACCTATGGTGGTGACAATGGATATCATGGAGGCTCCAGACCATCTGAAGAGACTGGCAAGCTCTCTGAAAGACGCAGCTATGGTGGTGGTCCTCGTGGGGGCTTTCATGGTGGACGCCGTGGTGGCTATAGCAATGAGGAAGCTGGAGAAGGAGAACGCTCTCGGAGGCCGTATGACCGTCGAAGTGGTACCGGTCATGGGTTAGTATTGTTTTGCAAGTATTAGCAGTGTGATACTGATTATGCCATCTGCTATCTGTGGTAATTTTTTTGTCATTGTAATAGTCATTTTCCTAATGGATGCTAGCTTTTTGTTGCCAGGAATGAGTTCAAACGTGATGGAGCTGGTCGTGGGAATTGGGGAACTCCTTCTGATGAGATTGCCCCGTGTGTTTCTATTCTTTTGTGCAAATTAAATTTATTAATGTCATAATATAGTTAACAAACCTTTACATTCATTTTTATTGCAAAATCTAGTGATGCTGATGAACTCGTTACTGAAACCGAGAAGAATGTCAATACTGATAAACAGCCAGGAGACAAAGAAGCTGCTGATGCCAACAAGGAAAGCTCTGCAAATGAAGCAGAAAAGAAGGAACCTGAGGACAAAGTAAGTTTTTTCATCTTATTTTCTGTTTACTTAACTAGTAACACTTAATTTTCAAGATAACTGTACATTACAATCGTTAGAAATTGGTGCTGTAATTCTGTCCATAACACTGGTTGTGGGGTAGCTATAATAGTGGTTTGACAGGCGGTGATTATGAGCGTATCATATTGCACTTAAGAACCGGGACTTGTTTTCTTTTTGGTAATAGGAGATGACTTTGGAGGAGTATGAAAAGGTACTCGAAGAGAAAAGAAAGGCCTTACTTGCAATGAAGCCTGCTGAGGGAAGGAAGGTTGACGAGAAGGAGTTTGAATCCATGCAACAGCTTTCAAGTAAGAAGAGCAACGATGAAATCCTTATCAAATGGGTGAGAATTATGTTCCCTATTCGAATTTGCTTGGATGAAACAAAGCTTACATATTGACTTGTAAGCATTTGGTTGTCAGGGTTCTGAAAAGGATAAAAGAAAAGATGCTTCTGAGAAGGAAGAAAGAGCCAAAAAGGTCTGCACATTTATCTCTTAAATATCCTCTACACATCATTGGATTTTATTTTTACTGTGGTAAGCATGCAAGTATCTGGTTTTTGTTGCAAGTGTTTTGATATGCTGTTTGCATTTCATTTCCTCTTGGTCATTATGAGGTGTTTCTGGTGGCATTATCTATAGCATGGCTATTTTGTTTAAGTAATTAAGTCTCGAATGTTAAATCAGTCTCATCAAGCAAGCATACATGATTGTATAAGAATATAGACATTTCATTAGTTTGGAAACTGACTTAATGCTGTAGTGACTTATCTGATTACCCTATATTAGATTTTACCTACGGTTCTTGAATGCAGGCATTATGCAAGTTATGTTCTTATTCTTGAAAGTCTTTTTTAATCATGCTGTGGTCTTTGCAGTGTGGATATTCATCTAGTCTAACAGATGTATCTTGATGTTTTTGTTCTGCACTGAATGCAGTCTGTCAGCATAAATGAATTTCTGAAACCTGCTGAAGGGGAGAGCTACTACTCCGGTGGTCGTGGTCGAGGCCGTGGTCGAGGCTCAAGAGGAGGATATGGAGGCAACACTCGGGATATAGTAGCCCCTTCCATTGAAGATCCCGGGCAATTCCCCACCTTGGGTGGCAAGTGAGGACTTATCACCTCTCTGCCTGGCGACATTGGTCTTCCCTCCGGTGAAATTCCTTGTGGTCTGGTCTGATTCAGGAGTCGTGAGGCTACGAGAGTATCTATCAACAGGAACAATGAGTTCCTGTGAACTAAAAAGAATGTTTAACATTTAGTAGTTTTGGTGTAAATTAGATACAAATGCTTATTGGGATTATCGTCCCCCTATTTCTCTACTTAAATATGCATGCATACCCTTTTTGGTTATTGGTATAACATTTTAGCTTTCTCTTTGCTTTCTGAGCTTTCTCAACTTATCAACATGCAAGGCTGCAAGAGAATAAGGATGATTTTTCAATTTATAGTTCTTACCAAGTGATATTAATTGACTATACTAGCTAATGATTCCGGATTAGATCCCGAAGAAATAAATTTAGACAGTCAACTGTGAATTAAGGGTTATCGATTATTATTTATAGCACTCATAGGCTTGGGAGCTTCCTTGTAAACGCATCATTCATTAACAGAAGCCTCAAGACCAACAGAGCTCGTGTGGTTTCACCTATGAAAAGCTGAATTTGTATGACAACAGACATGCCCCTTGTGAACTGGTGCTGGTAAGAGAGTAGCCTTAGCACAGCAACAAACCAAACTCGTCCGATGAGAAGTATACCAAAAAGAAGACGCCAACTTCTCCTTCCTCTGCTTAGAATTTTCAAACGCCGAAAGAGCTCTGTCTACTGTAACTCCGATGCCAAGACAACAAAACAAACAAGCTTGCCACGTAAAACCCACTTGCTTCCTTCCAGTAACCAGACTCCGAAGCCTCCCATTAGCTCTGTTTCCAGCAAATCTACGCAGGACGTCATGCTCTCAAACAAGGCGATCACTGGCTACATAAAGATGGGTGATCTGGATTCCGCTCTGGGTGTTTTCAATAATATGACGGTCAAGACGACGGTTACGTGGAACTCCATTCTGGCGGGGTATTTGAAAGGGCGGGGCAGATTAAAAGATGCCGAGGAATTGTTCGCTAAATTACCTGAACCAGACATTTTTTCTTATAACATAATGTTAGCTTGTTATGTGAATAACTCCGAAATGGAAAGTGCTAAAGCTTTCTTTGATGGAATGACTAGCAAAGATTCTGCCTCCTGGAATACTATGATTTCAGGGTTTGCGCAGAGCGGACGAATGGACAAAGCTCGCGACTGGTTCTTGAAGATGCCCAGGAAAAATGAGGTTACTTGGAATGCTATGGTTTCTGGGTATGTAGAGTGTGGGGACATGGATTTGGCTAACAGGTACTTCCAAATGATGCCATTTAAGAGCGCAGTGGCCGGAACAGCGTTGATTACCGGATACATGAAGACCAAGAGGATCGAAGTAGCAGAAAGATTGTTCCAAGAGATGCCCAGAAAGAATGTGGTCACTTGGAATGCTATGATCTCGGGTTATGTAGAAAATTGTAGAGTCGAGGACGGAGTCGAGCTTTTTAGAACAATGGTTGGATTCGGCATCAGGCCGGGTCCATCAAGCTTGACCAGTGTTCTTCTAGGGTGTAGTGAGTTATCGGCTCTGCAACTGGGCAGGCAAATTCATCAGCTAGTTTTTAAACTTCCATTGTGTAACGATACAACTGCGGGCACTTCACTGATTAGCATGTACTCAAAATGTGGGGTCTTGGAGGATGCTTGGAAGTTGTTTCTCGAGATCCCAAGGAAGGATGTTGTCACTTGGAATGCAATGATTTCTGGTTATGCTCAACATGGAGAGGGCAACCGAGCTCTGAGTTTGTTTGATGAGATGAATGAGAAAGGAACGAAGCCAGACTGGATCACCTTTGTTGCTGTGTTATTGGCTTGCAGTCACGCAGGACTAGTAGATCTCGGGGTTAAATACTTTCAGTCAATGACAGGGAATTTCGGGCTCGAAGCTAAGCAAAATCACTATATATGTATGGTTGATCTTCTTGGTCGGGCTGGTAGACTAACTGAGGCTGTAAATTTGATTGGAAAAATGCCATTCAAACCTCACCCCGCCGTATTTGGAACCCTTTTGGGTGCTTGCAGGATACACAAGAACATAGAGATAGCGGAGTTTTCTTCCAAGAACTTGCTTCTTCTGGATCCAAAAAGTGCCACTGGGTATGTACAACTTGCCAATGTTTACGCAGCAATGAAGAAATGGGACCAAGTTGCCAGGGTTCGACGATCAATGAAAGACAGCAAGGTCGTGAAGACACCTGGATATAGTTGGATTGAGATTAAGGGCATCATTCATGAGTTCAGATCAAGTGATAGGGTTCATCCTGAATTGGCTAGTATACACAAGAAACTGGATGAGCTAGAGAAGAAAATGAAATTAGCAGGGTATACGCCAGACCTTGAATTTGCACTGCATAATGTGGAAGAGTCGCATAAAGAACAGCTTTTGTTGTGGCACAGTGAAAAGCTGGCAATTGCTTATGGACTTATGAGAACACCACGAGGGACTCCAATCCGTGTGTTCAAAAACCTGAGGGTGTGTGGGGATTGCCACCGCGCTACAAAATATATTTCAACAATAGAACAGAGGGAAATCATTGTCAGAGATACTACAAGATTCCATTATTTCAAAGACGGGAAGTGCTCGTGTGGGGATTATTGGTAGGTTTCCAAAATTTCAGGTCCACGTTCTGAAGAGACAAATATGACTACCGGCTCCAAGAAGGACAACCTACCACAAAGCATCAACGGCTTTCCAGTGGGCGTTGTAATTTGCAGCCCATCAGAGCTGGCAAGCCAGTGGTGCAAAAACACAACATGCTATATTTCTCACAGAATTGACAAATAGTATCAAAGAGGTAAATCAAGGCTGCTACCTTCTATTCCATATCTGTACTGCATTCAAGTTTAAAGCCATGAAAAAACGGCATCTTGGAATAAAAATAAAGCACTATTTACTGACCATAGTAACAGTAACACATCAATCAAATCAAATCAAATGGAACGCATTTGGTGAACAGACAAACTTTTACACCGATCCATGTACAAAAAGGAGATGGGAGTCAAGAGGCAGGTGGTGTCTTATCCATCCAACAGAAACACCCCAAATTATACATAAAACATGGACCAAAATCCATATCCTAATGCCTTCACAATTATCAGGTCATCCGCTAGATGGTGAACTCAATGAAAGGTTCAATATGAAACCAACTATAATCCCGATCAGTCCCACAACGAATGCAAATGTGAGGGAGAAACCTGGATCACTTTTTCGATACTTCCGTCTTTTCAGTAGGTCCTGCAGCAAGTAAGAGAAGATAAATTGTTCAAGAATTTTCCTCTCTGATTCTATTATATTGTTAGCTACTAACTTTTTCTAATTACAGCTAGCACCCCTTTTTTTGCCAAAACTCCTTTGGACAGACCAACGGAAAGATTTTCAGCCTTGTACTTCAACCATCCAAGCGGGGCAATAACCAGTTTAACTAACTGATAGGATGTTTAATATTTGAAGATCGTCTCACAGAATCATATAGATCTGGTACCAACACATCTCGCACATCAAATCTGATCCCTTTGACTAATTGTAAGGACATTAAGCCTTCTGCAAGTCAGCCAATAAAAAAGATAGCAACCCAAAGCTCTGGCATACAGTAACAGCAAAAAGTTTCAACAATATCAGAGCCTCCTAGGCAAAACGACACATTTATGGAACCAAATCAACTTTTTAATTCTAAATTATAAAAACCCACGAAAAAAAGTCGGCTTCCAGCAATTAAATTTATAATCTAAAGTAAGAACAAGCTATAAACAAAGAAATTTTGTTTGATTTATGGGTAAGTTTTTGACTCCGAACAGAAAAGTTGCAGGCCAATTGTTTTGAATATCTACCAAATGCCAAAATTCTATGCTTGTCAGGCGAAAGGACCCAGTCACAGTATAATGGGTACTCATTTTGACTCAGGGTAAAAATAATCAACAAATAGTTGCACCACAAATGGAGAACAACAAGCACTAACCAGTTCCTGTTGCAATTGCTGTGTTTGTTGAACAGCTAGATCTCTTTCATCCTTCAAGCTTTCTAACACCTAATCCAACAGATAAGATAATTATTTAAAAAAATGAAAAAAAAAATTAAGTACACTTGGCAACAAGCCCACTATAACTGCACTTTCCAAGATCTTTCTAAGACATCAATAACCATTCTGTGGATAACATAAGAATAGCCAGCTTCCAACTATTGACTCTCTGCTGCGGTTTGGTCATTTAGAATAGCCATCTAATTTTTTCTGGAGCATCAATAATACTACTACAATACAAGTTTTTGAGATCTTGCAAATGCCATAATATCCGTTTCAGTATGTCTAGGTACCCTTTAACATGTATATTCTCTCTGTTTTTTAACCATATGTTCAATTATTGAAGCATTATGAGCTCAATCAGGTCATAGAAACTTCTAGATGAAGGATGTTCCCGGCAAAAACAACTATAATTTACACATAAAACGAGAACTCACAGAATTATTAGGATCAGGACTTTGGGTGGAGCTCCTTAATACATCATCTTCTGAGTTTCCTTGAGTAGATGGAGGAGGGAGATACACAACTCTAAGCTTGCACTCCTGTATGGCCTTTTCACCACTTTCCTTGGTGAACTGGACCATCGTCAAACATCATTACCATATAAATCCAAGCTGACAAAAGACATGCATCTTTATATCATGTTAACATTCTTACAGCATCTGGGGAAAGGTCATCAACATCAGTATGTGGAGACACTATTGTGCTTTGTAAGAGAAACTTGTCCTTGCACTGCATATCTGGAGGAGATTCATGTTGAGCTTGAAGCGTAACTAAAAATCAAGAAATGAGTAATTCGTCAGCTTGTGAATAATAAAAAGGTGTTAAAAAGCATGCTTCCACATGCTACATGGGCAAGTAACATATCCTAAAAGTCGAATCCATGTGACATCACTATGCATAAAAATCTAAAGTTGTCAAGGATCCATGAATGGTTTGCCATCCAGTATAAGTGCAGCATTTGTTGCTGCACCATGGCAGACTTCAAGTCAAAACTTAAACATGCACTGATCTTTGACTAAGAATTTCCTAGTGTAATTGAGTCTAGAATTATAATATTGCGGCTAAGTAAACAAGAGCACCTCTAATCACACACGAGTACCAAGGCTGTATAACCCCCGTGTTAGGCCTCACAAAGTACTTCTTCGGCGAAGTGGTTTTAACCTAGCCAGAAAAGAAAAGCAATCAAATGGTCAGCTACAGATACAGTATCAATGTGATTGCATATATCTGTGCAAAAAATAGGGAAATTACCTTAAAGGCAACGTGATGCTCTGTGGTGTTCGCAATTTTAAGATCACAATAGCTTTGCTTTTCCAGCTCAACTAGTAATGTAAATAAAAATAACTTCAGATGGAAACACAAAATTTATACAATACAAGCCGATCTGATATGCTTGTAAAGGGCGTAGACAACAGCAAACAGGTTAACTTCAAATCAAAGGACAATGACATTAGTAACCGCACTAATCATTCATCTCTCCAGTCCCATCTTAATCACTTTATATTTTCAGTTTGTTACATATTCTGATTTGGTATTAAGTTGAATATACTACAGTAGTAATCAACTTGGTTGCTATGTTCGTCTTAAAATAAAAGGTCAACGACATTAATCGACATAGATTTCATTAGATTCGGATATCGGTTATTACGTTTTCCTTAAAATAAATATGGTTAATGCAATACATTATTGCACTTATTCAGACAGACCATGCCAATTCAGACTTGACAATAGGCCAGTTAAATAACCCTGCAGCTCAAAAACTAATTACAAATCTATATAGATAGAAAGATAGATAAAACTTGAAATAAATAAGAAGTGTTGAAGGGATAAATTCCAAACAAGATAACCCAGATACTCCGACCAGACATACGATTCATCAATTTCTCCGCAATGTAAATATATATATATAGATATATAGATATATCCAATTATCACTGTGTAAACAAAATCCGACACGTCCCTAGCAACTGACCTATGATCCGAAAAACTCAATTGGGGTAGCACGAAATTCATATTCCTGATTCCACCAGAAAAAACGCACAAGCAAATATAAGACAAGATAAAGAAAAAACGTACATATAAATTTGAGCTCCTCAGGATGAACAGAGATCAACTGGTTACCGTCACCGACAGTCATGTCGGCCCACCGATAACAATTCCGCCGCTAAAATCTCTAGAACCAATCGATCGACTGATCAGACGAGCGAATCTAACAAATACTAACCTCTAAAGAGATTTATCAACAACGTCATCAATGATAATCAAACAGAGAAAGATAGAAAAGAAAATAAAAGAAAAGGCGAATGCGAGGCAGCGAGGCAGCGAGGGAGAAGAAATACTTAAGAGGGAGGTAACACGTAGGTGGTGAAACGGGAGTGGAGGGAGTCTCCAGAACGAATTCGCCGCGGCTTTTATTCTTTGGGCTTTGGTTTCTTCTCGGCGGTCTAGTTTTCGCTTATGGCTTAGGCCTTTCGGAAAGTAATTGATTTAGTCCTTTGATTTTAGATATAAAATAATTTAAAATTATATATCAACGAATTTAATGAGTATTTATCATGCAATCTCATTCATCGTAAATATTTTTAATCTATATAAAAAATAAATTAATTGATTCGGAAATTTGTTCGTAACTTAACTAATGTTTTATAAATAAATTGTGTCTTTCCACCTAATGAAATTAACGGAAGAACCGACTTTTCAGTGTGTAATAATTGAAGTTGTCGCGAGGACAAGGGAAGGGAAGAAACGGAATGTTTAGGGAAAAACAGAAAAAAAATCTAATATCGGAACCTTCTAGTTTATCACAAGAGTATGGAGGGACAGGGGACAGGGAAAGGAATTCTTTCTTTGACATAACAACCGACGAATGAGCATTCAACTGCTCGGCTTGGGATAGATATTCGTAAAACGTGGCAACTCAATGAATTAATGATCAAACTGCTACTACAATAATGAATGAATTAATAATGGTATGATAAGGTGTGTGATTCGCATCTTGAAGGAAAGCTAATTAACAATTTAATTGAATATTTAATTTCTCATATTGATCAATATTAAGCAAGCGAATAGAAGAATAGAGACAAAACTTAAAAAAAAAACAATGCATGACATATGTGTTGTGATTTATTACTGTCCTTTGTTTTGATATGCGTATAAATTGCTTACTGTTTATTTTGAGATTTCTTAATCTGTTTTATAGAAAAAAATAAATAAATAAGCATTTGGATCAATGACTTTATATTTTAATTGAAGTAAATTGAGAGTTGAGAAAATTTGGATTTAAATCTCAGTAAGGTTATCTTGAATACTATCAAAAAAAAAAAATCAGATTTGGCATTTTGCTCACAAGTGGAATTTCGATTTTCTGGCGGATGATTTAAAATTTTGAAAGGCTAACTATGTTTTTTAATGGAGTTTGCATAGTTTAGGGATTTATCTAGAATTTTGTATCAATGCCAAATTAATGGAAATTTAAAAATATTTTAAAAATGCATAACATCCTCGCTTATGTCATGTATGTAATAGTGCATAATTAACAAATCATTATAAATCATATAAATATTGTTGGTATGAAACCAGTACAACACATAATGTGATATGAGGACCCACTGAATAAATATCGATCACCATCACTTTTTAATTTCAATTAGCTCAATTTATGAAATGATTGACATTTGGAATAATAAAGTAATTTGTAAGAAAATTATGTATCGTGTTTTTCTTATAAATCATAGATATTTTCTCACAAATAAAAAATTCAAGAATTTTGTTATAATATTTTTTAAAAATAATCGGATGAAAAAATTAATTGTACTTCAACATTAATAGTAGTTTTAAGAGGTATATTGAAGTATAAATAACCAGTACATTAGTATAATATTACAACTGGTCGGGTGACAGAAGTTGTATGATCCACCCGTTAATAAAGCAAACGTCTATTGCAGTTACACAGATTAACAGAAATAAGAAAAGCAGCAAAAGGGATGCCGACTCGATGCTTTACGTCACCCGACACACGGAAAAAGGAAGATCCTCGAAAACAGGACCGTCCTCTCTAACGCCACCAAGCCGTGCGTGTCACCGGAGCCAACGTATAAAATTTTTTCAGACCTGGAAATGCACACATCGCCACGTTTCCTCCTCCCGCCATTCTCTCTCCTCCTCAGTCCCTTTGTACGGCCAACTTTGTTTGTTTCCCATTTTTCTATTCTCCCTTCTCTCTCTCTCGAATTTCCAAGTAAAACAAGATAAATATCCTTCTTCTTTCTCGTTGTTTGTTTAAAGATTTGCTTGCCGTGGTGCTTCTCATCTTATATCCTTGATCGTTGGGCGAGGGAGATGTTGGGGTGTTGCCGTTGGTTTTGATTAGTGTATGCGTGAGACAGACATGGCCATCAACAATTTGAATGCGGTTAGGAAAACCCCGCCGGGGATTTTGGTGATGAGGAAGATGAGAGGCAGGGGTTGGAGTTTGCAGACGTATAGATATATGGTTTTGTTGGTTACTTTTGTTGCCTATGCAAGTTACCATGCGTCAAGGAAACCCATTAGCATTGTCAAAAGCGTGTTGGATCCTGAACCTGGTGCCAGTGTGGTTGTTCATCCTTGGCCAATTGGAGATCTGTTTGTGAAGGATGGAACCTTATTGGGTAGTAACAAGGACAGGTTTGCGTACCCTGGTTGGCATCCGTTTAATGGCAAGGATGGGACGTCTAAGTTGGGTGAGATTGATGTTGCGTTCTTGGCTTGTTACTCCCTCGGCATGTATGTTGCCGGACATTTGGGTGACACCTTGGATCTGAGGCTGTTTTTGACGGCCGGGATGATCGGGAGTGGCTTTTTCGTGGTGTCGTTTGGGATGGGCTATTTTTGGAACGTTCATGCTTTTTGGTATTTCTTAGTGATGCAAATGCTAGCGGGGTTGTTTCAGGCCACTGGCTGGCCTTCCGTTGTGGCCGTGATTGGTAATTGGTTTGGAAAACGGAAAAGGGGACTGATAATGGGCATCTGGAATGCCCATACTTCCGTTGGGAATATTGCCGGTTCTCTCCTTGCCGCCAGTGTTTTGGATTACGGTTGGGGATGGTCTTTCATTGTTTCAGGTGCTTTCATTGCAATATCAGGTTTATTGGTTTTCCTGTTCTTGGCTGCTTATCCGGAGGATCTCGGATTTCCCTGCCCAAATACCTCCAGAGCATCGGGAGTGCCTGGTGATATAGAAGGGCAGGCACCCAAAGTGAATACTGTGGAAGAGCAGAGTGAAGCTGCGCTTCGTCAGGGATCTGGACTTAAGAAAGGTGTAGGGCTTTATGAAGCTTGCTTGATACCAGGGGTTATTCCGTTTGCATTATGCCTATTCTTCGCTAAGCTAGTTGCCTATACGTTCTTGTACTGGTTACCATTTTATCTGAGCCAGACAGGTAATTTCTGCCTCGACCATGACTGGTTTTGCTGAGTATATGAGATTCAATTGCATCCGGCAGATCGCATGCGTAAATTTTGAAAGAAATGGGTTAAGTTGTAGATTCTAACTGAAGTTTTGCAAATAAAGGCCAACAGAATAGTGTTTTATTCAGGATTGAGATTCAATTGCCTCTGGCGGATCACATGAGTGGTAGTTTGAACCTATTATAAAGCTAATAAGGTTGAAGTTAAGATAGAACCTACCATATCTAGATAAACCTTTTGAAGCTGGTGCTTCTGCCTATTGCTTGGCTAAATGAGGTGATCTCTGAAGCAAGTTCGTGTAATTAGAAGTGAATTTCCTGGAGAACAAATAAGCTTAATGTAACCGGGTGCATTGCATTCTTTATTCCCAACTAGGATTATTTTTGCAAATACTAGCATGTATTTCCTGGTGGATCATTTCCCAACCGTAGTTACAAAAGAATGGTAATACCCACTGAATTATCGCCCGAAGTTCACAGTTGTAGTTGGAAGTATACCCTTCCTACGTGTGTTTCAAGGTTGCTTGCTGCACCCATATCTCTGTTTTTCACAAACCAACTTATTAATTGCAGAAATTGGTGGAGAGTATATGTCTGTGAAGTCTGCTGGAAATCTCTCAACCCTCTTTGATGTTGGAGGCATTGTTGGAGGAATCCTTGCCGGCTATATATCTGATAAGCTTGCAGCTCGGGCTATCACGGCAGCCTCTTTTATGTATGCGGCAATTCCTTTCATGATGTTATACCGCTCCTATGGGAGTGTCTCACAGACTCTCAACATTTTGCTAATGATGCTCGTCGGCTTGTTTGTTAATGGACCATACGCACTCATCACAACGGCAGTTTCTGCAGATCTTGGCACACACCGCTCTCTCAGAGGGGATTCTCGAGCATTGGCTACAGTTACTGCCATCATTGATGGTACTGGATCTATGGGTGCTGCTCTTGGTCCTCTTCTTACTGGATTTCTTTCGACGAAGGGGTGGGATGCAGTTTTTTATATGCTTATGTTTGGCGCTGCAACTGCGGGGCTTCTTTTGTCGCGCCTGATCATAGTTGAAGTCATGGAAATAAATACTAGATGGAGATCTTCATCAAGACAGCCCAGTGCTGAAGGTAATTCCCTGAGCTGCACACACTCACACTAGCACCACATATACAAATTGCATAATTTTAGTGGATTGTTAAAATAGTTTGTTCAGGTTAACTACTTTTTGATTCTTATCCTGGTTCTCTGATTATGAAATATTAGACCTATTGTTTACTGCCATATGATGTTTCACCAAAGATTACATGTGACGACTAGCTTAGATTGTTTGGGCACTAAATATGTCAGTTTGTTTAATTTAATAAAGTCAAAATGATTATAGGGTTTTGGTGGCTGCCACTTGTGAGCTTAGAATTATTGTGTTGTCGGCATTTAGTTTCTTTTGTATAGAATGTTTCTTTGGTTGGTATGCAATTTTCTTGAACTTGTGTTACTGGAGAAAGAATTGAAACCTGCATCTGTCATGATTTCATTAAATTTCGAATTTATTGGGTTAGAGTTTATAGAACAGGTAAGAAATCTGTATATTCTTTGCACTTATTCTTGTATTTTCTTTTCGACGAATGCAATAATTGTACATATATCCTGCTTCTACATCTAATAATAGTGAACTCATATCTTCCCTCTCCATTTGTTGTGCAGCCTCTGTCTCCCAACCACTTCTGGGTGACCGAAGGTAGTGCATGGTCTGGTGTACCAATCAGGAGAACGAGGAGCAGAAGTCCAATAATAGGCTCATTAAGATACATGGGCACTTTTTTGTTTCCCGTAGGATGTCACAGATGGCTATATCGTGATAATATCAACATACTACCTACTCTCATGTAACACATACACAAAGAAATGAAAATAAAAGGAAATATAGAGTTCACTTACCTTTTGCTTTTGGAGAAATGCAATGTACAAGTACTTTTGGGGACTGGATTGTTGTGGTTGCAGCTAGTCGATGGCATGGAAGTTTGTGGTTTTTTGTTGACTCTTGTGCTATAGTGATAAAGCAGCAGGCCTGCCTGACGAGGCTATGACTCGACCAATTAGCATTGGTAGGAGGACTTGCGTTTATATAAATCTTTTTGCTATGCATGTAGATTGGTTGAGCAATGGAAGGGTAATTACCCCACAACCCCAAATTTGCGGGTAAAGAGATTCCTGACCTCTGAATGAATTAAGAATGTTAAGAAAATGACAGAGACTTTGTAATGAAATCTTTCTTTTGATTAATCATCTAGCCTAAGAACTAAGCAATCATGAGGAAGCACCTCACACTCCCAATCAGGTCTTTCTCGAGGTGAACGTTAACCCACAATCTGAACTAGTGAACAAAACATGGCTCTGAAGAGGCTCATTAAGAAAAGGCACAAGAAGGGATCTTCATGTTTTTAAGTATTTGAGAATATATCTCTATGGACATTTATTCTCTTCTACCTTTTTCTCAGCTTCCTCCTGCATTCAAAACATTCGGTACATGGAAGTTTATCTCCGGGGGAGTAACCCTTTTGGAATTTGTTTGGTGATATTTTCAAGTCATCGACCAATATCCCTCGAAGCTTCTTGTTCTCCTCCATAAGCTCTTCAATGATTTGCTGGTGTTTCAGCACCTAAATGCAAAAAGGATTCAATAGTGTTTCTAAAATTTTTTATCACATCTATGATCTAACACAAGGATTCAGGAATTGGTCCAGTATCATGTGGTCAAAGTGGTTCATAAAGATATAGCTACTCCAACTATAACTATGCATCGATGTAGGCTCCTAGAAAACAAGTTTATGTTATTTCATTACAATAAATAGTCAACATATCAAGAAAAAACCAAGATACTTGAAAGATTGAACCTCATATATTACCATTTGAAGCATCTGTTTTTCCGACTGCAAACGTCCATTCTGCAAGCATATGGTGTTGAATTAGACAAATCTTTAAGAATTTTTGAGCAATTAACTCATCAAATGAAAAAGTAATGACTGACGATCGATGAAGTATCATTTGAAACCCACCAAAAATAAATCAAACTGAAAATTCCCCTGCTTTGGAAGGGAAAAAGAAACTTTACGGTGATACTTCTAACAGTCAATAAAACTGCTGCGTTTCCAAAACTCCTAACTAATTAATAACAGTTTCAATATTTAAAACCTAAACAAAAGTTGAACAAACTCAACAATACCCGAGGTTTCATGATCAAATGACTGGACTTGTTCTCAAGGATGAAAGTCATCAGTGCAAGCCGAAATGCTTTCTTATAAGTAGGCAAGCAAAAAAAAATTCGACAGCTTACTCCCCAGGTTGAAGAACAGTAACCGGTCAGTTTCAGTCTTTGAACTACGCAGAAGTTGAATAAGTGCAACAATGCCCAAGGTTCATGATTCAATAACTAGTTTTGCTCTTACAGGACCTAATTCATCCATATTGATCCATGCCAAAATGGTGTTCACACATAATCAAGCCAAAAAACAACCATCAGCTTAGTGACATTGCTAATGGAGAAGGATAAAAATTTCTTGAAAAGAGAGATGGAGTGTGAACCAAAAGCCCAGTACTAACGTGAACAGGAATGCTAATGTGATTCTATCAGAGCTTCAATCTGTGAAATCAACAGGACAATAGAACGATGTGCTTTGACTAGTCAGCTTATGTCTTGCTTGGATAAAAACCCTGCTGTAAACTCACCAAAAAAAGCATAAAAAGTTCAGATGTAGTATAGAGAAAGAAGATTCACAATATCTAATAGAAGCATACAAGTGTTTTCATTGAAGCAAAGATGCATGCTGATCTCATTAAAAATCACCAACTGACATGCATAACATGCAAAATTTTTCACTGAAGTAGACTGAGGACAGATGTCTTGCATCAAACATACCACAACATTTAGGTTGGTATCATCCTCATTCAGAAATTGATTCTGGAGAAAACTGCTAAGGACCTTTTCTGTTCGACTGCTGAAGGAGGAATCAACCAAATTACTCTTTGATGCAGAATTTCCGTAAGTTGCATATGGATCCAAACCAGCAGATTCATGCATTTGTGGCGGTGATCTAACTGGAGGTTTTGTTGTTAGCTTTGTGATATTTTCGAATGGGTTTTGGATTGAAGGCTCATGGCTGCTTTGCGGAGATAATGAAAGGACATCTTGACCTTTTGATGAATCAGGAACTATTCCCAATTTTACCATCATCTTTGTCATTAATTCCTGGCAAATTCAGCATTCAGATTTCAGCC
Source organism: Passiflora organensis (assembly GCA_019739055.1). Classification (NCBI taxonomy): domain Eukaryota; kingdom Viridiplantae; phylum Streptophyta; class Magnoliopsida; order Malpighiales; family Passifloraceae; genus Passiflora; species Passiflora organensis. Next base: position 8,859,153 of record JAEPBF010000278.1, on the reverse strand, counting down.
ACAAGGGTAGAAAATAAGTGGAACCAAAGTTAGAATAGCAGACAATGAAAATACCACACAGCATGCTTGCATCTTCTGCAGCACAGCAGGTTTCACAGCTAGGCCTGTCATGGAGAGGTAAAGGGAATAACTGTGAGATGGATCCTCAGAAAACAACATATTCAAATTGACAAATACAATTCCAAGATAATATTTTCCAAACCAATACTTGTATAATCTGAACAGACTTTCATTAGAAAACCTTGTAAAAAAATGACTTCCAACTCCAGTTAGCCAAACTGATTCAAGGATTGGTCACAGGCACAACACTTCTCCAGAATCAGCATGGTTGGACCCATTTTAAGCATCAATACATTCAGAGAAAATATTGATCCAACCAATGCATGACATGAGTTCCATAAGTAAGCCACAACTTCCACACTCATCTTTCATTCCCTACAAGTGTCCCTCACCTCTAGTTGTAGCAAAATCGGCTATGGTACAAATCCATTCGTCAAGTTCACAATTATCACTAAGGAGGTTTTTTAATGTACATTTTACATGATAAGAAAGGAGATTTCACATTCAATAATTAACAGTCCTGGACAAAAGGCAACCCAAGAAACAGGAGGAAAGAATAAAAAATGACATCTGTCACTCTGGACAAGCCAATTAGAAAATCTTCAGGTAAATGTTTGAATTCTGTTAAACCTACATCTGATAACCGAGGAACAAGAATTGGGTATTGATGAACAAGGCAAAGAGAACAGGGGGGAAAGAGACCAAAGACATCCTAGCAATTTCAACATATTTCAAAGAAAATCATCATAGACGGATACATGTTTTATCATAAACAGTCCATTACAAGCACAAGTTGAACGAGGACCACCAATCTAAGCACATATGAACAGCATTCATATATAACCTATGGAAGTGTTCACCAGCTGGCAGAACATATAGCCCAGGTACCAGTATTTAAGACGATGACTTTAAATATTCATCAAATGCTTATACAATTGAGAATAGCAAATGCATAACTAATCAATGAGATTATATTACAAGTCACTGTTCCACAGAGGATACGAGATATGACTAACCAACTCCAAATCCATGGCCAAAACCAACTCCACAGCCTACACCTGCTTGAATATTCTTAGCACCCATCTTCCTCAACTGCATATAAAAAGAAATAGCTCGGATCACATCCATTTCAACGCATTGAATAGGAGGAAAGTGTATGCATAGTTTTTAGATATTGAAACCAAAAAAGTATTTAACTCACGGTGTTATTAACATGCATAGTAACACCAGAAAGGGGACCGATAGCTCCTCTGGCCGCACTCATAATCTCACCCACCATAGGAAATGCACCTTGATACCGTTAAAAGAAGATTGAGAAGCTACACTTGCAACAACATCCCGCAAAAAATAAAAATAAATGCAAAAACACCAAAACGGAGCACACAACCATGGAGAATACAAATCAACACCAGTTTTTTCTTAGCATCCAATCTTGAAACCAAAACTTTAAGCGGAGCACATATGATGAATGTCCACAAGGCTTTATGAACGCCAGCAACAATGAAGGTTTCCTCATTCATGGGTTTGAAAACCCCAACAAAAAGTCCATCTTCCACAGCACAGAAACACACAAGAAGCTAAAGTAAACTGACGCAGATATAATCATATAAAAGAAAAAGAATACCAAAATTAATAGGCGTCCCAACGCCAATACCAACGCCACAACCAACGCCGAAGCCAGTAAATACTTGACCAACTTTCAAAGAGAAGGGGTTGTCCATTTTGATCCCTTGATTTGCCGCCATGACTCTTGGCATGGGCGGCTGGGTCTCATTAGACACCAAACGGCTAGTGTTTCTGTAACTGTTATGACTACCACTACTGTTACTGCCACTCTCCATTCTTTGAACAACCTATCTTATCTTCGAGCTGTTCTTTTAACTCGCCTTCACGATACCTTTCTGTGTATTGAGGATTGGCATTCTCTTCTCTTCTCTTCTCTTCTCTGGGTTTAAACCCTATCCATCTCTTGAACCCTGCCGAGGGAACGTCATGACCTTTTTATGACATTTCTGTTTATCTGTCGTCAGTCAAAACTGTAGTTAATGGGATGGGCGCGGGGTAAGAACGGAAAACGTTAAATAATTAAAACTACTATAAATAAAATAAATTCTAACTTTATTTTTAAAAATAATTACAATTATAATTACAGTTCTGGTATACTCTCATGAATAATTATAAAGGTTCATCTCCAGTTCTCCACCACTGGTTCCCATCACCCACGCTATGCTCCTCTCTCCTTAATCATTCCTCCAGTCGTCTGTGTACCCACCACTTATTTCCAATGGCTCCCACATCATCTTCTCTCCTTCTCCTTGATCATCATAATCATAGCTCCGTTACTCATCTTCTTCACCCTTCTCTTAATCATACCTGCTCTAGACCATTAATCTCACATAGCCATACATGGCCTCTACTACGAACTAGGAGAACCAATTGTCTGGCCATCATTCAGCATAGGCCGTGTCACTCTATGCCTCTAGTTCAAACCGGGAGGAGTATCGGTTGTTCAGCCGTCACTAAAGCGACACAAGTCGAGGTTGGTAAAGAGAAGAATATTGTCATCGTGGGCGCCGGAATTGCGGGACTTGCCACTGCTGTGTCTCTTCAGAGGTCAGTTTTATTGCTTAACGCATGCATGTTGTCTACAACTTGCCTAGCTCATGGATGATTAATTACCGCTTCCAGCTACTTTTAGGCTCGGAATACGATCGTTGGTGATTGAGCAGGCAGGTTCTCTTCGAACTAGTGGAACCTCGCTCACCCTTTTCAAGAATGGTTGGAGGGTATTGGATGCCCTCGGAGTCGGCAGTGATCTGAGGAGCCAATTTGTCGACATTGAAGGGTATCTTTTCCTTGACTTTGTTTGATGCTTGGAAGATAGATGTATTGAAACCATGATTGACAAGACTCTCACCCACGGAACATTTTAAAATTTTGGATTAACTGAACAAATCATTGTTATCGAGAATGATATCTCTTTAAAAAAGTAAACTTTAACCCTCACGATTTGTTCTTGTCATTTTTTCTGATTTTGTTCATGTTTTCAGCTGTGCAGGATGGTGATAAAGACAGCAGATGGGAGGGAGCTGCGGTCTTTCAGATTCAAAGATGAAGATCCAAGGTACTGAGTTCTCATACATTTATCCCACACTCATCAGATTCAGCGTGGCACTAGTTTCTTAATTTAGTGTTAGTACCGATGATGAAACAGCCAAGAAGTGCGGGCAGTAGAGAGGAGGATACTATTAGAAACACTGGCCAGTCAGTTGCCACCAGAGGCCATCCGTTTCTCCTCAGGGCTATCAAAGATCGAGAGTGGTGATAATGGAGAAGCTTTGTTACGACTTGAAGACGGGACTCAGCTACAAGCAAAGGTTCAGTATTGAATTTCATTTCTTAATTATTTTGGTACGTAAGTAAGGACTTTCTTGCATTGTAATTTTTGAACAGATTGTTATCGGATGCGACGGTGTTCGGTCTCCGGTGGCAAGATGGCTCGGATTCTCTGAACCCAAGTATGTAGGTCACTGCGCTTTCAGAGGACTAGGATATTATTCCGATGGCCATCCATTTGAAGCAAGAGTCAGCTATGTTTATGGAAGGGGATTACGTGCCGGCTATGTTCCTGTCTCTCGTACTAAGGTTTACTGGTTCATCTGCTTCAACAACTTATCTCCAGGTCAATATGCTTTGCATTTTTGTAGGCCAACACAATAAAAAATGAGTTCCAGAATATATATATAAAAGCTTGGAAAACTAAAAATGTAATTTACTGCAGGTCCAAAAATTACCGATCCATCCGAGTTGAAGAAGCAAGCTCAAGAGCTTGTCAAGAACTGGCCATCTGAGCTGCTGAATTTGATAGATCGTACACCAGACGACACAATAAGTAAAACCCCACTGCTAGATCGTTGGCTGTGGCCAGCCATAAGCCCTCTCCCTTCAAAAGACAAGGTTGTTCTAGTTGGAGATGCATGGCATCCAATGACTCCCAATCTGGGACAAGGTGGCTGCTGTGCATTAGAGGACGCTGTAGTTTTAGCAAGAAAACTTGCAGATGCTCTAAATTCTGAATCTGAATCTGCATCAGTTGAAGGTGCTCTCCTGTCGTATGGGAGCACAAGATGGCCTCGGGTCTTTCCACTGACTATACGTGCACATGTTGTGGGAGCTCTGCTTCAATGGGAGGATCCAGTTGTGTGTTCCTTGAGAAACAACATTATCATACCTAAGCTGGTGAGGCTAGGACCAATCTTGGAGCACACAAATTTTGAATGTGAACCATTGCTGCAGACAAACTGATCATGATTCATGACATCTGAAGGCCAAGATATGTAATATGAATTTCTTCCCCATTAGCACACCCAAATTCGCTAGTTAATACAATTATCAGAATCTAATCTTTCCTAATGTGATTAGCTTTTCATTAGCAATCTGAAATATGATATCTGATGTTTGAATGTCAATGAACAGACGACGCATCGCTTTCATTAAATCACGCATGCGAAGTCGAATAGCTCATCTATATATGTTCCAAGAGAACCTGAAAAAAAATATAAAAAAAAGAAAACCAATATCTCTTCGACAAAACTTCCACGCCACCTGTTTGATGAAACACCTCCACCTCTAACCTCCGCTACAAACGCTCCATGAACGCATAGGCAACCAATACTCAGATCCTCGACCCTGCCAACAATCAGTGAGCGTCGAAATCACTATCTGAGCTCCAATCGATATTCTATAGTGAAAATGATTACAAGTTGAAAGAGATGAAAAAAGAAAAAAAAGAACGCTTCTAATATTTGCATCTGTATTACTCTACACCTACGTACCTGGGTTAGAGAAGAACCAGAGGATGATGGCACAGAGCAAAAGAACGACAGGGATCAAGTGGATGGCGTTCTCCGCGCATCTAAGACGGGACCTCTCCTTCTTCGCAACGTAAGACAGTGGGTCGTAGGTGGGGAGCTGGTTGTCTGAACCGGCAGCGTTCGCGGCCGCGTCATTGAACAACTCTTCAAAGGCCCGCGTGCTGCTGGATGATCTGTGCATCTCTTCTTTTCCAGGAAAACAGGCAGAAGATTAGATTCCAGCCAAGATGGTCTCTGGCGGATAGCTATGCCTAATTTTCTATGTAGTACACAAATTGATCTCCGCGTTGACTGCTTACTGTAATTCTTTAAGCTTGAAAATTAAATATAATATCAAATATGAAAAAGAAATAAATATTAGGAAAAAGTGAAAATATATTAAAATTTAAATAAAACGGTGATTATAATTTATAAATAAAATTGAAGGGTGTGAGAAATAATCATATCCAAATTTGGAAACTGCGACTGTTTGGACACAGATGTTCTCGTATCCAGAAATGAGGATAAACAGCCGGAACTGAATAGAATTTAACCCAGCAGTAAGAGCCACCAAGCAGCGCCTGGCTCTGCCTGCGTTGTTTCCCTGTCGAGCGCATCGTTTACCTTGTGCTGTCATCGTCCATGGCAAAAGGTGAGTATTTCAGCGAAACCCTTTGTTTGGCTCTTTGGATTGTTTTACTTTTCCAGATCGAAACTAGCCCGAAACCAATGGCCCAAATCCTTAACTTTTCTGGGTTTCTGATTTTTCTGTCCCCATTGAGATTTGCCAGATTACGGGTGTGTTTTCATATTCGATTGGTTTTAATGAATTGGTAACCACGTTTTGATCTTTATTTTGTTGACTTGTGCAGAAACTGTTGTTTAGGCGTAGTTTCTACTTGTAGCTGGATAATTGGTGTAAACGATAAGATGAACAAGTTATTGAACTTTGGAAGAAAAGCAATGTTCTACGTGAGGGTTCTTTCAGGGTATGAAGAACGTAAAATCCGAAACTATAGATTTATGCTTGAGAAGCGGCTCCTAAAGGTAATGCTAACTTTTTCTAAATTACGGGTTTTCTTCCTTTCTGGAGTCGTAGTATATTTACTTTACATGAGATGTAAATTATAAATGCTTACACTGACATGCATTGTAAACATTAGCGGAAATCAGTTTTCCTGTCTATGATTATTGCATTTTCAGGTCTGTCTTGAACCGATTGAACTTGTTCGAGTAATTGCATGGACTCAACCGTACACTGGTTGAAGAGACGTAAGATGTGTGTGGTAGGGTCTATAACAGGATTGAGTTATGCAATGAATCGTTTTCACCATTCCTAACCATGTACATTGGATGATTTCTATTGTGTTGTTATTTTGTTTCGTCAACCATTGGTGAGCATGTACCTTTGTATTCCTTAAAGTGGTTTTACTGCTGCCTATTTATGTGGATTTGAGTTAGTTTCTTTCTTTGCCTTCCTGTTAAAGAAGCCCTTGACGCTCTTGCTCATTAAAGTTATCCTTTTGATTTTTTTTCCCCTGAGATACGGTAAGTTTTGCCTCGGGAAATATGGCTTTTAACATTTTCTCTAGGTTTGTGGAATAAACATTTTGATTGAATTACTACCAACTTCAAATAAACTCATGAAACGATTGGATGGTTGGGGATATGGAGAGATGGCAAATGGACTCAGTCTGCTAATTCTGAAATATCGACTGTTGGAAGTTTGATGTAAATCTTATACTTGTAGGATTTTTTTCTTCTTTTCTTATTTTTGTCAAGCAAATTCTTTTGCTTTTGAGTATGGTGTGCTTAATATCTGGGTCCTGGGATACTATTGTTTTAAAATCTTACTTGGTGTTCCCTGTCCCTTTCATCATAATGAAATATCTCTCTATTTGAATTCAGGCACAAGAAGAAAAGGAAGCCCTGAAACAGATCCCTGAGAAGGTCATATTAACTGAGATTCGTCGAATGGTTGAGGACATGCAAAAGATGAACAAGACACTAGAACAGACTGTAAGTATTTAGTAGCTGGCATGCGTTTGAGCATAACTTGAGAATGCAGTTTGATTCAATTTTCATTGATTGCTGAGAATGGGCAGTGTGCAGCAATCTGGGTAGTATTATCCTCAGCTCACATTCCTAGCTGCGAAATGGGAAAAAAAATTAGTACCTCTCTGCTCTAGGCTAACAGAGATTTTTTACCTAAATTTTTGGAAAATATTTTATATAAACATCACGAGAAAGATATTCAAGTGCAAATTATTGTTGCTATCTTTGAATTTTGTTAGTAATGATCTCTTCTTAAAAATGTATTTAGGCATACAAACGACAGATTTAAGCCTACCAAATAGATGTTGGCAACTGAACAGGATGTCCATAACTTGTGACCTTCTTCACATTTAAAAAGACTTACAGAATTTGAACCATCAGCTGATTTCTTTTTCCTCATTTCATCCATGTTAATTTCATAATAATTATTGACTTTCTAATGTCTATTTACTGCATTGAGTGACAAAGTTTGGCCTACGTCAGTTTTATCCAGCTGTTGGGTTCAATGATGTATTTGTCTTTCTGAAAGTTTGGCATTTATCCTTCTTCTCCACTGGTTCTGGGCTTTAATGGGTTGAAATAACTTTTGCAAAAATACGCAGGAGAAAGCCATTGAGCAGTACTTCAAACCAATTGACAAGCAAGCCGAGTTTCTCTTAAAGATGCAACTAGATTCGGAGGAGAACACTATGAGCGACATGGCCAAGGCTCTGCAGGCACAGGCCATGCATGAGAAAGCCAAAGCTTCAACGAAAGAGAATATAAAAGATGGTGATACACATCAGTGTGACCAAGAGTCAGAATCCACCACCAAGCAGCATGCTGAGATGAGATAATTCCTTGAAATTTTGGTTGATCAAATAATAGAATTAGTTTTGTAAACGTGTATCCTCACTTGCTCAGGTTGAAACCGTCGTGGATTGTTCTTTTAATAATTGCAAAACATTGTATTCTACATTCATATTCCATACGAGAATTTGTAGTAGCTACTATGCAATGCAGCTGGGATCGTTGCTACAGAATAGAAACAGCTTCAGAAAGATTCTAATCCTACAAGCAATGGATGAATAATTTACACAGTACTGAATAAGTCTTTGAAACAAGGAGTGCATTCGCTCCGTCTCAACTTGATGATATCCAGCTACGGCCCGGAGACTTTCTCATTCTTCTATCGCTGATAATTTCCCTCACCCTCTTTGCGTCATCCCAATTGTTTGTCGAGGCATAAGTACTGGCCAACAGCAGATGATTCCCAACACTTTCGGGCTCCATGATAGAGAGATGTCTGGCAGCAATCTCACCCAGTTCTGCATTACCATGAACCTTGCATGCCGCAAGCAAAGCACCCCAAACTCCTGCATCACATGTTGCATGTGCATATTTTTTTATTAGGCTATATGTTTTCTCTAGTTGCCCTGCTTTTCCTAGAAGATCCACCATGCAACTCAGATGCTCAGCAAGAGGCTCTATGCCGTACATCCGATTCATCAGCTCAAAGAGCTTGCATCCTTCTTCGACAAGCCCTCCATGACTGCAAGCATTGAGGACACCTACGAATGTGATCTGGTTCGGTTTTATCCCCTCTTTACTCATGTTCGAGAACACATCCAAGGCTTCTTGGTACTTGCAATGATCAGCCAAGGCTGTGATCATTGTGGTATGAGATATTACATCTCTCTCCTTCATTCTATCGAATTCTCTCCTCGCCTGGTCGATACATCCGCATTTTGCATACATGTGGATTAGTGCATTGGATAAAAAGAGAGTCTTGTCTGGAAATTTTGTACCGAATGGATACGAAAACTTATCAGAAATTCAGAATTAGTGCTGCAATCTTTTCAGTAACAAGAAGATACCAAAATCCAACACAAAGCATAGATAACTAAGCATCAAAATATAATCTAACAAAACCAAAGAAACAACAATTAATTTTCCATCAAAGAAACTCACCAGGGAAAGCTTCCTCAACACTCTTAGCCAGTTTGTTAGCCAAATATAGATCCCCAATTTGAGCGCCAGCAGAAATAGCCCCCACCATTGCCACCTCAGTCATTCTAACATTCTTTTCTCTCATTGACTCGTACACATCAATGGCTTCTTTAGCACAACCATTCTGTGCATAACAAGCCACCATTGCTGCCCAGCAAGACTCATCTCGCTTCACTATCCCATCAAAAACTCTTCTAGCCTCAATCACATTGCCGCAGTTCCCGTAACCTGATATCATAGCAATCCAAGTAACCGAGTTTCTCTCTACCATCTGATCATACAACTCCCTTGCAAGTTTCATATCACCACAGTTAGCATAGCCTGCAACCATGGCAGTCCAGGAAACCACATTGTGCTCCTCCATGCAATCAAACAACCGCCGCGCCTCATCCATCATGCCATTCTTCGTGTAGCAGCAAATCATGGCAGTCCAAGCGACAAGATCTTTATCAGTTATCGTTCCAAAGACGCTAGAGGCGTCAGAAACAAGCCCGGATTTTGCATACATATCAAGTAACGCAGTCTTTACAACTTTGTTCTGAAAAAAACCCGACTGAAACAACCTATTGTGGATTTGCTTCCCTTCAACGACAGCCGGGATGCGAGCACAAGCATTGAGAATGGAAGAGAAGGTGAACATAGACGGAAGCACGCCTCTACGGTGCATTTTAACGTACAAAAGAATGGATTGTCTAAACTGAGCATGGTTGACTTGATTCCGAATGAAAGAAGTCCAAAGAAATTGGCTTCTACAGTGTGGAATTTTGTCGAGCAGGTGGCGTGCGTATAAAAGGTTGAGGTCACCTACGCATAGAAGACGGGCGAGTAAATGATGGAGGACGTAGCGCTGTTGGGTCGTCGTGAGGGTCTTCAGTGAAACGTTATGTGCTTGTTTTAGTTGGTAAGTGGTTACGCTAATATTGAGGTAGTGGGATATCCTTGCAAGAGCTCTGCTTTTCTTATTCAAAGCCTGCATGAATCAAGGTGTTAGTTTCCCAACATTGTTCTCGACCCAACGCACAAATTTTGTTAAGGTTTACAATACCCACCAGTATAATATTGTCACAGTAGTTTATGGAATCCTCTTTATTTCAACGTTTGGATTCGATAATACGGAAAGAGTTACATGAAAATTGCGCCTATTATCATGGTAAATGTTGTATCATATTACGATTTAGACCCAAAGAAAATAAATTTAGATAATTTATAAAAAGAGACTAGTTTTGATTATGAATAAATGTATATTTAGTTATTAAAAAAAATAAGTTTGTCTTGTGAATAAAATATTTGATGAATATCTATTAAACTCTTCCCAGATATATCTTTATTAACGAATATATCATTTCCAATAGATCTATCTTTATCAACGGATATGATATAAATGATACCTTTAATAGTATGTCACCGTCATTTAAGATATTCTCAAGTATCCTGAATATCTATAAATAAAATTATTTTATTCTCTTCCTATATCTATGTATATATATCTCCTTCATTTACAATACGTCATCAAATATCTATAAAAAAAATCCTTATATTCTCTCCATATATTTGTATATATGTGTATATCTATCTACTTATATTCTTTCTCTCCTTCATTTACAATATGTCATCAGCATGATTCTCTAGCAAACATCATATCTTCATATCTGACATCTTACCCACTCACTACAAGAAAATCTAGGATAGCTTATGGATGCAAAGATCTGATGAAGAATTATCAAATCTGTGTCATGAGTGGGATAAAGAGTTGATATAGCTTTCCCTCTAGTTGACAATATTTTCTTAGTTTTCGTCCGATCTATAGACTCTTAGCTTAGAAAGAGTCTCACTCTCTTTGTTTGGTATGACAACAGGATTGGGTCGGGATCTCTTCGTTCCATCCTCTATGGTCTCTCCCATTCCTACATTCGCTCTAAGAAATTGAAAGAGGAAAACAGGAATTGTAACCTCCCGGTCTGCTGTAGTCAGCCTCACGGTGTGCCTAAGTTACGGTTAAAAAAATAGATACATTTTTTTATTTAATAAATTTTTTATTTATTTTTTTATATAATAATAATCAATTATATTAATACTTAGTATACATGTTATATGTATACATATACATATGAAATTAATTGTTATTATGACAAAAATTTTCATATTATATAAATCTAAATTAGGATTGTGCATAATTATTTTTTTGTCAATAAAATTACATATATAATTTTATATATAATATAAGGTAAATGATGATTTTTAGTTAGAAACATAACATATCATAATTCAGTCATTAATTGAAATAAATTTGTATACAATATTATTCCTTGCACAAAGCATGTTAGTAGTGCACCACAACTCTCTTTGAAAGATTAATACTATACAAAATATATGATATTGTAAGCATTATAAAAAAATATTTTTATTTATTTATTTAAATATAATATTATCTTATAATTATCATGGTCTATGCTTTATAGTGAATGATACAATATAATAGTCGTATAATGACCGTATGTATCTCATCTTAAAAATTAAGTACAATTCCCTGAAGTGAGTGTGTTTTTATATTATATTTATGATTAAGAACATGTACAAAATGTTAAACCTTTAATAAGGTTACAAAAGATGAGATATTATAATTATAAAAAGATGGCATCACAGGTGGGACCACCCCGATTGAAAATTGATGTATGATATATACATTAATAAACTATATCAATTATGATTGGAAAACTATAAGTTGTTCCATAGTACATAAGCTTTCGAATGTTGTTGTGCAAATGCATATTAAGCACAAGGTCTCTATTTGCTCAATTTGATCTCACATAAGGATAAAGATGTGAAATGCATATATTTGGTTTTGATGATATATCAACCAAAATATTCACATATATAAATATAGTTATGATGCAAGGGGCGTTTGTAAAACAACTTGTGAAAAAATAATCATTGGTCAGTGTGTGCATCATAATAATTCAATACAAATAATATGAATATATATTGTGAGGATATTTATATTATGGACTTTTGTGAGATATTATATACTTATTATAATGCATTTGTCTCGCAACAAGTTTATTCACATTATACCAATATACAATTATTCGTATCCCTTCATAAATTAATTTGTGATCAGGAACCAAGTAAAACCATCTATGAAATTTATATGTGCGATAGATAATATTATTATCCACCATACCACACAGAGTTGGATCTTCAAAGAAAGATATAAATTGGACAATGTTCTAACATTGAGGGAGAGAAAAAATAAATAGCTGGAGAAGGGCGGTTATCCGGCAATTAATTGTCCGAAAAAGAGAGACTTCAGTCGGAAATATCATGTTGAGTTATCATTATTACAATCCTCATTATAATTTATAAACTTAAAGTTTATAAGATAACTTATTGATAAATATTATTGTCATATGAATTTACTGATCTTATAATAATTGAGTTCCAACTATATTGCTTCAATGTAAGATAATACTGTAAGGGACAATATTATATATGAATTTAGTACACATTCAGAATGTAAGTTACCAATCGGTTCCAAAGATATTAAATTTTTATAAAATAAGCAAATATTTATGATGGTTTGAAAGAGAATAAATTTGAAATATTCCATTAACATTATTAATTTCTGAAATAGATTCAGAAAAAATAAAGAGATCTCCATAAATTATGTCAATGTGAAAAAATATAGAACCGAGATAAAATATCGGCAATGTGCTTACATATAATTTAGAGCTCTACTTTACGAGGATATTGATTAAACTCTATGAGGGAGTATAAATTATAAATAATTGATCAATCTAGAAAGACGTTTATGATTGATTTGCAACATGAGTATTGCTAGTCTTGTGAAAATTATGATATATAAATTGATAGTTGTGCGAAAATGAGATAAACCATATGATGATTAAAATGGCTTATCGCACAAGTATTATAAATGATTATTTTTGAGAGAAATATCTCATTGTGATGGTTGATGAATAATGTTGCATATATGATAAATCTGAAAGTAAATAAATATTTTAAATACGTCTTATATATGAAAATCCAATATATATATATATATATATATTATATATTGCAAAATATAATGATTGAATTTTCTGGAAAGTTATATTGTATTAAGCTAAATGGAACTTGTATTCATCAAAACAATCATAATGTATGTATTTTTATGAAAAGATCCAGATCTAAATTTGATATGGTTGCTAATCATCATGAAAAGATGAAATTATTGAAAATCTTGTTGAGTAATCAAAAGTCGTGGATTATATAAAAATTATTTGAATTAAGTCTTTGTAAATCAGTAATGTCCGAGAAGAGTGCTGTGAAAATTTAAGGATAAAGTTTATCCATCAAAATTATCCAACCATAATATCATATATAAATCTCGATAAAAAATATAATCGAGACTTAAGTTTGACATAATGTTATATATATATGACTATATCACATATCGAATGATAATATTTAAGATGTTGGTCGATTACAAAAAGATGATATCATAAATGAGAGTAAAAAGTATGCATTACACTCTTTTTTTCTTTATTAAGATTTTTCCCATTGAGTTTTTCTTGATAAGGTTTTTAACGAGGCAATACTTTAATTGCATACTTATATATATTCAATAAAAGGTTATTTAAAAGATTTGATTGGATAGTTGAATTTGAAAAATATGAACTGTACTATTTTTCCCTTCACCAAGGTTTTTTCCCATTGGGTTTTATTTGTAAGATTTTTAATGAGACAATATTTTAATAATATATTCTCAAGTTAAGAATGTACTCTTTTTCATTAGCTAAGATTTTTTCCCAATAAAGTTTTAACGAGACATTTAGTCATATAATGAATAAACTTTCAAAAGGAGAGTATTATGAAGTTGAATATCGATTACTTTTAATTTAATGGACATTAAAGGGGGGAGTGTTATGAATAAAATGCTTGGTGAATATCCATTGAACTCTTTTCAAGAGATGCATTTTTACCAATGAATATGTCATTTCCAAGAGATGTATCTTTACTAACGGATATATCCTTCTTAGACACATAAATGATACCCTTTAGTACTTATAAATATGTATGTTATACCTTCATTTGAGATGTTCTCCTTATATTTGTATATATCTATCTCTTTATTTTCTTTTTTTTCCTTCTTCATTTACAACAGTTTGAATGTTGTTTTCACCACATCTCAATTAAATTATAAAGCGTGAATTCGTTATTCTTATATCCTCATTTTTTAATTAAATTCGATAGTAACAATTATAATCCGTACAACCAAATATTAATTTATTTCATACATAAAATTATTAGTTTTGATTGGATTATAAAAAATTAAATTAGTGTTTAATAACCAATTTTATGTTTGATAATTAATTAAAAATATACTAATAATAAATATATATTTTATTCTTATTAAAATAAAATTTTAGTTTTTTTAAAAATAATTATGAATAATCTTTAATTGAAGTTTTATTTTTTATCCATCAAACAATAGAACTTATTTTGAGAAATTCAGCTTTGTTTTACCCAATTCCACCTAGACAAAAAACAGAAATATGAGAGGTATTGGATTTACATATATTGTATGATGATATCATTCATAGTATGATATATTTTTTTAGTTATGTTAACAAAGCCCAACAAAAATATTGTATATGTGATGTTTTATGCGCACATTCATATCAAAATCCGTTGGGCCAAAGGTTCATAGACCATACCGTGACAAAATTATTTATAATAAAATATATATTTTAATCTATGTGAATATAAATCCATTTGAAAAATGTGATCTCTCGTGCGTATATCTATATCTAAACCCACTAGATCGGGAGTCCTAGGATTGGGCCATGATATATTTTCATAATAAAAAAAATTAAACACTATTGAATTTTTTAACTAAATCAAAATACAAACAAATATATAATTAATTTATTATTTAAAAAAAACAACATCAATTCTATTCGTATCAAACACATTACAAGATCAATTTCGCATGTGTCCAATAAAAGGACAAGGCTTTTATCTATAAGTGAGATTACCCTCAGGGCTGAATTTCGCACTATGAGGATCGAATGTATCTCAACTGCATATATATAAAATATTTTTTAAAATTAAAATTATAAAAATTATTTTCAAGATCAAGTTATTTTTCAGAAAATTTAAAAATAAATAAAATTTTATATCTCACCAAATTTTGTAATGCATAAGTTTGTTTGGATTGAATAAAGAATTTTACACAATAAACAAAATTTGTTCCAACAATCCTCAAATCCTATGAAATCGAAAATCCTCAAAATTATGATCTTTTGTGTATATATATATATATATATATATATATTTAAAAATCCAAACGAATATATTGAAACTTTTAAAAGTAATAAAATATCTTATGTAAAATATTTTTAAAGTTATTTTAATATTAATTATTCTAATACTCCTTCAATCTTCAAAAAAATATAATTTAATATCCGGAAACACTTGTGAAATCATAACCGGAACAAAGTGTCATCCCGAAGGAAGGGCCGTGACACGTAAAATGAGTATACAATTTATATACAAATGTAAAATCTTAATGATTTTATAAAATATTTGCACTTACGAAAGGACAATTCAAATCCGCGGTAGATTTACCACTTTAACACACCCAAAAATGGATTGAGAACGTTATTACAAACTCCAACGATAATATATTTTTTTAAAAAATGATAATTTTAGCAACTCAATCCTATCCGCTCACTATATTATTAGTGTTAGTGAGATGCAGAGCTGGTAATTTGTAATAAAATAAGCCATAATTAATACCATCCCCTCATGTGCCCACCTAAACATGTCCGGACATCACAAATCGTCCAATGGGATTTTGTCCAATCGGTCGATTACTGTGCTGAGGAATGTTAACCATATTTAATTTAACATAATACAAAAATGCGAGACACGCGGCCAGCCATGATCCATTAATCACAAACCTACACAGAATCTTTTAAAATGATATGATATGAAATTAATAATAGATAGTGTTTATAATATGATATGATACGAAATGAAATCAATAATAGATTAAGCAAATAATGTCGTAAACAGGAATCCCCACGCGGGGCGGTGACTTTAAGGCTTGTCCGTTACGGATATAGACATATAATATATGTTTGGATGGAACATTATAGTATACTGTCGTCATATTTTTACCTTCTTATTAACTCAAAGTGCATGGTCAACAGAAAATATCCTTTCCTATCTATAGTCGGGCCAACGAAATTGGGATTAAGGTAAGTTAAAAATCTTTTCAACGGTAAAAAGTAAAAAAACAACATTTACAAACAGCACAGCACAGCACGGCACTTAGCACTCGTCCTCTCTTCTCTTTTTCTCTCTCACATTTATTAGATTCCTCTTGATGCTCTTTTCTTCTCCTTTCCATTGGATTGTACAGACTCGCACCTCTACCTCTAAATCTTGTTTCTAGTTATAGCTGCTGCTCTCTTGGGCAAACTTGGTTTTCTGCGTTTGCCCGAAGAAGAGGCCTTGGTTCCACCCGTTTGCGTCTGTTTATGAACTTTGAATATAACAGACACAGAATTTTACAGTGTTTTTTTTTTCAATTTTTTTTTGGATTTGGTATACTATTTTCTGTTTCGGTTCATACTTTCTTTTGTAAATTGCTGTGAATTCTAATTTCCTTCACCTGGGAGAAAGAATTTATCCTAAAAAGTAAAATTAAACATACAGAGAGAAAATGGGCAAGCAAGGACCTTGCTGCCACTGTGGAGTTACAAGTGAGTTCTTGTTTCTCCATTTTTTTTTCTTTCTTTTGTTTTTTTTAATGAATACTAAGAGAAAGATAATCGGATTGCTCTTCTAGCTCTTTTCTCACTTTTTTTTATATATATTTTTGTTCAAGTATCAAAATTGTTTTGCTAACAAACACAATAATTTTGGGTACCGAGACAAAGTTTAGTGAATTGGAATTTCTGCTCTTCTTTGGTTGTTGCGTTTATATTTCGATTTTGAACTACAAGGGTCTATTATTATCCCGTCAATAAATCAGATTCTGGCTGTTTCTCGTCAGTTTGTTATTGAATTTATGAACTTTTGCTTTTTCATTCGCTGGGTGATTTGGTTCTTTGACAATCCAAGTGCAAGTGTTGAACACTACCCGTGCCCGATTGCCCACTCCTTATTCATTGAGAGTGGGTTTATCATTTCTGTATTGGATTTTCAATGAGCCCAGCTGCTGAGTCTGGTTATTCGTGATGAATGTTGTTATTGCTAAGTTAATGAATCAATGGAAAGGATGTTATTTCTACGGCAGCTTTGAGTCTGTTCAATTGAATTGTCATTTTCTATGGTTTTGGCATCAAGTTGTTCCAGGAATGGTTATTCTTTACTAAATGATCTTTCTAATAGGCACACCGCTTTGGCGCAATGGGCCTCCAGAGAAGCCAGTGCTGTGCAATGCATGTGGCTCTAGGTGGAGGACAAAGGGGACACTGGCAAATTATACTCCTCTTCATGCTCGGGCAGATCCTGATGATTACGAGAATCCCAGGGTCGCTAGAGTGAAGAGCATTTCTATAAACAAGAATAAAGAATTGAAACTGATCAAAAGAAAGCCAATTCATGATAATAGCGTGGATGGAGATGTTCTTCCGGATTTCTTCCACGGTTACAGAAGGGTTATAGACGAAGATATTAGTAATCGATCAAGTTCTGGGTCAGCCATATCCAACTCAGAGAGCTGTGCGCTGTTTGGAGGAGATGCTAGTGATTTTACAGGTGACACTCCTTTATGTCACTCTTTCCTCTTCCATGTTTTGATCGAAAATAAAGAATATGGAAAACTGTGGACCATATATCTCCATTGATGTGTCACATTCTGAAAATTCATGAATACCTTGTTTCACAAAAGTAGTGATAGACTCGAGAAACTATTCCAAGTTGAGTGGGAGAAGCAAGGATAGAGACCATTATATTTGTTGATTACTGCAGAGGTAACTCCAATAGATCAGCTGATGAGGAGTGGCTTCCTTTCTTTGCTTGAATGCGAACATAGTGAAAGCTGTCTTACTGACTTTTTCTTTCACTAAAACACATCCTATGGTCAATAATCCTTTGAAGACTAAAATAATGTCTTGAGGAAAACAGCTATTGTTTTTATCTTTTCTTTCCTGCTGAAAAAAAAAATTGTAACCGAAAGCATGCTCTGACTGCAAGGAAAGTAAGTGTTGCATCTTTCTACCCGTATTTGATCTGCATAGTTTTTCTTAATATCAGTTTATAGGAGAATTTGATTTAATTTCTTACAAAGGGTATAACAAATTCGTATGTTGGTTGTTATATTTCCATTTGCCTGAAGTACCTTGGTCTTGGTGTTGCATGTTGTTCAGATCCAGCTCAATCGGTTGTGTGGGACTCAATGGTGCCTTCTAGGAAGAGGACCTGTGTCAATCGTCCAAAGCCATCTCCTGTTGAGAAGCTCACAAAAGATTTGTATACTATTTGGCATGAGCAACAATCTTCTTGCGTCTCTGGTTCTGAAGAAGAATTGCTTTTTGAAAGTGAAAAACCAATGGTGTCTGTTGAGATAGGACATGGCAGTGTTCTCATAAGACATCCAAGTTCAATAGCTCGGGATGAGGAATCTGAAGCTAGCTCTGTTTCTGTTGAGAACAAACAGTACTCTACAGAGGCATATTCTCGTGCTGCAATTTGTCCTGCACATAGTGAAAATAAAAGTGTCAAAACACCATCTCTTCTGGTTGAAAAAGCTGTTAACTACAATGAACAAGGAATGCAGCAAGAGCAACTTAAGAGGTAGCCCGTCTAACATGGTTGCACAACTTGGAAACAGAATTTCTGTCTTAAGTTATGTATAAAAATATAGCATGGTGTTGGTTTTTCACATGGTTACGAGACATCTATCTTGATCATTTTCTTAAGATTAAAATGCAAAAGTAAATGCTACATGTGATATGTCTCATTCATGGATAAAGGGGGTCTTCATCCAGCCCTTTATGCAACTCTTGTGGGCTTGTTGTTCTCCATGTTTCCATGAAGGCTGCTTGTCTATTGTCACTGTGATCAATCACTGAATAGGCAGTAAGTGGGATGACGAAACAGATCTTCCAAAGTAGATACTTGTACAAGGCATGGGGTTGGTGAAAGTATCTTTCCATTTGAGAAATATTAACTCCGCAGTGGAAGAAGGAATCCAAAATCTTTGTCTTACCTTGTCTGATTTTTGTTTTTAATTTATATATTTCAGGGACAAATCACATCTGGAAAAACAATCTATCTTGGGAAATCGTAATTCGCCACTGAGTAATGTAGATTTAAATGTAAGTGGTATTTCTTTGTTTCTTAGCGTACTGCTTTAGTCTTAATCATTTATAACCTTTCTCATAAACACAAGCACCTCATTTTGTTTTGTGAGATTTTGGCAAATGTTGAAACTCATACATACTCACCTCCTTCTAAATTGGATGATTGTCTTCTAACTTTGTTTGCATGATCCATGGAATACTTCTCAGCATCCATTTTCCATTCATGATCAACCTTAGGCTTGAGTGTTATCGTTAATTGTTGAAATTATGATGTGTTGAAGGATGTCCTTAATTTTGAAGAGTTTGCGAGACATTTGACAAATGAAGAACAACAGCAGTTACTTAAATATCTACCTCCACTTGATACCGCCGGGCTTCCTGACAGGTTGGCTTTCTTCCACGGGAGAATGTATTACTCTTAAATGCGGTGATATGGTACATGAACCCATAATCTCTGAAACTTATGTCATAGCAGTTATTCTGTGAAAAAAAAATTGAAAACAAGGTTTTAAATTTCAAGCAGGATCCACATTGATTGCATATGTTGGTGCACCTGTTTGTGTATTTCATGCTTGAAGGTTTCAAATGCTTAACTATTAATAAAGAATGTTTCCTAACATGAATTTCCTAGTAGTTGTATCTTGAGCTTCATTAAGGTTTTGAACTGGCAGCATTAAAGGCATGTTCGATAGTCCTCAGTTCAAGGAGAATCTAGAGTTCTACCAGCACCTGCTTGCAGAAGGAATATTTGATCTATCTTTCCCTGGAGAAA
The DNA here is from genome assembly GCA_019739055.1 of Passiflora organensis. Lineage (NCBI taxonomy): Eukaryota > Viridiplantae > Streptophyta > Magnoliopsida > Malpighiales > Passifloraceae > Passiflora > Passiflora organensis. The sequence goes on along the minus strand of JAEPBF010000278.1, from coordinate 8,839,108 downwards.
AATCTGAAGACTGCAAGACCTTAAAAAGGCTTGCATTGTCCAATATGTCAAAAACAAAATGGGTGGAGTATTATCACCTACTCAAGGTATGACTTGATTCTTGAAGTAGGAACACAGATACATAGAAATATTACTTACAAATTTTATGTCTGTGGAAAGTGGATTCATATATGTAAACTGCTTATGATCTATGTTGGCTGCAGAAGGGTAACTAATGGTACTGGAAAGTATCTTGTTGGAAGAGGATCAAATATTGCTCCATCAAGTAATTTTGTCAGTGCCAAAAGATCACGTGATGGGCTGAATAAAAAATTATCAGGTAAGTGCATTTATGAAAAGTGAACATCGATTTGATTCATTTTCTTTTTGGAGCAATTGATTACTAATTTCTGGATGTTGATATTGATCTTTGGTTCGAGATTCCTGGTTTCATGCGCTGATGAATCTGCCATTGTATTGATGGTGCATGCATGGACCAAATAAATACTTATGATTAATTGCCAATTGGTCTTCATGTCGAAAAGTGAATCGATGGTGTGTAATGATATCCCTTGTACAATGATACCATGTCAATTCGTTGTTGCATGATGCATATAGCAAGTACTTGAAGGTGTTCCCCCCATTGACATATCCAACTTAAAGTAATGTTCTGCAGATACAATTCTTCTGATTCCTTTAGAGCTTATTTTCAAGCTTTTGACCACTTTTCTAATGTCAGAATATATGATATCCCCTGTACAAAGGATGTCCAGCCTACCGGGAATCCCTTCTCCTAACACACATGTCCCATCTCCTCGTGTGCATGCTTCATCCTATATTGTAATGGCTTTCATTGAAATAGTTTGGTCCAAGTAAAAAAATGATCTTCTATGAACAGCAATCTAAAACAATTTCATATCCTATCACGATCTCCCTAAAACAATTTCATGGCAGTCATCCTTTTCAATGAGAAAGCACTTCACTTTTTCATTGTCAACATACTCACTCGTTTCTTTATCTTTCAGATGGCAAAACGATGAAGAGCCCCAAAAGCATTATCATGAAGACTACCATTGAAAACAAAGACTTGATTGACAATGATGGCTATTGCTTTAGTCCAAGAAGCTTTTTTGCCTTGCCTCCTGATGGTGGTTCCCTCATACTGGATTCTCTCCATTTTATAGACAAAAATTCTGATCAGGATCTGCTGCTGGATATCCCATCCAACTGTTCGTTTCCTCAGGCAGAGCTTTTGCATCCATCTATGAGTTTCGGGCAGCAAGCAAGCACCAGTAGTCGCTCAGCATACCCACACGTAAACCACCCCTAGCATAGTTGTATCTAAATTTGGATTCACCACGGGCATATGATTGCTGCTTTCCTAAACTTAATGAATAGGGGGACACATGTTTTGCGTGCAGAACATCGAGAATACTAAATGGGGTTTGATGTTTGCTGTTTTTGGCCCTGTCATAATTTCGAGCTTGGTATGCCGAGGGATGGATTTGGGTTTGGGTGCCGCCTTTGTCTTTTGTATAGGTTGACAACTGATTGTAATATATAGCTAACATATGTTTTGGAGGTGGTGGTTTCAATATCAGGAGTTGCTGTTTGCAACCATAGTATCTGTATTGCAAAGTAACTTTCATAGTGCTGATGCTTCCGTGGGCTTTGCTTTTATGTTTGGGCCAGGTGAAGGGAGAACAGTAAAGTATGATGGTAAGAGGAAGAGAAGTTAAACCTTTGTGGAAGCCAATGGAAAAAGTGGAATGAATTGAGAAGAATATTCCTTTCATTGCGAACAGAGATGCGGGGTCAAAGAACTCAAACTATCCCCCAAAACCTTCAACCCCTATATTGGATTGTAGCACAACCCGCTACCGAATTTTAATCCTCAACGCTGACCGGATGAAAAGAGGTCTCTTCCTATGCCTGCGCCTCTACGAGTGGAATCAGGAGGGCTGAGCATAACGATTCCGGTGGAAACGACGGGGAATCCTGCGGAACTGGCTTCCTCCACTGATGACTCCTCCTACGCGAGTGCGAGGCGGCACTGCAGTAGTTGAACTGTCGTTCTTTTGAGGAAGTGATGTGGTAAGGGTCGCGGTTGTCCTTCGGAGAGGGGATAACGGCTCGGGTTTTTAGAGAGAGAAGGAAGTGTTTATTATAATGTCGATAGATGGCGGTTTTTGATTTGTGTGGGGATCTCCCGCCATTTTATGTGTCGACCGTTGTGATTGAGAGGTCTGGTAAGAAAAACTAACCCAACGACGAGGCGTCCATCTTGCTTGTCAAACCCCCCGTTTAACAAACGACCTGTCAGTCTATTATTGTACAAAATCCTTATATAACTGAAATATAAAAAAAAACTGATATATTTTGGGTTCAGTTAATATTATCCGAAATAATGATATATCATTTATATTTTTTAAATAATATTTAATTTAGTATATAAAATAGTTTGTTTCCTATCGTGGAGGAGCCCCTTCCGTCCGATCGCGAAAGTGATGTACCACCCAGCGGTAAATCCTTTTTTAGACGTCAAACTTAAACCAAGCACATAAATAGAAAACTTTTGGAAACAAGATCCTTTATATTCCTTACCTTGGCTTCCCTTTTCCTTTGCCAATCTAAAGCTCCTTTCCGTCAACGACTACAAGAGGAGAAAGGAGCAAGTATAATTAAATAAAACTCATCAATCATGCAGACGTACACAAGATTTTCCTTGTCCTGTGTCTGCCTCCTTTTCCTCATCCTCGTCACCCTCTGGCCATCCTCCACCGCCGAAACAGATTTCTCCTCTCTCATCGAGCAAGCCAAGAATGCGAGTGGAGACGCCTCCGACGAAACAAAGAAATTGGCCGGAGATGTAATCAATAGCGCAAACAATGCAGTGAACAACACCAATAACAGCACCGGTGATGCAATCGATGGCGCCAAAGATGCATTCGCCAATGCCGCCAATGCCACGTCAGGCGCTGTTAATGGCACTACAGATGCCTTGAATGACGCCAAGGATGCAGCGGGAAAAGCTATAAACGGATCAGCAGCCCCCGGTCCATCATCAGAAAAAAAAGGAGACGACGACGCTAGCGATGCACCGGACAGCGATGATGCGGCAGGAAAAGCTGTCAACGACGGAGCTCCCGTCGCGGCAGGAAATGCTGTTAACGACGGAGTTTCCGATGCAGCAGGAAAAGGAGATCATGAAGGTGAACAAGGCAGCAACGGAGCCCGAGGTTTGCTGTATGGCCAGAGACCATTAGTTTTGGTGTTTTTCGCGCTTGGATGGTCTGCTTGTGCTTTGTTCTAATCTAAGAAAAGCCCCAAATTAAAGCAGTAGGGATTCATTCGTTTGAGGACTGCCTTCGCATTGTGAAATTCGTTAGCAATTCACAGACTGGGCTACCACATTTTTTAAGAATCCATACATTTATTAATTTTGCATTCATTCTTTCATATTTGTTAGCAAAGAGCCACCGATTCATATATTATATATATACATATATACTATTTTGGCTATTAATATATTTGTAAATCATATTCCGCCTTTTATCTTTATTTTATATATTTAGTTTTGATTTGGTTACTTTAACAAAATAAATTAAAAGTGAAAGTAAATGGTACGAATGACAAAAAAGTTAATACTGAAATACTCTTTATAATTAAAAAAAATAAGACAAATTAAGAATAGGAGAAGTAATAGCTGCATGACAACAGTCAAAGATTCCGTCATAATTTTATTAAATTATAAAAAAATCTTTTATTATTTATTTATTTTTAGAAATATTTTCATTATACAATTTAAATATAAAATAGAAGTCTGTCCCCACATCAATCGATTGCCTTCCCGGCTTCCATTCCACCTCCGAATCTTCTCCTGTTCACAATCACGCTATTCTACTACACCATAATGATGTTCATCTGTCATTTCTGAGCGCTGATCTACTCACCTTTACCACTGGCACCAGATCTCTTACTTTCTCCTCTCTCTTTTTCTCTGAACATTTCTCTGGATCTTTTAGGTACGTCTGTGTATTTTTTTTTTTCGTTTGTCCTGCAAATTTATGTCATGGCTAATTTTGTCTAGTCGCTTGCTTGATTGTGAAGCGCTTGTCTATATACGGTTTATCGTTTGCGAAACAAGAGAGAAATCGGTGAGGTTTAATCATTCTCGTATTTATGTCCTTGAGCGTGTTTTCTAGCCATTTGATGTTGTAGTTAGGGTTATGTTTTCGGGTGCTATTCTCTGTTTATTATGAAGTTATGTTTCATTTTGCGCATGAATCAAGATCTTTACGTTCGGTCATTTGATGAGGTGGAATGGGGTTTGCGGATAATGCAATGCCAACAGAGTCACCGAAGATGGTCTCCTCGAGCAACCACATAAACACCGAGGTGAAATTTGGGAGGCTTCCGATGGTAAATGCGGACAGTTCGTCCAGTGTTAGTGCTCCAAAGTACAAGCGCCGTGGAGTTTCTGCTGTTCGTGATTTCCCTCTCGGGTGTGGACGGTCAGGGAACTGTAACGATAGTAGTCCGAGGGTTGAAGCTGTTTCTGTTAGTGAGGTTGAGAATCTGGGTCAGGAGAGGTACTTTAACGACACTAGTCTGGATGTTGTACAGGATGATTGTGTTAGAGCCTCGGGGAGTGGACTAGAGCCCATTGGAAAATCTGTAATCGTGTGTCCTACTGGATTGCTTGAGAAAATAGATGATGTTGAAATCAGGAGAGAAGAAGTGGCCGGCTCATCTTTTCAAATTAACAAGGACGTCTTGGTGAGTGTTGAACCAGTAGTGATGCAATTGCCAGAGGCTCTGGAAACTTCGAATAGCGCCAGTGTGGTTGCAGCTGCAAGAGATTTGGAACCTGAGACTGTTGATGTGGCAAAAGATCTGAATGTGATGAATGTTTCGACTGCCATGGAAAGAGTGCTGGTGCGAAATTACCCTCCTCGGAGAAGAATCTCGGCTGTCAGGGACTTTCCCCTTCAATGTGGAAGGAATGCACCATCTATTTTAAAGGAAAAGCATCCAAATGTGTTTACTTCCACCAAGGTTGGTTCTTTGGGGCAAATGAAATCTGGAACCGCAGAGTTGCTCATGCTAGAGACGGTAAGTACTGTTCTGAGAAATGTTGGAGATGTAATTGTAGATAATAACACTAAAGGGAGCACGCTAGGAGATCTTTCGGAACCAACTTTGGATAAAGTTCAAACTGAACCTGAAGCCCTTTCCATTTTAGAGGCTCTTGGAGATGAGGTTGGACCTTCTTCTGACAATGGGATCCAAGTCACTCAGAACAAGATTCGAGGCAAGGGCTTTGAATCTGAGAGGGATGACTCAAGAAAGGAGGCTCTGGTTAATGTGGTGGACAAGAAGTCTATAAAGAAGTTTCCGAAGCCTTCTGGAAGTAATTGCTTAGTCCTACATGAAAGTTCTGAGATTTCGTTGCATGCATCAGGCAGGCCAGTTGTGATTGGCCTCATGAGTGAACGACATTGTTCATGGAGGAAGGAAAAGAAAAAGAAGGGGTTTTGCAAACGTAATGACTTGTCTATTAGCAAAATAGGAAGAAAAGGCAAGGCAAATGATTTTCTGTTGCTAGAACGGCCCAAACCTGCCTCCTGGAAAGCTATAAATAACACTGAGAACTCTTGGGAGATATGTAGTAGAAAGGATCAATTTCCCACTGGAAAGAAAGAAGATCACCATGAGTATAGTGGAGAATGTGATGATTTTAAATTGGTTAGAAGATCACAAAGTTTTGCTGTGAATCTTCCTCCTTCTGGTTCTAGCAGCTCTTGCGTTAAGGGAGTTGGCAATAGTACAGTTTCCACCAGAAAGAAAGTAAGGGAAACATTACGCGTATTCCAGAGTGTCTGCAGGAAGCTATTGCAGGAAGAAGAAGCAAAGGCGAAAGGAAAGAAGAGTACTTATTTTAGGGTTGATTTACAGGCAGCAAAGATTCTCAAGGAGAAAGGGATGTATGTCAACACAGGGAAGCAACTCATTGGGTCTGTCCCTGGTGTTGAAATTGGTGATGAGTTTCATTATAGAGTGGAGCTTAATGTTATCGGTCTTCACCGTCCCATTCAGGGTGGTATAGATTACAAGAAGGAAGATGGAAAAATCATTGCTACTAGTATTGTGGCATCTGGAGGGTATGACGATGATACTGATGAGTCAGACGTCCTGATTTATTCGGGCCAAGGAGGAAACATGGTGGGTGTAGATAAAGAACCAACAGATCAGAAGCTTGAACGTGGTAATCTTGCTTTGAAGAACAGTATAGATGTAAAGAATCCTGTGAGGGTGATTTTTGGCGACACAAAGGCATCTGACTCAAGTGAAGCAAGAAATAAGATATACATCTATGATGGCCTGTATGAGGTGAAACAGTGCTGGCAGGCAATTGGGTCACATGGTAAGCTGGTCTTTAAATTCAAATTGGTGCGAGTTCCAAATCAACCAGAGCTTGCATGGAAGATGGTGAAGAAATCTAAAAAGTTTAAAGTACGAGAGGGTATTTGTGTTAACAATATCTCACAGGGAAAAGAAACAATTCCCATTTGTGCTGTGAATACAATAGATGACGAGAAACCTCCGACATTCAAATATGTCACCAAAATGATATATCCTGATTGGTATCAACCTATTCCTACCAAGGGTTGTGGTTGTATCGATGGGTGCTCTGAGATGGTGAAATGTTCTTGTGTGGCAAAAAATGGAGGGGAGATCCCATTTAACTATAATGGTGCCATTGTGCAAGTAAAGCCCTTGGTTTTTGAGTGCGGTCCTTCTTGTAAATGTCCTCCATCTTGTCATAATAGAGTGAGCCAACACGGGATTAAATTTCAGCTTGAAATTTTTAAAACTGGATCTAGAGGCTGGGGTGTGAGATCTTTAAATTCAATCCCTTCAGGAAGTTTCATATGTGAGTATGCTGGAGAGCTTCTTGAAGAGAAGGAAGCTGAAAAAAGAACTGGAAATGACGAATATTTGTTTGATATTGGAAATCAGTATGATAGTTCTCTTGCGGATGGGCTTTTGGCCGTTATGCCAAAGGCTCACTCAGTTACGCCTGTTGGCGTAGAGATTTGTGGCTTCACCATTGATGCAGCTCAATATGGCAATGTGGGGAGATTCATTAACCACAGTTGTTCCCCCAATCTTTATGCTCAGAATGTTCTCTATGATCATGATGACAAGAGAATTCCTCACATAATGTTTTTTGCTGCTGAGAACATTCCGCCATTGCAAGAGCTCTCTTATGATTACAACTATGCACCAGATCAAGTTTTTGATTCAAGTGGCAATATAAAGAAGAAGAGATGCTATTGTGGTTCACCAGAGTGCACCGGTTGGATGTATTGAGACAGACTAGAAAAAGTTGGATTCTGGATGAGCGGCAACAATTTGGTTTTTCAACGTGAGTCACCTCATGGATTACAGTGTGATTATTTATAATGATACGATAAATTCATGGAATTGTAATTTAAAAATTAAGTAGATAATTTCTTAGTATTTTGGGATAAAATTGGATGCATATTTCTTATTCCATAACCTACAATGGAGGCTTGACCAAACAATTCATGGCACGAGCTGACGACTGCCTTGCTGCTTGATTTTAATGTAAACAATTTTCACAGATAATTTTATTTATTTTTTTCTCTTGACTTTTTTGACTTCATTATTTAAACTTCATGTTCACGAGAGTTTCTGTGTCTGCTTTTTTCTTGTATCAAATGTCATGCCAGCTATTTAGGCAGCATGTTCAAGGCAAATAAGCAAACTCAAGAGAAGTCTATTTGTGTTTTGGTCTTGCCTTTCACCATATCCACTGAGAATTTTGTCACGGTTCCTCTGTTTAGTAAATGATTTCAGAATAGTCTGTTCCAATTCTTTGTTAACAGGAGAAGATTAATGGACTCCTGCAATTAGTGTTTTTTGGTGGAAGAGGAACTTTATTGCAAGGATGTTCTTTTAATGAGTTTGTTGAAATGAAGTTTCATTTATGTTGCACTTGCAAAATTTTTGACTGTAGGGCCAAAATTGAGCATAGATAAGGTACTTCTTTTTCTTGAAATATATATTTTAAAGTTCATCTTTTTGAGAAAAAAATTACATATTACATTTAAAATCAAGCCTCCTATTTTGAAAACGTATGGTGGAGATATATGTGGGATGGGATAGGGAGATAGAAACACTAAATTTTGTCAATTTTCACTTGGAAATTTCCAATTCCTTGCAGAAATAACCCAATGACATCCATAACCCATTTATGTGATTTGAATATAGGCACTCCTGAATAGAGCTCTTCATGTGTATTATTCTGCTGTTCGGATGCAGTCTTCATCTGATGGGATGTGATCAAGGGCTCTTACTCCTACACCAGCAGCACCATGTTCAGCCTTGGTTCAAAGTAAGTTTGACAGTAACAGTTCCCACCTGGCCAAGTCACTGCTGTATGCTGTTTGTAGGTTAAGGCAATTGAGGAGGAGAAACTCCGTAGTAGCAACTATTTACCTGGGTGCAAGCAAGCCTCTATTAATTGTTGGAGTTTTATGTCTGACCTGTAGTTTTCTTGTTTGATTGAAGACATAATAACACTATCTAACCAGCTTCAGTTTACCAGGGAAAGGAATTACAACTGGGACCTGGGAGTGGTGAATACACAGCTATGTCTTTTATCGTTTCATTGCTGCCTTTCTTGTGGTGAATCATGGCAATTTGATATTACAAATTTAGTGTTGAGAACTAACTGATAAAAAGGGAGGGAAAAAAGGATAGAAAAATATAGTTGTGCTTGATGTGCTTCATGGTACGAATAATTTCATATAGGCAATAGGTAGCAATTGCTGCTTTCCAAATAAATATATATGGATAGATAGAAACGACTAGTAGTGTATAGCTGATTAAATAGTACCTTCTACACTGATGATATGTTAACTCAAGTACTCACACCATTAACATGGACAAGAAGAGATCCAGTGATAAACCGCTATTAGTATATACTAGAAGAGGAAAACAAAATGCTGTAACTACCTAGAGTACTTAATAGTGAATGTATAAATAGGTAGTTAGGTATGCACTTAGGGATATGGAATTTCTTGTTTGTGAAACTACTCGACAGTTTGCTGGAAGAGTGAGATTCCTTACACTTGGCCTATTGAGTTCAATAGGAATTTCTTCTTCTTCCTTATTCGTTCCATTCTTTCTGCTCTAAACTCTATCAAATTGGTGCGGTGAACGTGTTCAATACTAGGCATCGAAGAGCTAATGACAAACACTAGAATGGAGAATCGCTTAGAAGTGGTAGAGAGGAGTTTGGGAAGTTTAGAGAATCGTATGGGAGATGTTAATACCGAGCTTTTGGAAAATCGCCAGCAATTATTATCAAATCATCAACAATTGGAGGAGATCAAGTTGATGTTGACAACAGTTCTTAAGGGGAAACAGAAAGAAGGACCCAGTGGCCAATTGGAATCAGTAGATGATAGATCTTCTATACCTTCTAACTCAGGAAGAGGAACGAGGATGGTTAGTTTGGAGGATGTACAGATTGCTGCAAAAAAAATAGAGCTTCCTAATTTCAACGGGACTGATCCTTTAAGTTGGGTGAGTCATGCAGAACAGTATTTTCATATCCAGCAAACACCGGAAGAAACAAAAGTAGCTTTAGCCATGGTGTGTATGGAGGGACATGACTTACATTGGATGAGTTGGTTACAGAATCGACGCCCTTTTTTGAGCTGGAATAAAGTTAAAGCAGAACTTTTCTCACGTTTTGGGAGTGTATTGGCATCTAATCCTTTCGAAGCTCTTGCAGCAGTACGTCAGGATGGTTCTGTGGAAAATTATATTCAGGAATTTGTAGCAAAGGCAGCCCAAGTTCAGAGTTGTCCTGAACAAGGCTTTATTGGGCAATTTTTGAACGGGTTAAAAGCAACAATCAGGGCAAAAATTCGATCTCATGAAGTTTTTGAACTGAATAGAACAATGAATTTAGCTCGGGAAATAGAACATGAGCTGGAGATTCTTTCAGGAAGGAAATTGGAGTGGAATGGAGGAGGAAAAGATAGTTATGGATTGGGAGCCCGTGCTGGGTCATCTTGGACCAATAAGAATATTGGGCCTGGAGCTCAACTTGGAGGTCTTAAAAATTAACTTCCATTTCTAGTTCTATTTCAGCTCCAGTTCTACAAGTCCAGGCCTCTAGTGGAGCAACGTCAACAACTGGTGCACATTCTAGCTTCAACAATAATCGCTCACGGGGTGTTCGACGTTATACCCAACAAGAATTTCGGGAGCTTCGTGACAAAGAATTGTGCTATCAATGTAAAAAACCTTACAGTCCCTTACATCAATGCCAGGAAAAATCATTGCAGACAATTATTTTGGCAGATGATGAACAAAAAGAATTTTCCAAAGATGCAGATGAAGACAACAGTGAAGCACCTTTGGAGACAAACATGGCTACTGAAGGTTAATTGGTACAACTTGAACTACCTTTTTTTTGCCTTGGATAAATCTAATACTAGTGGCACTATGAAGTTATGAGGCAAGATTAAAGAAGAAGATATAGTCATTATGGTAGACAGTGGTGCGAGTCATTGTTTCCTTACTAAACGTGTTGCAAATGCTTTGAAGCTAGAAGTTCAGACTGTGGCTTTGGCAGGAGTCCGTTTGGGAGATGGTCGATATGAAAATATTGAAGGTCTTTGCAGAGATGTTCAAGTTAATTTGAAGGGGATTGGATTTGACATTGATTGTTTTCTTTTTCCTTTAGGAGGCGTCGATTTAATATTAGGTGTGACTTGGCTTCAACAGTTGGGAGATGTGAAAGTTAATTGGGCAAAATTAACTATGGAGTTCAACTATGAGGGCCAGAATGTTCTTGTGAAAGGTGACCCAACTCTAGTTACAACTCCTGTCACTTTTCGGTCTTTAGGTAAGACACTGAACTATAACTATGGGTTATTATTGTTGCAAACTTCCATCGTTAATTCACTCTTGGGTGGGAAGGCTTTAGACGAAAAAGAGAGTGTTGAGTTGCAGAATCTCTTAGAACAATTTGCCAAAATTTTTTTTGAACCGATAGGATTACCCCTAAGTCGTGCAGTAGATCATAAAATTCCACTAGAGCCTGGTATTACTGCAGTTAGTGTGAGACCATATAGATATGGACACACTAAAAAAGATGAAGTGGAGCGTCAGGTAGCTGACATGTTGGCTGCAGGAACTATTCAGCCCAGCAATGGACCATTTTCCAGTCCTGTTTTACTGGTTAAAAAAAAAGATGCAAGCTGGAGGTTTTGTATTGATTACAGGGAGTTAAATAAAGTTACTGTGGCTGACAAATACCCCATACCAATAATACAAGAGCTTTTAGATGAATTGAAGGGTGCTCGTTTCTTTTCTAAAGTTGATCTACGTTCGGGTTATCATCAGATTCGTGTGAAGGAGGAAGATATTCCAAAGACAGCCTTTCGTACTCATTCCGGACATTATGAGTTTAAGGTAATGTCTTTTGGACTTAAAAATGCTCCTACTACTTTTCAAGCCACCATGAATGATCTATTTCGTTCATGTTTGAGGAAGTATGTGTTAGTCTTTTTTGATGATATATTGATTTATAGTGGCACTTGGGAAGATCATTTGAAGCACTTGAATGTTTTTTTGGGAAAATTATCTACACATGAGTGAATTTGCTGTGAATGCAAAAAAAAGGTCAGTTTGGGCAGACTCAAATCGAATATCTTGGGCATGTGATTTCTTTTAATGGTGTAGCAATGGATCCTGCCAAAATAGCCAGTGTGTTACAGTGGACAGTGCCTAAATCTGTTAAAGCTGTTCGAGCATTTCTCGGGCTTACAGGATACTATCGAAGATTTATTCGAAATTATGGTCAGATTGCCAGGCCACTTACTGACCTTCTTAAGAAGGATTCTACCCAGAAATTTGTGTGGTCAACAAAGGCGCAGCTAGCATTTCAGAAATTACAACGAGCAATTACCACTGCTCCGGTACTTCAGATGCCAGATTTTACTAAACCTTTTATTGTGGAATGTGATGCTTCTGGAGGTGGTGTTGGTGCAGTATTGATGCAGAATGGTAGTCCAATTGCTTTTTACAGCAAGGTTTTAGCACCCCGGAATTTGTCTAAACCAGCTTATGAAAAAGAATTTATGGCATTGGTTATGGCAGTCCGACATTGGCGACCATATTTGGTGGGTAGAAGATTTATTGTTCGTACAGATCATTGCAGTTTACGTCATTTAATTCAGCAGCATATTACGACCCCGACACAACAGAATTGGGTGGCAAAATTATTAGGCTATGATTTCAATATTGAGTATAAGCCTAGTCCTTTAAATAAAGCTGTTGATTCCTTATCCAGGCGCGATGAAGAGATTGATTTTGCTGTTATTTCTTTTCCATTTTGGGCAGATTGGGCAGTAATGGATAAAGAAATTATGGAGAATAATTCTTATCAGCAATTGCGTGATAAAATTGCTGCTTCTCCAGCATTGTTTCCCAAACATAAGATAGTCAATGATCGAATATTCTTTAATGGAAAATTACTGCTTCCGGCCTCTTCTTCTTGGATTTCAAAACTTATGAATGAATTTCATACAACGCCTCAAGGGGGACATTCAGGTGCTTATCGCACCTATAAACGCATTGCTGCTACTATTCATTGGCCAGGTATGATGAAACAAATACAAGTATTTGTGGCTGCTTGTGATGTTTGTCAGCGTAACAAATATCAGACTCTTTCCTCAGCCGGTTTGTTACAGCCTTTGCCTATTCCTTCTCAGGTATGGGAAGATATCTCTATGGATTTCATTACAGGTTTACCAAAATCTAATGGGTTTGATTGCATCCTTGTGGTGGTGGATCGTCTTAGCAAATATGCTCATTTTGTTGGCTTAAAGCATCCTTTTACTTCTCGTTCCATTGCTGAGATTTTTACTCAAGATATTGTTCGTCTTCATGGAATTCCTCGTTCTATTATTAGTGATAGAGATTCACTTTTTATGAGTTGTTTTTGGCGTGAATTCTTCAAGAGCAGTGGTACTACATTAAAAATGAGCACATCGTATCACCCAGAAACTGATGGGCAAACAGAGGTTCTCAATCGTTGTTTGGAGACATACTTGCGTTGTTTTTCTTTAGAGCAACCACGAGGATGGGGGAAGTGGCTGCATTGGGCTGAGTATTGGTATAATACTAATTTTCATGGGGCAGCTAACATGACTCCATTCCAGCTAGTTTATGGCAAAGCACCTCCTGTTTTAATTCAGTTCCTCCCAGCAGAATTTAAGGTTTCTGCTGTGGCCGAAGCACACCAAGATAGAGATGAAATTTTGCGACAGTTGAAATTTAATCTCCAGCGTGCACAACAAAAAATGGTGATTCAAGCCAATAAGCATAGGCGAAATGTGGAATTCCAAAAAGGGGACTGGGTATTTTTGAAAATGCTTCCTCATCGCCAATCATCTATTTCTCAACGTATCTACAGTAAATTGGGACCTCGTTACTATGGACCTTTTCAGATTTCTCAGAAGATCAGTTCTGTGGTGTATCGTTTGGCTTTACCTGACTATGCTAAAATCCATCCAGTATTTCATATTTCCCAACTCAAGAAAAGTTCTGGGAACCATTCAGTTTCTGGAGAGCTTCCTACAAACTTAATTGCTGATCAAGAAGAATTTATTCCTGAAGCTATTGTGTCTACTGAACTCTTGGGCAAAGATTTTGTTCCTTGTCATAAACTCCTCGTTCAGTGGAAAGGGAAAAGCAAGGAAGATGCTTCGTGGGTGACTTGCACAGATTTTCGTGGCCAGTTTTCAGATTCAGACCTTGTGGACAAGGTCTGTTTTCACGGGGGGTGTAGTGTTAACTCAAGTACTCACACCATCAACATGGACAAGAAGAGATCCAGTGATAAACCGCTATTAGTATATACTAGAAGAGAAAAACAGAATGCTGTAACTACCTAAAGTACTTACTAGTGAATGTATAAATAGGTAGTTAGGTATGCAGTTAGGGATATGGAATTTCTTGTTTGTGAAACTACTCGGCAGTTTGCTGGAAGTGTGAGATTCCTTACACTTGGCCTATTGAGTTCAATAGGAATTTCTTCTTCTTCCTTATTCGTTCCATTCTTTCTGCTCTAAACTCTATCATGATACTTGACGCAGAAATTTCTGGTGCAGCAAAGCGTTATCAATTGAGTTGAGTCATAAGCAATACCAGGCTTTCAGTTCCACCGGGCCGAATATAGTCCGGCAGAACTTGATTCTCGAAAGCGTCCACTGGACTTTTATGTATTATGGCTATGCCTAGTAGTACCCTGTAGTTTTCCGTGTCCGATTTCTTGGCAGATGAAATACTATTTGCATTACTTGTCAAGGCATCTCTTTGTTCTTAGTTTCTTGATTAAATAGTTTAACTGTAGTTGGCAAATAAGTATGTCATCTCTTATTGGATAATTTTCTAGCTCATGCCTCACCACGTTTATCTGCATTTTGTATCGGATAATCACTGGAACATTCAATTACCAGTAGGAAATAAAATAATCCACCATCAAAACTATTCATCTAAGTGTAAGGTGTGGAATGCAACTCTTGATGTGTTTAAAGAATACATTCAGTCAAGGATGAGGCAATTACTGAGATCTTTGCTGTCGAGTATACTCCCACAGGGCAATTGCACCGCTCACATGGACATTGAGCGACCTAACAACTCCAAGTTGTGGAATCTCGATGCATGCATCCAGAACATGAATTATATCCACCGGAATACCCTCCTTCTCTCGTCCAAGGACCAACACCTGCCAAAGCAATGAAATAACCTCATTTCCTTGGCAATCTGATCAACTCCTTCAAGAGGACGGCACGTGCCATGCATTACCATTATTGCTTTTGAGATTTTTTTATCTGCTCTACTGTTTGAAGCCATATTTACTCCTTTTAATTGTTTGTGTGAAGAGCAAGGCGTAACAAAGGCTAAGAATGGCTTACCGTCTTCTTGGGGAAGACATACTTGTCCAGTGGTATGCTATTTGCAGTTTGCTCCAATCCTAGGATAGAGAAGCCTTCTCGCTTCTTCTTCTCTAGGAAAAGCTTCACACTATTTTCTGGTACTTCGATAACAGGAACCCACTTCTCTGCTGTCACACTAGAGACCAGAATTTAAAAATATTACACACATAACTAGGTTGCAAATGAAAAAAAAAAAAAGAGCAGCTGTTTCATGATTATCGAAGTGATGTGATAAGAAGCTCAAAAAAGCATTCAGCTGTCACACAAACCTTATGAGTTGAAATTGTTTGTCACGTAATATGCTTGCGTCTGCAATAGCTAATCCTGATGCCTTGAACACCTGCAGTAGATAGAAATGCATAAACACAAGGTGGGCTGAAAAAATAAAAAGAATTCTTGAGATAAACAAGAAGTATCATCACAAACATATAGGGCATACCTCACACGTCCTTGCTAATCCAGCAAGGTTGGGTATCCGATCAAGCAATGATGCAACAAGTATAATATCTTGTCGACTTGCCCTCAAACTTTCCATTGCCATACTTCTAGACTGAAATGACTGATCAAGAAGTTTATATTCCTTTTCCATATCTGCATTTCACATTTACTTATGAACTCGATATAGCATATGCCGTTACATTGATTAGCCAATTTATGCATATTCCCAATGAAGTTCATTTACAAGCAGCATATAGAATCCTACAATACCTCAAAGGCACTCCAGGGAGGTATTTTGTTTAAGAAGAATGGAGGTTTGAGGATTGAGGCTTACACCGATGCAGATTATGGTGACTCTATGGTCGATAGAAGATCAACATCAGGGTATTGCACCAATGTAGGTAAGTGATTTATATTTTCACATGACTCCATTGCTTAAAAGAAAACAAATGCGGAGCACTGATATGTTTTGACAACTCATACATTAATAGAAGCACTATATACGGTCTTAAACCTTTCTGTCAACATTTCTAACCAAGCGTACCTGTAAGTTGTTTGTATACATGATTGCTTCCCAAGAAGAAACTGGAATCAGTATTCTTCTTCTCATGTTTGGAGAGAGTAAGCTTTTTCTGAAAATCCAATGATGTTTCCAGAGGCAAATGAGCATTGGAAGATATTCTGCTGCTGTAAGGATCATCATCAATTTTTAAGCTGTCATTCTTGATAGTCATGTTGTCCTTTGCCATAGAACATCTGAGGTCTTCTCTAACATCCTGAAGCCAAGAAACTCAAGATATTAAATGGAGAAAAAAGTATTGACAGAGGATTGTCTTATTAGAAAATCTGAGGTCTTTCCAACATCCTCAAAGCATTAATCTAGAAAGAGCATGACAGAGAAAAGCATGCTTACATTGAGAAAGTTAAGAACTTCTTCCATGAGAGATGTTGGAACACACTCGAACTCAACTTCCTTCATCAGAACATGAAACAATAAACTCAGTAACCTAAAATCTCTCTTTCTATAATTCTATTAGAAAACACACTGACCTCAACTCGGTTGACAAAAGTTCCAGCAGGAGTACTGGAGATTACTGGATCATAAGCATCAAGATATCTTTCCATTGATAATCGTAAGCTGAAAGAAATAAAACATGTTATTCCATGAAAACTACAAAAATAAACTTAGTCGTCAAATTAAAAATACCTACAGAATCAAGTCACATAGTTAATTTTTTATAAGATCACACAGTAACAATAAAAGGAAAACATACATAGTACATTTGTCTTTACTCTCTTGCCTCTGGACCATGTGCAGGCTACTAAGTTAAACTATATAATTTGTATTTAGGATAATATCAAATAATTGATCAAGTTTCAGATACAAGTGAAACACAAAATACTGCAAATAAATCATACCGACTACAATCAGGGTTCTTTTCCAGGTAGGATTTCAAATCTTCAAAGCAGTTTTTCTCCAATGGCATGTCCTCCGTGGCTTGAAATTCAGTTTCAGGAAAATACTTACAAATAACTTGGTAGACCAATAACTGCATACATATATCATAAACACATACCACTTCAATAGCCTGCAGTAAATAGAGCAAGACTTCCAGATACTGAAAAAAGCTTTACATAAATGAGGACCTGTGTAAAACCTCTCAAGCTATGGTGATGTGAGGTCAATAATGGAACTATAGGAGGAAGTAATTCCCCCAGATGCCTCGATTGGTTTGCCTTAGATGCATGGAGGATAACATTAGCTGCTACAAAAACATAGGAAGAAAGAGCCTGCAATAAACACCAATGTATTAGTCAATGAAAGAACAGATTTTTAGTAGTTCACATTAAACGTCAGATCGACGGCTAAATTCAGAAAAATAATATCAATGTAAAAAAAAAAACTACTAGCGGTAATTACTTGAATATTAATCTACTTGGTATGTTATTTACCTGAGGCCTCACGTCATAGTCTCGCAAAATAGGAACTAACTGTTCTCTAACCTGTCATTGATTAACAATTTAATATTAAAATAAAAGCCAAATTGGAAGCAAAACATTAATAGTGACTGTCAAGCATGCAACTAGAAGAGTTAGTTTAGACTTGTCATGAAAATTAATGTTAGAAGGAAGACTAGTAATTATCAGCAAGAGCATACAGCATTTTATTTTTTTTTGTTTTCATCTGACAGGGAAAATTTCTTCTCCCACCTAGGCTGATGCCAGCCGTAAGGCATAAAAAACAAAGAATTCAATTGCTATGGTCAGGTTGATTAATTCGATTAAACCTCAAATTGGCCATACATACCAATACTTCAAGACAGCGTGGATGTCAATACAATAGATGTATTCAGATTTTGAAAATATCTCTTAGTGTTTTGAAAGTCGATCAATACTTCAAAACAGAAAGCAAAAAGATTCTTTTATTTGGACTTAGGTTCTTTCTCTATATGACCCCTGTTCTTTCACTAAAAAATTGCAGACCGAAGATTCCTGTGTAGTCTGTGCAAAAAGATTTTAGGTTAGGTTTCCCTAATAAACACAATTCTCTTACCAATGATGGAAACTTCAAGTAGATATTGATTGCAAAAGTTTCCAAGTACTGGCGGACTGCAGGCAAATTGTTTCTCTGACAAAAGGAGAAAATAAGCAAATCGTTAATGTCAATAGCAGTTTGAAAACAACTTCAACAAGTGTTTATGGATGTGCATTCTAAATCAATTAGGCGGTAATGAATAAAAGAATAAGCATGCAAAAGTTACAACATGATGAGAGAACAGTCTGCTTGAAAACATAAGTCTAACTTAATATATTCTGAAATTAACAGGAAGCATTTTGTTACAAAAGTAAGCTTCCCTATTTGGGGACTTGTTAAACACACATTAGGAATGCGCATTCAAATAAACAGTTTTACAGCAGATCAGATTTGAACCAGCAAGTTGTCCTGGTTTAGTATTAGTTTTTCACCCAACCCATCAAATTCTAATCATAGTTCTGAAATAAATGCCAACAAATGAATACACACTCGGGATCGCAACATCAAGCTTTCTCACTTTGCAGTTTACGGATTTTCAAGGCTGTGAATTCCTTTTTACGGGAATAAAACATAAATTATCCTCTCCAAAATATGCACAAAACACATCTATAAAATACAAATATGGTAGGGTATAACTAGTAGAGTCTGAAAGTTTAAAACAAAAAAAAAATCTAGTCATCTTTCTCAGTAAAGTTATTCAAGTGGAGAGAAAGCATCACTTACAAAGAGGGCTAAGTGCATTTTATGAGTAACTTGCCCAACTATGTCATCAGTGACAAATCTTGAACAAACACATATCATTTGCCAAGCACGAACCTTACGCCTGTGGATCTGTTGAAATCAAATAAAATTACCACCAGGGCACAATTGTAAAAACCAAATGAAGAAGTCAAACCATGTTAGCCTTATTCTTGCTGATTTGAGCCACAGGACAGAAAGGTTAGCTTTTCTAACTCCCTACCATCATAAAACCATGACATAGCAACACCTAGTGGTTCTCCTCATCTAATACTAAAAGCCATCAATATTGATTTATTAAGGACAACCATCCAAAGGTATGTCCTGGAAATAGTAAAATACATTTTCCAATAAAAATACTATACAAGGTGAAACGAAAGAAGGCAAAAATGGAACTTGTGATTTTATTGAGTGTTGTTACCAGACTTACCATTAATAATGCTTTTAGTAACATCAATTATAAATTTTGCATCACGTCATTTGATATGATGGAAAAGAAATCCAGCTTTTGCATATATATCCAGTTAGACTAATTGGTCTGAAATGGTTGCAGGCATTTGGGTTGATTTTTTGTAACTAGAGATGAAAGAGAAGTGGATTCCAATTGGAAGTCTGTCTAATTTGAAGAAGCCATTTATAAGAAAAAAAAGTTGATGAAATCTGAGGCTTTTTCAGAAAAAAAATAAAGTTTATCCAGTCTGGCCTGGGCTTTTCCGTTTATCCAGGAAAAGAAAAATAGGTCATCCAGCCTTTTGCAATTTTAACCATTCAAATACTATGCTGAAAATTGATAATCACTCACCGCACTGTACTTTTTATACAACTCTTTTGCAAGGTCCTGGTCATTAACCTGCATCAGCAACTCCTTGTCAATATTATTGTTGACTTCTATCACAGAAACCCACATGCAGCAACTTAGCAATGCGGAGGTTGTACATACATCAAAGTTAGCACACAATCTGAATATGGAAAAGAATCAACAGTTCGCCACATCCAAAAGCTTATAGGACCACCAGTAACCTATCTAGACAGCTAAGCTAAAATTTAACAGCCTGAATTGAGAAAACTCAGTCTTCATTTTTTTCTCAACTCATTATAGTAATCAAACAGAAATAACTATAAAATATAATCTTAATATGGGTTTCGGCCATGAATGGAAATTGTAGCAGTCCAAGAAATTACTATTAGATAGATGAACTCTTAACATATTTTCATCTCAGTTCAACCTAAAACAATCGATCTTTCTTCTATTGGAGCAGTCGAGTATGTATATATATATTCTACGGCCACAATCATAAAAACAGAATGTAAGCATACTTTTCAGTAAGCAGAAATATCAGAAAGAGCAACCAAGCACAAAGGGAAATGGTATTCACATAAATTGGATGTACAAAAATCTACAACTGGAAAAACACTAGTAAACATGCATAAAGTGTATAGTTTCTACCCACATATCTAAAAATAAAGGAAGACAAGTCTTGCCATTAAAAGCCATAATAATAGCACACTCCAAACATGGTGAAAAAAGAGACTAGTTTGAACAAAAAAATAGGGTTAGTTTTTCTTTCAAAAAAAATGAACCAACCACAAGAGCAAAATGATGGTAAACCATGTAGCTGCTGTGGGCATACACATGTATCACTCAAAGAATCTTCGAAAACCAACTTGATAGAAAGGACGCAGATGTTGGCAGTCATTTTATTATTGTTCCCTTTTTAATAAGGTCATATAAAGATCACCAACATGCAAGCATGTCTAATATTACTAATTAACCTCAGCTACAAAACATTTGATATGTTCTTCCACCAATTCAATATATATGAACAATGCATAAAATATATATATATTAACGAATTGTTTGCCACAATGCAGAGGAAAAGGAATAATACACAGTTATCAAATATAAAATTTAGAATGGCAAAATAGATAAACTAGAACCAAGAATACAGGCTATAAATAAACGTTGAAGAAGGTAGACTTTTTTCAAAGTCTAGACAACTTATATACTTTGTGGATAAGGGAAGAATCCAATAATTACCACAGAATCAAGAAGCTCTAGAAGAAATAATTTTCCAGATTCAAGAGCAGCATGGCCATCATCATTCTCATCTACAGATCCCACCGCATCAGCCAAGTTGGCAAGCTTGTATAACAGGACAGCTACAGATACACGTGCATATAACTCTGTGTTGATAAATGCCTATTAAAAAAAGCCATGAATTTGCGTAGCATAATCAAGCCAACTGTAAGTAAAAAAGGGATGAAACAAATAAAAGAAAAACCCATCAGCATAGAATGTTTTGCAGGATTGTGAAGCAGTTTCAAATCTACAATCAGACTTAACCAGAGGAAGTAACAATGTACACCAAAACTATAACAGCTTACTTCAGTCAGCTCGGGCTCCAGGCTTTTTGATAATAATGATACTTCTCTTAGTGCATCATGGTTGTCAGCTAATTCAGCTTCAAAATCCTCATCAAATGCAACTGGAAAAAAAAAGAGAAAATTTTCATATTTTATGCAGCTTTAGAGTCTAAACAGTTAAAGCAACCAACTTGAAGATGCAAAAAATCTGAAAGCGCATCACATACCAGAACCATAAAGTGTCAGAAGCTTCAGCTCTTTAACATAGTACTTGATTGTCTTTGGGTGAGACAACCACAATCCTGTCAAATGTAATGCTGCTAGACGGATTGTACGGGGGCTTTTTGTACCTTCTCGGAGAATATTTTCAACAAACTGCAGGGTTATGTCACATAGATTTGCAGGTCAACTAAAGCTACCAACAACATAGATATGCAGGTCAGACAAGGGAATGCATGCTTAAGCAAGAAGCGTACATATGGGGAGATGAGGTGTCAGAGATGGTGACATAAGGAAAAGAAGCGTACCCACTTCACAGGCCCTGGTTCACCATTACCAAAGTGCATGGTCTCATCAGAAAACACAGAGGAATGCACTACGGAAGATAGCAGAGCAGCAATAGATGCAACTCTCCTCTTTTTGCTATTGACATGCAGTATCCAGGACGCACGAACCAAATTCCACAACATCTACAGAAATTTTACGAAAAATGGAGAGAGAAGATGATGAATTCCATCAATTCTGTGACGGAAAGATGAGTACAGATCTTGAACTATAATATAGATCTTCAACCTCTTTCTTCAGATATGATTTGTACTAGTTCAGCTTTTGCATATTTTAAAGTAGACGAAAATTATGACTAGTGAAGAAGGTGCCAGTAATCAGCTCATAATAACTATAACAAATAGAAGTAATCCCAAAAACATATAAAATGCCAGGATTACCAATTACATAGTACAAGATAAGAAGAATTGCAAGAAAAAAATATTCTACAGATAGTTTTCTTTTCATTGCCAGTGCCAACAGCTGACCAAAAAGCAAAGAGCAATGACCATGCAAATCTTCCTAGAATGAAATATATCCCACGTCATCAATAATGTACAAAGCAAAATAAATAGCATTTGTTCATAAATGTTAAAGCAGAACAAAGTTCCAAATGAATCAAGTAGCAGGTTTGAATTGAGTGAAAACATTCAGATTAGATCTCAACCACAGGGTCTAACATGTATCAAACTCAACCACAACCTTAGTGAAACAGTCCTCTCTCTTAGATATATATATATAAAAAAATTTAAAGCAAACCATAATTTTACAAGAAATGCCAGGTTGAGTGGAAGTGATCATGGCAGAATGGATTGAATTTCAAGCCAATAACCCTCCTTTTCTAGCACTCCAGAAGAACAGCCTCATCATCAGTACCCTCTTCTTTATAAATCAAGTCTGGAATGGGTTTAAAAGGTGCACAGGCCTTTCACCGAATTGGATAAATATTGGGCCAGAATATTATATTTTGAGACAGACTTTGATGTGTAGTGATACATTATTCACTAATTGAGTTGGAACTGTTGTGTACTCTTTTTACTATGTTGTATAATTAAGATGGTCGCCCATGTGACAATAAAGCTCTGGAGCATGAACTTATTTGACCAATTGCAGTACTCCCATAGAATCACATGAGCACCAAACAACAATAAACAGAACAAACACATGAAACAAACCTCAATATCCACACCATTGGTTGGACAAGGAAGAGAATTTAATGTTCCTGAAGAAAATAGAGCCAACACCAATCTGATCGATCTGAGCATAGGTAAAACAGAATCTTCCCCAGCATTCTCAAGGCTGAAAAGATTTGAAAGAAATCAAAGAGAGAGGATATACTTTATCAGCAATCCATTGTGCACAATTCTCTATATCCTCACTTTCAACTATCAAATATGGCACCCCAAGAAATTTGAAGCGACTTTTCATTTGAAATAAGAATAGGGTCAATTTCATGTTTGGGAACAAATATCAACTTCTCAACAACAATTACATTCAGAAAAAAAGAAAAAAATATCTAAACTACAAAAACAGATATAAATCTGACCTAATTAATAAAGAATCCAAAGGGAGAACGTTATTAACACACATACAGTTCTAGTCTAACAAAATCAAAACATACTCAAATAAAGTCTGTAGTACAAGAAGACCTCCATCTTACCTGTCGACAATATCAGTAAAAATAAGTCTGACTGCGGCATTCGAGAAGAACAAGCTATTGCTCTCTAAATTGAGTCCATTCACGAGAGCATAATGTGGGATAGACAGCAGAGATTCCAGGCAAAGCCACTGATTAAATATACAAAGATTATATAAGACCCTTTAATCAGGCAATTATTTGTCATCTTCCTTTGATGTAAAAAAAATATGCAAGACATATGTGACCTTAAAATCATTAAGAAACAATAGAGACCAGAGTCTGCAATGGTATCAAGTTTATCAGTATCATTATCATTTAACATAGGTACATGATAAAAAGATAACAAGAAAACAAGTACAACCATCTTGACATAAAAACCATTCAGCAAAGATAATTCTGTCATTAGACACAAACCAAATTTTAGTTATATTGTGGGAAAAATATTCAAATGCAAGACATTAGTTGAGACGTTTATCACCTTCCAGTTCAGTAAAACTGCCCTTCGGCTTCGAGTGAGCACTGCAACTGCAAGAAGATTATTGACACTCCGAAGAAATGAAAGAACCAAACAATCTAACAAAGGTTCAGCTTCTCTGACAGTTTGCATAAACTTATCATTTTCCCTAATGAGATTCAAAGATAAGGAAGAAGATGACGGCACTAATGCTTGTAAAAGAGGAGCTAGTGCTTCAAATGCAGCCAGACAAAGCTCAGCTCCAGCCTGATTGGATGGACTTACATCAATCAGTAGATAAAAAATTGAAAGATAAAATAGAATGCAAATGATCCATAAATAAAAGTACACTCAAGTCAAAACACACCTCAGTGTCACATGTTTGAGATGAAATTGTTTTCCAGAAGAAATTCCACAAAAACGTCCACAGAGAATTGAGCAGAAAATCATTTTTGAGCTGTGCACACCATGTCGATATAGACCCAACAGCTTGAATGGACATTATCTATATACCAACAAAAAAAAGATTCACCAACAACAGATGTTTCAGTAACAGCGTCAGTCATCCAGATGGAATACATGAATATCAGTGTAACCACTTCCAGAAGGAAACAATCCAGTACCACGAACTTAGAGCACGAAGAACTGGAAAATAATAAGAAAACATAATCTAAATAGCCCTAACAAAGGACAATTATTCAGAGGAAAATTCAAATAAACATATTGCTTGAAGAGCCACAAAAAGATAAAAGAGGAAAAAGTTACAAAGCAACCATACTGCTTGTAACACAGAAGTTGAGGTAGAAGATGACAGCCGTCGTTGGCTAGGACCTCCAAGTTTTCCTCTCACAGAACTCGGAAACGTGGTTTCATGAGCCATGCTGGACCAGAATATGGAGGAAGATGCATTAGCAAAAGAGATCAACTCTTCCTGCAACCACATGACGGAAAAAGGTTTTTAGCATTGCCATCAATAAGAAGCAAAAATGTGTTTAACACATGAAACTATCCTTGTTAGTTACCATTATAGACAGAAAAAGACCACAAAACTGGTCCTCGAAAATGCATGCTCCAGCATGAAGTAATTTATCTTCTGTCTCAGGCAAACTACTTTCTGATTCGCATTTAGTTCTGTAGCTATGTTCAGCTGCTCTCCCCCGCATTATTTGAATCTCCTCAACCAAGCTTCGTGTAAGGATGAGGAATTTCACTGGCAACCACTCTACGCAGTTATATTGTTTGCTGATGTTGAGACCATAGTTTTGAATAAGCTACACGAATTAATACAAAAGAAATCAGAATAGATAAAACCAACTAACAGGTAGTAAAACATAGAAAGCATTAAAGTCTGATGTGAATGGCCACAATGATCGTGACAAATGTATCTCATGTGCACAAGTGGAGGATGAAGTCTAGACATAGAGGAAAAAAAGATTATTGCTCTAACAATTACATTGTAATTTGAGTAATTGTAGAACAAAAGGACAAATCCTTGAAAAGGAGCCCACCCCTTTGACATCACAAATCTACTTAAAAGCACTGGTGTTAGGGCTGCTAAGCTCCTCTCTACCACTTCAAAACAATTATCCATTCAGGTGTTGGTCAATAAGAATTATCCATACTCACCACAACAATTGATAGAGTTAGGAATAGTTATAGACTGAATACTTGTTTATTGATGAACAAGAACAAAGTGACAAGAATAGATTCACAAACAGAGCAATATCCCAACTATGTGCCGAAAGAGTTCTAACAACAAAACTAAATAGCATTCTCTCTGTAACTTTATTTATTAATTATAGGTCGATGGCGATCATCTACCCATACTGCCCCAATTAGCTATGAATCCCTTTTTGGCGTCAAATTTTGTTTCTCTCGCCTATGATAAGCAATCAATGGCTTCCTACTAATCAAGTCATCTTTCTCTTTCAACCCTACTGTGCAATCAGTTCTCCTTCAAATTGATCAAAAGTTATGGTCCACAGATCAAACTTTCGAAGTATGAGGAGTTAAGAGAACCAGGACAAAATGAGAACTGCCAGTAGCTACTCTAAAATCTCTAATCCTCTAGTAAACAGATCAGATGTCACCAAAATATTATGAGAATAATTTACCCCAAGTTACCAAGAGCTTACCATACTTACAAATCAATTTAGAATGGACTTCTAACCAATATATTTGATATCAACAACCTGATGCTCATCTGACAAAAAGTATATCATCCAAAAGGATAACAGAACTATCATGATAACCAGTATTATCTACAGAAAAGATTACAAAAATTAATTTCTATCTATGAACACAAATGCCAAGAAATGTCAATAAAAGATAATGGAAGACAGTAACAGGATAAGGCAAACCGTCAATATTGGTGATAACTGTTGGTCTTTCTTCACTATAAGAAAAAGCATTCTCGCCCATCGTTTTGCCTCAAATTCCCATATTTCCAAGTCTTCATCGTCAAAAACAACAACCGCATTAACCAAATACTTAGAACTTATAAATTTTTTGGGGAAGTCCTCCAGACTTTTAAGAAGCTGACTCTCAGAAGTGCAACAATTGGTATTATGATGCTTCTCGTCAGATCTTAAAAGCCATTCTTGTATTCGTACTCTTAAGGTACCTTGGTGGAAAGAAAGAGAGTTGTAAGGGAATCCCATCAAATTCCAGAAAACAACCACGAAAAGCTATCTTTGTAAGTAATGTCAACTTAAGTGATGAATACATTTTGACACAAACTGGAAGTGATATAGCAAAAAAATATATGTGCAGGCACCACATTTAGTGGGCATGTCCAAAAGACATGAATGATCCATTTTGCTAAAGAGAAAAATATAAATTAATTAAAATTCCGCTCTAGCTTCCTTGAAATTTCTAAATGGTTCACTGCAATAAATAAGGAAAATCTATCCAAATGTCAACAATAAGAAGAATCAGACATGGATTCCCATTGAGAATAAGTTGTAGATCCACGACAAAATGGGAAAAGGAGGAAATGGTGCAGGAGAAAGACATTAATAGATACAGCCAAACAGGAATCTGATCTATATAAGAGTAAGCCAAGAATCCACAAGGAATGGAAATACCCTTACCCTCATAATCAGTAAACTCATGTGGCAATGTTGAAATGAAGTGCGAAAGAATTTCAAAAGGTACATCAGATGGTTTAAGCATTGAGGTGGCCGCATCCACAATATTCTTGCAAACTGAAATCACAAAAAAAGTTAATAGAAATAGTTGCGCTCAGGTCTTTGCATCTTGCAATGTAGAATTTTGAAGTTCAAAAGTACGTACAACCATAACATAAACAAATTAGCCATTATAGACCTTGAAGACGATACATTGGGTTGAAATGCTGTTTGCTGCTCTCAATAACAGATCTCATAACATCCAAGAAAGCTATATTTTCTCCCAGAGTAATTTTTTCCAAAGAAGATTCCAGCCTGACCATATCAGTCAAAGCATCTACTTTCCCTTCTGCATCATTGTTGACATGTGTTCCCACTGCACGTGCAGCTGAAGCAACACATTCTGTAAGACCCATTAAGCCAGCTCTACTAAAAGACTGAATCTTGGACAGTGATGCTAAGGTGCTCAAGAAAATGATAGCCTTCCTGCAAACCATTTGAATGAACAATAAACATTTGTTTCTCAAAAAAACTTCTTTTGAACTCTGATTACCGAGAAACTTATAATGTTTAGGGCTTAAGAAGCAACATCTGCTAAAGTCCAGATGATAGAGCCAAAAGAATAGTAAATTAAGATGGAAAAAGAGTGGCGCCAACAGTTCCAGCTTGCTTCTAACAGTGGCTTTCAACCAACAGCATATGTCTTCAAAACTTTCCAGAAAATATGCTACTTAAAGTGTAACTTAACTAACTTGAAAATGAATCTTAAGGACTCTAGTTGCAACACTTGGATTTTTCTTTCCTTGCCCCTCACAACTATGCTACTACATATATACCCGGTATACAGTTCACAGCATCTTATCCGGACCTCAAAACACCCAAAATCCTCTTACCCAGCCAAAAATATAAACCTGAGTCCCCCTCTTCAATGAAACTCTAACCTTAATGATAAACCACAGTCTAACATCCTGTAGAACAAGGCTGTCCACCAGACAAGGAAAACTCATGAAGAGGTCGCTGTGAAGGGAAAAAAAGTACATAGACAAACTAATTCATGGACATGAACACAAGTATGACAATCAAGTAACAGCAATTCCATCACTAGGATTCAGTTGGGCCGCATAAAAACTTCAGCTGCAGTTTTAATGATACTCTAAAAACCACAAAATTTTCAATAAAATATGCATAAGATGAATCGGGTTCCACAAGTAAAACCAGTCAGCCTTAAACAACTATAACAAATCAGTTCATCAAATGAAAAATCAAAAGGGCCCAAGCAAAATACCTATCATTCAAATAACTTGCATAGTCACGTAAAAATCTAGCTGCTCCTTCAATGGTCTTTGAAGTGTAAACTCCCTTCTCACCTGACAAGTAGCAGAAAATATATGGCAAATTAGCTTGGTGAAACATGATTGACATCACCTATTCATTTTTTTTAAAATTTTATTAAAAATGTAAGAAATATTGACTAAAATGAACTAAGGAAAAGCTTATGGGCATGGATAGCATAACAATGAATAAAGTGAAAATTCTCACTGTCAGATTTGACTAGACTATTAATCAGTAACTAACAAGAAAGATAAATTGCGTGAAGCATCTTCTATTGCTATTTGACAGCATACTGCAAAAGAACATGAGTTATCACATTCATCAACATGGATTTTGTAGGGTCAATCTCTCTCTACACTCAACACATGTATACATCGTACAACAGCAAATGAGAAATGTTAAAGTCTGATAATGTCACTGTGATTAGTGTGCATGCAAGCAAAATTACCAATCATGTAAATCACAACTTTGAATTTTGCAAAATCAATATGGACAAAAGTCTATTATAAGGTACCAAGGTCTTCAAACATGGCCTCAGCATGCAATACCATGCAGGAGCCTGATTGCACATTGAAGCAAAATATTTGCAGTGATTGGGGAGAAATACATATAAGAAGAAAAATAAGTAGTAGATTGATGCCATAATTGCCCATGGAAATGCTATGAAGTTCACCTTGTAACAAAAAAATAAGGAAATGCACATTAAAATTAACTAAAACTACCACAAAAATATCTTCACCCAGAATAATGGTGAATGAAGGTAGAACTTTTACAGCAATGCATTTAATTTCCTATTATAACCTCATCAATTCTAGAAAATAAAACATTCATCACCAGTCTGACACCCTAAATACTTGGCTTTTGGGGTAAATCCTATACAGTTAATAGAAGTGGAAATTATAATCAGTACACAATCAGTGCTGTTTCCGTAATAGAAAATACTTTCTGTCATTCCCCATTCTTAACTATCCAATTTAAATCACTACAATTTTATTTCTCTCTGGTGTCTTCCCTCAAGACCCACATTTAGTTTCCCAACAGAATGCGTCGGGAAAAAACTAATTATTTTATTAGGACCTGGAATAGCATACTTTCTTATGAGAACAATAATGCCATGGAGAGGAAAATGGACATAGAGGAAGGGAAGATAAAAGAACAAAAAATAGTAAAGAGACGGATCAGATTGTTTCTGAACTATAAACATTCAACTAATAATTAAGAATTTATTACAAACAACTGGAAAAACAAACCAAAATCTTTGTGATGCACAGGGTCATTCAACCCTTCCATAAATGGGCCAAGAATAAAACTTTCAGGCACAGATTTTGCAGCATCTCCATATTTCGTCCACTTAATGTCCAAGAAAGACTCCATGATCAAGCACCTAACTGCATTATTGACAAATAAAACAGGAAGAAATGAAAAAAATTAAAATCCATAACATCAAGGATGTTAAACATTAACAACATGAACTACCATGACATGTTTTAAATAATCTGAAGTTCACAAAGAAAAGATTGTTCTGAAAGCTAAGAATTTAGGAATACCTTGAGGATTATCATGTTGAAAACCTAGTTTCCATAGAATGGTTAACCAACTAAAAGTCTCCCTCATAGTTTCAATCTGATTTCCATTAACTCCTACACAAAGAGAACTTCCAAAACTATCATGCACACCGGAAAACTGAAGCAACAATGCCACCTATAAGAAACCAATATCAGTAAGTAGTACTCTATACACGGAAACACAACATACATGGAGTATTACAGTATCAAATGTTTCCTTCACATCCTTTTCAAATGATTAATTATGGACTGTTCAAATATAATGTATTAGCCACAGACTCTGAGTTTTAACATTAAACAAGCAAACAAAAATATATGACAAATGTGTTACCATCATATGATACCACTTCCCTGCGAGAACATCTCAGGTGCCAGACAACCCACCCCAGCACAAAGCATTGTGGATTCGCTCAGTCAAAGGATTTACATTGGCCAGGACACAAAAACTATATTTTCTAACAAATGTGACATCAGACTATAAGAACAAAAATTGTTCTTCAGCCCAAGGATGTGTTTGCAATTTCAGAACTCAAGTATGCAATCAGCAACACCTGCTTTTGCTCTATTCCCACTCCCCCACAGAATTATTGATTCCTTTCTGTCATAAACAAGAATATGAATCGACTTTATTATTTGTATCTTTAACATTTTCCAATTAATCTTATTCACATCACGATGTCAAATTGTTCTCTCAGGTTTGCTATACTTTGTAATAATTTTCTTGTCATATTTCCTTGACCTATTAAAGTATACTCAGCATGTTGCCAGCTCAAACGACATGAAAGGACCATTCTATCTATTAGCTTCAATACCATCAATTCTAATAGTGACAAGTTTGGAATAGTAAGAGACTAAAACGCCTTCCTTATTGTGCACTGTACTAAATCTAAGTGTGGTTAGAATCACCTTGGGGTAACTGCAAAGTCATATATCCACATTATAGTCATTTTCTTCAAAGAGAACTTCCAAGACATATTCTATACCATACATGTTTTCTTTTAATATGCAATGTGGAATTACTACACTTAAAAACCATCAGCTAGGATTAGAAAAACTAATTAGATTACATTAGGATTCTTAATTTTGAAACCAAAAAAACAAATTAGATGCCTAGGTTGGATGCATATAGATGACTGGCACCTGAACATGATATATCTTCTAAAAATCCAAAAACCCATTCATTTTAGACCAAATAAATTATTCAATTTGTGCTGCATTAACATTGACTATTTCTGAAGTAAAATCCAGATCTCAGTGAATAGACAAATACAGAGAACAAATTAGCAACCAGGAAGTCTCGGGTCCAGCTAAAAGATATAAAACAGTATAAAGACATGATTGGATACAAAATGTGGGGTAAGAAATCAAGGCAAACAAAGCGAATCAACTTGCATTCAAACCTAATTTCATAAGTTAGATGTATTTATCCCTGCAGTGTGTGAAGCCCTTCGACCATTTTCTATGGC
Source organism: Passiflora organensis (assembly GCA_019739055.1). Taxonomy (NCBI): domain Eukaryota; kingdom Viridiplantae; phylum Streptophyta; class Magnoliopsida; order Malpighiales; family Passifloraceae; genus Passiflora; species Passiflora organensis. Next base: position 8,807,873 of record JAEPBF010000278.1, on the reverse strand, counting down.
CTATACAATTTTTTTATATTCAGATAAGATAATGAAGCAAATAAATTCATAACATAAAGTATGTGGAAAATAGACTGAGCACCTGGTGGTTCCATGCAGCTTCAACCAGGTGAGTACCATACTCCTCGAGCATTTCATACAAAAGTATAAACGCCTCCCACTGCTGCTGGCTGCTTAAAGGGGAATCAAATGAATTGTAGAAATTCCCTACACCCAACGATTTAGCTTCTTCGTCAGCCCACCTTTCCCTCCTTGTCATATCACGATGAACTAGATGTTTATCCCGTGATATTTTCTCAAAAGTATTGGTATTTGTCTGGCTTCCTCTACTTACCCATAATGCTTTTTTTAATATATGTAATGATTGCTTCCTTACTAAACCTTCCACATCTACCTGCCAAATCCATCAGAGGGATGAAGAGAAATATATTTTAGAATGTTCTACGCATTTAACTTGACCAGCACATCATAATGGATGACGAATAATAAGCAACGCTCAGTACCAATCCTCTTTTTATTTCATCCCAAAATTCACTCATGGCTCTAACATCAAATTCTTCTGCTGTAACACCAGTATCACCACTGTCGTATTCTTTTAAATAAATGAGAGAAGACAGATGTAGAGTGAGCACACTATAGGCATCTCTTCTCTCTAAATGCCCACAAGAAAACAGTGATTGGCAGCACCTCCAAATTTTCCTGAAAAAAATGCTTCTGGAATCCACCTAAATGGATCAGTATGGAAAATAAAGCATCCAACTCAAAGAATTGATAGAAAAATTACATATGGGTTATGCAGAATGTATCAATACCTGGATAGTATACATGTCCTGCCTCTAGTTGTGATTTCCAAAGATTGATGAAAAATAAATGCATTGAAAAGTACTGGCAGAAGAAACTCAATGGCACAAGACCGGTGTTCTAAACTCTGTGAAAGCAATCGCTCACTCATATTACAAAGATCCCAAAGCAAATTATTATACAACTTTTCTGCAGAAGAGGACCCCTTTGTCAACACCAATGTTGTGGTTGAAGATGCCTGGAAATTTTTTTGGGTGGCATCCAGAATTGAAGTTAATATATGGCAGGAAGTTTGTAATGGAAGATACCCACCAAGGGGTAGCATGTTTTCCTTACAGTCATAAGTATCTTCCATAAGGCAGTCTAAACCTTCAAAAATTGGGGATTGATCCCACTCAAAGGCATCCACTTCTTCATTTTGAAGCAAATTTATTGAAAGACCCACTGATTTAAGGCAGAAAGGCACCAAAGTTGCTTCCAAAATGGCCCAGCACTTGCCCATGCTCACAACACTAAAAAATGACTCTACAATCTGCAGTTAAGATTGTGGCAAACAAGCCAAAGAAAACAGCAAGTAAGCCAAACATATTAACGCAGCTAATATGACAACATATCCATGTAACACACCGTAAGAACATAACCAACCTGGTTAAGCATTTCACGCTCCAAATTATGACCCATCTTCATAAGCGGAAGAAAGCATTTCTGAATAAATGACTTCATGTCTTCAGGGTTAGTTCCTGAGGAGAAATTTTGATAAGCATGTAATAAAGGACACACTTATAACTAATCTACTCTTCTATAATCATTTCTTCATTCATGAAAGATTTTCTGGTTTAATGAATATTATGCAAGAAGATTTAATCCTTCTTTCTAGCAAAACTCACGCCATAAACAGATAAAAACAATGCCCAAAAGACCATGGAAGCATGTGGAAAATCCGTAGCATGCGGCATTCTTGCAAGCTCCAAGGAATCTTTTCCTAAAATTCTTGGCACATCAAACAGTCAATTGGTCACTCGCAAAGTAACGCTTGTATTCCCACGCAGTCATCATACGCTTTTTAAGATGAGAGTTGCGTATATGAACTAAAACGAAACAATGACAAAATATAGGTGACATTTGATAACCATAGCTCACCTGTCTTCTTTAAAATATAGCAAAGTGCACCCACCATCGAGGAAACATAATTACAATGACCATAATCCATTTTGCGGTCCTCCTTAATAACATCCTGTAAAAAAAAAAACAGCAACCAAATTACATAACGGAGTAATTACACGGGAGAATCTTCCCGGTGAAGCATTTCCTCAGACAACCTATTTCCTATGAGTTGTTCAAACACAGAGAGTTGAAGTAAACAAACTGAGCGCACGATAATCTTTTGCTAAACCCAAGACAAGATAGTCAATTGAAACAAACAAAATGCTTGACCTTGGTTATAATTTGAAAATAATCGAGGAGTGCATCGAAAAGGCAAGACGGAGACAAAGCAGTGGATGCCAAAATGCAGTCTAGTATTGCAGGGATTGCCGATGGAGGGACTTGTTTAAAGCTGTTAGAGAGGGAAGAGATTATAGAGTCCATGGAACTGGTGCTGGTTTGAATTCAATATTACAGAGTGGTCTTTCAGAAATTCTTTCATACACATACACATACACATACACAAAGAGAGGCTGGCTTGTCAAACCCTAGGCCTCTCTTACGAGAAAGACGTAAAATATTATTTTTTATTATCATATTAAACTACATTAAATTTTATTATTAATTTATTATAAAATTAATAACGATATTGATTCTCTTTCTGGTCAGTGGTCACTCAGTCTCCCTCACGAAGATGACCAAACTGCAGGCTTTCTCATCATTCACCTTACTTTCTCGCCTCACACCCCTTTTCATCATTTCCCTAAGTACTACTGCTACTTTTGTTCTCACTTGCGAGTTGCGATGCCATGCTTTCTCGTTCTTTTTTGTTGTCATTTTTCTTTTTCAGTTGAGATGCTGACTAAAGTTTGAAACTTCGACAAGGTTCGGCGGTGCTTGCTTTCGCTGATGAAGGGTTTTGCTCTTCCCGTTCAGTGCTTGACGCTGATGGTGACTCCAACGAACCCCTTTACTGGAAAGTCACTAATCCCACTCTTTCGCCTTCTCATCTTCAAGGTCGGTGCTTACTTTAACAAGTTTGTTTTTCTGTGTCATATGAGACCCAATCGCGGGTATTGGAGTGACAGAAAAGGGTGCCGATTTTTCATGTTATTGGAAAATGATCGAGTGGGTATGTATCTTTGTTGTTGGTTATCTGTTGACAGACTTGCCAGGTTTCACTCGTAGTGTTTATAAGAGAGATCATGCTTTGATAACACCCGAAAGTCACGTTTTCAGTCCTTTACCGGAATGGTATCCGCCGTTTTGAAAACCAGTTTCATATTGAGTCATCGCTTCATGTTTTTTGGTTTGAATAGTGTGGATCTTATTTCACAGGATAAATGCATTGGGGGCATATCTAATCACACCGGCTATGGGTTCGCATTTTGTGATGTACCTAGCAAAGATGCAAGGTTTCTCTTATTTGCGCCATTTTGTTTATGCATCGTTGTATCTTTTTTCAATTTTTTTTCTGTATTTGATTCAGAAAATAATAATGCATAGACACTGAGCATATATTAGACGGGATTATGTAAATATTGTGTTGAGATGAATTTGCCTTAGCACTATTTGCTTATATAGCTGTTTGATTCCATAATTTCCTTGTAATTGTTATGGTCTTGGCTTGAAGGAAGCTAGCTTTCTTTTGTGAATTTTTGTTCTTTTTCCCCTTTGACATGATTAATGTATCTTCAATTAGAAAAATTAAGTTAATGCGATTGCTCTGCATACTCTTGTTCCCCGCTTAAGATCCTTGGCACTGCAATGCTATAAAGTCGCTGGCCTTTGCTGTGCAATGTGTAAAATTGAATGTGATCGCACTTTTGGTCTGTGTCAGCTTATCTGCAGTGTTAACTTTTTTGTGATATTCGTGTGAAGAATGTGCTGCTGGATGTTTATGCTTGTTTACACGGATTCTTTTCTTGATTATGTGATTGAGCTTATAATGTGCAGAAAATTCAAAATCAGGGCTTCCACTTAAAGATGTAGAAAGGTGTAAATTGTTCCATAATTTCCCTCTGTTATCATTATCCATGGGAGTACTCTGATTGTAGCTATTTCTAACTGATGGTTGCTAACATTGTCAGGTTCATATTTGTCATTCATGGTTCTATATCTCTCACCAACGCATCTGGCAGGGACCACAAACTGATGGTCTGAGTATTTCACTTACCCTTATTGTCTGGATGCTTCAATGCTATATTAATCTTTTGCCTACCCAAAATGCATGTCTATTCCTTATTTTTCCATGGGGGGTTATAGAATTTTGATGTCATTTATCTTTCTTTTTTTAAGGCCGATTCTTATGCTTATCTACCTCCAAACTTTCAACATATCTTGGAGTGTGATGCATCAGCCACTCTTGTTGTCTTTGAACGAAGGTTTGCTCCCTGCAATTTGTCTATATTTGATTTTATGTTGCCTTTTATGTTTAGTTGTCAGCTTGGAGCATCTGATGTAGAAATTTTTGAGATATAGAATGACAAAATACTACTTGATCTACAGTTCCAACACCAAGGTACCTTGAAGGCCAAGATAATTGGTGCTGGTTATGATAAATTTATTCTATCTAAAAAGCATATAACTAGGATTTGACAATTCATTGTAATGTTCTTTGCTTATCACTCTTTGCTATAATACTAGTAATATTTAAAACCAATAATTTGTTTCCTGCTAGGCATGTTTCTCTAGAAAATCATATTTCTGAGCTGATTGTTGGTTCAACGGACAAGCAACCACTTCTTGAAACACCAGGAGAGGTATGCATTGTTTGGCAGGCCTTTCAAACTATTTCTTAGCATAGTGATCATCTTATGACGTTATATTATATGCTTCATTTTTTATTGTTTATAACAAGGCTCAGCGTATAGCACTGCAACTCCTGAACTTACATCATGTTATTAATATTCTAAACATTTTCTAGCGCCATAGCCACATGGAAGCTTTATCATTTGTTACTTATTAACAGGTTTTTGAGCTTAGGAAGCTTCTGCCTCAATCATTACCGTACAACTTCAACATCCATGTGAGCTTGCTTTTCTTCCTATAACTCTATATCAAAATAGTCTGGAGTCATCATTTGCAGTGGTTAAACCAAAATTGTAATTGAATATCATTATCATTATCTAGTACAAAGTATTATATTACATAGTAGTTTTTATTACTTCATAGATTTGGCAAGTAGGGATGATCAGGTTTTTTGAATTGCTGCCTTTTTCTATATTTACATTCATATACATATAAATATATGCCTAATGATTTATGTGCACATGTGTATGTATATATGTGTATATAGATAAATGTATATATATTGGTGAGTTAAACAAGTTTCTTGATTCAAACTGACTGCCATGGCGTAACACTGATACAACTTAGAACCAAAATGGAACAAATATATGGCATTAAGTACCTGAATGCTTGTACAGGAAGAGAAGAGAAGAAACTCCACGAATAGGTACCAAAAGACACTCAAAAATATTGTAACCTAAGTAAAAAAGGATATGACAGGAAAGAAAGCTTGTCAAGTTTCAGCACTCAATCACATTTCTCCAAGGTTGTTGAAGCTGGAAGAATTTTTGAGATAAGATCAGACACCTAAAAATTCTGGAAGTAGTGTCGATAATGTTTGTGTGGGATTAATGCGGTCTCTTGTCTATCTTAACACAAGCTTAGTGACATGAGACAACCCTTGATTGAGTAGATAGACAGTTTTTGCTTACCATTGTGGATTTCTGAATGAGATATTTTGGCAAGTTAACATTATATATTGCCAACGAACCCCAACTCAAATGCTATCTCCTCACTTCTGAAGGCTTGGGGATTAGGAGGTCTTGGATTTAAATCAAGATAGAGATATTAGGGACGGGGTTGGGGTATGAATAGAATTGACTATATTAAAAAGATATGTCTTACAACTTTTTGGTGATTTTGCTTCAGCATCTCTCTTGTAATTGTCCAATCATGGGAATACAGGAATAATTAGTTTAATTCCACTACTCATTCCTGATTTTTTAATGGAGTCACTTTGTGTTGTTAACAATATATAATTTCTTACTAATGTATCTGTCTAAATTCTGCACCATCATTTGCATTTCAAAGTGTCAATTCCTATTTAAGCTTTGTTGTTGGGTTTAATTTCTCCTGTAAGACGAATGCGTTTTGCATCATTGCAAAAAATTGGGCCATAGTCGTACTGATCATTTTCTTGAAGTTTAGATATGATTTTTTTTTTTTTTTTGCGCTTTCTAACAAGTATTCTGTCAATCTGATCCTTGAAGATAATGGATTTTCGGCCTGGGGAATTCCTCAATGTGAAGGTATGATCTCTTTTTAGCTGATTGAAGCTGCTTTGATTCCTTCAAATTCTGTGTGCAGGTTCTTTCAGATAGTTTCTTAAAGCCAATAGCTAAACTGTGATGATTCTGCAGATGAATTTGGTTTTTTCAAAGAATTGGGAGTCTCTCAATATGTTTAATTTTCAAGATGCTCTAATTTTCTTAAAGCTTCCCATAGTTCCAAAAACGACAGAAATGATTTTCTTTTATTTTTTTGAAAGAAAGTAAAAGATGCTATTCTAGTACATTTTATGAAACATACCATTTTGAATTTCTTCAGCATGCTATCCTGATTGTGTCCTTGAATTGAGTTTTGCAATATATTTCTCACCTCATGACAGGAAGTCCATTATAATCAGCACGGTTTGTTGCTACTAGAGGGTCAAGGTATCTATCGTTTGGGTGACAACTGGTAAGGCTTGGGATTCCATATTTCTAACCATCTTTTTTTACTGTAAGATCCAAGATTATTGTTCACTGTTATTAGTCATCCAAGTGCTTATATGAAGATCATGGAATCTGTAAACTTGATATAGCCAAAAAGTGCTGCAGTCTCAATAATCATCTAAAATTGTTTCTGTTGTTATTTCATTCACTATTGTTTCAATGAAGCTTATTGTACAATTTCAGGTACCCAGTACAAGCTGGTGATGTCATCTGGATGGCTCCTTTCGTGCCTCAATGGTAAGGAAGATGGAATATGTTTTTTTTTTTCTCTCTCTCTCTCTGTTTCTTAACCTAGTATAGTGTAATTGAGGATGGAGTATTTCCTTTGGGGTGATGCATTTGTTTACTTGTTTTTCAGGTATGCTGCCCTGGGGAATACCAGGTCACGGTATTTGCTCTACAAAGATGTAAACAGGAATCCATTGCTGCAGTTTTAGCACCTATCGGTATTGGTGTCGATGGTGACGATGATGGTAACGACGACGACGACGACGATGATGATGACAATGTATTTGGGAATTGATACGAACATGTTGTAACAATAACCCTTGTCTTATTTACCATAAAATCAATGAGCATCACCTCACAAGACTTGTTTCTCGACGAAGACGAACTTACTACACACAAACACGAGTACTATACTACAGCATATCTGGTACGTGCATGTCTATATACATACATACATACAACATTTATTTAGTTGGCTATCCAATCACTTTCTTACTTGAAAACCATAAATCCTGAGGATGGACAGCACTGCCTCCTCCATTCTCATGGAGTGGTGATACCTGCATAAAAGAAGCCAGAACGTTCTTAACCCATGGATCAGGACAAAAACGCACGCATAGCAGGGAGTAGTGGGAAAGAAATTAAGAGAGCTTACTTCCACACTTGTAATGACGAGGAACTCTTCGACCACAGCCTTGGATGATTTTAATGTAACGGTTGACATCAATTAGGGGAGCTCGCTCGGGTGTGACTTCAGGGCACACACACTCAACATGGCTAACTCTTATACGCTCGCAACACTCGGGAGAAGGAGGCGTTCCATGCAACAATGGCTTGCAAGCATTAAGCCCAAGCCATCTCTCCTCCTTGCACTCCGCTGGAGATGGGGCTGCATTACCCCCCTCCAACTCCCACACGCCCACGACCATCACAAGAAGCCACACAAGAAAAGCTGATTGCTTCGTTTTCATTGCTTTCCTGCTCAATCCCAACACAGCCTCTAACCTATTTATAAGTAAACTCGTCAACGAGAAGTGGAATTAATAAGTTTGGGAGTAATGATTGGGGTGAAGAATAGAAAATATATTTAAAAAAAATCGAGGGTTGCTTACTATATATAAATATCTAGCTACCATACCTTCATGTAGATCCTTCATCTTCACTTTCCAGGAAACTCTCCAATACTCGATATTACTCTTGACATTCGAGAAAAGCTACAAGAAAATGAATAATATAGAATAATTACAGCATTGACAGACACATTCCAGGGTAGACCAAGACTGGAAGTTGATAATGTTTATATATCCTATGTATGGTGTCAAAACCAAAATAATTGTAAAAATTAATACGTATGCTTCTTTTTGAGTCAAAAGAAAAAATAATTAATAACGTTCACTTCACTTGTTATCGATATTCATATCCATTGAATATATCAGGAGATATATTCCTCCGTAGCCAACAATCACGGTCCTTCGTACTTAACAGGCACAACCTTGTACTTTAAAGAATATATTCTTTTACGTCTATAAATATGCATAATATCTCTCCACGTCAATAAATATAGAAATTCAATGCAAATATCTTAAAATATCCTAAATATCTATGAATAAAATCCTTCTATTCTCTCCATCTATCCCCTTATTTTCTTTCACTCCTCCTTCATTTACAACATGTTATCAGTACGAAAACCTCTTTTTTTGTCTAAAAATATCTGCACCACAAAGATTTTTTCTTATAAAAAATATCTACAAGCAAAAGCTCTCGAAGAAAATCAAATGAGAGAAAATGAAGATCTCTTACACAAAATCAAGTTATCTTCGTGTGATTCAAGAAAAAAAAAAGAGATAAGTATTTTTATCGTTTATTCATGTATATATTTATTATAACTATAATTTTTTAGTTATTTTTATTTATTATGACTGTGAATTTTTTTTTAAAGTTGATGTTGGTACATAATATTATATTATCCCCTCATAAATTGGTTAGTGATCATGTACCAAGTAAAATCATCTATGAAATTTATATGTGCGATAGATAATAGATAATATTATTATCCATCATATCGCACAAAGATGTATCATCAAAGAAACATATAAATTAGGCAATGTTCTAACATCGAGGAGGAGAAAAGATAAATAGTTGGAGAATAAATATCATGACAAGTTATCATTATTACGATCCTCATTATAATTTATAAACTTAAAGTTTATAAGATAACTCATTGATAAATATTATTATCAGATGAATTTACTGATCTTATAATAATTGAGTTCCAGCTATATTGGAGACAATTGTCATGCTTCGTACCCTACTCCAGGGATAAACATCCTCGTCACGAGATCTTGAGAATAACAATTACGGTGTTATCCCCAAAACTCGTAAGGTTTTAAAAATAAAATCAATAAAAACACAGCAGAAACAAAAAATGTAGGGTAAGTTCTGAATCGCAAATAAGATTTTAAAAAATTTTCAATATGGGTTCTTAATCAGGACTAAACCAGAAATCACAAAGTTTCTGTTTAACAAAATTTCACTTGTCACAGTTTTATATATTTGACAGTATAACTAAACAAAACTTGTATCATCTTTCACAAACAACAAAAACTAACCATAAATACAGCCCAACACAATGTTTCAAAACAAGTCTATGTAGTCCGAAAGGTCTAAAGCACTAGAAAACCATATATAAACAAGATATAAATCACAAGAAATAAAAATAAATAAAAATACATGTTCGGTTTTTCGGTATACATTTCAAATCAAAAGTCTGATCAAACCCATCAGTGACTAGCGGGATTAGATGCTAAGTTACGAGAGGAAGACGGTTGAGAACCTGAGCCTACAATACCGTCTGGACAGCACTAAACAATGTTAGTTAAATATCCAGGTGAGTTGTTTTAGGAACCAAATTAACGAGATCGTGATAAAAACAAAATATTACATCATAAATAGAAATCTAAATTTAAACTCAGAAGAAATCTCCAAGACAAACATACATAAATAGGACATATCTCAAAATTCACTCAAAACCAATATTTAAACACAAGCAGTGGTGAACTAAAATCATAAAGCATCTTTTTTAAAAAAAACAATTGGGCTGGAAAGTCAGCTACCAAAGTACCTATTCTACTCCTAATTAAGGGGTAGTCAAGGCCCACCAATGTATATTTCTTGTTATTTCCTTTCTTAAAATATAGCTCACACTAGTGTTGCCGAAGACTAGATCAACACACTGCTACTCCATGTTGATCAACATGTCAACTTTCTTTGACCTGGCTCAATGACATTATCTCCCCTCTCTTGGGATGCTAAAGAGTCACACAAGATCCATCGATTATAATCAGGTATCACTCAACAGTGCACTGTCTACTCATATTTCACAGGGAATAGATTAGCAAAAATTTCATAGTGAAGCATAACTCTTGAAATAGTTATAAAATATTATATCTTAAACCTCATGCATCCCAGTGCATATAAAACAAAACCTACATCTTTGTGTAAAATCATATAAAGACAAACTAGAATTTTCAATCAAGTCATAGTGATTTGTCAAAATATCAAGCTCGATTTATCAATATTTCTCTTTTTTTTAAGAAAATCACACATTTTGAACATGCATATTTAAAACCAAACAGTAAAATGTGAGGTCCCCACTCACCTTCAAATAGTCACAGCAAGAAAATAGAATCCAACACAGCAAACAAAGCTCAGTAGATCCACCAAAATGTCCACATCCTGCATACACAAATCACAAGCCTGTATAAACATGTCAAGCATGCAATCACTATATTTTTCATCCAAATGGCATAACAATATGCTAAGGTACTAACACCCACATACTTGGGTAGTTAATTACTTGGGTCCCAAATTACATGTTTAATTTGATAGTATTACATAGAATATTGTAATTTATTATTTTTATGAGAAAATATATTTAGTCAATTTATTTGTAAGCTTATAACTCATAAACCGTGTGTCAGATCAAGAAACTAACGACACCATCGTGTTCAGAACGTCGAAAATACCTAACGGGCAAATTTTTGATTTTTCAGAAAATCGACGGCGCGTGGCAGTCCGATAGTGGCGAATGGTGGCCTGTGGCGGCGACAAACCCAGAAACCCACCTGCACAAAAACTCAATGATTTTTAACATGCTATATGTCAAAAGAAAGCTCTCGACGAGAGAAAATCAACCATGCTATTCGTTTTTCAATAGCTCATTGGAGTCGGCCAGAAAAAGCAATTTTTCGAAGACGAAATCGCACCCTTCTTGAACTTCTGCAGCTCGTTTCGCAGCTCCAATGCTAACGAAACTTACACCAAAAGATTGCTGCCGAGAAGAGGAACAAAATGTGACCAACGGTGAGATGAATGGTTGCCGGAGGAGGGAGATCAATCTTCACAAAGGAGGTGGAAAGTTTGCACAGGGGAGAAGGGAAAACCAGGGAAAAAAGGAAGAAGAAAGGAAAGAGAAAAAAAAAAGAAAAATATTGGACTTATATGTGTTGTGTGATAGTATCATTTGTAACAAGATGCATCTTTTGGGCCCTGTGGTTAAAAGCCCAACTGAGCGTTGCAGTTGTGATCATCACGTGCACATACACGTCCAGGCCCGCTGGGCTTAGGGTCTGGGGGCCGGATCGTGACAAATGGTAGCGGAGCCGATCTCGTTCCCTCTTCCGGGTGGACTTGGGCCTTGTTGTGTGTTCACATTTGGGCCCGTGAGTTTGGGCCCACGTCAGTTACGTTTGGCTCCCCTCGTGAGGACACGAGGTCTATAAGGATGGGAGATTGTGAGACCCAGCCCGTAAGGGGGGGCCAGGTTACTCAATCCCACATCGGAAAGGAGCGGGGGAGGTTTTGGGCTTATATGTGTTGTGTGATGGTATCATTTGTAACAAGATGCATCTTTTGGGCCATGTGATTAAAAGCCCAACTGAGCGTTGCAGTTATGACCCATCACGCGCACATACACGTCCAGGCTCGCTGGGCCGAGAGTCTGGGGGCCGGGTCGTGACAGTTTCACTAACTTCTTTTTTTTTCCCCGACACCAAAACGACGTCGTTTAATGTATACTTATATTAAATTATTAATAATTAATTAATTAAGTATTAAATTATTATTAATTAATTGATTAATTATTAAATTGATCATAAAATACTTATAAACTTTAGAAATTCATAATAAATGGTATACTTACTCAAAAATTATGAAATTTACACCACAAATTTAGAAAAAATGAGATCTTTCCAATGAACTAAGAAATATTTTTTTTAATAACAAATATTTAATTAAAAATAAAATATTATTCGGGATAATATAAAATAATATTTTCAAATCATAAAAATCAAATCAATCCAATAATTTTTTAAATTTTATACTGAAATTTTACTATGCCACTCTAGATCCAAATTCAATTTGAATCAAATATTATAAAATAAAAGTAGTTACTAAATTACCCTCCCATATAACATTACACATGGCACCAAAAAAATCGGGGATTTACAACAATATTATATATAAATTTAGTACATATTTGGAATGTAAGTTACCAATTGGTTCAAAAGATAGTAAATTCTCATAAAAGAAGCAAATATTTATGATGGTTTGAAAGAGAATAAATTTGAAATATTCCATTGATATTATGAATTTCTGAAATAGATTCCGATAAATTATGTCATTGTGATAAAAAAAGATAAAACCGAGATAAAATGTCAACAATATACTTATATATGATTTAGAGCTCTACATTATGAGGATCTTGATTAAACTTTATGAATGAGTATAAACTATAAATAATTGATCAATCTATAAAGACGTTTATGACTAATTTGTAACATGAGTATTGTTGGACTTATGATCCATATACTAATTTGTGTGAAAATGATGACTTGTAAATTGATAGTTGTGTGAAAATGAGATAAATCATATTATAATAAAAATGGCTTATCGCACAAGTTTTCATACAAATGATTATTTTGAAGAGAAATATCTCATTATGATGGTGGATGAATAATGTTGTATTATTTGATAAATCTGACAGTGAATAAATATTTTAAATACGTCTTATATATGAAAATCCAATATGGATATATATTACAAAAGACAATGATTGAATTTCCTGGGAAGTTATATTATATCAAACTAAATGAAGTTTATATTTATTAAAGCAATCACAATGTATGTATTTTTATAAAAAGATTCGGATCTAAATTTGGTATGGCTGCTAATAATCATGAAAAGATGAAATTATTGAAACTCTTGTTGAGTAATCAAAAACTGTGAATTATATAAAGACTATTTTATTTGAGTTTTTATAAATTAGTAATGTTCGATAAATGTGCTATGAAAATTTAGGAATAAAGTAATATTATCTTACTGTGATATTATATATAAATCTCGATAATAAATAGAATCAAGACTTCTGTTTGGCAAAATAGCTATATATATGTGACCATATCACATATCGGATGATAATAACATTTGAGATGTTAGTCGATTTCAAAATGATGATATCATCAAGTATAGTAAAAAGTATGCATTGCACTTTTTTTTCCTTCATCAAGATTTTTTCCCACTGTGTTTTTTTTACAAGGCAATACTTTAATTACATACTTATATATATCCAAGAAAAGTTTATTTAAGAGATTGATATGATAACTGAAACAGAAGAATATGAATTGTACTCTTTTTTTCTTAGCCAAGTTTTTTTCCCATTGAGTGTTCTTAGGTAAGGTCTATAATAAGACAGTATTCCAATAATATATTCTCAAATTAAGAATGATGAACTCTTTTTCCTTGGTTAGGATTTTTTCCCATGGAGTTTTTCCTAGTAAGGTTTTAACAAGGCATTTAGTCATATAATAAATAGACTTTAAAAGGGAGAGTATTATGAAATTGAATATCTAATTTAATGGATATTCAAGGGGGAGTGTTATGGATATGATGAATATTCATTGAATATATCAAGAGATACATCCCTCCGTAGCCAACAATCACGGTCTTTTGTACCTAACAGACACAATCTTGTACTTGAAATGATATGTTCTTTCACGTCTATAAATATAGAAATTCTGTAATGCAGATATTCTCAAGTATCCTGAATATATATGAATAAGATTCTTATATTCTCTCTCTATATTTATGTATATTTATCCCCTTATTTTCTTTTTGTACTCCTTCATTTACAACACAATAATATTTTGCAGTCTCCAAAATAGACATACATAATTAATTGGAAGAAATCAAATGGATTGGATCATCGGGATAATATATATACATATTCGAAAGAAATCAAATGGATAGCATCATCAGGATTGTCGGCGTGACATAAAAGTTAAATGAAAGTTAATTTATTTGTTCTTTCAGATATTCTTTGTTTATGAATTGATTTTTATTTTAAAAAAATATCTCAATCTACAATCAAATTATATGATCTACAGTAATTTTATCATAAATAATTTATTTGATTAATTAAATAAAAATAAAATCTTTCTTTACATTCAATTGAGTTTAGTATTATTATTAATATAGAGTTTTTGGTTGGTAGGATTGAATTCTAATTTCATCAATTTCAATAATTATTTATATTTTAAAAATTAAAATTATATAATAATAATATTATAAATAAATTATTTTAAATTAAAAATAATCTTTGCTTTATATTTTATTTTAATCTCGACAATTTCATCAATCAAACACATCACATATATAAATCTAATTCTAAATTTGGTGACTAATGTTATGGGATTAAAAATAACTCTTCTCTAATTAATTTATTCTCTTGAAATTCTTGATCATTTTATCCAAATTAATTGTGAGCTTTATGATTATGCAATTTTGATAAAATCGTAGCTCTTACCCTTAATTAAATTGAAAGAGTAGATTAGGGGAGTTGTAGCAATCGGATCGCCGATCCTGAATCCACCATACCACTCTAGTCTATTATCAGAGCAACAACAGAGCAGATCAAAAAGAAGTGGGGAGAGCTTTTGAAACCAAGCGTACATTTCAAGAACCCCACTTACAGGGGACTTTCTCTGTGTTAAACCCTCGTAGGAAGAAGATATGCAGAAACTGGGTGATTTCAAGCTGCCCCATTTCTTCAATTACCCACCTTACTTCACGTATGCCTCATATCGTTTTTTTGTGGGTTTTGTTTACGACTAAGCTTCTGTTGTAAATTCTGAGAGCGTAGAATTTAATTGGTTAGTATTTTTTTTTTCTGGGGTTTTTAGTTTGCAGCCGGTGAGGGACACACGAGAGAAGCAGGTTCAGCTTTGGAAGGAACTTATTCTCGATTACTGTCGAACGCAGAACATATTTACGATTGCCCTTGAACAAGACTTCCCTCTCTTCTCAAACCCCGTCATTGAAAGTGAGTAAATCTTCGTTCTCGCAGTGTTCTTTTGATTTTATGCGATCAGCACTATAAAATTTGTCTGATCCACTTGGGGAAGCCATTCTATTAGGAATTTGTTAAGACATTCAATGATTAAGGACTTTGAATTGTGATGTAGGGTCTCTAAGCCACGAAGCTAGGGCAGCGTTTCTGTCAGCGTTAGTTTCTGAAGGTCGGTCTCCTTCTTCGTGACTTTGCCATTTCACCTTTGTTTGAATCTGATCATCGAATGGTTTAACATAAAGTGTTTGATTAGTTATATTTGTATCCCAACCTGCACAGGTCGTGCAGAATGGATAGATAAAGGGCATAGGAAATGCCTTATTCTCTGGCACCGGATTCAAGAATGGGCTGACATTATTTTGAGTTTTGTGAGTTTATTTTGATTCTCATGTTTCACTTATGATATGGGATTTGTTGATTTCCTATCATTTAATAATTTTCATACCAAATTAGGTGAAGGATAACGGGTTGGAGGATGGCGTCATGACTGTTGAGGAAATACGATCAGGGATTGAATCTCGGGGAACTGGTAATTGTTTGAATTGAATATACAAAGTGGTTTCTGAGATTAGAATCAACGCATTGCTTCAGATGCATTTTGCATACCATTCTGGCGTTAATATTCAGGGCCTCTAGACTTGGGTTCATCTCGTACCTTTGCTTGCAATTTATCAGTATAGCACTGGAGAAGAATTTTTTACGGACATGATTTGTTATGAAGAGTTTGATTGGGGCAAAAATAATTTAAGAATGGTTAACTGTATATTGTTGCTTGACGTCAGTTCATTACTGTTGAGAATTCTAGATTTATGTGGCTTGATTAGTCACTCTGCCAGAACTAATTAAAATTAATCTCTGCTAAAAACTCAGAGCTTCATGGGATAGATCGTACAATCTTGATGCGAGCATTAAAACTGCTAGAACACAAAGGGAAGCTTGCAATCTTCAAGGGAACTTCTGCTGATGATGAAGGTGTCAAATTCTCGGTGTAATCTTCAACTGTTGAGCTTGTCATTTTCAGATTATTTTCTGAACATTGGCAGTTATATGGTCTTCACATGAATTCCCAGTTAATCACTTTTTTTAACACAAAAACATTGTAGTATAACCAAGCGTTTCTTCACCTCATTTACAGTTGGTTCATTGTTGTATAATTCCATAAATTTTAAGATTATCAGCTGATCGTTGATGCATAATCACATCACAATGCTTTTTCCATATTCATATTAAGAGAGAGCTCTGGTGCTGGCTGGTCGGCCACTTTATGCTGTTTAATCAGTTGTGCAGGTGCTTGATTGTCTTGTGAAAGTTTGGTAAATTGCATTACTTTACCTCAATATCAACGTTTTGGTTAACTACAGAATTCTTTCCTATGGGTTTGATGTGTATCTACGGGATAAGATGATAAATTAGTTTGGACACGAGGTCTTCAAGAAAGTTCAAAATTATCCCACATTCAAAGTTAGAAAACTTTCTTGCACTACAAGACAACGTAACTTTTTGTTTCAAAAGCCCTCCTCCCCTAGTCTCACTTTGTTCAACCAAGATGGTAGTTATGAGTTGTTGTCCTTTACCTAATCTGAAGGGGAAGGTAAAGAATATTAATCAATGATGCAATTTATAGTCATCGAGATATTTCGAAAATAGGTTTCGGATTTAATAATAATAATATAATATAGGATGTCAGATGAATGATACTGTAATAATTTGATTTTGAGTAGGTGGTGTTACGCGTAATTATTTTCTAGGACTCCAGTCTTTTTATTTAATAAAAATAGGGATACAGCATTGGGAAGCTGTTATCTTTTCGTTATTTTTTTAATAAATTTCCTATAGAATCAAATTTATTTTAAGTATTGGAATTTTAGTTAACCTTTTGTAGAAATTAACTCATATTATAATTAATTAAAATAATTAAAAAGTTAAATTGATTGTAGAAAAAGGCACATCTCATATTAATTTTAGTTAAAATATGTAAGAGACCTTTTGTAGAAATTAACTCATATTATAATTAATTAAATTGATTGTAGACAAAAACACGTCTCAAGCACTCAAATCATCATTGTATTATCATTTGCTGTTATACTGATACATTTATGCTTAGCTATATTTAATAGTAATATATATATTTAATCAAATTTAATAGTAATGTATGCTTAGCTATGATCGTGTATGACAGAAAAAATACGTATAAAAATTGATCATAGAACAATTTAATATTCAATTTGATCCTACAAAATGTGATTAGCCTGTGACCAACCTAATGTTTCCGGTTGGCATTGGACCCTAAGCCAAATATATATAATGCGATGCCATGTGGAATGAAGTCAACGGGGGACATTGTAATAATGTTTGCAATAACTGAAATTTGAAGAATATATATAATAAGCCAAACAAACAAACAAGGACATGTGATTCTTTGGAGAATCACTTAATTTTTTAATTACCGTAACATTATGGCTGGAATTGGTCATATTCGGAATTTACCGATTAGTTTGAATTTTGATTTTAGATATAGAATAAATAATAGATAATCGATAAATTAGGATACTCAAATTATAAAATCTTACTAAAATACTCTTCATAATAAAAAGAATTGTAAGGCAAAACTAATATTGTTTACTTAAATAAATAAATTAAGGTTAGAATAGAAGATTCAATTTGCCATCTGGAATATTCCAAAAGCACAGCCGCTTCCCTTCAAGTCTTCAACACACGTGCCATTCATCTTTCCTATTTTAACGCGTTGGCCCGCCCAACGTAGCCGTTTCCGATTTGGCCACCATATATATGAAAAAAAAAGGAATTGTCTTTGGAAGAGGGGGACTATATAACCAGCCCCAACTAACTGGTGATCACGCTCTTTAGCTCCCAATCTCTTCCTTTTTCCCCTGCAAATTTCCGTTTTTCTTGTTCGAGGGGTTTTTTCTCACGAGGTTTTGTTAGTCGCGTTTGTTCCACTCAATTTGCTGGTCCTGACCTTACCGTTTTCTCGATCAAGGTTTTCATTCAATCGTCACTTTTGAGTTTTGTCGTTCGCTGGTTTGTTGCTTTCTGTTTTGTTTGTTTTGGAGATTTTGTGGTTCTCCTTTTGTTTTATTTTGCGTCATGGGTTCGGTATGATTTCGTTGATTTTGGTTTTTCTTCTTCTTTTTTTGCTGGGTTCCTGGGGAACTGGATAACATGAATGGAATTGGGAAAAGACTTTTAGGTGTTGTAAGATTGGGCTTCTTTAGTATTGGTCGGGACTTAATATGTTTAGAGTTTTTTAAAGATGATTGGCGTTATTAAGTTGTTCTTTTTTCTAAAGGCAGTCACTTGAATATTTGTTAATTTTGTTTCTTTATAAGCTTATTTTTCGGCTGAATTGTTATATAAAGTTGCATATATTAGAAATTCGTTCGTATTGGATGATTATGACTGCGTTACTGAATTCCTATTGTGTGTTGTCTTTTGCACATTTTGTTTTATTTTGGAAATTGCAAGGTTAAAAGTCAGGATGATTTCAGGAAGGATTGTGCCAGTGAAGGCTAGGTTCTCTGTCTAGTGCCGGGTTCCTTGCCTACTTCTTGGTTGGTAAATGGGCTGCTTTAGTTCTAAAGTGGCAAGACAATTCCCTGGACATGAGGACCCGGTTGCCCTTGCTTCGCAGACAGCTTGTAAGTTGTCCTTTTGTTTTCGCTATTTCATTGGTATTGCATGGTTCAGATAATTGTTTCTTTGCGACCCTGGATTTTATTACTGGTGGCTGTTTATGTGCCTGACCCAAAATGGAGGTTTACAGAAGTTGATAATCTTCCAAACTTATGATCTTGTCATAAAGGTTTATGGGTTTTTGATCCTTGGATATGGTTTCTTTCTATCCGCTTCTTTTTATCCTCTCCACTCTATTTCCACCCCAGTTGGTGTTGTTGAAAAAAAAATAATTTTTGTCAGAGGGGATAAGATTTTCTGTGATGTGCTTCAAAGGAGAAGGAAAAAACAAAATCATAAACGGTGATAGTGTTTAGCTCCTTGTTTCTGTTGCCTAATCAGTCATTCCTGTACTATTCTTATCATGCTTTTGTCGGATACATCCTGTTCTATGCTATTAACTTCTTGAAACTTATTGGGCTCATGTATTTTCTGTTGTATAAACGTTGCTTGGTTAGTTTAATTGTATTATGCTTCTGTTATCACTTGATACCAATTTATTTGCCAATTTGTTTCAATCATAACTGAGAATCTTAATTTGATATTAGGCGTGTCTAGATAATATTAATACGATTTTGGCTCTTTTTTCTCATTACTCTAGTTCCGGTGCAGCAAAATGTGTATTAAACAGCATATGCATGAGCCTCTGCAAGGATTGAATTTTTTTATCGTCAATGACCCGTATGTTCCTTTTGTTGTCTGTTTCCCAGTCAGTGTCAGTGAAGTTGAAGCACTTTTTGAACTATTCAAGAGCATCAGTAGCTCTGTGATTGATGACGGACTAATAAACAAGGTACAGTATAACACCGTTTCCAAGGTGGACCTTTTTCTTTTATTCATATTGTTCTTTTTTTCATGAACCACTTGATTATAACCTCAACATGGGACCAAATATCAAAGATTACATCTACTTCTAGAAAATTTTGACTATTTGCAGATGTTGGTTTAAACTGATTGTTTAAATTTTTTTTTGTGTAGGAAGAATTTCAGTTGGCTCTTTTCAAGAATAAAAAGAAAGAAAATCTTTTTGCCAACAGGGTATGGCTACTCTTTGATTCTCTTTGTGATTAAAATGGAAAGAGAAAACAACATCATGTAATGTCTTACCAACTTGTAGTAGTTTTTGGTTCCAACTGCACCTTCTAACTGTATAATTTGTGTTGGAGCTGGATAGACTGTCTGTTTTGTCTTAGTTTTACTTGTTAATGCATGAGTTAGAAGAACCATTTATGTAGGATATGGTCAGGGGTTATTCTTCTGTCAAGAACTTAATTTTTGTTGTTATTAACTTTATGTAACACAATTTGTTCTCATTACCCTTTTCCTTAAGATAAATTAATCTTGAATGCAGATCTTTGATATGTTCGATGCTAAGCACAAGGGGGTAATTGATTTTGGTGACTTTGTCCGATCCCTCAATGTCTTTCATCCAAATGCGTCACAAGAAGACAAGATAGATTGTATGTTAGTCTAGAGTTCCAGAGTTCTCATTGTTTATGGTACTCTGCGTAATTGCTGCATTTTCCTTGCAGTGCTCATTCACTTATTTGTTATGTTTCAAATTGCCTGCAGTCTCATTTAAGCTTTATGATCTGGAGAATACAGGATTTATTGAGCGCCAAGAGGTATGGAATCTTTTGAAACAGATTTGAATATGCAATTATAATCTGCAGTCTCATTTTCCTTTTATTCATAAACTTACAGTTGCCAGTTATAAAATGCAATTGTAATCATCTAGCCCATATAGCCTGAAATAAAAGTCATAGGCAAGTGTGTTTGGTACCAGCTTCATATTGGAACCTCTGAAGCTCAAAATATACAACAATATAACAAAAGCTTAATAAGTTGCCAGATTTATTTAGGGTTACAATGCTGTTGTTTTGATTGTGGCAGGTTAAGCAGATGCTGATTGCACTCCTTTGTGAATCTGAAATGAAGTTGGCTGATGAGACAGTTGAGATAATTCTTGATAAGGTGCGCAAAATATTTACAGTCTATTTACATTAATATCTTTTTTGTGAGCTTGGAGGGTTCAAGCTCTTAATTTGTTCCCATGATGACCAGCATGCTGTTAGTTTAAGCACTCTCAACTCGGTGAATATAACAATACCATAGAGAATAGTAGTATATAGAACTCAGCAGTGGCATTTAATAGTCAATTAGTGTAAGCATTATCGTATTGTTTAACAATGTAGAGCCTGTTACGATGTTTGATTGAGTTGACAGTGTATTTGGAACAACGTTTGATTCATGGTATCTATTTTCTTGGGTTGCATCCAAAAATTTGCTGTGCAATTGGAAATGCGGTGTTTTTGACCAGAGTTTTTTCTTCCAGACTTTCTTGGAAGCTGATGTGAACAGGGATGGGAAGATAGACAGTTCGGAGTGGCGGGACTTTGTGTCTAAAAATCCATCCTTGTTAAAAATCATGACTCTTCCCTACTTGAGGTATAAAGCAATATAAAATTTTAGCATCCGTTTATTTAGTAAGCATCTCTCTTATATGGCTTCTGAAATGTATGCACGCAGGGACATCACTACAACGTTTCCAAGTTTCGTTTTCAACTCTGAGGTAGATGAGATTGCTACGTAGAGGGGAAGGAAGGAAGGACGGACGGACGGACATATAATATAAGAATAGCTTAGGATAAAGAAGTAGCTAGCTTTTGATTTTTCATCTGCCGAATTGGCTGTGAAAATTATTCGAGTTCTCAGTTAAATGTGAAGAACCACTGGTTTGCTGTAATTAGCCTTCGTTTGGTGATCGGTGGCTTGTGGGCTTGAAGAAACTTTTGAGGTTTTAAACTCATTCTCTATCTCATGCCTGTGTTGCTATCCCGTAATCTCCATCTACTGTCATGAGGTTGAGTTGGTTTTGGAGTGTAATGGTATGAAAATCATATTTGTAGAGTTTTTTTAACCAAATGCCTTCTTCCTAAAGGCGAGTGCTTGTTTAGGAGTGAGGGAAATAGCCATGAACATATAGCCAAGGTTTCTACTTGCTTTTTTACATTGTTAATATTAAACGAAGATGGAGACAAAAATCGGGACAAAGTTAGAAAAGGTTTAATCGATTAACTACGATTAATTAATTTACGAAGCTTATTCTGACAAAAGAGCCATGTTCTGGCTCTCTCCCGCAGACGCGCAATCTCCATCATTGTAATCCCAGCTTTTAAACCTAGCATCTGCTAGGTAAATGTTTCCTATGAATTTCGCATCAAATTCCAAAGTGGCGTCTTCATCCTCCGGTCAGCTTTTATCTCGTTTCTTGGTTACAATTATTTTCTGGGGTTTCACCACGCCTTTTTTGTCTCATCGTATTGCTTTTCAGTTTTCACCAGCTGGGTTTTTGGTCATTCTTGGTGTTCCCGTGATCTTGAAACAGACGATTCATTTCAGCTTTTTTTTCAGTGAATTTCCTCCATTTGTTGGTTCAAGAGTGAAAAACCGATTATGGGCTTGGTTTTGACGAGAGCAAATCCACTTCGTCGTCCTTCAGCCATTCAAAAGAGTACATTTCTGGTTTCAGGACTCGGTAGCGAATTTTGCAGCGGAAGAAAATTTCCCGTGAAAATTCTACTGGCATCTGGTTTTTCTAAAACTACCCAGGGTTCCTCTTCTGCTGATGCTGCTCTTTTGCGAAAGCTTGAGGTTGCTTTGAAGGGTCATCAAGTAAACGAAGCTTGGGTGATTTTTAATGACTTCAAAAACTTGTATGGCTTCCCTACAAGCTCTGTTATATGTAAGTTTATCACTGTGCTGTCCTACTCTTTTGACCGGCACTGGTTGGAAAAAGCTTGTAACTTGGTCTTGATTATTGCAAAAGAAAAACCAGCTTTGCTTCAGCCTGAAACATTAAGTAAGCTAGCACTTCCCGTAGCAAGAGCGCAGAAGCCTGTTCCTGCATCTATGATCCTCCGACTGATGGTTGAGAAGCAGAGTATACCCTCAGTGGATGCATTGTGGTTGGTTTTTTTGCATTTGGTGAAGTCGAAAATTGGTGCATACCTTGCATCCAATTTCTTGGTTCAGATGTGTGATTGTATTTTAAGCTCAAGTGTGAGAGGAAGTCATATTACGAACCTGGTGAAGCCTGATACCGTGATCTTCAACCTTGTTCTTGATGCCTGTGTGAGGTTCAAATCATCTCTGAAAGGCCAACAGTTGGTGGAAATGATGGCAGAGACAGGTGTGATCGCTGATGCACATTCAATTATTCTCATTGCTCAGATTTATCAAATGAATGGTCAAAGAGATGATGTAAAAAAATTAAAAGGTCATATAGATCAGGTTCCTTCTTTTTTTCACTATCATTATCGGCAATTCTATGATAGTTTGTTGAGCTTGCACTTCAAGTTTGATGACATTGATGCTGCTGTTGAGCTTGTGTTAGATATGCTACAATCTCAGGTTTCTGATCCCCATGTAAACCTCAGAAAGGACACACAAAAGTCTTACTTTGTCCCCATTGGGTCTCAGAATCTCAAATCTGGGCTGAAGTTAAAAATAATGCCAGAGATGCTGCAAAAGGACACTGTCCTCAAACTGGTACATAAAGAAGAGCTTGTAGCTCATAGGAATGGGAAGCTAGTTCTTACTAACAAAGGCCTGGCAAAGCTCATCAATGGGTTTAAGAGACATGCGAGGGTTACTGAGCTTTCAAAACTCTTAGTTTGCATTCAAAAGGATGGTTGTAGACGACATGGATCCACTCTATGTTCAGATGTCGTTGATGCCTGCATTTATTTGGGATGGCTGGAAATGGCTCATGACATCTTGGACGACATGGAAACTTCTGGGGCTCCCTTGAGATCGATTTCATACTCTACTTTACTAACAGCCTATTATACTAGAGGAATGTTGAAAGAAGCAAATGCTTTGCTACGCCAAATGAGGAGAGCTGGTATGGTTGTAGATATGTCAGATAAGATGATAGCTTCCAAATCTTTACCAGATGTGTCATGTGCTATTAATAAATCAGACCTGGCAGACAGTTTAATTCAAAACATGGAAGATGATATGGGCGCGATTCCTCCATTGTTATATGAGATAAATTCTTCTATTCACTTTTTCTGCAAGGCCAAAATGATGGAGGACGCTCTGAAATCTTACAGAAGAATGGAAGACAAGAAAGTACAACCAACAGTGCAAACTTTTGCCTATCTGGTAAGTGGGTATTCTTCGTCGGAAATGTATAGGGATATTACGATATTGTGGGGGGATATCAAAAGGAACATTGAGAACCAGGGGTTAGTGGTGAGCAGGGATCTGTATGAACTCATGTTACTGAACTTTCTCCGGGGTGGTTACTTTGAAAGAGTGATGGAGGTTATTGGTCATATGAAAGAGCATAATCTGTACACTGACAAGTGGATGTATAAAAGTGAGTTCTTGAAGCTTCATAAGAATCTATACAAGAGCTTGAAAGCATCTGAGGCAAGAACAGAAGCTCAAAGCAAGAGGCTTGAGTATGTTCAAACGTTTAGGAGATGGGTTGGAATAGATTGAACTTTTTTTATTGAAAATCATCAATTCCATGTCTTATTTATAGGATTTGGCTGACGAACCAGATTCTTTGGCTTGCAATATAGTTAAGAAATGGGAAAAGGATTGTACAACGAAAAATATTAGTCAAATACCTAAGCAGCATCTTAACCACTCATTTAAATCAGACATCTCAAATTTAATATTATCCGTGGATAAAAAATTTATCAATTCAATAATTAATTAACAAAAGTACTTCTTATAATTAATAATATTATTAAATAATAAACGATCATACTGAAATTATAATATGTATAATGTGGCAGAAGGTAAAATATTATCATTAAATAATAGTATATTATCATAATGTGGAAACAAATCACTTGTCGTTCCTTATTGATAATCTAAGAGAATCCAATGTGCACTAATTTCACCGAATACCACATCCAAAATCCAACCGATTGATGCTAGGATAATTTCATCCTTTAAACATCGGTATTGTCGTTACTAGCTACAAACACTACTTGATATGAACGAACTAGTTTTCAGTGATAATTGCATGGTTGATCAATTAACTGTGTGCTTTGGAACAAACCTATTTAGGAAGAGATGCTCGCAGTCTGTGACTGCTAATTGCTTCAAGCATAGGCTTTCCGCAACTAAATTATATAGGAGGACAAAAAAATATAGAAAAAAATATAATCAATTAAGATCAACAATTTATATACTTATTGTTAACTATTTGATATTAATTGAGAATCTACTAAATTCAATTAAGAAATCGTAAGAAACGCATCAATAATTAACACATGAAGAACTTATCACTTTGGTGGTAGATAGCAATAGAATAAAAGAGTATCGGTCATGGCAACAAAGCTCCTAGTCTCCATGATTAGCTGCATATGCAATACATATGGTGGTATAGATGTTGGACGTTGATAAATTGGACTAAAGAAGTGTGCAGATAACAATAACAACACAGATCAGATGAAAGAAGAGAGTGGTCAAGATAACACAGTTTATATTCTTCATCATGAGTTACATACTATGCACATGGTGGTACAAATGCTGGTCGTTGATAAAATCGACTAAAAAATGTGCTGAGAGTCTTATGTCATATGCAAAATGCATTACAAACCCAAAAAATCTTTTAGATATTGCTGGATACATGGATGAGTAAAACAACGATAATTTTTCAAAATTAATGCATATTTAAGATTTTATTAATTATAATAAAAAAACGAGGTCAATATCTAAATGGTGTTTATTGTGTGTTATGGAGCATTGGGTAATTTATATTAATCTCGGATGTGTTGGTTTTGAGGGAGGGTCAGGGAATACTGTGATTGGTGTTTCTTTGGTTGGATTTGATAATTTATTTTAAAAATATAAAAGAATATTTTTTAGTATTAATTAAGTCAATTTAACATAAATCAAATTAAAGCGGAGACTAAGTGATAAGCATCTATGCTTAACTAAATAACAAGGATTGGATTCATAATAACCTCCAATATATAAATTTGCCCTCTCTAAGAACGACACACTAAAAGCCCAGTCTTGAAGCAGAAACAATGGATTTCCCTGACCACAACGTCGACATTTTCGGGGAAGATTATGAGGAAGAGGACCAGGATAATAGACCCCAGCGATCATCTTCTTCCTCTCCCTCTTCCTCTTCCTCGTCTGGTTCATCTTCCTCATCCTCCTCATCGTCCGCTGCATCGTCCTCCAGCAACCGTGGGGAGAGCAGTGCCCCCGGAGCTAGTAACGGCGGAGGAGAGGAAAATGGTGACCAAGTCGAGAGTCATCAGCATGATGGGAATGGTAATTATAATCGTGATAGTGACGACGAGGATGAGTATGATTCTAATAGTGGGTATGAGGAAAAGGATCTTTTTGGGTCTGATAATGAAGATTATGTTAAAACCCTTGCTACCAGCCCTTACTCTATTCCGGGTAATCCCCTTCTTCTCTCCTCTTTTTTAGTTGTTTCCTGTTTCGAGTTGTGAGTTAGGGTTGCGAGCTGTTTTATGCTCTGTGTTCAGTTAGGCATGCCCTTTTTTGGTTGATTTCAACGCTAGTTTCTTTAGTTCCAAACTGATTTTATGTGTGCCAATCAGATGGAATTTTGAGGCCTACTCTGAATTATGCCTTTGGCATCTCTTGTCGTGGCATTAGTGTTTATTTTAGGAGCTTTTGGTCAAACGTTGAATACTTTTTGAGGTATCTGAAAGTTAGTATTTGGTTCTACTGATTTGTTTGCTTCTTAATGATGCAAATTTCTCACTTTTAGTAAGTTTTGAAAATGATATTCAGGAGTAACTAAAGTGTGGCTGTATAAGCACAGAAGATGTGATGCAGAATTTCTTAGCAAGTTTTGTGTGATGTCTCTGTCTATCTTCTTAAGATTTGGCATTGGTGAAAGTTATGGTTTGGTTGCTTAAGGTATCTGGTTACATGATGCATTAATTTCCGGATTATGCTCATCCTGGCTCATTAACCAAGTTTCCTTTGTCTGGATCAATTACTTTAGCCTTTTCTTCTTTTACAGCTTTCTTTTTCCTCTCATAATATTTGTGAATGTGTTTCTGAATGATATTTCGCAGTATTGCCTGTTATAAGCAATACTAACAACCAAGCGAGAGGGGGCTTTGGACGTGGTCGTTGGCAAAATAATAGAGGAGCTGGTTTACTTCCCCGGCCAGGGTTTCCTCCACGGCAAGGATTTGGTTACGGGTCCAAATTTGGAAATGGTTATCGTGACGAAAGATTTGTTTCCGAACTGAAGTTTTCAAAGAGTGATGAAACATTATCTAGGAAATGTGTTGCTTTTCAAGAGGTACTTATTTATTGCATATTCTTGAACTCTTTTTTACTTATATCATTTCTTCTGTAGTATCAAGAACTCTCAAGTATGAGCCACTGGCAGCACCAATATCATCTCAAATCCTTTTGTCATTGAACTCTATTTCATTTCTCTATATCTTTGCTTGCATTGCCAAATTCTTCATGCTGTTCTTTTTTTTTTTTTATGTATAATGGACGGGTAGTAGCTAGAAGGAACTTCAAATGGTTCAAAAGGCATTCATTATACTGAACTTGTTAATTTTAGCAGTCTAGTTACTAAGATATTTTGTGGTCAATATGTAGTCATTGTGAAAAGTTTCCATGCTTTTCACCACATACATGAAGTGCTAGGCGATTTGTTTAATGCATGTTGAATATTATGAGAATATTTTGTATTTTTATACTGAATTGCTTGGTTGCAGCCATGTGAATTAGCTTGCTACAGTCGCATAGCTGGTGGAGATGTCTATTTTGATGATCAATGCTTGGTATGGATACTGATCTTGCTCTAGAAGTAGATTAATTTGTGTGGTGCTTTGTGGCAGTATTATGTATTATTCTTAGTTTACTGACATCACATGGTATATTCTATTATCAGAGGCTTTTTAAGCGTCTCATATCTGAAGATGTTGGAGCTGATCTGAACGAAGGCTTCGACACTTTCATAGAGAAAAAAGGTACAGTTTCTTCATGGAAAGTTGAATGTGTATATTTACTCCCATTCTTCAAATTATACATCAAGTCCTGATACATGTGCACAATATTCCTTCCTCGCATGCACTAGAACTGGGTTCTCAGGGTTTTGGTGACTTGCTTGCTTGCATAAGAGACAAAAATATCCCCCTTCAAAATATGCATTTTGTTGTAAGGATCTCTTCCTCCTCCAAATCACTTCAATTTCTTTCCACAATCTTGATGATGTTTGTCAACTTATTTTAATTACCTTTTACCTTTGCAGACTTTTCGCAATAACCTTAATAAGGTAATTAAGAATCTATTTATTCTTCTGCTGTTATTGGGTTTCTTTGTGCTTGTTTCTGTGAAATCTCTGTGGCTGAGCTGTTCACACCATTTTATAGCTTTGAATGTTTGATTCGCTGCTTTAAGAGATTGTGAGAATGCTATTTGGATGCATTCAGCATACTTGCATATGTGGATAAGTGACTTCATTATAGCTGTGTGCATATGAAGCACTGGAGGGAATAGTATAGTAGATATGATGTGATAGGTTGGATGATCACTTGTGAGGAGGCTGAGCCTTGAATTTTCAATGTAGCCAGAAAGGATTCAATGAAGCAGCAAAAAGCTAGACTGGAACTAAAGATATTGAATGCTGGAGGAAAATAATGAAGTCCTGGAGTTCTAGATTCGATTTAAGTTTCATAGAATAACGATTTGTTAAAATAAAATCTGTGATGAACTGTGCGTCCTAGCTTGAGAAATTAGTAACTGATAGTCCTCAAATTTTCTGTTGGAATAAAGCTTGAAACTATAAAATCTAAGTCCCTAAAACAGGACGATTGCTTCAGTATCCATGCAAATAGTGATAGGTACTTTTCTTCTGAATTGTTACTGGAAATGGTGTCAATCCTCTCAGGTTGGAGAAGAGAGAAAAATGGATATAGTACTAGAGAGAGAAAAAAGGATATTGTTGGTTTATACCAGGCATAACAAACCAAGGAGAAAGGTGGCGGACAAGTGACCAACTTGTGAGAGTAGGCTAGGTGGCATAGTGAGGGAAAAGGATAAAATAGAATGGTGTAGGAGAGAGCGGGTATCTTTTGGAATTTAGTAGAATTACCTGGACTCTACTTGGAGAAAAATTCTCCCTATTGGGTATATCTCCTGTTTCGTTCAATATATCAGATCTTATTATGTTTTCTTTCTTTACTTTAGCTCTTGTGATTCCATACTCTATCAAATATCCAAGAAAAAAAGAAGAAAGTTAGCTCCTTAGCTTAGTATTCAGAATCCATATGGAATTTGACTAGAATAATCAGCTAACCAAGGTTTGCTGCCAATTTGACTTGGGATAGGAACAAAGTATAGAATGAAGTCAAATAGATTGAGTCTAGAAAGAAAGAAAGAATAAATACTCGGGGCTTTGGAACCACTAAATCTGATATTAACTTTAATGAAATTATGATTTATGCAAGAAAGAGAGCTATGGTGACCTATTTTATTCTAGTTAAAAATACCAATAGCACCATTATTACTATTCATGTGGAACAATTAAGTAACTATTAAACCTTAAAACCACACATGAGCTAAATAATTGTCATGGTAACTGTGAATGACAGGTAATTCTTATTTACCTGCCTGAATATACTCCTGCACCATATAGTGTTTTTATGGAATATAGATCCACACTTTGATTTATGTCCACTTTGGAAGATTTCATTTTTTTCCAGCACTTCTGTTCTCAAAACGGTATGACTTCCTTTCAAATAAACTTTATTGACATTGAAATTTTGTTGTTTTCAATGTGTCTGTTGCTTTCTTTACCATCCCAGATTTTGGCAACTGCTTATATTCGAAATGAGCCTTGGGAAATGGGGGTGCACAAAAGGAATGGAGTCGTTTACCTTGATGTGCATAAACTACCAGAGAGGCCAAAGAATGAGTTGGAGCGGAGAAGGTACTAGAGCCTGTTTGTAGCTCACTGGGTCCTGAAATATTATTATGACCATTTAATTATTGTAATACTGTTGAATCTGATAGGTCTTGACATGCCTAAATGCTTCACATTTTATTTTGTTTAGATGTTACTGGGGATATTGCTTTGAAACCCTTGCCACTGAAGATTCAATCAGAGATGATGGAGGGATACATCACATTGATGCCAATGTTGAATATTGTTCTGTGATTAAGACTAAATTAGGGGCTCATCGTATCCTGATGGGTGCTGAAATGGATTGCTGTGACACTACCGATAGTGGAAGGAGGTTTTATGTCGAGTTGAAGACAAATCGTGAGGTTGACATGCATCTTTCCTGGTTATCATATAAATTTTCTTATTCAACAGCTTATAAGATAACGTTTGCATATTTCTGTTTGTTCTGCAGTTGAATAGTTATCATACTGAAGAACGATTCGAGAAGGAGAAGCTGCTTAGATGCTGGGTACATTTGACTCTACTTCATATTTTTCCTTACAGATATTTACTTTTTTTGCTTTTTCCTTGGAAACTTGCACTATATTAACAGCTTCCATTATTGTAGCATATCAGATTTTCATTTTCCAGGGATATGCTTATGCATTCCAGTTTGAGTTGATTTTCTCTTTAAGTTGATCATCCTTTTCTTTCTTTTTCTTCTGAACTTCTACACGAAATTTTATCAAATAGATGACTTCATTTCCCATTTATACCTTGCAAAAATATCCTGAACTATGTGAATTTCCAAGCTGAGAGTCTTAGGATGAATGAATATTGAAATGCAATTGAAAGAAAAAGGAAACTGAATAAATTGCCTTAACCAGATAGGTTTTCTCAGCATGTCAATGGCTAGGAGAGCAATATAGTTTTGAGGATAACACTGGTTTACACAGTAGGATTGTAAATCAAAAGAAATAATTTGGTTGGTGGGCTCAGCACCATCCACCCTATGAAAATTTACAATGTGACACCTCTAACTGGGTGTTGGACTATTTGATAAATCTGTTTTAGCGCAAATATTATTGATCTTTTTGATGATTGCAGTATGGCCTAGTGCAGTGTCTTTTGTTTGTCAACTATGGAAAGGCTGCATCGTTTTTGTTGCATAGTTGCCTTGAGAGAGCATATGTGTTTTCCAGCTTTGTCGCATGACATCACACGTTTTAAGTCTGGTCTCAAACTTTTATCAAGGAAATTTTACTAAGTTGTGAATTTTCTTTATTTTCTTCGCAAGCTGTCTCAGTTATGCTTCCTCACTAAAGTTCTAAGGCTAGCTTTTAATAGTGTAAAAGCCATGGAGAGTTTAAATTTGTTTAAAAAATTATTCTTATTTTATTTTCTCACAGCCTAGGAGTTCTCAAAACTGTTTCTTTGGTGACGAGCAGCCAGAATCCTGGAAAATGTTTCTATAGTTACTTGAAAAACTGAATGTTGCCATCTCCATATACGTGAAGAGCCACAAAGTTTCCTAATACAAAAACTTAAGAGTGATGACTTCATGTGACCTAGGCTTCATTCCTATATTATTCCTTCAATATTTGTAATTGTCTTTTAGTATGGACGGACCAGGAGTCATTCTGAATGCAATTGACATTCCTTAACTTGTGAAGATTGGAGGGAATAGAAACTATAATATGTGCATACAGGGGAGCACTTTTCAGGTGTATTTCATGTAATAACTTGGAGGTTGCTCATCTACTGCAGATTCAGGCATTCTTAGCTGGTGTTCCTTATATAGTCATTGGATTCAGGTAATCTCTTTGTCTGTCATATCTTTTCTTTGAATTTTGGATTAATTCATTCTGTACAAGAGATGGTTAATTTTACTTGTTCATCTTATTTAAGGTGTTCCTTTTGCTGTGATAGGACATGCGTAATTTTTTTTTTCTGATGTTACGTTCTGATTTGCCATACAGTTTTTTTTTTCACCATGTTTGAAAATAAACCAATCTTGCATTATATGCATGCATTGGTCTTGGGTGAAAATGATCATTTGGATTATGAACCCCTTCCCCTTTTATTAATTCCTCGATTGTGATGCTTGTAAATGACCTGCGCTCGGTTTGATTCTGGCCCTGTATTGGTACAGGGATGATGCAGGTCGACTTGTCCGCACCGAGAGACTTACGACCAAGGATATAACCCAACGGGTGAAAATGAAGAACTATTGGCAGGTGAGAGATTAGGCTCATCTTTTGGATGAATATTTAGGTTTGCACACTGTGCTTGTCGTCATCATCTTCTTGAGCAGAGTTTGTTCACTTTAGTCGGGCAACTTGTTTATGGCCTGTCATTCATATGGCTAGAGATCATTCTAAAAACAACCTGCAAACAACCATCCATTGCAAGATGCCTGATATGCATACTTGTTTACCAAATGGTTAATAATTGGGCAGGGAGGTGTATGCTTGGCATTTGCGGATGAGGTGTTGTGCTGG
Organism: Passiflora organensis; assembly: GCA_019739055.1. Classification (NCBI taxonomy): domain Eukaryota; kingdom Viridiplantae; phylum Streptophyta; class Magnoliopsida; order Malpighiales; family Passifloraceae; genus Passiflora; species Passiflora organensis. The sequence goes on along the minus strand of JAEPBF010000278.1, from coordinate 8,775,392 downwards.
CTCTACGGAACGGTGAAAGAGAGTAAGCTTGTCACCTTAGTTTATCTGTTGCTCTCGTTTTGAATGCTTCAGTAACCCACTCATTTTGGTCCGGTCTGATTCCAGGTGAAGACTATATATTACAGTTTGCTCCGCCTTTCACACGACTGGAGCTTCTTCAAGCGCAGTCATGCCCTGATGTGATCACACACCATGTGGAGGCCGTAGCTCAATATGTAATGTAATCCCCACCCCGTTCCAGTCTCAGGCGATGCTTGTCTGTACATTAATCACTGTTTGACAAAAATTTTCAGTCTTCTAACCTATTAATAGCAATAGGAAAGACTATTTTTGCGGAAATAGAAATGGATGAAATGTTATATTTTAATATTATGAATATTAATATAAATTAAAATTTATTGTTATAAAATTATATTAAATAAATCAATCAGATTTTAAATTAATTCAAAATTTAATATTATAAAATTAATTTAATTTTTTTTTTAATTTTAAATTTTGATACAATTCTGATAAAACAAATCTCCATAAATAAAAAATCTAGAGAGAAGACTGTAGAGGAAGTCGTCTAAAACGAACAAATAGGCAACCGACCCAAACAGGGTCGAAAAGGAGAAAATGATGTGAAGCCAAACAGCAAAGCCAGAGTCAAGTTCAGAATAACAAACAATTACCCGAAACGAGATCAGAGAAAAAGAAAATGCAAGGAGCACTAACAGACGCGGCAAAGGAGGGCATAACGGAGAGGCTCTCCTCGATAGACGATCTCTATTTCCCACGCGCTTACCTATCCTCCGCTTCAACTCCTCCCCAGCGCAAGTCCCTGCTTATCGACCTGCTCTCCCGCGACGCCGCCGTATTCCTTGGTAATCATACTCCATTTCTCCTTTTATTTCAACCCCGGGAAATTATTTTACTATGATTCCAGCGTGATGATTTTCTGTGGATTAATTTATATTTAATTGATTTAGAGCGATATGGAGCGTTATTGACTTCTGATGAGCTTCTGGAATTCGATATTCTCGGCGGCGACTATGAGGTCAATTGGCACCTCAAGAATCTGAGGAGCAAGCTGAGCCCTACTTCGGCGGAGCTGCGGTCTCGATCAGTGACGGTGAAGAACCGGAGGCTGGCTTACTTGGATAGGCTGATTCGGGACGGCAAGTACTTCTCCGAGGAGGCCATGAGGGAGAGGGAACCGTATCTGCACCATGAGTTTGTGGGGAAGTTCCAGGATCAGAGTGCTAGGGGTATGGCAAGGCCTGGTGAGCGGTGGTCAGAGACGTTGATGCGAAGGGCGGAGGAATTGTTGTTAGTTTCCAAGATTCGCGACGAGCAGCAGAGATTGGGTGTGGATGAGAGAGAGTGGGTCGGTAATCAGGGGAGTGTACGGCAACAGGAGGAGGAGGAGGAGGAAGAGGAGGAAGAGGAGGAAGAGGAGGAGGAAGAGGAGGAAGAGGAGGAAGAGGAAGAGCAAGAGGTAATGAGAAAGGAGAACGAGGCAGAGAAGGATGGCAGGAATGTGCATTCTAAAGAGGTAATTTTGTGCAGGTCTTTATTTTGTCAATACTACTGGTCAATTTTTGCAGAAACTTGCATTATTGTCTTCTTGTCTAATCGTGTGGGTTCATCGGAACAGTAGACATCTTAATTTCTCAGGTTCTATATGTTAATCTTTGTGTAACTTTCAAGTGGGTTCTAAAGTTAAAGATGTTAAAATTTGCCTCTTCATTTCTCGAACCACAGTAGTTAGGCGATGTAGCTATGTTGTAGAAAGGAAGAGTAGACTCTAGAAAAAAGGCCTCTTTTTTTGTGGAAAGGCCTAGAATTCATATTGATGAGATAGATTCTTAACATTTATATCGCAAATTTTTGCCTTGTTGGTGCCAGTACCGCTATCCTGCTTTAGCTACCTCTGTCACTCGCATGGTAGAAACAAACCATTGTCAAAGGAGGATCAGTTACTGAACAATGATGCTTTTCTTTAGATCCTCAGTTTTAAAGTGACTGTGCCAGGGTGACCTTGATACATCCTTGTTTCTTTGGTCAGGGTGAAGATGTAGACCAAGAATATTCTGTTCTTTATCCCCAATTAACTTACTGGAAACATTTTCTTTCCGTGTTCCTGTCAGAAATACTTGTATGACTAAGGAGATGGTGAATCTAATAATTTTGTATGTGTGAACTGGTCAGGTGTTTAATTTTGTTGTCCGTCACTGCTTATATACTTAATATTTTAGGTCTGACGTGGTAGCATTGGATCAAAAGTTTTTATGCAAGTATGCCATATACTCAATACCATGGCTTATATTACCCACAATCTGTTCCTACTTGTATCTACCTTTAGGTGTCAGAAGAGAATCGCCTAGCTCAACCATACGGAGAACAACATACTGATGAAGGAATTATTTCAGCTGAAGAGATAGGAGATATGGAGCAATTTACCAATCTTATGCATCAAAAGTTTCTTTCGGGCGAAGATCATCAGCATTTGGATTACTCAAAAATAGATGAGGATGAAACGTTAGACGATCATTGGCTAAGGGAAGCAAACCGTGATGCAGAAGATAAATATTTTGCAGAGGAAGAAGATGGTTATGATGACTTGATGGAGATGCGTTAGTTGTGTTGGTTTCTCTTCCTGTGGGGTATAGCTTTTCTTTGTAGAGACTGCATATATAAATTATTAGAGACATAGTGAAATGGTAATCTATTTTGTTGTGCTCTGCTTTGTTATTTTTGTTTGACTTATGTTTCTGGTGCACCACGTCTCCACAAAGCTCCCTCTTGTCGAGCAGCCATCCTATTGTTACTGGGATATTTTTACTTTCATTAGTCATTTTTCTGCCAGCTTTTGGCTATTAATTTACAATATATCCTGAATGAATAGCCCAACTGTCAAGATAAAGCTGGAGGTGTGCAATAAGATGATGATATTGTGGTAATATTGGACAGTGGTTTTGGCAAACAGTAACCCCCTGATATGGCTATTGGGCTGTGGCGAGAGTAGCTGTAACACTATGAAAATGGAATATTTCAGTATTTTTGATTATTTTTGTTCCTTTTGAATTTCGTGTTTCTTTGCCTTGACTTGTATAGGCTTGAGAAATGACTGGTCTGATGAAGACTACCGAGTCATTTGGGCCCTTCCAACTGCCTCTTTTAATTTATAAATGGGAAACAAGGGTGCTGTTGGAAAAATACTCTTTTCTCATCTTCCTTGACCTCACATCACATCAGTAAAACCAAACGGAGACTACACTTTCCTAATGTCGAACCAGCTCTACACCAAATGTCGTAAAAATACTTACGCTTAATATCATAATGCAAAATTTAAACACATAAGATAGTATGACAGAAATTTGAGACTAAAACAAGTTGTCGACACAAATTAAATAGGAAAATTAGTCTTAAAATAAGAATCTAAATGACAAACCTTGAGTGCCACTAGCTAGTGCTTCAGAAGAAAAGCCACGTAAAATGATTAAAACTCTTTTTCAACATTTTCTAATCTGAATCTAAGAGCCAGGACGCACATCCAAACTGAAAACTGAATGGAGTCAATGCAAGTAGCTTAGCTCTCTGTTTGCTCCCTCAGCCTTCTAATTGTGCTCCTCACAGTCACAGCACTGGCGGTACTGTGAGACAAAAAGAGCGGAAAATAGTTAGCTACCTGTGAACAAAGATCAACAAGCCTAAATGTAGCAAGAAGTCGTAAGTATTCCTACTTCAAGGTATAGGCACCGCCTGCTTTGACTTTGCCGCAATCTTTACAGCCCCATATTCCGACAGCCTTTCGCTTCACAGCAAACTGCATAGAAAGAAGAAGATTATTAGTGTTACAATGATACAAACATTCCTGGGGCTTCACCTCACCAGTCATTTGACATGGTAGCTGCGTTATCTTTATGACCAAAAGGTTGGACTCATCTGATGCTCATGGTTTTTTTTTTCTTAACAAAGGAATGAATCTGCCTATGCAAGTTTAGATCACAAGGGGTAATGCCCGTTTATATATATACACATACAACACACAACATACAACACCAAACCCATATAGCCAACATATGATAAACATAGAACAACAAAACCCTTACCTTCCCGCAGAATTCACAGAAATATTTGTTATGCTGGCTGACCTCCATCTTCTTAATCTGCTTACGCAGACTGGCACCGTACCTGGTACCTGTATTCAGAAGCATATTAACAATAAAAAGAGACCCGGAGAAACATTCATATGTCAAACTCTTCATGATGACAACATTCCAAAAGTCAGGTGAGGATATACATTATAGGCATACGAATAACACAGCATATTAAAACATCAGAATCATGTCGGGCCACTTTCACTTGCCATGCTATAACTAACTTCAATTAACAACCTCATATTACCGCTCTCACTAGAGTAAACACATGTTTATAGCAGTCAGACATCATTCCGGCATTCATACAATACGTATATGAACAAATCTTAGTTCAAATTCACTCTAAAAATTAGGTTACTACATAGGCAAGCAATCCCCAAAAAGAATAGCCAAAAACAGAAGGAAAAAGAATCAATTATTCTATACTTACCATATTTCCCAACGATACCAGCCTTCTTCGTCCTCTTCGTCTGCATAAAATGAAACAAAATATATTAGATACAAAAATACATACACAAATCCCCACCCGACTCCAACAATGAAAAATAAACCATTTCTTTTTCTAAAAAAAAAGAACTAGCTGAAATTCAACGATCAACACATTGAAAAATAATTGAACCGTGACATCAAGAGCGAATACCATTGCTTTTACAGGATTTAGGGATGACTAGTGTTGCAGCGGCGACCGGAGGGAGACAACGCAAACACGAAAACCCTATTTTGCTCGGGATTTTATAGCTTAAGAGGTCAAGGTACGGGTCGAGTATTCGAAGCCCGCAGAGGCTGTCGGGTTAAGACCCAAAATCCATACTTTTGGACTGTTGCCCACTTGTATTTCACAAGGCTCTTTCCTTATTGGGCTCCTACAGTTTACTCATACCTATATATATTTATTTATATGACCTACTGGTTTAAACGGCGTAAGCATATAAATAAATAAATAACTTTTTTTTAAAAAATTCATCTCAATTCTCCGAGCCAAAAGCCTTCCTCCCTCGCTCGGTTCAGTTCCTCTACCCAAAGATTAGCCTTTCCTTAGGTTTTGGGTAGTGGGGAGTGAGGAGTGGAAAAGCAAGAAAGAAACAAAGAAACAGCAAAGAAACAAAACCAAGCAACCAATAACATAAAACTTGTCTTCAAGTCCCTAGAAGAGAAGGGATCGGTATTTCTGTTGTTTCTCTTACATTTTTGGGTATTTCTGTTGTTTCTCTTACATTTTTGGATTAGAAGGCAAGTGTTTGCATCGTTAAGATAACCTGCATTGTGCGGATCCAGTTTTTGCTCCGACCCGGATTTCTAGAACCGGCATTGCAGGCACAATGTCTCCATAGAAAAAGGAAAATAAACCGTATTGAAATTTGGATTCTGTCTGGTTCTGCATTGTCTAAACAATCCAAGGAAGGTCTATTTGTATCAAGTGTTTGACTTTGTTTATTGGATTCGATTGAGAAGATGGATCCAATGTCATCGGTTAGCGAAGAGCTAGCGGAGATCGACGGACAGATCGCTGATATTTTCCGTGCTTTATCGTACGGCTTTTTCTTTTTCTTTCGATCGACGAGATATTTTTCCTACCTGTTGGAATGCTGATTGATTGCTTTGTAGGAACGGGTTCCAGAAATTGGAGAAGGTGAAAGATGCCCATAGACAGAGTAGGCAGTTGGAGGAGCTTACAGACAAAATGCGGGAGTGTAAGAGGTGAGATCTGGCTGCCTGTTTCCCCAGAAGCCAAAATTGCTATAATGATCAGTATCAATCAAAATCCTGATAAATATTTACTAGAGTACCTTAATGATGAACGTGTACAATTAAAACAATGCACCTGCCAGCCTTTCCTCGTTAATCAAAACCCAAGTTGATTTGATGCTTCAGATAGCAAACATCGAGACTGTGGCATGTTCTGGTTAATAGTCAAACAATCATTTTTTTTCTTTTTTTACTTGAATCTCCGTGCTTCTAACCACTAGGTTTAATGTGATAGAAGATGTTTCAATGGCATACTCCCCTCGTAATTTTGTTGTGCGAGAGCTATTCTGATGCGGGGTTCATACCTTTTAATCTTTCCATTTAGTTTCATATGCTAAAACTGTAAGTACTTTGTTCGGCCACTGTGACTAAATTCTGAATTTTAACATCTGATTGCGTATGTGAAACCAGGATTTTTTATCGTAAAATTCAGTTTTTTGTTAATATGTTTTCTTTTTTCTATTTACAATGATCATGGATTTATAGAACCTGCATATTAAGTAGCCAACATATGGGCATTTAACTAGATACTACTACTGAGGCTTCATATTTGTTTCTGGTGCTGTTGTTGTATTTTATGTCTATTCTTTTTCCTCGCCTCAAAGCTAGAATCAGAATGTCTCTTTCTTCTTGTCTTTCAGGCTCATTAAAGAGTTTGATAAAGAAGCGAAGGATATGGAGAGTAGAAACGATTCATCCACCAACAAAATGCTGAATGAGAAAAAGCAGTCAATGGTCTCTCTGAATTATACAGTTTTTCGTTTGCTTTTGTTACAAGTTAAATATTTATTGTGGAGGTCTTTTAACCTGTGCCAAATTATCTGAGTCTTGTTGACATTTTTATGCAGATTAAAGAGTTGAATTCATATGTTGCTCTTAAAAAGCAGTAAGTTACATTATTTTAGAAGGTTCCATTTACATGCAAAACCAACATACATAACACAAAAAAAGTTGAAATGCATTGTTATTCTTTTTCATTTGTTAAAAAAATATGCGGCGTCCTCTATAGTCTGGTTGATGAGCAAAAACAAAAAAAGGTTGCGTTGAGGGTGAAATCATTGAAAGTTTCAAATTTGTTGATCCTCTTGAAGGAATAATGGAAGATTTTTTAACGTTGAGTGGTTAAGTTCGTTGGTTAATCCATTATAACCAACTCTTTTAAAATTCTGTGTATGCTTCCAGTATTTCTTAGTTTGCTCTCTTGCACTGTTCTGATTGTCATGCAGATACACAGCTAATCTTGAAAACAACAAGAAAGATGAGCTTTTTGATGGACCGAATGAACAGTTGAATGAAGAAAATGTATTGTTAGCTTCATGTAAGACATGGTCTTCTATCTTATGTATGTATCTTTTCACTATTTGTTTGATGAGGAGGTAGAATGATAGAAATGTGAGTTTTGGAGTTCAATGTCACTTGTCTTTTAAGTTGGTTTTCTTTTTTATTCTCTTGTAGCTTGTTTATATAACAGACTGATTCACACTCGATCAACTTTCTATCTTCTCACAGCAGAAGAGAAGTTAGGGCTTGTGCCCGAGCAATGTGTTCCCAAGCTGGAGCTGCTTGTGCATGCCATGAAATATTTACCCTACCTATTACTCAAAACTCATTTTGCTTACTCAAGTTGATAGAAGCTACGTGAAGAAATAAATGCTTGAAATTTCATTTAGATAGACAGAATTCATGTTGCAAGCGGCTCCCATGTGGACAAGAGTGTTGACATGAATTGCTGATCATAGCATAAGAATTCCATCTAATTCTGAAATTCAATCCATTACCTTTCTTATTGCCCCAAATATTGCAAATCAATGCATTGTCTACAGTTAGTTGCTGATCTTGTCCAGCATCTTATATGATATTTGGTTTATTGGAATGCACAGAGTGGTGGAAATTGTACCATGATTTTCATTTGAATTTTCTCAAATACATAGGATATATATTTGCAGCTATGACAAATCAACAGTTAATGGATCATGGAAATCAGATGATGGATGATACTGATCAAGCAATTGAGAGGGGAAAAAAGGTAAAAGTATTTAGATATGTTTGGCTTTGTTTGTATATTACGCAATCTTTATTTCTAACTTTCTGGGGATGACTTCACAACAAGGAAGATCTGGGTCTCTCATATACTTTGCTTTATGTCTTCGTCAAAGGGAGGCTCAGATTGTTAATAATTATACCCTGAAGGTTTACATGAAAACATGTGTGAATCTTTTGCCTTGGACTTTACCTCTGTTACGAAACCAAAAATAATATCTAATTCATGGACTCCTATTATTGTGAACCTGGAACTGGTAAAAGGAAGAAAGTCATAGATCGTTATTATCATAATATGAAACCACAGAACACTATTTCCATTATGTAAATTTGATCTGTGTTTTCTGTTCTTGCAAGAAAAGTAATCCTGGTCCTGCTATTGTACTAGATTGTTCAAGAGACAATTAATGTTGGAACAGAGACTGCAGCAGCTCTTAAAGCTCAGGTACATCATATGTAGCATCTCTGAATACACCTGATAGTTGCTTTTCCTTCAGTGAAAATAGTAGAGTAGAATATATGCTTTTTAAATGATCTGGAGACTAACAGAAATATATCGTTTGTGTTCAGACTGAACAAATGAGTAGGATTGTTAATGAGCTTGACTCCATCCATTTCTCCATCAAGAAAGCTTCTAAACTGGTCAAGGAAATTGGTAGGCAGGTCAATTCCTAAATTTCCAAAATAACCATCTTTAATTTTATATGTTGAGCACATATGGACTTCGCATTACTTAACTCTATGCCTCCATTAGGTGGCCACTGACAAGTGCATTCTGGTGCTGCTCACCCTTATAGTCATTGGAGTTGTAGCAATCATTATTGTGAAGGTGCTCAATCCTCTCAATTTTAGTTTGTCTTATGTAACTTTGGTTAGATTTTGTACTATCATATCCATATCATTATTTGGTTATATCTCTTTTTCCCTATCGCATCTTCAACAATTTTTTTGCCATGTCCAACCCCACTACATGAGTTGATCGTATCTTTTCCATTATGCTTGCCTTCTCTCGAATTTTCAGCTTGTGAACCCAAACAACAAGGACATTCGTGATATTCCGGGATTAGCTCCACCAGCGCAGCTTCGCAGATTACTTTGGCACGTCGTCATTGAGGATCGAAATTGAACACGCGGTTTAGCCTTAAGAATTTGTCGGCAGTGGCCAGCATCCCAGAATGAGTCTGGTAGAGTGATGTTTTGCTAGAAGCGCTTCAGCATCTGGAAGACCAATGTCTGGAACTAGATCCGCCAGTTTCAGTGAGAAGAACCAAGGATTTGATGTTGTATTGTAAGATATATAACCTTGGAGTTTCATGAATTGTTTGTTTTTTATATTAATATATATTTTTATTAAATCTATTCATCGAACTTGGGCCAATATCCACAGATAGAGACCAACAAGCTTATATTCATCTTTTAGGATTAGACCAGTCAACCAACGGGTTGCCAACATTGAATGCAAGCTGCCATTCATGAGAGTTGGTTGGCTGTTGTTTCATAAATCTTATCTACTCTCCTCGGGAAACTCAAAGGAGACATCCTCCTTCCCTGTTCTTCTCTTTTTCTTTTCTTGGGTATTTACAAATAGTATTCCAACTTTTTAACGTCATCACCGTGTGCGTGTTTGTTTGTCCTAAAGCACACAAGTCTACATGGTAACGCGTAACCAGATATGAATAAACAGAGAGGCAATGGAAATTTACCTAGAAATGACGGTCTAACTGGTCTCCATGGATTTCCTCATCTTGGACGAGTCAAGATCTTTTGGTTTACTGCTTTCCTTGTCACTTGCCTTTTCCATTTACCACCTTTCCGTTTCATGTACGCAAATACTCTGTCCCCTGTCTATCCATTTTCTACCATGTTTAGGTGGGTTCCCATTATTTTCCAAATCTAATCCTCCTCTTCCTCTTCATAATCATCATCTTGTCATTAACTTATTGCACATGCGTCAGTTCTTCTTTTGCTTTGCGGTTTGGGGGCTTGGGTTGTGAAGGACTTGTGGAACTCCGTTTCCTTCAACCCCACGCACCTTGTATGTTCAGTAAAATTGCACTCACCCTGCTTCACTGTCAATTTGTTGCAGGTTTTGATTAGGGTATCATTCCTTTTTTCTTGATTTCTTAGATCCTTGATCGGCTCTGTCTTTGTTGGGTTCTTCTCTCTTAATTACTGGGTCTTCCATTTCTCTATTTCTCTGAATTGTTTTCACTTGTCACACATTTGGTTTTGCTTCCTTATCCTTTTCCAACGAGCCCTCACTTTCCCATTTACGACAAAGTGATCTCTGTTATTAAAAGTTGATAAATCAAGGACTGGCAACTATGAAGTGCTTTCCTTTTCTTAAGGATAAATCCAAGACCAACAAAGGAAAAGCAACAACAGCTCCAGAGCTGAGACATCAGAACAATTCAGATGCTTCTACTCTGAGCCGTACAAGTAAATCTTTACCGTCTCCTAGGAGCATACATGAACTGTACAAAGAGAAGGAGCATAATTTGAGAGTCTTCACCGTCCAAGAGCTTAAGGAGGCAACACATGGCTTTACCCGACTGCAAAAGATTGGAGAAGGTGGTTTTGGGAGTGTGTATAAAGGCTCCATAAAGCCTGCCAATGGACAAGGTGCTGCACAAGTTGTTGCCATTAAAAAACTCAACAAGCATGGTTTGCAGGTGACAACTCTTTTCTTCTGCCTCTCTCTTCATGGGATGATCGCGTCGTTAATACTAGTATTTTTTGCTCACTTCTTTCCTTCCAGACGCTGTTGTATGTATTTGTTTAATTTGAAATGTAGTTCCCTGTTATCAAATCAGGGCTAATTAGATAATACCTTGTGAACCGGTTTGGAGAGTGGGCCTTGAAATCTGGATTTCACATCGTCTGGTGGGGGAACTAGTTTCGTCATTCATGTTCAAACTATTATTTAATTGCAATATCTATTTGGGCGGTGGCCAGAGAGCATTTTGATGGCTCAAGTCTGGAGTTCAATTCGTGATAATGTCATCGACGATCAAAGATTTGGAACTCAATTGTTGTGCATGGAAATACTAATTGGGAGATTATGTTATGAAGGAGCAAAAGATTTTGCTTCTTATGACAGGATAAGGAATTCAATACCATGGACTTGAACAGATGCACTCAATTTGATATTGACTTAAAAGGCTTGAGGGTTAGAAGATCTTGGGTTTTATATCCAGTGAAAGAGTTTAGAGGATAGAGGTAGGGTAGATAGATTCGACCATATAAAAAAACGTATACTTGGTCGAGTGATTTCAACTTTGAACCAAATTCTTTCTCTTGGAAGATCAAACTGATTTTGACTAACAACAAATGATGAAGTTTCCTCTGTTTCTTTTTGTTTCCTGGGTCATATAATATGTTTCTTGTGCTGATATGATATTCTTGTTCGTTGCAGGGTCATAAACAGTGGCTTGCAGAAGTTCAATTTCTTGGTGTTGTTAATCATCCAAACCTTGTGAAACTTCTGGGTTACTGCTCTTCAGATGATGAAAGGGGTTATCAGCGGCTGTTGGTATATGAATATATGCCTAACAAGAGCTTAGAGGATCATCTGTTCAATAAAACTTTGCCAACCATGCCTTGGATAAGAAGATTGGAGGTTATCCTTGGAGCTGCCGAAGGATTAGCTTACTTGCACTATGGAATGGAAGTCCAGGTACAGCCTAATTCCATTGTTTTTTTAAAAAAAATTAAAGAAGTATCCACCTTCCGTTATATCGTAAACACCAACTATAACTAATTTCAGTGTTGCTTGAGTTGGTATTAACATTGATAAATGCATGCATGCATGCAGTCCGTATTTGTTTAACACATCTCATATTCTTCCTCCTGCTTTGCTTGTCACATTATGCAGGTTATCTATCGAGATTTCAAATCCTCTAATGTGCTGCTAGATAAAGAATTTAAGCCGAAGCTCTCAGATTTCGGGCTTGCAAGAGAAGGGCCAACAGGTGACCGCACTCATGTATCAACCGCAGTAAGTATCTCCTCTATTTGATTATCCTTGTCAGATGCATTATCATTCCCAGCTACCCTTGATCATGAGAAAACGACGAAGCTCGATTATGCACGCCTAGTGATATGACATGGATTGCTTTTGGTATATCTATATATCAGGTGGTGGGCACATACGGGTATGCGGCCCCAGAATACATCGAAACAGGTCATCTCAAATCCCACAGCGATGTATGGAGCTTCGGCGTGGTGCTCTACGAAATCCTGACGGGAAGGCGATCCTTGGAAAGAAACCTTCCTGTGAGTGAGCAGAAACTTGTTGACTGGGTTAAACAGTACCCAGCTGATAGTAAGAGGTTCACCATGATAATGGACCCTAGACTACGAAATGAGTACTCTATCAAGGCAGCCAGGAAAATAGGCAAGTTGGCCGAAAGCTGCCTGAGTAAGAATCTAAAAGAACGGCCGACCATGACTCAGGTGGTGGAGAGCTTGAAGGAAGCAGTAGAAGATTCCAAACTGGAGACTGCCTCTGCAAGTGTTAATGGCAACTCATCTGGGGCGAACAGGGTTTTTATACAGTAACGCATGCATACACTATATATATATATATATAGTTATATCTATATGATCATCATTTTTGCAATATTTCAGGTAATACTGTTTTTGATATGTTTATAATCTATCTACTACCGGTACGAGTAGAGTTGTTTGCTGATACTAAAAATACACAATAACAAAAAACAGAGGGATATGACAGAAAGCTTCGGAACATGGAACGTTGTCGTTTTCCAAGATTTTTTTTGTTTCTATATCGATATTATCACGTCCTAAATTCCTCCAAGCCGTAACAGAATTTTGTATAGCACCTCTTATAACCCTAAGTATTAATTATTGGTCTAGTTAATTTGAAACTTTTTAAATTATTTTATATATAAAATTAAGATTGAATCATTAATCCTTGATCAATAATAAATAAGTATTAACATTCAATCGGATGAAAAATTATGGATTCATAAATTATAAATAAACAATACAGCAATTAAATAATATGATTATAATACTCTTGCATATACATTAGGTTTAGAACATGTTATCTACATGTCAATATGCACATTTCATACATCATTTTTTATATAATAATCTGAAATTCAAAATATCAGAACAAAGCAATATAGTGTTCTATAAAATATAACAATACTTTATTATAAAAATAAAACTACATTATTCACAATTTTATATTTATAATATATGTTTGGTATTTTTTTGGGAAAAATATGCTGTGTGCGCGAACTTGAATGAACTCCCCCGTGAATAGTCTGAAGACCGATGATAAGACGGCGAAACTAAAGATTAAAAATAAAAACAGTAAACCCGCGCGCACCTATGGGGAAATCTCTCACTCTCATTCAAACCGTGGCCACCGCGGGACTGTTTTCTGCAGTCTCCTTCTGGTAACTTTCTCGTTATCCGTTGTTTTCACAGTTTTTCTTTCGAAAACTAATGCCTTTCCCTTTTATAAACTTGTTTCTTTTTTTCTTTTTTGTTTTGATTTTCAGGTACGGTTTCATGTTCGGAAGAGAATCAGCTCGCAAAGAGCTCGGTGATTTGATAGAAACTCTCCGTAAGGGTAACACCGCCGTCTCCTCCGATCGTTCTCCGCATTCTTAGTCGGTATCTTTTTCTATCACTCTGCCTCGGTCGAATATTTAAATTTCCATAAAGTAAACAATTACTCGTAGTTATTCATAATTTAGACACCAGAGACGAATTTATTTATTGATTTCAAAAGGCCAGGCTGTTGAATTCTTTTGGTCCCGTGTCCTATTCAATTGTCATCGCTAAATAATTTGAGCTCTTACTGTCTTTCTGTTTATTTATAGTGTAAATGTTTCATCAAATTTAGGATTGTGCCATCACCAGTGAATAAATCACGTTTAGAGTTTTATACCACTAAATTTAAGATCTCTATTCCTGAATAGGAAATTTTGAGTTGTTATCCGTTTGCAGCTCTTACGAATTCTGTTGCAAGAGAAGCAAATGAACCACTTTGAAATGATTGGTTGCATTATGATTCTTTTTGTGCAGCTAGTTACATGTACAGCTGCTCTTATCAATCTTGAAAACATCTTGTTGGTGGTAAGACAAGAATTTCAGTTCTGTGTGACTTGGAAGAAGATACCAAAACAGTCGGCTTTTCTTGGCAATGCATCTCCCATTATCTTCTGCTGTTCATCGGTGTTGACATTGTGTTATGCTGTAATCATCATCACACAATCTTGTGATTTTGACTTCTTTGTAGACTATAGTTGTGTTGTCTTACCAGCCATTCGGTTGATGTTGACTGTCACTGTAATCCTTTTGCTTATGGTACCTGTGAATCTCAATCTATTTTCTGTTTGCTGATGCACAAAGATGCTCAGAATTCTGTCTCATAAATTTATTTCTCGATCATCTTTGTAGTTGTTCTATCATCTGTCTCATGATTAAAAATGGTGCTAATGACTTCAACAATTAATCGTATGGCATTATATACGGTATGAATTTCATGTATCTGGACAGTGCTGGTGAGGCATTCATTTTTTTTTTTTTAAAAAATAGAAATAGGTGAGGCATCCTATTAACAGTCAGTTCCATCTGTCTTCAATTCAGTGTCCCGAAATATTTTTGGCATAAAGGTTTAGTAGATACTATTAAACAGAAGAACAATGACACAGTTTGAGACATGGGCAAGATAAATGAAAAATTACAAACCTCTGGAGTCTCTATACTCTTATATTTGTCTTTGCTTTTTCTTGACATAAACTGAATTCTGCTTACAAATTCCTAATATTTTTTGTTTTAAGGAAATGATCTCCCTTTTACACGAAAAGCATAAGATATATTTTACTACAGTCAGTTCTATTCCAGTACTACTCATGTTGTGAGATTTAGCTCTCAATAATAACTTCAGAGCTCAGATGCATCTTAATATTTGTATTTATGAACTATGGAAGTTGCCTGATTTCATTAGTTATGGGCTAATAAATATTCCTATTTTTTCTTCTTTTGGATGAGCTGGCCTTGGTCTTACTTATGCTTGATCCTGAGACGTGGGGTGAGGAACCATGCATTAATGGCATGCTAGATAACACACTAGCCTGCCCTTTACGTGGGTATCTAATTCGATACTTTAGAAACATAACTCTCAGGAGATGCTACTTGAGAAGGCTATATAGTTGTTCATGAAAAGAAACTATGCTGTTGTGCCTCAACACATATTGCTTTTAAAGGATATTACCACAAACATAATAAAGAATAGAAATAAGATGGTCACGGATCTATAAATGCCTGGCTTGTTGACATAATAATGACTTTTTTACTTTGCATTATCTGGAGCAAGAACAATAGATGATTGAACTATTGTTCATCTATGACATGGTTATATAGGTACACATTATGGTTCTTGTGTTTGACATTCCTGAACTTGGCATATCATGCCAAAAGTATGGTGTGTCTATCTATGATAGCATCTTTTCCCTACTAATTCTCCCTCTCTTATCTGTAACACATGGATTTCTTTCCTCATTACGCATAAACCTGAATCGGTTGTGTAGCTTCCCTAGTTTTTGCAACACTCTTGTCTTTTATGAAGCCAACATACAGGCCAGTTCTGCTTGAGTCAAGCTCCGGCAGTTTTCTGCTCCGACCACCTTCTGACATGCTTCTTACAAACTTAACAAAGTTTTGCCAATTCTCCCCATCAAACAAATTTTTGTTCATTCTCAGATAGGTGAAAGCTGTCAGTCCATTACCAGATTCAGATCTACTTGTTGTCAAAACTTGTGCAAATGCACCTGCATCATACCTTTCTAATGCATTCTCTCCTGCAAGTTCTGTTCCAGCAGTACTAGTTGCCATATTTACTTGCTGTACTAATCCTTCTGGTGAGCAATTTGCATTTTCAGGCTGTTCTCTATCTCGCATTTCCATGCAGGTGAAATTGAATGTAACACCATGTTTACTAAACATCTGCGCTATTGGGAGGTAACCATCATGATGTCTGGTATTATAGTATCCTGCAGTGAGTTCTGCTGCATGAGACCTTGTCTTGTAATGCCAGTGAATTCCTGCTACTTTTCCGGATAATTTTGCTCCAGTTCCTTGAAATACTCCTGCTGCTGCAGCAAGGATATTGTTGCCATGCTCTAGTAGCTTTCTTGAGTACCATTCTAGGAAAAACTGACCATATTCAGTGTTCCAAGGTCCATCCCTCTGGAAAAACCCAGTGTCTTCAGGATATTGATTGTACTGGCCAGAGTCATGGGGTCCACTTCCTCCCCAGTCTTTCTTTCCGATTGCTTCAGCTGATGCCTCTAGAGAAGCTCTCATGTACTGTTCATCATAGATTTTTGGTCAGGAATTAATCTTTCCAAATCTAATTAAAGTTTCACTATTCTGAATTTCCAATTGACAGTATTTGCCTGCACGTAGACTTCAAGCAAGATACATTGATGGTGCTATGCGTTGCTGGAAAATTCTACTTAAGAACTATCTAAACCAGCGTGTCACCACTATAGATTATATGTATGGTGTAGAATACAGAAGGTACCTTATCGTAGCATTGGAATTCTCCAATTCCTGGAAACCTCCATGTTCCGTTGGTCTCTGGATAAGCTGGATATCTTAGTTCTCCACAAGGACCCATCCCCACTTGAATTTCCTGCAAAGTAATGATTCAGTTTCTAAAACCTTATTTTTTATGGTTGACTTGTGATATGTCTGAAATATTATAGCTCAACATCTTCGTGAACAAGCCCCCATATGGATCAGTGGAACTTCTATGCATGAGTCGTGATTGTTAGATTCCTTGGAAGTCATAGTGAACATTAAGACAAAAAAAAAATAATATTCTTGAAGACTATAGTTATTAAAACTGAATATGAGGTGTAGATGATCATTTTGATGGTTTCCAAGGGCTTAAAAATCTTGCACATATATATATATGCTCACACATGGACTATTTCAGGATGTCAGTTTGAAGGACTTGCAATGACCATGAAACTCCTTTATTCTTTATGAATTCGCTGATATTTAATTTGATCTTTCTTATCTTTCTCAGTACGCTTGCATATGAATATTTTTTTTAAAATATTTATCCAATACATTACTTTTTAGCTCTCCATTGATGAGCTCTGGTATTTCCATTGCCATAAAAAAATACAAGATTATATTGTATCCTGAGCCAGTCACTGAAGTGTAAAACTATAAATGTTATGATTTTTTATTTTTTTATTTTCTGGTGGCATGTACAGGTTGCCATGGACATGAATAGGCTCTGTGAAGTGCACGCATGGGTATGAAAGGGGAGATAAATAAGGTTTCTTTTGCCCTTAAAGATAGCTATTCAGTTTGATTAGTTATTCTCCTTTCTTTTCTTTGGCTTCAAGATATTTAGTGTCTACTTGAAGTGAAATTTGCATGTAATCCTAAATATAATCAAAATGAGTGTCTAGACTCTTACCACAATTGCTTCCCCTAGGTAATCTCTGAATCTGTTGCAGAAGCTTCTCATATAATCCGTGTAAACCTGTATGGGTGTTCTTCCTCTTAACAAGGGTAATGAATCACAGCCCAAGGAGATGTACTCTGGATTTCTCCTACCTGATCTATCTGTGTAGACTAGATCGGGGTTTTTGCTAATCTCTTCGAGCACCCAAGGAGGTAGGGGAATGCTGAAGTTTCAAAAGAAAAAAGGGATGACTTGAGGTTTTGAATTTAATAGGTCAAACATAACTAAACAAGTTCTTGTAGGAAGATGGTTGGATTGAAAGTTAAATCTTTTCTATATTTGTGATTTTTACTAAATTCACATGTAAAATAAAATTTTGGAGTGAAAGTACCTGCATGAATCTCCAACATTTCCCCCGCACTGGTGAAAGGACATCACTACTTGAAGCTTCAAGCCATGTTTTTGCACCATCTGAACAAGGTTAGCATACCCTTCCCAATTATACTTTAAAGGTCCATCTTTTTCCACCAGTCCCCACCAGACATCTACCATTACTCCTTCCACTCCTGCACTCTTTAGGGCCATCAAGGTCGCATTCATTACTCTTGGCTTGTTCAAATTACCCCCAAATGTGACTGTATCAAGAGGGAGCATGACAAACACAGGAACCTTATTGCTACCATGGGGACCTGATAATGTATGTAACTTCTCCCATTTCTGATTTTTCCTTCCTTCCATCTGCAATATCATTTCATTTGGGAGCTGTGGTTCTTGCTTTGGGTATTTTGCTTGAAGGCTGCATGATTGTTTGGTTTGAGCAAAGGAAATTTGGCCTGAGAAGTGATCAGGCGTTATGAGGGTTTTGCTGTCTTTTACATTAATAAAAGAAGTTGAAGAATGTAGAGTTAAAGGCATATTTCTATATGGTGTTTGAGAACTGAAGAAGAAGAGATGTAAGGATTGATGAGCATATTTTGTGTTCTATATAAAAGAAAGAACTGGTTCAGATTCTTGAAGATGACAATGTTGGTGGGCTCTACTCTGAAGGATAAAAAAGTGTAAAAAAATTCAAAACCAGTAAGCGTAAAATGTCATCTTTAGCTCAAATTAAAAATGTCTCAATTTAATATTTATCTATAGAATTTATAAATTTGATATCGTCTGTGGACCTTAATTAAATAGTTTACCTCAACTTTAGCTCTAATTCTACTCAGGCTATCAGAAAATGTTATTCATATCTCATTGCCTTTTTGACAAAACCACCTTTGATATGTACTGTATGAAACAATCGTTGTGGTATCTTTCAAAGCATTGCTTGTTTATTGAGATGTGCTGGTTGAAAGTATGTTGCTACTTATCCATGATGATTAGGTGGCCGTTCAGGACTCTAACTTGCCAAAATTGTCTAAATACGAATTAATCACCTGTTTTGGCGGATTATTGTTTTTTCTTATGTTCGATGTTCAATTACTCCATAGGGTGTGGTGTCCAGTTGAGTGTTAGGTTCTCTGCCCAAGTTCAAATGTTACAAGAGCAACGTTAGGCAATGATGTTACATGTTAAGGAAATACTTGCCTTGTAGCTTGGTTATCATCAAATAAAGTAACTAAAATCTGTTAATCAATAGGTTTATTTTGTTTGATATAACCCCACAAGGTAGGTTGCCTTGTCTGTGGTTTTGTATTCTCCTGGTTGCTGAATTTATGTGGCTGATAAAAATGTTTAGATTTCTAATTTTTCTTGGTTCTGCTTGGGTTTGGATAAGAAGGGCGGTGTTCTTTTTCATCAGAGAAGCAAGAACGTGGATGAAACAGACAAAAACTCTGCTTTCAGCGTTCCTGGAATTATCTCTTTGTATGTTTCCAACTTTGTTTTTTTAATAAAGTTGTATGTTTCCACGTAATCAAAGTTCAGCTTCTCCCTTTATTTACCTTGTGAGCATTTGCTTAATGGGGGCTCGGTTGGAAGTGTGTACTCCAGCTATGCCCATATTCATTGGTGATAGGATCAGAAATATCTGTCTCAAATGTTTTTGTTACTGGGTTGGAAACTATGATGGACCTCGGAAGCAATTGCTATTGAAAAATCATATTAAAAATAGAAAAAAATGTGGTTGAGGCTCTGGAATCTCATTTTGAGATAGATACACCAAATTGGCATGTACGAGTTCTAACTACCACGTACTGTTGCAGTCTGGTAGAAATATATGCGTGAGCAAAAATGAAGCAAAATGTACTGATATTTGATCAGTTAACACTAAGTAATGAGTGATTAGAATTTCATTATTGTCCCCGGACAATTAGTTTATACAAGATGCAATGAATGAGTTGATGGTTGTTTATGCTTGTGATGATACTTTCAGATCCCAGGCAACTTTGTTGGATGAAAATTTTTAAACATTTTTTGGCCTTGAACAACCACATTCATCTTCTGAATCAAGATGTTGTGATTGTGTACCATAGTCTGAATTATCATCTCCTTTCACTATGCCTTGTGATAAATAAGTTTCTCTGCCGTTCTTTGGCCTTCACGATAGCCTGTATATACTTTTAAATTGATCCTTCACATGTTTTATGGTTTACTTCCATTACAATCACACTAGCACGTTTATGGTACATTTCTTAGTGGTGTATTTTCTTTTTATTTGTTTTGGAACTCATAAACTGATAAGGAGTAAATTGTGGATATTCTGATGAAGTGTAAAAAGTTGCATTGTGCTTTCTCAACATCCTGACAGGGATTCTACTCGAGTTGCGTTTCTATCAGCAGAAGATGAGTTTTCCAAGGTAAAAATACAAAACGGGTCTGTCCTAATCCTAAGCATTGATAGTACAGACGCATGACTCCCATGCATAGTATGAATGATGAATGAAGTTTATTGCCTTAAGTGGAGGAGTGCATGTTTTTGATGTCTTAAGCACGAGTAGCCTCTAGTTGGGAAGATAATCACGAATCCGTTTCAACTTGACATGCATACTTTTCTTCTTTTGCTGGATTGCAATTTCTATTTAAAGCTAGCTGGTGGATGCCCTACAATCATTTTGTGGAGGATATGAAACCTTATCTCTTCAATGTTTGACGCTGAGTAATACACATTATTGACTTGCAAGAAAATAAGAAGGAAAATGTGGACAGAACAGAACCACGACATTTTTGGATGACCTTGCGAGACAATTAGTCAAATAACTATGACGTGGAATATAATTTCCCAAAAAATCAAATTAAAATAACGCTTTTAGTTTTTTTTCTAATTGTGCTAAATTGAATCATGTCAGACCGAAGCGTACTTCTTTTGCAGGTCCATCAAAACGTGCCTGATGCCACTGCAGATATTTTGACGGATGAGTTTTACTGCCTAGAACTGAGGGATCGTAACTTGATGGAGGTGAAAAGAAGGTAAGCTTCGCCTTAATCGTGTGGGATCTTTAAATTCGCTTGGTTGATATTAGTCTCTAAAAGAGACCTGGTCTGCATGCCATTGGCAGATATTAATTCGTTTGTCATTGAAAATCTAGCTTCACTATCACCGTCAATGAAGCAATATCCCTGATCTTCACAATGAGGAGGATGAATTACTGCAGGCAGAGAAGGACCCATCTGCTGGCAGGTTTCCCACTAGAATGTTGAAACTATTATTGTTTTTTTCTATGGCAACTAGCAATGGTCCCCTGCAAAAAGCATTCCATGGATCCATGGTCTTTGTTCATGTGGTTCTCCGTCGCCCCAACCATTAAACTTATCCCCTTCAATCTTCCCTAAACGGTGGTGGTTCTTGATCCAAGAGAAAAGTGCAAAGGTAATTGATATTATTACATGCTTGAGGACATGTCTTAGATTATTATGATGTAGCAGGAAAAGTAAGACAGACTATCAAATTTCTTGCTTTCCCACTGTTGGAAAACTATCACACTTAAATAATTTTGCTTTCTAGATTGGAGTCGGTGTGCGTGGAGTTGGACTTGGATTCACTTGGCTTGAACGGCTTCCGCAGTACTATTTGAAAAAAAAAATAGTCGTATCCCAAGGTCCAGGTTAGTTTGTCTACCTCCCACCTAACATATTTTGTCTTGCGATGATCTACTTTTGATCACCCAAACACTTAAGATTGATACTTTTGTTACTGCTTCTTCTCTATGTTTTCTTACATATCATGTATATGAATTGATAAATGTAACATATAATTTCAAATCATCGGTAGTAAAACACACTTGGTTTCGTATGTGAAATGCATGAAAAACAATAGTCTTTTCAATTCAGTAATCTAAATGCAAACTCACATTTCTCAAGAAAATATCTTTCCAAGTCCGAAAGATATTTCTCACAAAAAATATCTTTCCAAGTCCGAAAGATATTTCTCACAAGTGTTTCTACAAAAGTGCTCTTTAATGAGGGAAGGTTGGGATCGATGCCAGATATTATGAACTTTCTTCAAAAATCTTTTGGCCTGTCCTTTTCAAGATGTCCACCTCTCCAGTCTTCGCTCATTCCAAAAACTTGCGTATCTTCACACCAGTCTTCTTATCGACCCGGATTTGTCTGGAACAAAAAAGTTGTAAATTTTGGTGCTTTTTTTTTTTAAAGATCAAAAATAATAATTTATGTAGACTAGTGAGAATTAGTTGAATGGCATATCAATCAGGTTTGAACCGTGATGACTTCTATATATTTTTTTTTAAAAAATCACTAACAGTCTTTAAAGATGTTAATGATCATAGTGTTCTTAGAATGTTTTCTAAATTATCCCGACAGGTTTAGATTATTTGCCACTATAGTGAATAGTGAGAACTAATTCACTGTATATAATTGATTAGATCTGTTAGGATGAACATTCATACAGAACATATTTGCATGTTGCATTTATAAAAAACATTACACATTCATTATGCATTATGTGTGTTAATGGTGTTTTAATAATTTACTTACTGACCATATTTTACTTAGATTGAGTATGAAGGGAACTTCTGTTAAAGTCTTTCGAAATCTCATTCCATGCTGATGTTTTTTTAAGGCTAACCGTGTTAGATTGCTTAACCTCGAGAGCGGTGCGTCTCATCAGTTGCACCGCCCTTGCCAGTTGCATGTTTTGTAACTCATCCACTAAGAAGGTTAAGTCTATCCCGTAGCTTTTCTTCTATTACTATCTTATAGACGCTAGACGCTAAAGACGAAGTCGATAAGCTATACATCTATTCGTATAATTAAATTTGTGCTAGAAATCTATCATGATTTCTCTCTATTAATTTCTAATTTCCAATACCATTCAGCAAAAAAATGCAGAATTCATCACATCAAATGAAAATCTAAAATAATTTTATCAAAACCAAACCAACATAACAAACACAATATTATTCAATTTGATGATCATAAACAAAGAGATAATAGATATTTGTAATTCTTCACATTAATGCTACAAGTTTTGCAACCGCTTCCTATAACTTCTCAGCTGCTTATGTCCCACACGGAAATGATGCCTCTGCATTGCAAAATGGTGGAAAGACTTTCACATAAATCAAACCTATTCAGACACAGCTAAAACTTAACTCTCCCCTATGGGAAACACAGATCCAATTCTATCTCCGTGACGGTAACACTTGATGTTGACCTGGTAAGGACCCAACTCCACGCGATTATCCTCTCCCCCCACAAAGAAACACAGAGTATACAAGGCAACTTCAAACTCAGGGCTCACGCCCAACAAAGTGCTTGACACAGATTTGAGAACTCCATTCCATTCAAACTGAATCGTCAGCAACTGAGTTTCAGAGTCTGGCTGCAGAGTAGAACTGAGCGTTAAGAGTATTTAAGAAACAGTCAAAAGCATCCGTTCATGAAATAAATACATATCCTCCCTCCTTAAGGGGTTAACTCCCCATTTAAGAAACTAATATTCGAATTCTCTGATTCAGTTCATTACGAACTAATAGTCAAAAATCTCTCATTCAGTCTTAGATCGAGGCCTAACAAACTCTAGTCTAGTGAGATTATGGTAAAATGTTCATGGAATAACTTTTAAGCTTAAAACAAGTTCAGACAATCAATATGCCTGCTTTAGCTAATTTGCAATTTTCAATGAATTAAATCAAACTTCTATGATAACTCAGAGCTTTGGCTTATCATGAAAAGTTTAAAAATCAATGAAAAGAGAAAGAGTTCATGTCATTCAAAATATGAATAATATCACTTACAATCTCTCCACGCCTTCGGGGAAAAATATAGCCCTGATAATCAACCCTTCCTTTTGCTTCTTCAAGATAAAACTGAACATGAGAAAAGGAACAAACAAAATCAACCTGACAGATAAAAACTTAATAGACATGGAAAGGCACGATCCACAGTGACTATAACAAGTTGAAGCGTTAAGAAAGAAATCAGACTTTTGATGTGCAACTTATATCAACTTTGGGAAAACAAAATGTTAATAGCAGACAAGAGGCAGACAAATTACACAGTACAAGCCACCTTAAACTAGAACTAAAAGGAAAAGAAAATGAAATTTGAACATGTCTTTCTGTTGGATGTAAGGACATGTGAATCAGCAGTATTCTGAACCAAGTATACAATGTGGCACAAAGATAATTATCCTCGCGCATAAAAGCATCATTATAAGATATGACACCAAGTTTAAAGATTTCTCCTTTGCAATTAATAGCGATTGAAGAGAACCAAAGGGAACGCAACTTGAACATACAGTACTGAGATGATTTTCACAAGTTTTCTCATCCTAGACTGTGACTTCTTTTGTTAAGAAAAAAGATGATTAGAAGATAATCTGTTACAAGACAAACCTGAAGCCAGTTGTGGAAGCCAGAAACCTTTTCTTCCCCTCGCTGTGTAATTTCACCCACGAAAACATGTTCAAAAGCAGAAGAGGAGCCAGATGTACCACCCCGACCATATAAATCAAACCAGAGACTGGTCAATATTCTTTTGAACTCCTGATAATTTTCAGATACAATACCCTTGGTTGCAAGATACTTATGAAGATATTTAATCGGTGCAGTTCTGCTAATTTCTTCTATAAAAGCAGTTTGCTCCTGCTTTTCTTCAGAGGTAACAACTTCTTTGCTTCCTTGATCTGGGTTGTAATTATCCAGAAGCGAACAAAACCGGGAAAAAGTTGGCCTTCTAAATATGTCTTCACTTACCCAGCTGAATAGGTTTCTTTGTGCCATATCTTCCATCTCATAAACTTTCTTCCCGTCACCGCAATCAATCTTATAGTCCTTCCCAGGAACCAGACGGTTCATATCAATCTCCCAGAGCTTGTTGCAAGCCTTAGATAAATCAGATAGTTCCTCTCTTGAAGGTTGAAGGGTTTCACTGTCTTCAACCTCATCAGAGTATTCTTGTTCGCTAGGAGGCCTTTTGTATCCCTTCCAGTGATCCATTTGAACCTGCCCAGATTAACATTCACATAATGCATGACCTATCATAGACAACCAAGACCTAATAAACAATCATCTTCAGACACTCAATCTCTTAGACTCCATCAAGATTTTAGAGTTCAATATTGGGAAAGTGACTGAACCTAAAAGTTTAGATATATCACAAATATAAGTGATTCGCTTTTCAGCTATAGATTTGTCACCTGCTTAGTTTCAAGAGAATGTTTTATAATTTGATCCTGGCTATCAACGAAATATCCAAACTTCACCCCTAGATCACTTGTATTTTATATAGAAATCACTTGAAAAATAATAAAGAAATGATATACCCTGTGCTGCTGTTTAGGATGCTTCTTTCCCACAGTCTCCCAACCATCATTCTCTTCTTTACTCCCTTCATCTTCCTACATCAGAAAAAAAAAGGGAAAGAAGAGCAATTAAGTTCTCGAATAGCACAACAGAAAACCTCTCTAGCATTGCAACTAACCGTACAAAAACCCAGCAACTAACCTTCTTATCCCACCGGTTTTGACTATGCCACTGATTCCCTTCATTTTTTTCATCGTACTCATTACTGGCTCCCTAAATTTGAGAATTTACAGTTTTACCATCAATTTAACTACTCAAGGTATCTGTCGATCATGTCAAGATCACCATTCATATAAATTCACCAAAAAATGAATTCTACCTTATGAGATCGCCTTGAATTTCTAGATCCTGCGATCCCCCAGTCTTCATTCTCCTCCTGAAAATACCAAGTAAATTTTTAACTTAAACCCCAACAAAAATCAAAATCAAAATCATACAATAAATATCTTTCACAGATTATGAAAGACGACAGTAACAATATAAATGACAAAAAACGAAGACAGAGACCTGTGTGGTAGTCTGATGAGTATGAGAACTGCGTCTCGGATCACTATCATTGGTTTTTCGATCTCCGCTATCCGGCTCCCCGGACACTACCTACACGTTAATTTTAGCGGGAAACAGAGGAAGTCAAGCCTTTCGAAATTATGAGAAGGAAGAAGAGGAGAAAGTGAGAGAATGCTGACCTGTGACCAGGTAGATCGGGAGCGATCATCACGGGAGGAAGGGGATGACGATTGATCGTGATCTTGTCCATCAGGGTGGCCAAGCGCCACACCTATCAGATCCTTAATCAGGCCGTCCATCTTTGGGCGAAGAAGGCGGGGAGGATAGAGAACGGAGATATGGACTGAGAACTGTCTGTAATCTGTAATTAAATATACATGGAAATGGTAATAATGGAAATGGCTATGTCAGCTCTGAACCAAAAAGAGTGTAAGAAAGGGAGACTGATGGCGGGTAATGGCAATATCCGTAATTCTGCAATCTTCTCCTTTAATATCTTATCTCTACTCTTGCCGACAACTCCTTGACCAATCAACCTCTGACCAGATCAAACTTTTTTAATATTATATAGATTTGAAATATTAAATTTCACCAAGAAAAAAACTTTTGGTTTAAATTGTAAATAATAGTATATTAATAATAAATTTGAAATAAATTCAGAAAAAATAAAATTTTATATTTTAATTTTTTAATTCCGATCATTCTTATTCACACAATTGTGCGGTGACGAGACTAAGAAAAAAAAAATTATATTAAAGGAGAGGCGGAAGAGAGAAGATGCAGAATAAAGACAAATTTTTTAATATAAAATTGCATGAATGATTATATAATTATATATATATATATATATAATGATCAAATTATATAATTATATATAATTGCATACGAAACAGGTTCAATAATTCATTTGATGTATTATAAACTTTGTAATAAATCCAATTGATAAATGGCTATCATTATATTCGGAAAACTATATTCCAAATTTGTATGTTCCTCATTCTCTCACCCAACCTTTTGTTTACGTGTTTGCTCCGTTACATTTATATTCATGAAATTTAGGGCAAGGAAGGACGCTTCACCGATATCCCAATGTCTGCAAAGGTGGGCGAGGGTCGTCCACAACCCTCATCGGCTTCCAGTTGGAATCTTCCTTGAGTTGACGTAGAGCAACGAAGTGAAGAGCATCACTTTTTACTTGATAGATATGACAAGCCCATGGATACGATTCGGGTTCCGACCATATCTTCTGCTCTTCGAATTCAGTCTCCTCTGTCGCTGATTCGGCCACACAGTACACCGTATTGGGTTCCGGCTCCTCAAAACTGGCTACAGCAACGCATCCAGGGGACACATATCCTTCCGGGGCCCGAGGATGCCAAACTGACAATGGTGATTTGTAGTCGTCCCAGCAATTCCTCCATACCTGCAAGAATCATTCTCTATTCTCAGTCAAGTAGAAAGAACATAGCGTAGTCATTCATCATTGAAGCCTCAGCTATAACTAAAGCCATGTTGTTCTCACCAGGTCATAACCCACAGGATCTGCGAAAAGACCACTGCTTTTTCGGTAAACAGCAGCAACATTTGGAGGATGGCTGCCAACATGAGCTATGTCTCCAATGGATACGAAGCTGTTGGGGAAACAGTAAATAGATGACAATGATTTATGACAGTGCAGAATTATCGATCTTCAGTTCTTAAAGAAAATAAAAAAAATATCAAATATAATTGAACAATTACCCGTCGGGACAATCTGGTCGCCAAATGCTGCATGCTCCCCCATCTCCCAGGACCTGATCAATTTCGGGTATTAGTTCAACATGAAGAGAAATTGAAACCAGAGATGTTCCATACTTAACAAAATAATTCAGTAAAGAAAAGTAACCTTCTTCCTGCAGAATTTGCAACGACCCTTAAATTCGTGTTCATTGCTCCAGATCCTTTTAAAATTTATAGTATGATTGGTAAATCTTCCTTCACCAACTGCTAAACTTATTGAAGATATATCTCCCGACTTGATAATGGCCTTGTTTGGGCTCCATAGACCTCTCCCGGAAGCTTCACTCCAGTTAAAATGGACATGTCTCTGGCTTGATGGAACCTGTGCATCCAAAACTCAATCAGAATTAATGCATGTGCTATCCAGAAAGTAAATACATATCCGTGCAAAGCAGAGACCTTTAAGGCCGAGGTTTTGCTGTCGGACTGGTATGCTTTCCACATCCTATGCACTACTGAACAGATTCTGATTGCCTGGGGTTCGCTTCCCTCTGCTTCTTCCTCGATGCTGCACTTGATTACACGGACAAATTTTTCTGATCTCCTGAAATTTTTGAGATGGAGAAGCAAGTGAGAAGGTTGCCGATGACTTGCTTTTGCCAGTTCCAAAGCCATGAGCTGTTCCCAGGACACCTCCCAGATGATCTTTGAAGGTTTCTTATCCATTTTGCCCAAATCCAAGCACTAGATGCAGGCACACAAGGAGAGAAAGGAGGGTTAGACTTACACCAATAGAACCAAACTTTTATATCACAGTTATGAAAGATAATTTCCATATGGTGAACCTGCAGTAGCATAACGCGTTTGTTGCTCACTAGGACAATCCTCTGGTTGGGCAAGATAAAATGATCTTCATAATAGTCAGACCAGGCATATTTTGAGGGTTCCTTAAATATTTCAGTGCAGCCAAAATGTCGACTTGCTTCTGCAAGGTGAAGTATCATCTAGCAAAACAAAAGGATAAAACTAAGATATTTCATCCAACATCATTTTCGTTGCTACAATTAGGAATATGCGGCTTTAGATCATTGAAATGTACAAATTACAAAGATTAGATAAATACATAAACAAACGCAGTATGCTAACACTAGTTCGGCTGAAGAAAAAAATATTTCTTTTTCCAAATCCTAGATACCATTTCATTATCCAAGTACACTAAAAATGCACGAGAATGTACAGTACTGTGGCAAAATTTAATAATAACCTCTAATGATACAAAATAGGGTTAATGAATCAACTGAGTGTCCGGGATCTCTTGTTCAAATTAGTTTCTTCTTTTCTTCGTAAGCTTAATTGTATTTTAAAAAAGAATACAGAGTACAGAAGGATGCATAGTTCATCATAGCATATGACCTATAAAAGATAAGCAAAACTGACGAGGAATTATTCTCTTCTTTCCCTGAGAATTGGAATTAAGATTTCATTCCCCAGCAGTACATGGCAAAAGCAAAGAAAGCAAACCATACCTGACCCATAGCTTCTCTCTCACAATACTCTCTGACTATACCATCAGCATGAATAGCCCGGGGATTTCTGATTCTTTGCACGACAGTCTTGTTATGGAGAAGCTCAATGCATTTCGAGCAACTTGCTCCGATCCCATCAACAGTCAACGAGAAAAAATCTAATGCCCCACTAACTGGCTGTACAATAAATCCTATGAAGGCACGTCCAAGCCCTTGAGCAAGTCCAAGGAGACCATTTTGCCTGGCACTTTCTACTGGCTTTCTTACAACCCCAGATACCCCGAAGGCAACACCATGTGCTAGAGCCTCTGTTCCCTGAATAAGTCCATCACCTACCCCTGTGATCCTCCTTGAACCCACCTGCTCGCCTCTCATCATTTAGTTCATAATTTAGGTAGCACAATCAACTTGACAGAAGAATATAATCAAGGTCAATTAAGCATAAAAGTTACCAGTTTAGAGCGCAATTGAAGAAACTGTCCATCGGTAGAGAGCTCAGCAAAGCCTTTACCGAGAGAAGCGAGTGTTGAACTTGCCATTCCAAGCACGTCTACAGAAAATAGCAGATGTAAAGGATTGTGAATCAAATCTCTCCAAATACGATTTCCAATAGCAGGAACAATTGAGCTCTTTCTCATGAATCTATCTCTGTGCATCACCCTCCTCAAGTGAACCTGCATTAATTGATACAAATATTACAACTCAATAACAAATGAGGCATTTGAAGACAATGGTTTTGCAAACTTTAAGATGACAAGCAGTAGGCTTTGAAGAAGTGGTCAACCAATACATTGAGATAGATAATCTTCACACTGTAAGCAAGCAACCTCACCTGTATCTTCAAAGCATTTCCAATCGCAGACAGTATGAGGCTCCATACACCTGGAATCCCCAGGGGTCTCTGATCATGTGCTGTCTCCAGGGCTACCTTCAGCCATATCTCAGAAACATCTATTAGCCTGAATACATTAAAGAATAAGAACACAGAAAATTTTCAAAAAAATTCCATAATGATTAAGAACACAGAAATTTTTTGAAAAAATTCCATAATGATGGTAACTTGAAAACGTGCAAATCAAAGTCACAAAATCCTTATGGTGTTGTAACAATGAAGGAACACCACAATTCTGGTTGAATGACCTCTTACCAAAACACTGATAAATACAACAAAATGCATTTGAAATTAAAGTCAAACTAACTCCAATAAAATGAGCAGTCATACAAAAGAAAAATGCCATAAATAGATAACTTTCCAGTCTAATTATGTTGTCTTACAATGTCAAGATATCAACAGACATCTTAAATACATGAAACAGTGACTACTATGATTGAATTATGAAAGCATTTTTTTGTATATCTAAGTTTCAGGCTGGCCAAGAACAATCACCAAGTGATAAGATAAAAATTAGCAATCAAAGAATACAACTATTGAAAATAAAATTGCATATTGCAGTGTAATTTTTTGAAGAAAATCATTAAGTATTTGGACAACTAATGTAATGAGTGGTGGCCCTTGTTTTCAAATCATGAGTATTGCACATCCCAACAGGCTAGTTTTCTGGAAAAAAATAATAAAATCCCGCACAGAAAATTGTAGCAAAGTCAGACCCAACCAGATACCAATATCAAACAAAGTGCTCAAGGCACAGAATTAGCAATATGCCCTATAGACATGCCGAGTGCCTGTTAAGAATAAAGGAGAATTTACGAGTCAAGACAAAAACATAAACAATTTTACAAGGGGAGAATAAGACTATAAACTACACCGGATAAGAGGTGAGGATTTTGGGTATAAGGTCAGAGCTGCACATCCCAACAAGTTAACCTCTTAGGAAGGAAGTAATAACCATGATATTAAGCACATAGCGTAATCAACCTTGCATCCAACATACAATAGGAATACCTTTTATCCCATTTACAGACCACAGAATTGAAATCTTACCCTATATGTATCTCTGGATCAACTTGAGTTACACTTGAACTGTGAGGGAGACGATCCAGCTGAAGATTGTCATACAAATTGACTAATGCCCATATAACTGGTTCATGAATATTAAGCCTCAAAACCTTTTCAGTTACCTACCAGGCCAATATAGATCTTACTATAAGAAAGTTGATGTACACTCTCATATTGACAAAGCTAGTATTGCACACATGAATCATTACCCGTATATATACATATGGATAGACTAGAATTCCATCTGCATTCTCATTACGCATAGTTATAGTCATCTTAAACACCGGATGATGGTTATCAGTGGTTTTCTCAGGGGCCAACAGCACTGGCATCAAGGTTAGAGGAAGCTGATTGTCAATCTGTAGATAGCCAAGTATGAGCTTGAACCTGGTAAAAGGTGAAAACACTCAGATTCCTTCGCTGCAGTACTAATTTCATTAACATGACTTTCAGTCTCACGTAACTATGCACACAAAATAAATAACATAGCATAGAAACCTATTTTTCAGCCCTTCAGACACTCTCCCTGAATCAAAGATTCGGTGACAACTTTATACAAAAATTTCATATTATATAGCCTCACTTTCAAAGACTAAATGCAACGAGTTAATAAACATAATATGAAATCAAATTAAAGATGCAAACTATTTGGTATGAATTGATTAAATGGCAATAAAGCTCAAAATCCACACCATCCATTTACCATTAGCTGTCCATCATATAAGTTTGCAGAGTCCATACCTGCTTGTTTTCCCACTATCATATCCAGTTGAATATGACATAAAAACTCTCTCCAAATACAAGTAACAGAGCTCCTTCGGTCTATGATCCACAATGGAAATCCCAACCACTCCCAGCTCCACCACAAACTCTAATGGCGCTGTATTACTCTGCATGTCATTCTGAATGTCTGAATTTCTCCTATTTCCAACAGGTCTTGGAGACCTGGCCTCTTCATTAGGAGTCAGACCCTTATACTCTGTAAATCTTATGACTTTGACATCTCCCATCTCAACAACATGGAACTGCAATCCTGTTTCACTGCCTTCCCCAAAAGACATCTCATAACTTTCCAAGTCAAATTTCCAATCGTGAATTCTACCTGCACTGTGAATTCTGATATCAACAAGTCTTTGCCCATATGGATCATCCCATGCAAATCTTTTTGTTGAAAGAGGTGCCAGACTAATACAAGCATCCTCACTTAATCCAGACTGGTGAATGCTTATCGTCCTGCTAATTGTTCTGTTCTCAAACCTGTTAAAGAAGCATGCCACGCTAGTCACAGAATGAGAAGAAAAATGTGAAACAGTAGGAAAATTAATGTCGTTCAGGTACCTGATAGGACCATCAGTTGATCCCCTGCGAAATACAACTATAAAACGTGATCCTTCTTCAAATCCTCGAATTTCAGTTCTCAGAAATTTCTGAGTACCATCTCTACTCTTTAAAACCAAAAACATAGTGTCCTCTTTCACAACTTCAATAGGGTATGACCATTCTGTATCTTCTAATCGAACCTGGAATACTAGATGTAAATAAAATGAACAAAGTACTTTTCTGGTGGATGCAGAGTAAATCTATTTGACTTTAATTATGTGTCTATCAGTTGGCAATCTGCAAATATTTTCTACGTATAAATTAAGCATCTATTTTCGAATAAGGTCAATAATTATTTCTAATTAATCAAATATGATATTAATAGGAGCTGAATCCAATATCAATGGCATTCAATAGTTGTTGCTTATATCTCTTCATTCTTTTAACCTTTCCTTTTCAGTCATTTCTAGTCATGGAGAAATCAGTTCTAATTTTGAGGAGCTACTTTTATCCATCAAAATAAAAAGTGTTTTAAGATGACCATCAACAAAAGTGGCAAAATATAAACTTCTTCCACATAAAAATTCCTTCAAATTTAAGGGATATTATATGAATAAGTTTGAAAATATATAAAGCAATTTGCCCAACCTGGAGTTTATCAGTTCCAGCTGTTTGGTGATATACAAAGGAAATTCTTGAATCCAAAGCACAGAGAACCTTTGAGTGATCATCACTGCTTAGCTTGATAAATATATCTTGACCAAGTCTATTTGTAAAGGTCATGAAAGGACGGATAGAAATCACCTAGGAACAGAAAAATCAGTAAAACACCTCATACTTGGAAGACACAAATTTCCAACTGGAACACTACCTTAGTTGGAATAGACGTGTACGGGCATGGTTTTGAAGATATGAAAAGCCGTGCACAATTGCCATCGGCATCATGAGCATAAAGATCCAATGATCCATCCTGACAACCAAAAAAGAACAGTAAGAACAAGTATCTACCATTACTCAGAAGCTGATAGCTAGATAAGTTAATTATATGATGTGATACCATGTCACCTAGGGGAGAAAGGTCTTTAACAGGTCCAAAGTTCTGATACTCGCCAGATTGAGTGATTGACACTGAAAGGCCCAATACATTAAAGTTTAAGGCTGAAGCAATTGTATGACCTTCATATATCTCATCTTCAGTTATTTCACCAAGAACTTCATCTTCCCTCTTTTTGGACCGAAATGGACGAGCAAGCTTCCATGTGTTTTTTTTCCCATTACCATCTATAAGCCTCAATGTAAGAGGAGGACATTTAGCAACCGAAAACCAATAAGGAGCGTACACTCTAACCATCTTTTCCATGAGCGGGCGATCCTTGTCATAGTTTTGCTCAAGAATAAGCTGAACAATCCTGCCGAACATAATCTTTTAACATGTCAATCTAAAAAAGATATTTTATCATACTGAAAAAAATTATAAGATGCTTAGAAATAAGTATGGGGATATATAGGAACCTTCCAGAGATTGAGCTTCTTAAGCTTATTGTTTTTGATGGAAGTCCATGGGGCTGAGATATAAGAACTGCTTCCTGTAGATAAGAAAAGAGCACAATTAAGAGGGTAAAACAATAATGAAATTGATTCATATCTCATGCCAACAACCAAAAAAAGCCAACGCACAAGATCAACAAGTTTGACAGCTCACATGTATAGGCAGCCATCCTTTTTGAGGAAGCAGTGAAAAAAATAGAGGTTTTCTTATGTCAACTGTGTGAATCTTCACAGTTTTTCCAGGAGCAAATACCCCCCTGGCACGGGCAATGAAATGACCATTCTCTTGCACATCCAAAACAGAGTATTCTGCTACAAGTGGAAGATAATTGCTAATAGAAAAAGGGGATTTGACAACAAGACTCCAATCCTGGATAGGTTCAGAACGAATGTTCTTTGCAAGCTCCATTGCTTGTATGCTTATGCAAAACCACATGTTATGGGAACCATTTGAAGTGCTACCACTTGTTTGGGTGCAGAACACAAGTTCCTCTGACTCTTTTAGGGCTGATACACTTATCCCTGACGGACATTGTCTCTTCCTACAATCTTCAGACTGGGGAGGCTGATCCACCACAGAACTCCAATTATACTCATCAGAAGTACTTGAAGGCCTTAATTGAAAGAGATAATCTGCAGACTGTGTCAAGCCTGCTAAAGGAAGAGACACACTATTTCCAGGTTCCAGTACTCCAACAAAAATCTCCTGCTTTGCATGCAAGAAATGTGTACGATGAGAAGCACGGTGATCATGATCAAGAGTGAAACGTCAAAAAGGTATAGAATTAATCCAAGAAAATTATTAGCGTCAAAGCATGGAAGAGACATCAAGACAGGAAGAAAAAGTAATTTTCAAGTTCAAATATGTATGTATGTATGAGTGTAGGCTGTGTATATCTGCATAGATCTACATTTATACAAGATCATTCGCTGCTGGGAAAAAAGGGTATACATATGTACGTTTATGTATGGTTATCTAAAATAATCCTTACAAGACAAACTAGATGGGAAAGAAAACCTTCATGAAAGATGGCCCTTCTAGAAATTTTAAAATATCGCACAGTTTCTTTGTCATAGAAATGTGTAGGACAAGAAAATCTACTTTTTTCTATTAAAACAACTTGCTTCCACCACAAGAATTATTATGGCTCAAGAAACGACATGCCACTTCAGGTATACTCACAGCTAAAGGACTTATCCAATAAAGTCTTTCACCATTGAAGAGCAATTACCCCAATTTATTAACCTCCAAAAGAAAGAAGCAAAATAAAAGGATATCTAGACTTTATGGTTCTCTGAAGTCTAAAAAGAAAATGCATTATAGATTATATAAACGTTTCTAGTGCAAAAGAGATTATGGAAAAGAGTACTATCGGTACAACCGAAAAAAGAGATTAATAACGATAACTCACTTTAGGATAGCCTTCACCGTCTGAGTAATTTGAGCAGTCCACCCAACCAAGACTTGGTCCATGATTTCGAGTCTCAAAGCACTTATCAGTCTCCACCTTGCTACTATCAGTCCGCAAACCTTCAGGTCTGTTTTCATCATCCGGTGACCTTCTGCCTGCGGTAGAAGCTTTGGATACAAGGCACAGATCAAGCGCAAAATCTGTATTGTTATGTATGGAAACCAATGACCTTATGTCCACATATATGTCGCCATCTCTAACACTTACTTCACTAGCGACAACATCATTTCCAAGCCTCCAACAAGCAGCTGGCGCAGCATAATTTAACCTCACAGAAGTCCAAGGCCCGTCCAAGCTAGGACTGATCTGAATAAATCCAGATTGTCTACCACCAATGAGAAATCCATTAGTCTCTTCAGTTTCAGCCCTTTGTGACATGAGTACAGCACATCTTATTTTCCCAAATGACTGTGCATGCTTATCTCTTTGAGATACGGCCTGCATGAAAATCAACAATGCTAAAATTACTATCTATAACAATAACAAAATACATATGTGCACAAGAGGAGGAAATATTTTATCCACAACCTTCAAAACTGGAGTGACAAAAAGAAATTGAAAAGAAAATATTGCATTTACCATAGATTTGGCAGAGGATAAATCAAGCCAGGTCAAGTTGTTCAAATA
Source organism: Passiflora organensis (assembly GCA_019739055.1). NCBI lineage: Eukaryota > Viridiplantae > Streptophyta > Magnoliopsida > Malpighiales > Passifloraceae > Passiflora > Passiflora organensis. The sequence continues at coordinate 8,739,568 of JAEPBF010000278.1, read as the reverse complement.
ATCTAACTGATAAGAATTCTCTTGCATGTTCGTTGCTATCTGGTTTAGAGGAGTTGAAAAAAATCCAACAGGATCGCCTGTTAAATGAAATAATACATTAACAACAACTTACAAAACCTATTTGGTTCCTTCCACATTCCATTTGATTATATTCAGCATTCCATTTTTAAAAAATGCTATAACATATGCTTCTTGGGAACTTGTTACGTAGCATAAAAAGTAAATTTAAGAAATATGACAAAACATATCACATATACCTTTGCCTACATTGGTCACCAGCAGCTCAAGGACGTAGTTCTCCTACTCAAATAAAAAATAACAGTCAGTAAATACTACGAGGTCCAAAAGAAAAAATATAACAAAATTCAGAATACAGATATCTATTCAATTCAGAAACAAACTCCGCCAAATATTTCTGACAAATATATATTTAAAAAATGCAAACATACAAATGAAATTGCACTCTACCTGTCCTCAGAAAAGGAAAAGAGTGATTGTCTATGAGAAAGTTTCAGGACAGTACAATTTTCAAATAAAGACAAGTCTAAAAGAAAATGATAATCGGTAGGATTTCTTTTTTGATAAGCTAAACAGTTGGATTTGATGGTGGATTTATTTGTCAAGGGTCAATTCCCCAGGAGTAACTGTTGATGCAGCAATCATGGGAGAAGAAACAAGCAATGGATACAGACAACTCCGGTCAGCAGATAAGAGAGGTTATAATCAGGCAATGCAGAGATACCGAAACATTAGTACATTAACAAACCAAAGGATTAAGGAAGCACAAATCTGAAAGTAGTTGGACAAGCCAAGAGAATACCAGACTGATACAAGTGGCACTTGTATGGTGGTGTTCAGAAAAAATTTGCAACGCCAACAGTTCAAGTTCTACTAACTAATATTGTAAGAATACAGTTTTTTCCCAACCACATCCACAGAGCAGTTCAGACATCAAACTGGACATAAAAAGAGGAAACCAAACCATATGTGCGAAAAAAGCAGAGATTTTATCAAGTACAACAATGCCAAGTCAACAGAGTTCTCCAATTCCTCTGCACATGCTGTGGATATACCACTAGCACCATAGGCACACTCGCCAAGAAGAAAAACCAATAACAGAAACAATATTGTTACTCCCTATCAGGACAGTTGGCATATCTTTGTGAGCAACAAAAATAATGATACTACTAATCCTTATAAGTACAAGTGCCATATCTTTGTTCTTTTACATGAAATTCCCACATAATCCATAGGAATTTAAAGTGAAAAGGGAACTTAACCAATGGCAATCAAATGTGAAATTTTTGCTTCTGAAACCATATAGTACCAGATGAAAAATTTCCATATAAGGCACGGTGATCAAGTATTAGAGTACTAAAATATATTCCAGAAGATATGAAGTCATAAAATGAAACATAATAAATAATTACAAGCAACAGTAATCACACCAACTATAAAATATCTAATTGAACGCATTTTCACACTGAATTCCATACCATCGATTCAACTTTAAAGAAAAATATTTCGCCCCAGTTGACCAACTCAAGCTCAGAAGATAAGGATTTTAAGATGCTCCCACTTGTACGTGCAGTTTGCTGATGAAGCAGTGGTTCACTATCAAGGCTTTGATTTGATGAAAGACGGATTGCCACAGTGAATTGATTAGAACTCAACCCCCCGATTCTTGGCAGCTACACAAACATAGAAAATTAGCACAAACAATAGAGAATATGAATCAAGGAAAAAATAGTTATCAAAACACATGTATAATATAGCATCTTCAAACAAAAATTTAAAAACGGCCAATTAATAAAAAATACAAGTGAATCCGTATGAACATATTTATATAAAATACATATGATCGTCATTTCTTTGTTACCAATTTGGTGTTCTTTTATGAAAATTAATCAACGGTTAAAAATAATTGAGAAAAATATCAAAACATCAGAAAAAAAGAGAAAGATGAGAAATATTTCCTGCAAACTAGGACTGAAAGTTTCCCCGAACAATTTAGAGTATTTCTCCTCTCCCATAAAAAATTATAATCCCTGCTTTCCTTATTTTTCTATATTTCTAAATCCTTTCTTTTTTGTTCCCAAATTGCTAAATGACTAATTTGGACCACTGATCTATAAATTATCATATAAGTCACAACGAAAGGAACCTTGAATATTCTCTCATACAATGATCAGGTCCAAATAATAAATTAATCCACATGATGGATTTTCTTTGGCCTCCTTTGATATGTATAACAGATTGGAGGCCTATCATGTTCATGAGCTCAAAAACCCAATTCAAAAGTACCAGTATGCTAATGAAAATCATTACCACCTACACATTCAACTTCAGTGGTATATGTCTTGTCCATTTATGCATCCCTATACAGACCTAAGCTAAACCACAATCATTATCAAACTACAGCAAAATACCACAAGCTATCTACACATTCAACAAATCTTCAAATAAAGAGATACAAACTATACAAAAATTTCTACTGATTGTTAGAACATGTTTACTATAATCATGTAAAATGACCCACAGAGACAAACACAAGATTTCATATGAAGAATGAAAATAAGAAGAAAGTTACTATGTAAATGAACTGGTAAAATATGTACCTGTGCATCCAATATAACAACGGTTACCATGGTTCTAAATTTTGAGCCAAGTTTTCCTTTCAAGTGAGCATCCAACATATTCTTGGAAACAGGCACTTTAACTGGTTTCATACCCCCAGATGGCATTCTTATAATGTTGGAGATACCTCTTATTTCAGTTGCTCGAATAAAAATTTCCTGACCAAGTTTGTTTTGAGGAACTATAAAATAATTTCTCTTTTGGTGGACATCAACCATAGCTCTTGCTCCATAAGTTGGAGAGAAAGATTCCTGTTTAGCAAATAGATATTACTGATATGGACATGAAAAAAAAAATCGAAAATAAGTAGAAATATTTTAGAGAAAGATAGAAAAGTTGACTTTTACTCTTGTTTTCTTGTATTCGTAACTACGAGTAAGATTATTCCAGCTGGCATAAGCTTGAATAATCATGTTAGTATTGGATGCTGAAATATTTATGTTTAGATCCCGTGTTGTGGTAAGACGCAACTGGGACGCTGTCCCAAGGGCACTATGATCATATTGGTACCTGCAATTCATAGCAAATAGCTACTAAAGAAAATGACTTCCATAATAGTAACGGAAACTAGTGAAAACCAGAGGACAGCCATTTCCACACAAGCCACCCAAAATTAACTAAAATATCGAACAATTAAGAGATGACAAATGCAGCACTAACAAATAAAATAACATTAGAGATAGATTGTTTTCCCAACAAGCTAAGATTGAGCCAATTCATAACTTACGTAAAGTAGAGATGCTTCAAAAATAGAAAAGGATAGATGAGTCCAAATTTGCAAAATCCATCAACTTAAATCCTAAGCAGTACTAAATTTTACATATTTGAAAATTAATTATAGGTTTCCTCAAGCCTCTGATACAAGAAATTACAAGTATTTGTATGCCTTAATTGAATACTCTTTAAATCAGGTCAATATCAGGAACACAACCAATTATAATACAAAATGCACATTTCTATTGGTTTTGTCGTGTAACAAATATCAAGTGCAAGGATACGTTGCACTTCCTTATAAAGCTAACAAAGAACTTTCGCCGCCATAATCATTTATTTCAGATAAAAAGAGAATATTTAATTACCATCCATCATCTGTAAACAAACAAAGTCCAACAATAATATAAAACCAAAATATTCTTTTTTTACTCTTTTAAAAAGCAGAAAAGAATATAGGAAAATTTAAGTATTTTCTTAAAATTAACTAACAAGCAAAGCATGAGTAGTCATCTTAATATTAAGCTTGGGACACTCCTATAGATCTTAATATTAAGCTTACCCAACACAAAAAGTCTTTAAAGATCTTTGTAAATATTAGAAATTAGTCAAAAATTGAACCATGCAATATTGATAGGGCAATATTGACAGGACCAGATACTTTATTTTGCATTTAGTGAGGTAAGTTGATTTCTCCAAGGTTCTAGTAAATGATAATTAGGATACAACCATTCGCAATCTCAGATATCCCAAAATAATTTCAATAAATTTTATCCGTAAGCACCAAAAGATTTGGCAGTCAAGCCGGCAATACAAAAGTGAGATTATGGTGATGTAATTTGTACCATAGTGATTATGCCAAATACCTAAAATCCCACTAAAACTTGCCAAATGATGTGGTAGTCTCCCAGGCAATCCTTGGAATGGAGACCAAGGCCTCAATCATGGAAAAATCAACAAGATTGGCAATCCTGACTATTTAAATGGGTGGGTTCATCTCAATAGAGAATAAATTTGCAAGTCTCAAGAAATCTTATCTTTCGATCAATGAATAAACTTATATCACCAGGAAGCAATTTAGAAAATAAAAACATAGTAATAACATTTCACACGCTATATCTCCTCAATGGTTTGAAATGATTCAAAAAAAACTCTAGAATGTAGCAAGATTCAGGCTTACGGAAATCAAGTTCCCATATATGATTCCACTTTATAGACATAAATGGATTACCTCAAAAATCCATCCACCGGCTCAACAAGTGGTTCCCACATCTCATGTTTATCATTATATGATCTGGCAATGATGGAAAAGCCAACAGTTGAATTCAAGTAATCAGCTCTTCCATGATAGCTGAACCCAATTCCAGACAGAGACAAATTGAACAACGGAACCATCTGCACATACCATGAAATATTATAGCAGAACAGTAACATGAATAATCGATTGACTAATTTATCCCAGATAGATACAAATAATCATAAACCTTACATAGTCTCCTTTCCTAACCAATTTTTACATAGCTGAAAAATAGAAGCTCCCTTAAATGTCAATGCAAAAACATTCATAAAAAATATAAACAAGCAAAACCAAATTGACCAATGGTTTTCTTCAGCAGCATTAGTCAATAATCTACCAAATGTGCACAGCATACTGAAAACAAAAGAAACCAAAAGGAAACTGCACTGTTAAATCCAAAAGTAAATTTAATCCAAAATTTATTTAGTCAAGACACCACTGGTTGCCAAATGCCATGTTATTCTTTTGTTCAAACAACTTCAACCAAAAAAAATTCATATACAACTACTAGTTTGATGGATAATAATAGAGGAAGTTATGAATACATCTTACCAAACCACTGTAGTCATCAAAAATAGCTGCAGAAAATGTTCGAATTTCAGCATCAATGACAGTATCATCTAAACCACTTGGTGCACTGTGATCTGCCAACTTCAATGCAAACCTTTTTGGTGGTTTTTTGAAACCTCTCCGGACAATAAAGGTCCCCAACTCATTATCAATTGACCATATGCTAAATGTTTCTCTTGCAAACTTGGCATCATATGCATCCCACAGGCTCTCCTCTAAGAATTGACTAGGAGTAATCATATCAGAGCGCAAACATCTTAATTTACTGAAATCATGTTGCTTTGGTGAACCCCTACATGCAACACAACCCAATGAAACAAATCCTGGGGGGGCTTGAGGCATCCAAAAAGAAATGTTGTCCATTCCCATTTGCTTCTTTATCCGTCCAACAATTTCGAAATCAAGAGGAGCTCTAAAAATCTCTCCATCACCGGTAGCATGAAGAACAGTGCACATGTTTGGAGGTTCAGACCTAACTTACAAAAAGTCAGCAAGAGTTATTTATCTGCCTCCAACGCAGTAATACAAACCTACAAGCTAAACACAGTTACAATCACATACCCTTTAACAGCAATATCACCAAAATATACCATTCCCTGAGGGACTACCGGACGCCATATGGAAATCTTCTTTGGTGAGTTTGAATCCTGGTTCCACCATATGAATTGAAAACTGGCAACAGCTTCAAAATGACGGCTAGAATTTGCAGCTCCAGCTGCTTCCGATTGTATAATGTCCACATGATCAGGAGGTGAAGCTTGTACATTCGAGCCACTTGATTCTTTTGGATAGAATTCCGGAAAACCATATTTTATATGACGCAGTTCATATGCTGCACCTATTATGCTAAGGTCAGAGGGGTCTGCTGGCAAAAAGGTACCGAGAGAATTTTCCACTCGCCAGAAAGCCAAATTTACTGGGTACCTGAACTTGAGCATAAAAAGTATAATAGGAATGCATAAATTATGTGAAAATGAACATAAAAATTGTGTAACAAACAAGTTATCATAAAATAGTAAACATTCAATAATATTTGGCATGCAGCTAACATAATATCCGCATAGCTGTTACAAGGAGAATGCCTTCAATTCACTACATACAGGAAAACCACTACTAAGCCTAAGGTGAAGATATACTTGCACATGATGCCCATGGTCTATTTGGGTCACTCTTTGATTGCATCTATTTATGTTCAAAAGCATACCAAGAAAACATGTAAAAATCCCTAACTGGATCCATTCATTCATGGAACTTCATCTATCTGTGTTTATAGAAGTTTTCATAAAGACTTAATTCTACTGTGAGCTTGCTTTAGAAATGAACTGGGGACGTCACTTACATATTGGTAGAGCTGATTGTAATACAATCCCTCAAAGCACAAGGAGAAAGAAGAGAAGCCAATATGCAGAAAGAAGAGGACAGAGGTGGTTGGTCCCTTCCTGGGGAAACCACACAGCCTAATGCTACATAACCCGTTGGTGCTTGAGGAAACCAAATTGAACAACTGTTGTCCTCATTGCTGGAGGCACCATTTGTTGAATTGTCAGAACTGGTTGCACTTTGAACAGAATTTTCCTTCGAAGCAAATGATGACCAAATTAGTTTGAAAGATATAGGTCTCTTGAATCTTGCAAAGGCTGTATTCAGAGCTACAACTTCTTTTGTTGGTGGCTTGTCTCTGTCAATGGAAAAAAAATAACAGAAATATCATGTTAGAGTGCTAAACAGAGCAGTCTGACTAAGATACTAGTAAACTTGTTGACTGACAATGGTGTCAAATAATCTCCAAAAACTGCAAAACCAGGCGGTGCACGAGGTCTCCAAAAGGCATATATTTGATCACTAGATGGATCTGCAATACACAATGATTAGGAAAACTGTTAGGGGCTCAAAACTTTCAAATATATGTATATTTCTAGCACTGCCATTGGTGCTAAAAGAAGCAAACTCATCACATACTTTTAATAGTTCCAACTTTGTCAAACTCTGAACAGGTTACTGTTATCTTCCTGGAGGACATCCTCAAAAATGCCAAAATATCCTCTTCAACTGCTAAAAACAGTCTCAAGATGTTGAATGTCAAGTTCATAAATACGTCTGAAACCGTTAAATGGATATTTGTCTTCCCAGAAGCATTTGAATATTCGATGGAGGTGTCAAAAGGTTCCAATATAGTGATTCCATTGCTCTCCATCATCAAACCCAGCACATTTGCGGTCATTTCAGTTGTGTTGCTCTTCAAAACTACCCTGGAAACAGAAAAGCACATCAATGTTAAAACATGAAAAAAAAAAATGCTTCATAAAGCAAGAAGCTTTATTTTCCTAACGTTATAAGTGCTCTTTATAAATACGTGATATAATGCTCAACATGCACATCTCAAGTGGGATAGCACACAAATATCTGGGATAATGGGCCTGGAAAAGCAATCCTCGGTTAAACTGCTACGAGTTCTTCTAGAATTCAAAATTGTGGCACAATACTGCTATAGATTTAGCATACACTAAATCAACAATTTTCGTTATGTCGTTATATTTTTTTTCTTTGTTACTATGTACTATAAATATTTCTCAGCACGCACATCAGTATTATATACTTAAGCTGGTAACTTGACTCAACTGCACCCTGCTCTTTCGACTTTGTACTTAAAGGTGGCAATAGCCTATAAAACACAAGAATGAAAGACACTTAAAAAAAAAACGCAACTAGATATGTCTTTTCAGCATGCATCTTTTCAAAAAATCTTGCTGAACTAAGGGAAATCCAGGAATGTTGTCTACGAAGCACCCAAGATCATGAAATTGAGGCACTGTATTCATCTCAGTGCTTAATTTGACTGATCCATGTAAAAACTAAGGAAAGAAAGAGGCACACATATTTGGTAAGGATAATTTAGAGGTAAACAGAATACAACTAAATGCAAGTATCTAGATAATTCAATACAACTACATGCAAGTATCTAGATAATTCACCAATCTCAGACGCTATTTTAGACATTATCAACACTTACATTCCTTCAACCAAACAGCTTTGAAAAATTTAAAATCAAGGCTTCCACTTAGATGTGGCCACATAATAGTATAAACATTGATTATTTCTGGCAGAAAACAAAGCCTCCTTGGCGCATCTTCTAATATATATGCTAGGTGCTATCAGAGGTAGGTTGCTCGCACTATTTTCTTGCACTACATAGTAATCAAGCATCGACACACATTTCCAATTTTGAAAATAACCAAAAAAACTATATTTGATAGGAGCTAGTGGAGAAACAACTATAAAAACTACATGAAAAGATATGTGAAATAAGATTCCTTCAAAATGCAAGATCCAAAGGCCGAAATAAGATTTTGGGACAATTAATATTTGTCCTCAAGTCCAAGAAGTAAATGAATGTTATAGCTCGTGTATTAACATAGAACAAAACCACAAAAGACTAATAAAACATATACAATTGGACTATTTCAGTATCACCTCCAAAAGATGCTGTGATATTCATTTCAAAGAAAAGATAAGCAACCTGCGAAAATCTAACAAGCATAAACAAACCTGGCAAATGCATCCAATTGTGCATGCAAAAGCTTATTTGAGAGGGTTGGTGATACTCCTACATCTTTTGATGTGCAGTAAAAGGTAAGCTCAGGGCCAATAGCCTGAAACAGAACATATGTTACAATAGAAAATCAACTATTTCTAAAATGACACTTATTGTTCCAGTCTGCAAACAGTCTCAGATACTATGTTATGCTGATTTAAGACACTAACAAGGGCACTATACTAGAGTACTAGGCCAACAGAAATCATTCTTTGTCACACATCTAAGAGCTATCGTTGTGATATTTAAGAAATATAACCTTGGGGTTCCACTGAACCATTTACAGAAGCAGCTTGTTCATTTTTAATAAACTAGCAGGATGTAAAACGCTATTTTGTTGAAGTAGATCATGGTAAAATAATCATGTTACAGTCTTTACTCCACTACTGAATTCCAGGCAGACTATTGCAATAACATAGCAACAAACGGGATAAAGACTGCCAACATTTTGACACATGACAAATGTAGCACTCATGAGAAAACGGTGAGGGTTTGACATGTCCTTTAAAATCCAACGTAGGGAAAAGCACAATAGAGTTAAAATAAAAATTTTCACTTAACACCAAAAGTGAAAATGAGCATTTAGGATAGAAAGATTAAAAAGAAAGTTTTAAGAGTTAATTGCCCTCTTGGACGTAACGTAAGAATTTTCACTTGGTATATTCAGATAGAAAACAAAGCATTCAATTTCAATAAAACCTAGAGTAAGTAAAATCCAGATAAACAAAAATAATAAAACCATCCCTTTCAGTATAAAAGAGCTATCCATAACCTGCATTTCAATTACAAACTCTGTGGATCTGTCAAGTACTGTGTCTTGAGATGGCAATTCCCTTTCAGCTGAGTTGCCACAAAAAGGACCATCACATTCCCCCTCCAGTTGGACCTGATCGTTCTCCGAAACAAAATAAGCACTGTTGCTTCCTAATAGAATACAAGAATCCAAATATTTGCCGTTCTACATCACAAGAATTTGAAAGAAAAAAGTCAACATTCTGGTAATGCTCAAAAGTATCTTACATATAATATGATATATATATGCATATACAAACTTCAGACAAGAAAGTAACACCTTAATGAAAATATTTTTGAACTGCAATGTTTTCCCACTATCCACATATATGATTGCCTCTCTACTGGGAGCAGTGAGATTAGCTCCTTGTCTATCTTTCAAGTACAAAGTGCCACCTTGACCATCATAAATGAAATGCTCAAATCTTTCAGATTCAACAATTAAAGGTCTCAATGGAGTGAGAGACATTTCGGCACAAGGTTGCACATAAACTGGCTGATCCAGAATGATTGCATCTACTGCAACTATACGGTTATTATTTTCTTCACTTGAGAGCATATCACCAACACTAGGAACAAAAAACTCAACAAAAGCCAGAAGAAAATCAAGTGCAACAAGAAGTTGAGGCCTTTGGACACACAAACAAACCGAAGTCGAGTACTGCCCAAACTTTGCATCAAGTATGAGCATTGGTTGAGATGGTGTTATATCATTTTTAGATAAGGTGTTTGCATCATCAGCCATGTCCCGGTGTTCATCATTGATTGTAGAGCAGAAGGGATCATAATTAATCTTCTCGGCATTTCCCACAGCCAGTCTAAATTCTTCTCGAGTTCCTTCACGATCATCAATCACAGTGAAGCCTTTCAGTGTTGATGAAAGAAAACCGTCCCCCAAATTATTAGACTTATAAATTAGCCATGCACCAGAAATCTGGACAACAAAAGCAAAATATGAATTCCAAACATACTAAAATAAACTCTGGAACCAACATGAGAAGGACAAGGCAGACACAAAAACATTACAAACGATTAAAACGCTGAAATGGTGACCATTCATCAGCTTGAGACACCTAATGCAGAAGATCATAAGTCAGTCTTGATCAAAAATTTAATGCAAAAGATGTAGACTTCTTAGTCTTATTTTCACAATAAGACCATATGAGTATATGAAAGATACACAATGAAAAGGTGCAGTAAAAATTCAAAATGATCAGATAACAATGATTGCAGGTGGAACTTGTTACAAGAAGCAATCAGCAATTAGGGAACGAATATTGCAAGAGGACGATTAATTCTTCAACCGTGGAAAGCATCCTAGAGTTTTTGCAAGGAAATAAGGATGGCAGTACTTTTGTCCGTCACTGACAAAACTATTTTTTGATTACAGTGTGCTGGTTGTAATGGAGAAAAGAAAACAGAGATTTCATAAAAAAACATATTTCTTTAACAGGCAACAATGATTTTACCAAGATGATAGGACACGGATACAAAGACCAGTGTAAGGATCCAAAAAGTGGAAATAATTATGACAGAATGACAGAAAAAATGGAAATAAATGAAATATTACCCGCACAGTGGCCAATGATGCATCTCTAGAAAGCCCACGATACAAGCACAACTCAACTAGATTGATCGCAACAGAAACTTTTATAGAGACCCAAACTGCCCCATTTGGAGTACCAAACTGAACAGGAACTGGAGTTTGAGGAACATTAGGCTTTAACGTATCATCAAAAGATGATGCCATGGGATGGTTAAGAGGAGGTACAATACAGGGGGTCTCAGATATATTAGAAGCTGCACATTCAGTAATAATCTGGTATTCCCTATTTGTCAGAGACACTTTTAACTCTTCCATCTGCACAAATAAAGTATTATACAAAAAATACGCATACAATCTTTGATTTTAAATAAATGTCAACAAAACATTATAGCAAATTAAAAAGTTTCAAGGGACTATAATTAGTACCTTGATTACAGCTTCTGCACTGGGTATTTGATGAAATAAGTCTCGAAGCGACCTCTGAACAACAATAGAAACACCCTTGACATCTTGAATTATGTTTTCACCAATTTCTTCTCCAGTGCCTACGTTTAGATTGATGTCTTCAACCTACAGCTCATAGGTATAAGAAAATGTTCGACCTAAAATGTCTGATGAAAAGATAATCAGAAAGCAAGACATTCCACAAACCACAAGAAAACTCACTAAGGCTACAGGATACAACCATGAACATTTTCTATGAAATCAAGGGAAACAAACCGATCATAAATCTTCTTAGTAAATTAACCATTTAAATAAAACTAAATAACACTAAATAAAACTTTTTTCCGATAAATCCCACCTGAATAGTTAAAATTTCTAAATGGACAGCATTTGTCTCACTTTTAGTGCCACCTAGCCACTGGAACGTATTCTGCACAGTTATGTGAACCACATCAAGCTTTAGGTAACTGCCAGAGAAAATAGTCAAAGATCAACTCAGTGGTCATAATAGCAAGATAAAACGTAAGCAATTAAACATCTAATAGATTATACAAAAATGCATTTATTTTTAACTGTCCACTTACTCAGAACTGTCTGTCCTCCTAGGCATCAATATAATCGGTGTCTTAAGCGAAACATCCAATTTCACAGCAGGTGAACCTTCAATTTCACTTGCTGAGAACCACTTCTCAGAATTGGTTACTTGATCTTTTAATTTCACAGCCCCTTTCGAATTATTGGGAACAAGACCCATAAAGTAACTCACAATCTGCACATCAAACATTAGATTACAGAAAGCAACAGGATATAAATTCAAATATTGTTGATTTACATAAAGTCAGGTTACCTCCTGGACAAAACGATTTAAATAGACAATGCGCACTTCTGAGAGTTCCCCAAAAAGGCTATACTCGTAACCTTCATAATCATCATCATCAACGCTGAACGAAGTAAAAATTAACTGCATATTCATAGTAAAGGATATAAATATCCAGCACAAACAAAAATATGATAGAATAAATGTGCTAGAATGTAAGATTTTATATACTTAAATGCAGCTGAAAACCCTAGACAGCTACAAAAAGGTTCAAAACATAAATATCAATCATATAAATTCAGACCCTTTAACTCCTTAAAAACTTTAGACTTTCCATTTGGATACCTTAACTATGAATAAATTACAGCATTTCCACACTAAATCAAAATGATAAACCCAAACTTGTCCTTGTTTTCCTTGTTATTGTTATAATAGTGAAGAAAAGCGAGAAGGAAAAACAGAAAAGTTGGCACCTCAACAAACGAGCTTCCTCCAGGATTTCTCATATCACAGATCCAGAAATATGCATGGCTTTCAGAAAGACTGTCATCACTTATTCTCAGATTTCCCAGGGCAGCCTTCACGCTGAAAGAGCTTGGAAAGATCTGATAACCAGGAAAAAATAAGGTAAACATGAATGGACGGGATTCATGTGCAAGAAAAGAAAAGAAGGTTTTGAGAGGGGAAAAAAGACCTTGATATCTGTAAGCAGCTTGTCTTGTGATAATGTGGCAAGTTTAGCTTCACTTTCATTCATCAAAAAAATCTGAGCACGGGCCATTTTCAATATTAAATTGAAAATGATCCTGGATTTTCCTTTGCCCAACAAACCCTTAACGGAAGGCTCCTCTACAGCTGTCAATTCCTTATCATATATTACATTCTGTTCAGAAATATCATCTGTAACAATCTCCTCTGATGAAGAATCATCAATAGAACTGCCTTTCTTGCCATCTTGTGCATTAATAGCATTGGCAAACTCCATGATCGCAATAATTGTAGGCCTTCGGCAGAAAAATGATAGCGTAGCCAGTGTAACTGTAACCTGAAACCAAGAATGTCAAACATCAGTAAACTGGCCACACGAAAATTAGAGTTTAGAATGGAAAGCTTCACACCTTGGTGTCAACATTATTGTACAATGAGGAGTTCTGATCATAAATGACTATCTGAGCTTTCACAAAGCTATCTAACGTATCCATCTGCTGAAAGCCTTCCACTCTAGATTGAACAGAATCATCGGGAAGTAGACCAGGGATATGGCTAAAACTAGGAGGTTTAGACATTATGTTTTCCAATGCAAGGACATTTTCAGAACATAGGTACTCCGAGTCAACCAAATTTTCTGGTGCCTCATAAAACTTGTCATCCCCTTCACTCGGGGAAGCATTGTCAAAACTTGAATTTTGAGCATGGCCAAAGGAAGAATCAGCATCTGTGCTTTCGACAAATGATCTTGCCAAGAAACAAGGCTGCAACATATTGTTCCAGCAAACTAAATCTTCAATCTCCAAAGATTTCAAAACAGTGCCAATGAGCATATCATTCCCTTGAATTGAAACCTCGACCTGCATAAGAAAATATAATTACTAAGACAAGCTTAAAATAGTTATAATCATAATCATCAGTAGACAACATCTATACCTGGCCACCTGTAGCTCGGAATTCAAATAGACGACTTTCTTCAGCAAGAATCATATTAACAAAACTCTGATTTTCCTTCATAAAAAAAACAAAAAAAAACATCATCATCAAATTAGTAAGAAATTCCAACAAAAAAAATCACAGTGACGTACCAATCCCAGTTACCTGATGATTGTAGTTAAAGCAGATCTTTAGCTCATCAAGGGCCCCTGTAATAAATACATGTTCTATCTTCAATACATTACTCTCATCAAGTTTTTCACCATCTGTTTCAGAGTCTTCCGGATCTGATGAAGTCTCAGAAAGACTAGTAATAGGAGCAGAAGCCTAAGCAGAAATCAAGAGTGCCCATATTACAAGCCATATGGAAGAATAGGAGAATAATTAATCCAAGAAGAACAGAATTTAATACAAACAATGGGGAGAGTCCACCTCAATGAGCTACCAAAGACCAAAATAAGTCAGTGGTATTAAATGTTGCAGCCTATAATTGACAGGTGAAGCCACATTTTTGCTCTTACATTTCATATACAGAGAAATTTTTAAATCATTTCAACCATCCCCATGTAGTGTCAGAGGAAATTAGTGATATAATACTTAGACACGCTCAAAATACAAAATGGCCATTAGAACTGGGATTAACTGGCAGAATGCAGTATCCAGGATCATGCAGAATAATTTAATAGGAAAAAAACAAGTATGAGAGAGTTAAACAAAGCATTTACTGAAGCACGATATATAGCTCCTTGGAAGCGACTTTTCCAGTTCCTTTGTGACTCATCAGAATCAAAATGCAATATTAATGCATTTGTATCTTGCAAAATCTACAAGAAAATAACAATGAAGTGAGATTTGGCAGAGAACTCTATTATGGATGGAAAATGTTACTTAAAAGACAACAACAACAACCTTGCTAAGTGGGCGTGCAGAATCAGAAATAGCCAAGGCATGTTCTATGCCACCAAGAAACTTTGAGGGGAAATGATAAACCTGTTTCCCACGTAAACTGCAACAAACATATAAATGTAAAGACAGTCTATATGGAATTTACTTTACTTTGAGAAGTTAACAAACAAGCACAAATTTTGGGGTCTCCGATATGATCTGGTCTTTTAGTACTCTGATAAAAATAAGATAACCATCTTAGTTAAAATAACAATAATGAAATTTTGTTTACTGTTTTGCTGCCATTTTTTTCTCCCATAACACGGAAAAAAAGTTGCTGCTATATCCTCACTAAATATTAGGCCATGCTAATTGACTCAAAAGTAAACCTACTTCCCCCTCCTTAAGACACAACATAAGCTGTAGCCAGTATCGGAATCCTGTGCACGAAAATTGGTTAGAGCTTTGCTGTGAGTAGGAATGGACGTATTTCTGAAAATCTTAAATCAAACCAATTATCAATTCCACCCCAGGATAAGGGAAAATATCTAGCATAAAATTTCAAATTATCACTCAAGGAAAGGATACTAAAACAATAAGCACATATTTCCATGGCATTACCCTCTTAGAATTTTGTTATCCACAAGGACATGCCAAACAAAAATATATTTTCAAAGTATCAACTCTTGAAGACATAGTATAGATCAGAATAACAATATGAAACACTGTTTAACAATTTGAATACTATCTGTGCACTTACTGAACACATAGTTCTAACAAATAACAAAGTAACTCCAAGTTTCTCTCTTTTGTTCTGATTAAATATTTTTTGGAACAGATGACCAAATAAATAAACAAAAAAAAAGGTGTCACGCATACTTCAAATCTTAATTATAATTTTTAAAAAAACATAACACATGCTACAGAACATTATCCACATAATTACTCATATATTCCGTATTTTTTATACAGATAAAATATTATTTCCATAGAAGAGATGACAAAACAAAAACAAAAATAGAGAGATTCACATCTTCAAGAAACAAAGAAAAAATCCCTCTACTGCATGCTTAATTGACGTTTTGAATACTAACTAAAACTTACTGAACACATAGTTCTAACAAATAACAAAGCAACTCCAAGTTTCTCTATTTTATTCTGTTATAACAATCTTTATGGAATAGAGGACCAAAAAAAACAAACAAAAAAAGGAGTCAAGCATACTTCGAATCTTCATTATAATTTAAAAAAGACTATAATACCACATGCTGCGGAACATTATCCACATAGTTATTAATACATTATTTATAATTTATTCAGATAAAATATTATTTCTGCGGAAGAGATGACAAAGTCAAAGAAACAAAAATTGAGTGAATCACATCTTTGAAAAACAAAGAAAAAATCCCTCGACTGCACACTCCACAAGATTGACCTCCAAATAATAAAACCATGTTTTGCATAAATCTTAGGGAAATCTAAAAACCAAAAAAGAAAATGTATGAACCTGTGATATTGCTTATAAGATTTAGAACCAGGGCCTTCTAGTACATAAAGAAACGGCCCAACCAAGCAGATATACTGCTGCTTCCATATAGCTTCTCTATTTCCCATACCCTGCAGCATCGAAATTTATTAAATAGGAGCATGAGACTAATCAAAGAAGAGCCACAATAACTGTGACGTAAAACCATACAAAAATCAGGGCATGGATGAGACATTGAAGGGAGGTTTAAAGAAAGTATGACCTTTCTAACAAGAACAGACAACCAACCCTCAAAGTCTGCTTGATTCCAAGGCCGGAGAAGCTCCGAGTTCTCGTTCTCTTCCAGGAAGATCTTTATCACTTGCATTAGTCGATGATACCGGGCAGGAGAAAAATGAAACCCCAGAGATGGAAGCCGTACAGAAAGTCTAGTAGAAGGATAGAATGGGTTCTTTGCTCGAATCTAATTATTACAGAAAATAACATTAGTTTCAGCCTGTAATGTCATTGAATGACACCACAAATACACATCAAATTGTGTAAGCACATCAACATTTTCACCTGTTGAAGCCTTAAGATTACACCACACTTATCAATAACTGGTAATAAAGTAACATCGGTTGAGTAAGCAGTATTAGCAGAATGATATGATGAGATTTCACTCCAATGAAAATCACCATCAACCAGAAAAGCAGAGACATCACTCAAAACCAAATCAAACTGCAAATACATATCGAGCTCCTTGGACAGCCTCCTTCCATAATCATCCTGCATTGGCAAGAAATATCAAATACTTTGCTGCCTCAGACTAAACTGTAACAACTAAGTTTGTACATGCACCTGTGAGCGAATAACTAAATTCCCCAGATCTAGCATTAGTTTTGTTGAATGCTTGCTGTCTGGTTGAAATTCAGTAGGAATTGTGATCTTTGGAGCCGCAATATCCAAATCCAATAAGAACCTACCATAATGTAAATGATTCCACATTTATTAAACATGTCAAAATAAGATTTAAGGCAGCATAAGTAGTTAGATTTGTGAGACAAAAACTCTAGACCTATGCACTCAATACAGGATACAGCAATAATCTAATTTCTATTGAAGCAAAACTCTAAATAATCTTTCAAGAGCTTCCAAAAATGCAGACGTGTTACACTCGATTATCAAATTTTTGCCAAATATGACCATATGAGTCTACATATCCATAAATTAATTTGAAAAAGATGTACCCCAACGACATCACACATGACACTCACAACTTCATATGGATGTAAGCTAAAATGATGTTCTGACAGCATAGCAATTGAAAAGCTAACATTACAATGAAAAGCAACAAACCTTGATTGATTTTTCAACGCTCTATTAACTTGCTGCTGAGCAGTGCGCTTAACTCCATCAATTGTTGTCTATTTAATGCAGAAAAAAAAAAAACAATTCATCCATAAAGAAGTCATCTTTTATCATAATATACTGCTAACTCCAAGATTTAAGCGAGAGAACCAAAAAAGGAAAATACATGCGAACAACCAGGACCATCTAATAGGCAGCAGCACATCTCTTGAAAGAATCAGTGTAACATATTAACCAATGCCTCCAAAAAAAAATTAATATAGAGAGAAATTATTTGAAATGTGAAAATTTTGCAATTTGGTAGTAAGAGCAATGGAGGCATCCAAGCTAAATTCTTGTTTACATATGGAAAATTGTTTACGTATGTTCATCAATGTGCTTGTAGCTCAGTGGTACTCCTGAACCGGAAAGCCATGAAGGGATGTAGTCCAAAAATTAGACTTGAACATCTTAATTAATTAGAAAAGGAAGAGAAATTTTATAGTGCCTCATATATGGTGACCCATTTTTAAACAATTAACCACTGAAAATTACTTTTTTCTCAAAGTAATACTTTACTCTCTCATCTTTCCATCATAACTATTAAAAATAGATCAATATAAAAGGCCATGCTATAATATTAAAACTGTAATTATTCATACTATAAATATCAAATTTTCATGTTCATGCAAAATTTATATTTCATAATTTTTATAAGAGGTAAAAAATAGGTATGACTAGTGAAGTTTCGATTAGTGGTAAATGTTACGGCCAGTAAAGTTTCAATTAGCTGCAAATGTTATGACTAATAAAGTTTCTGTTAGCTACAAATGTTATAAAATATTAATTACTAATAATTTTCAGTGATAACTGATAGTTTAAAACATATAGACATAAATATATATATATATATCAAAATTATAGGAAAATCAATAACAAAGGATGGTGATTGACTGTTTGATGCTTTACAAATCCTATACTTGTGCTAAGTGCATGTCCTTGCATCCAACAATACTTATAAATTTCAGAAAGATATATTAATGTTAATCAATTATTTCAATCACCAAAGACTCAGCAATCTACAATGGAAAAGCATATAATAAGATACTAGTGATCTATGCCAAGCAAGTGTACTTGAAGCTTATTTTTCAACGTCAATCCAAGCATATGAATAAGTTGAAGTTACCTGCATGGCAGCTGCAGTTTCTAACGCAATAGTCTGACTAACAGCATCATTACTTTCAAAAAAGTTGATGATCTCACTTATGGCGTCCTTCAAATACTGAAAGAAATATAATTCAGTACACAAGCACAAAATAAAAGATAATGTCGTATAACAGGATTAGACAGTGGAAGTATACAGTCATGTAGCATGGAGATGCTTTTGCAACCATACTCCAGTCAACTTTCGCATCAAAAGGCTTATAACAGAACACACCAACAAGAGAATCTGAAGGGGTTGCACTCTGCATGGAGAAAGCCAAAGAGTTACAGAAACATAAAGAGCAAGAATACGCAACTATCAGTACAGGAGTATAAAATTAAGACGAGATAATCGAACCTGAGCAAGGAGACCATTCGGTGATGATAACTGATAGGAACCCAATTTCAGGTTAAACACTTTAGTCTCTGGATAAAGCTTAACAAAGCAATCGAGGTCATTACATGATAATTCAGCAAGAGAGTCCTGGGTCCTATCAGCAAGCTTAGTGGCATTATGTTTCATGTGAACCTCCAGAGAGGTATGAAGAGTATCTGGCTTATCATTAACAATCACCGCCTGTCCATCCTCGCCTTCCCTGTATCCTATAAGCTTGTTTAATTGTTCCCAGTCCTCTTCACTGAAATTAAACTGCTCTGTTTCATCTTTAAAAGATTGATTGTTCCTGAAAATTTATATACTGACGGGTGAGCTCCCAAACTGCATTATTATAAAAAATGGGTCCACAAGATCAATACTAATAAAAAGCTTACCATCCAAATGACCACCAAGATGTCTTAGCTTTCTGTTTGTTCAAGTTAAGGTTCGCTTCCATTGACTTCTGTACAAACTTGTGAGCCAATATCCTGCATTTTAAATATGATTCAGCAAAAATCATTCACGAGAAAGACCCAACAATATGTGTAAAGTTGTCAAAGAGTAACCGTAAACAAGCCAAAACAAAAGGAGTCTATTTTACACCAAGGAATTCAAAGAAACTGCCTAAACGGAGATATCCATGGATTGAAAACTGTCACTACAAAGAGAAAATCAAAAAATAGGGAAGCAAGATTTACCTCCACATGAACCATAAGTAATGATAAGAGTTACATGAGGGTGGGTGTGTTTAGCAGACAAACAATCAAATGAAAGCACATATAAATTTTGAACATAATGTGTATAGCTTCATTATTGCACTGGAAACTTTGCAACCATATTAGGATAAGAATGATTTCTCGTTTCCCACACACTCATACTAGCACCAAAATTAAAATGCTGAAACAGTATAAAAAAACTGATTGGTAGAATTAGTCTAAAAAATCGATATAACAATTTCCTTAATAATACAGCTGAAAAAGCGCAGCACTGCTTTTCATCCATCAAAACTGATAAAATAATGAGATGCATCAGAACAAAAAACTAGCCCAATTAACCTAGTATCCATACCTCCATTGCAGTATCAGATCAATATGAAGTTCACGATCGAGCTCCTCAATTTCTTTGTTATCATCAATTATTGCTCGGTTCAGGTCAGACTTGAGCAGAGAAGCATACAACGCGATATATCTTTTTCGTAACCTTGCATATCGAAGTACCTGTTCCCAGGATAATTTCCCACTGCCACAAAGTCATGTACTTAGTCAAGGAAGCACTAAAATGACTACTGTAAAACCATTCAGATGAGAAACACAAATAATCCCTCACCAACCCTTTCCCCAAAACCTTATTTGCAATACCCAAAAGAATTACTTTCATACATTAACAAATCTAGAGCTACAAACGAACTGTTCTGCTTTCCAAGTAATGCCAGACCAGCCAGGGGTCTTTTCTTGAATGCAATATCAAAGGAAAGTTTGAAATAAAGATTATTAACTAATTGCAAGACTATGGAGCTAAAGGTTGAACAGAGTTAGCATGACATTAACAGACATAAATTTTCCCTTGGATATCAAAGGCAATTTAAAAAATATATAGTAAAAAAAAATTACAAAGAGGAATCAATAAACACAATTCATCGACACAACTATGAGTTTAAGTCTATTTATTTGTCTTAGGCGATTAATTTGTATCTTTCTTTCTTATTTCTCTGGTGAAGAGCACGTTGTTTGTCTACCAGAACATGCTTGTTTCCACAACCACCACAAATAGACAAAACTACAACACCTTGTTAAGAAACGAAAATTTATCTAGTACCTCACTTTCTTCATCTGATCAGAAATAGCTCTGTAAGCATACTTCCACCAAGCCCTTGGACTGGATTTCAGTGATACAAGTGGACGATAATGAGCATACTTCAAGCGCTGATTAAAGGCAGAAAAATTATCTGCTAATTTTAAAATGTCCCTGTATCCATCCTGCAAATAAAGATATATAACTTGATGGATAGAAATTAAACCTAGGATACAAATTAAAATAAGCCTCCAGCATCAAGAAAAACCTTTGATAAGCAAAGTGTCACATCATCCAAGTTCACTGTTGCTTTCTGAAGAGGTTGACCATTATTAGCAGAATAGTTTTGATGCAGCTTTGAGTACATTGCACTTCCAGACACAGGTTGCAGAATGTACGAATGCTTTCTCATAATGCGATCTGCTGGTTTCCCATCATTTGTACCAAAACTAAACACCTAAAGCTCCAAAACAAATATATACTTAGTATTGTTGAAAGAAAGATAACTAAAACGTTAATTATCAGGATCATATAAAGGAATAGGGAACAAAAAGATAACACCTGGGCCCACTCTGAAGGAAGCAAATCCTCCCATGGCTTGGAAACATGCCATGGAGATATATCAGAATCCAGATAAATTGCAAGTTTATCAAGTTCAACAGACTGCAACAAAATGGAGAAAGAAACATTAATTGCCGAAGAAAAGCAGGATTGGAAGAAACATACGAGCAAAGCAGCAATCTTATAAGCCTTTTTCAGGACTACTCATTTCATACTAATATGCATGATAATTGCACATCTGAAGATGCAATAGTTATAAGGATGACAGCATTGCTGAACCCCAGTAATTAGGCATTTACTGTGGGCCAATATTATGTCCCTGGAGGAGCTATAGGAAGCTCATCCAGAAGATATCCAGAAAAAAAGAAGCTACAGTTTACAGCTTTTCTGTTTGCTTTCCCTTATTTTGGGCTTTCTCTATGCTTTATCCTCCACAATGTATTCTCTCTCTTAATGTCTTTCAATTTCATTATTTAACCAATAATGAAACATGCATCCTCTAACAATTTGATCTATTAAATTTATTCAGACCAAGCATATGATTTTGACCTACATCAAAACAAAATTAAGCCAGGAACAAAGTTGTTTAACCACAATTCTACTGTGAATTTATGTATGCATCTAAAGAAATACCTTCTGAATACGATCAAGTGCAGCCCCTGCTACAAAAGTTTCCACCCCGTTGACATCCACAGTAACAGCTGAGAGTTTCCCAAGTGTTAAACCAGCAGCAAATGGGTGCCCAGGATTACTGCAAGGTAAAAGAAAGAATGAAATAAGTTGATAAAGGTCGAGAAAAACAAACTGAGATGAAACTTACCTCTCAAGATCCTCATATCTGATGTGGATATTTGAAATGGAAAGTTTCAAGTTGCCAATTATTGTATTGATCAGGGATCCCAGCCACGACTTGTTCTTCAAATTGAAGCATGGAAAGTTCAGTACAGTTTAAACTATAAATGATTCATTGCACTGGATTTTTCAAGAAACGAAAAGATCCGGATGTGAATGGAGTCCATTCAGAATCCCCATTAAAAAAATAAACATAGCCAACTATCGCTCAGTCCAGTATGTTTATAATAAAAAAAAAATTGCATGCAAGAACAAGGACGAATTATTTCAGCAGTGTGACTGTGTTTCTTATTTTCTTTATTATTGTTCCATAATTAAAGAACCTATTCACAAACAAATAACAAGAAACTGCAGACATGGACGGCACATAGACACAAGAATAATACAGTACGGTTTAACCTAATTGCGGCCACCAACAAGGATGAGAAGACAAAGTCATGTGAGTTTTGACCATTCTAAGAAAAATTGAAATCCCGCTTCTTTCAGTAGATCAATCAGTTTAATACACGGCATAAAAAGGGAGTGTCACATTGTGGTAGCTTTCACAATTGGAGTCCTAAACAGTCTAGTTTAGTGAATAGATAAAAGGACCAAAAGAGCTGAGTAATATGTGTTATTATAGCAATTTATGTGGAAGTAAGACATGATAATCAGTGTGTGATTGCTTCATTTTAAATTAGATAAATGAGAAACTCCATACCACTTCTGACTTGGTTTGTTGCACCCTCTCCAACAACTTCATTTCCATTTCCTACATCCAAGAGAAATTCACCTTTCAAATATCTGGAAAGGAAATAAAATTTACTTTCATTCATCCCACCATTTCTTACCCGTATGTGGCTTTTCTTTGCTTCTTGGACTGCATCCTGTGTGCGCCCTTCCACTTGGGTAGCAGGTTCAGCTAGTAAGAAAATGCGATCCAGGTAAACTATAACTGGATCTTGACCAAGCCTGCTCCATGGAACCTGAAAGTTATGTCATGCATGATCTTTTTAGAATGCTTTATACAGGATTCATGCATAGTTTCCTTACTCAACCAAACAGTACATTAAAATAGGTGAAACATAAAAACAGAATTAACAATACCTAATTTGTGGAGGATAAAACAATGAGAAGAAAATAAGAGATGCATGCGCAACATAATATTAGCTGCATCATTATATTGTAGAAATACATTTTCTTGTATTCCTGAAGTGAGAATATCAGCAGCCATCATAACAGGTGCTGAAGCATCCTTATAAAAGATAAACAGACATATTGGAAAACAATAGCTTCTCAATCACACTGCAGGTTAACAAAATATCCAAAAACCAGAAAGCCATGAAAAACAGAAAAAGCAATGATCATCATTTTGTTAACAAAAAAACAAAATCCAAATATATATTCCATGAATTTCTTCAATTTTTGCTAACAAATGATACATTACAAGATGCCATAAAGTTTAAGGAGAACAAGGCACTCCTCAATAACTCATAGTGAACCCAAAAATAATACTTTGGATAAAAAAGGAAAAACTACCAACATATACATCTTGCATATTGACATTTGCAAGGCAGGTGAATATTTTTCCTGTCCATCAACTAACTTTAGTATTCTATGCTGCCAAGAAGTTCTCTTTGAGTCAGATCAGTCTCAAGGAGGACAGTGTGCACATTAAATGTTCCACCTACAGCACTTAAGAACTTCAATCATCCACATACAAAAACAGGGTTCGACACTGCCAGACTCAAGAAAATATAATTTGGCCACAGCTATGGCTTTTGGGCTGAAATGGTATTTGCTGATCCTAAAAACTTGTATCAAAGCAAAGCCACAAGATGAATGGTAAGCTAGTTGTTGGGGAAGATTGTAGGCATTATGGGAAGTAAGTTCCATTAACTCGGATCGGTTGCTTTGTGTCTTAGGAAATAAATTTGGTTCTTGGCTTCTTTGACTACTGTTACGTGCTTGATCATACCATTTAAGGTTATTAAGAAAAGTCTCCCAATATCCAGAATGTTTTTATTTTTTTTGGAAAGAACCGAACGCGAGCTAAAGAGTTAAATTTCGTACTCTTTCAACTATTGTTGTTGGCAATGTTAACTACCGTTTTTAGTAAGTATCTCTTACATCCCTATTACTTACAAATTTCCAACATTCACAAGACATCCATAGTACTCACAAAACATGCAGAATATAAATTCAAACAAAAATAAGCAAAAAACCTCGGACCTTAAGTCTCACTGATCCAAGAAACCCGGCTTTAACCTTCACAGGTAACTTTAGCGCATTAAGTGCCTCTGGCTTGAGTTGCATATTCGTCAGTTCCACATCGCCTGCGTTTCATATTTTTCAAGAAACAATAGAAACCGATTCTCACAAAGAGGAAATGGTGTTATAACAGTAGCTACAAACAAGAGGCTACATCAACATCAAGAAAGATAATGCAAAAGCAAACTATTACCTTGCCAGACACTGATCTTGAGGGCTTCTTTATTAAGACCCCTCACATAATTTCCCAGATACCTCTGTAACAGGTATGCCACTTGATCCTCTAACATCTTTTCGACGTTTGTTTCTTTCGATCAACAGTCAGTAAAAAACTGCAGGGCGAATAACATCGCTTCTTAGCTTGACAGAGGAAGTGACCAATTCGGAGAAGGAAGCGAGAGCGAGTACTACATGAAAATAGAAGCTTGAGTTTTAATTTCTTTTTATTAAGATGAGAATTAATATTTGGAAAGAAAGAAGAGCGATAATTCCCGTTTAAAGTGACACGTATTTCTTTCGGAACACGCTAGGCCTCGTGGAATTTGGACTGGAAGGTAAGAACTAAGAACTAAAAACGAAGTTAATTAAATCGGATCGGCCGGTTCAACCGATCTTAAAACAAGTTCAATACCAATCCGGTTTAACCGCCTGAGCGGTTCAATTTCCTAAGACCTGGCGTGATCCCAAAAAATACGTGTCCCTTAAACCGCACAAATTGCTTCCGCATAAATTGCTTTAGTGGCATAAATTGTTTTCAGATTTTCCCTTCGAAACGCTACTGCCTAGTAATATAACGTCTTAGCCAGTTACTGTCGTCGGTGCAGTTGGATAATTAGTGTTTTTTGGTATTGAAGATATTATAATATAAATCGTTATTGTGATTTATATTTAGGATTTATTGATCTTTATCAGCGTGAATGTGGCTTAGCCATATATACTCCTCTGTTGTAAATGGAAGACCATTCCGGTCGGTTTAATGACATTTGTTAATTATATTAAATTGATGATTATCATAATCGTTATAACCATTACAGTTGACCGTTACAACTCTTAATTTCTTTGTAAGATTTACTTCATTATTCTATAAGTTTTACATCCATTTCAAACTTCTTGGGAAATCTCGAAAAATCTCCTTTCTTTTATTATTTTTTATAATTTTCTTATATTTCAGATAATCATAGTTTGTATTAGGAAAATGTTAGGATATGTCGTTAGTATTTGATTATGCGGTTAGAATTATATTAGATTTGTTATATTAGATCTGATTAGATTTTAAATTTATTAGATTTGATTACATTTTATTATATTATCTATATTTTACTATAAATATAAGGCATGAATAAGAGGGACAGGGAGTTCGCCATATGAGTTCCCGGAGCTCCCAAAGTTCAATATATTCTCTCCAGTTCGCATATTTTTCCACATACTCCTTAAAAACCCCACAAATTGGTAGCGGAGCAAGGTTTTCTTGAGGGAGCAAGGTTTTCTTGAGTGACCTGTGAGAATAGAGAGTGAAACACAATCGGTTTAGCCACAATATCGCGTCATCAGTGCATCGACTTGGTGGCACACATGAAAGAAGACTATGACAGACTATGACAGTGCATCGACTTGGTGGCACACATGAAAGAAGGCTATGACAGACTATGACAGTGCATCGACTTGGTGGCACACATGAAAGAAGGCTATGACAAACTATGACAGTGCATCGTTGTCGACAAATCAACAGTGACATAAATTAAAAGATATATAAAGATTCGCCAATTTGGGAATATGCAAATAATATGCAAATACTACGACAAGGAGGAGCTTGTTAGGATATGTCGTATTTGATTATGCGGTTAGAATTATATTAGATTTGTTATATTAGATCTGGTTAGATTTTAAATTTATTAGATTTGATTACATTAGATTTGGTTAGATTTTATTATATTACCTATGTTTTACTATAAATATAAGACATGAATATGAGGGACATAGAGTTCGCCATATGAGCTCCCGGAGCTCCCAAAATTCAATATATTCTCTCAAGTTCGCATATTTTTCCACATGCTCCTCCTTAAAAACCCCACAGAATATATATAGAGAGAGAGGTAACCCTACATTATTAAGAAACAATTTGATAGTTTGATTGTACCTTAATTTATTAAGCTTTATTATAAAATCAATGATTTATTTCCGCGGCTCTTAATTCTTTTTTTTTATATTATTTCTAACACTCTTGACAAGGTTTTAGCATTATAAAAATTTGAATTTGGTATTCGAAAGAGTTTTAAAGATAGAAATGGGATTGAAAAAATTAGTGAACATTAAATTTATTTAAGATAAAAATATATGTCATCAGAATCAAAAGTACACGTCTATATACTTAATTTTTTAATAATTGTCAAATGTAAGAAACTTTGAAAGTAACCTACTGGTAATGAAACCTTGGAAGCTGACCTACTGGTAATGAAAACTTTGAAGCTGACCAACGGGTAATGAAACCCTGGAGGCTGACTGTGGATAAGATTTTTACAATAGGAATTTATTTCCGTCTGAAACTGGGAGGACACAGGACCAAACATGCAAGCAACAGAAAAGAAGTGATTTTCTGACATTACATAAATTGATCTTGGTACTCGGGTTCCAGTACGCAAGACTTGGGATTTTTCCCAGGAGGGCCCTTATCCCTACGCTGAAGCTCGTCCAGACGAAAGGTTACTAATCGATCCCAGATTCCTCCTTCAAACAAGACCCCTGCCTTCCCATCAGTGATCCTCTGCACAATGCCACAGTACATGTAAAATGGGCTGTTCGGGTTCTTCACGATGGCAATCATACCAGGCATCAGTAGTGGCAATTCGGGTGGTTTTGGTTTGGCAGAGGCAGCAAACCCCGCCATATTCCCAGAATCAGCGGCTGGTTGTTTCTTAGGGGGTGGATTTTCCTCGATGAACTTTTTAAGACCCGCCTCCCCACCAGGAAATCCTCCTGTTAGCCCCATCAGCTCTTTCTCAAATCCGTCCTCGGGGACACTCTCGGTCGATAATGATTCTAAACCGCCCGAATTCTCTGCTTTAGCATCAGTTGTTGATGTTGACTCATTAATATCTCTCTTCAGCTCAAGTTGTATGCCTTGTTCCCCGTTGCACAGTCCTCTGCCACCAAGGATTTCAGACAGGTTGAATTTGGCACATGGTTTTAGGTTAAACCTCGATTCTTTACGAATCGGAAAGTATCGGTGAGGAAGATTAGAGCTATTGTGTTGACCAAGAAAGTGGGTTCTTGGTAGAGTACATTGTAATGTTTGGAAACAGACAGGTGCAGCCATTACCACGCAGGAGGCAAAGCCAGCCTTTTGGAGGAGAGAATTAAGGCCGCGGGACTTCTAATTCTGTCCAGAGGTGGGATCTTGTTGGATAGTCCTATCTTCATTCACTCAATTGGACACATCGGGTGTTTTACATGTGTACCCAAATATAATAAACTAACGTAACAGATTATCCAACCTCAGCTGACCTCTAAACGGTGTCACTCTATCATGGGTTTTGTGGACCATTCAATTCCATGTGAGGTTCCAATTTTATCTTTTATTATGTCCTCTAACATATCATTTGTGATGATAATAATAATATTAATTTATTAAAAGAAAGATAGGTAATGTGAGAGACTCAGTCACTCAGTATTATAATTGTGATTCATCATATTGGGTTGGGATTTGAGGGCCGGATTGTGATAAATAGTAGCGAATTTGATCTCACTTCCTCTTTTGTATGGGTTTGGGCCGACATGAGGTCTACAATGAGAGGAGAATGTGAGATACAGCCTGTGTAGGGGGTCAAGTATCGAAAATGAGTGGGGGAGGTATTGTGATTGTGTGAATGTATCATTGGTAACAAATCGTATTTTTTGCTATGTGGTTAGAAACCCAAGTGTGTTACAGTTGTGATCCATCATGTACATATACATGTCTTGGCCCGCTAGGCTAGGGGACCGAGGACCAAATTGTGTGTTTAGTTCAGATTTGGGTTCAAATCAGTTATGTTTGGACTCCGCTCGCAATGACAAAAGGTCTATAAGGATGAGAAATGTTAACCAATCCTACATTGAAAATCAATTGTGAGACTCAGCTTGCATAGGGGTCAATCTTACTCAATTCTACATTGAAAACAAATAAGATATTGTGTAAATAAATCATTTATAACAAATTGTATTTTTTGTCCATATAGTTAGAAACTCAACTCAGCGTTACGGTTTGAATCTATAAACATCTAAATCCCCGGGGCTGTATCATAACAGGTAAGGTCACACAACTCATATTATCAAATCATGATGTGAATATTAATAATAAAAATTTAAGAACAAATGTATTTTATTTGAAGATAAATTATATAAATTATTATAATAGACATAAATTTTATAATATATAATTTAATAATAATTATAATTCAATTAACGTATATAATATCAGAGTTAAAGGAACTATAATTGTAAAGTTATGATATTACTTGGGAAGGCCTCCAATTCTGTCTATATGTCATTATTAGGCCCATTGGGTTAAAAACACAAAATTAGTCACTTGCTAAGTATCTTTAAGGATCAAATGTCCAAATCGGAGCAAAATAGGATCAGCGCAAATCCCTCTGATGTAGGGATTCCTTCCATTCTATCTTCGACGTCGGCGACTTTCCTTTCCCAACAGTCCGTCGAGCCCTTCTGGGGGCATGTAGTCACGATTCAAGATCAGCCTCTTCACCTGACCTCTTCTCCGGCCGAGGGTCCGTTTGGCCCACCTTCGAAGCTGACGAGGAGGAATTCTCCGCCACTACTGCCTTCTTTGTACCGTGTTCTACTGTTGGCTTGCGCAACGAATAAGCCCGCATCGCATGGGTTTGTATGTCCGATTATTTCCAAAATCCTCTAAATTATATCATTAAATATAAAATATGATATAAATATGTATTTTAAATGTTCAAAATTGAGAAGTTTTGATATAAAATAATTTAATATTTCAAATTAACTGAATCCGGTATGTATTCTATCTGTTTGCTATCCATAATTTTATTTTATTTAAGTATTAATATATCGTACAAAAAAAAGGGAAAAAGTGGACCTGCCAATCATGAAGGCAGCCACTACCAATAAGGCAATAAGGTAAAGTTATGTCTCAAGATTAATCAATCCAACTAAACTACTACAAGAGCTTCTACCTGTCCCGTGGCACCATATCATATAATGGCTCTTTCGGAGTCAAACCACTTTCCGTGAACTCAACGAGCTCCTCCATTACCAGGACTCCTGTTTCTGTTAATAATCCTTGCAAGAGTGGATTCTGCATCTACATATCGCAAGCCGCAAGTACATAGGTACGCTCTATTTGTTGTTTGTTCCCGCAAGTGATCATCATGTTGAACATCTCTGTGCGGAGATCATCTTGTTGTACGTCTCTATGTGGGAGATTTTCTCTTGTTTTTTCCCAATATGCGTGCGCACTCCATATTTACGCGACCCTTTTGTGTGTGCGGCTGGAAGAATTGTTTGTATATGACATTTTTTTTTTTATTACTTTCATGAGGCATGTTTGCTGGAATAAATGATCTGTTTTCTGGTATACCTGGTGATCGCATCTAAGGGTGTTATGTGACCTTGTGGAGCTTCTGCTATTTTGAATTGTCGATTGACAAGGGTGATTTGATTTTGTGTTTTGGGGTTCACTAAGCTTCCTAGAGGTGTTTGGGAGAGGAATAGTTTCTGGGTTTTGTTCATCAAGTTTGACGGTTGGCTGCTGTGTATATTTTCTTGGGAACTTAATGCTATGTTTGTTTTCGAATCGAACTTTTTCTGGTGATTAACGGATCATGGACATTCTTTGCAACAATGGCTTCATTCTAGCTATATCATTTGATGAAATTTAGTTGTCAATCTTAACAAATATTCTGACCATTGAGCCTCTTGGTAGTCTTTTGCTCCTTTGATCGGTAGTTCCAAATAAATGTTTGGTTTCTAACTTGGGTTGCCTGATTCCTTTTCTCACTTCTGAAATTTCTTTTCGGTGACCTCTAAGAAAATATTTTCAGAACTTGGTGAAGAGTCCTTTTTTTTATCGTGGTTATTGTCCAGTGTGCAGCCTGTTTAGATTTGCACCAAAAGACTCTTGAAGGCAGGGAAATTCCCTGTTGGTGATCTCAACGGGAAAAGCCCCTATAATTCAATCAGTGTACTTTAAAGTAAGGAACTACCAGGGTTCCTGTATTGCTGGCTATAGCTTTACTCTGTTGGTAAGCTAGGTGGATGCTAGTTGTTTCTATACTCGAGAAGAAAATTATGAAGCTAGGAGAAAACCTTCAAAGCCTCTTTCCCCCTTGAAGCAACACTGGCTAATGCAATGTATCTGTCATGAAGTGATGTTACAGTTGACTTTTGCATGCTGTAATTTAAATTTCCAACTCTCAGTTTGATTTTTCATTCCCTACCCATTGATTTTTTCTTTTCTTCCTGAAGTGGATTCCCAGATTAATGGATGATAGTCCTGGAAAGTTGAATATTGTCCCGGATCACTTCCAAGCATCAACCTCCTATGAGGAAACTCAGTGCAAAACTTCACCTTCTTTGCAGCCAAGAAGTGATACTTCAAAGTACTGGTTTTCCCCTCTAGAGAATAGGAAATGTAAATAAGCAATTATGTACAATTGAGTTCATTACAAATTGGCTTTTCTTTTGTTTTAGAATAGGTCACATTACCGCAATTGGTCTGGGAGAAAACTGAGAAGTGCCGCATCAATGTTGAACATATTTAGTATCCGAAGTCTGCCATGGGTTTCTAGTCGTGACGGGCAGGAAAAGGTTGGCAACACAAACATTTATGACTAGATTGTCATCAAGGTTGCAAGCTTTTATGTCTGTTAACCACTAAAAACGTTTGTGACTTGCAGGTCGAGTTGACTGTGGCAGAGCTAGAATCCCTTAGGTCAGAACTTGCTGATTTAGAAGAGAGGGAAGGTCTCCTTAAAGCTCGGTGAGGGAACTTGGTCCTGGACTTGAAAACTGTCGATAAGAAGTTTCTTGTTAAACAGTTTCCTTTATCTATTATTGTGTTGAAACTATCAGTTTGGACTAGACAAATTCTTGAGGATCCCTGCTCCTGTTATAAGTAGGGGTTCTCGATAATTACAAGTAGTAATTGCTGTATTTGTCCATTTGTATTATGCCAAACTGGTAAACCCTTTCTAGTTTATAAAATTCTGTACTCCTTTCTTGATATTCTTTGGGGGGACTAACCAATACCTATTTTGATTCTGCCTTAAGCATGTCTTCAACTAGAATATTTCTCTCTGATAGGATTTTCATTTTAATTCTTTAACTCATGCAGGTTGGAAAATGTTGATGAAATTCTTCGCTCTGCTCGCTTCTCTGGCTATTTATATATACGAACTGTAAACATTTTACCCCTCTTTTTTTGACAAATAACTGTCATTTTGTACTGCAACATTATTTGTGCAAATGACATCCTAATCCTTGTTCCTTTTTCCTATCTGTCTCTTATTCCCCATTTTGTCATAGAGATGGTTGGCTCTTCCTGGAGAGCCTCTTCCCATTGATGATAACGAAGTTGATGATTGGCTTCCTCGCTTTGTTGTCCTCCAGGGGCCATGCATGTTCTTCTATTTGCTGAGCACAGGTGCTTGAAATTTTTTGTCCAATCTTTAATATTTAGTCTCATTGCACAGTTGTTAATCTATAATATTGCTGCAGTTACACCGTAGCTCCGTCCATCTTTTTTGCACCAAAATGACTCCCTGCTATCTATTTTAGCTACCTATTCCTCTATTTCGACTGTGCCATGGATCTTTCTTTCTGACAAGGGTAAATCATTCTGGGAGATGTTGTGTTCAGGAGATGTTTCATGGAAATATAGTTTTCTGGATATATCTACATCACTTGTTCTCATGATATCACCAAATGTTGCAGATTTGAGCCCTCAAGATTCCACTCTACTCTCTGATATTGTTGAAGTAGGTTCTCTACCGCAGTTTTCAAGAGAAGATAATGAGACATGGCATTGTTTTTACATTTTAACTCGTCATGGTTTACGATACGAGTGCTCAAGCGTTTCTAAAGTACAGGTACGGCACTGTTCAGATAATATTGAATCCTTGAATTTTGATTAAGAATGGACGAGTCTTATTACTCAAATCATTCCATTTGGGTTTAGTGTGACAATGATTAACCCTGTATATTTGGAGAATTCTTTTGAAGAAGTTGTTTTAGTCATTATAATTGGTATCGTATAATTTCTATTGACATTCTTTTATTTTCTTCCTTGATCACTTGATCTCAGGTGGATTCGTGGTTAACAGAACTGCAGGCTGACTGCAAATTTGCTCTTGGTATAAAGACTCCCAATGGTGTTGTTGGTGGAATGTAAATAAATCTCTTGTTGCGTACTTTTAGAGTTTAGAATCTAGATTTAGTTCACTTCGTTCAATATCAATTAGGATGCTGCGT
The DNA here is from genome assembly GCA_019739055.1 of Passiflora organensis. NCBI lineage: Eukaryota > Viridiplantae > Streptophyta > Magnoliopsida > Malpighiales > Passifloraceae > Passiflora > Passiflora organensis. The sequence continues at coordinate 8,706,298 of JAEPBF010000278.1, read as the reverse complement.
ACTAGCTGTTCGAAGCAAAAAGTTCTCTTTCTCCTGCTACTGCTCTTACTTTCCGTAGAGAAAGGTTGCGTATTCTGTACATATCGCCGAGTCCATAAAGCAGCAGAAGCTCTTCCTTTTAAAACGAAAAGGATTGGTTGTTTGGCCAGGGAATATGGTAACGTTTGTCCCACTAAGTATTTGGCTGGTTAGAGTTCTAACTACAGTTAAAAAAAAAATATAAATTTTTTTAAATATTATATTTAAATATTAAATAATTTAGTTCTATAAAATTAAATTAAAAGTTATTATTAAAAAATCCTCTGGTTCTGTTCACTATTTTGTTGGAAGAAGTGGAATTGGAATCTAATTCTATCTATTTTAGTAATTTAAAAAATAATTTTATTTAAAGGCCATTTAAATTCGGACAAGTGAACAGATCCTAGTAGTGAAAAAATCATCTCACGATCTCACTCCCTACGGTTCGGGAAGGGTTTGACCGGACCCCATCTGCCTTTTATATACTCCTTTTCATATACACACAAACCGAGGATTCTCATCATCAAGTTATCATCACTCTTGCGTTCGCTATTACCCCTTAGCTTGAACTTCTCAAGTATCAAAATGAGCTCCCAGATTTGCCGATCTGCTTCGAGAGCCGCCAGGTCTCTTCTCTCTTCTGCTTCTAGGAACTCCCGCTTTTACTCCGGTAACTATTCCTCTTTTGTGAAATCAGTTACAGTGGTTCCATTTCTGTTATTACCTTGTTCTGAAATGGATTTTACTGTTCCTAAATGCTTCAGTTTGTTATGTGTTATTCGAATGCGTTTGATACAGATTTCCGTTTTATCTTCGTCAAGGTTTAAGCGTCTCTGGTTGCATCCTTTAATTTGTGAATTGATTTAACTGTTCTATCCCTGTGTTGTGTCATACAAAGTCGTTTTATCAACATTTACGTTTTGTCCGTTATTTTAGCATTTCTGGTCTTGTTGAAAGATCAAAACGATAATGTGAAATCGGTATTGGTCGGACTGTGATGCTTTCCGAATTTTTGCAGAAGGGCGGGCTGTGGGTGCAGCTGCTGCGCTTGCGTTCAGAGAAAAGGTTCCCTTGCTAACTTCGGCGTATGGGAGGTCTGGTTCTACAAATGCAGCTGGTCATTGGATTTCAGGAGCTCTGGCTATTTCTGCCGCAGGTTAAGTATATTTTCTATTATATTAATTGTTAACTCCCCTGGTGAAACAAGGATTTGATAGGTTTGTGCATCTGTTATAACATTATAATGCTGTTTCTTTGGGGACTTCATCCCGACAAGCGATTAGTTTGGAATTTAAACTGATTTGTCTTGGGAAATTGTCACGTCTTTCTTCACTTTTCATTTGATATTGTACTGAAAAGATGATACACATGTAATTGGATGTGACAATTTTTACTATTCATTCTTGTGTGATATTAAGTAACATCTTTTTTCAGTGTATAATTTCTGATCTTTAACTTTCATTGTTTTCTCTGTCTCTCTTGAATTTTGTAGGTTATATGCTCCAAGAGGAAGAGGCATGTGCTGCTGAGGTACTTTATTTGGCATTTTATTTTCATGCTTGTTAAAGTGCTATTTTTTTATAGTTTCAATTTTATTGGATGTGCCTGATGATATACCTCTGATTCTCTATTCAGATGGAGCGGACATTCATAGCAATCAAGCCTGATGGAGTGCAGAGAGGACTGGTAAGATAAAAATGTTCTGGAATGTCTTTGACCCTAGAAAAGCTCCTTTGTAAACATTCACAGAATCAAATTTAACATTTTTCTTACATTAGAATTAATTGTTTGCTTGCCTTCTTTTGTTTTAAGTATCTTTTCAATCCGAGTCTCATTTTCAATAGAAAATATTTTTTACTTTATCTACGCTTTATGTTCCAGATTTCAGATATTATATCACGTTTTGAGCGCAAAGGTTTTAAACTTGTGGCAATCAAAGTAGTGGCTCCTACAAAGCAATTTGCTGAGAAGCACTATCATGATCTGAAAGAAAGACCCTTCTTTAATGGTCTTTGTGACTTCCTTAGCTCTGGACCTGTTGTTGCCATGGTATGAGAGACCAAATGCCCCTTCCTAATGTTTAACATCAACTTACCAGTAGATACACTGATTCCAACTATTGCAGGTCTGGGAAGGAGAAGGTGTAATAAGATATGGTCGCAAGCTCATCGGAGCAACAGATCCTCAGAAATCAGAACCTGGAACTATCAGAGGTGATCTGGCAGTTGTAGTTGGAAGGTACTAATACGATTCTAGTTTTTTCTCAGCATGTTAAAAATATGTCAGCAGACTAGTCTTTTTGTGGCTGCTTTATTTCTGTACCGCAACTGGATGGAGCATGCGTGACATTATGACTGTTATTATTGTTCTTTCTTGTAGAAATATCATTCATGGAAGCGATGGTCCTGAAACTGCCAAGGATGAGATTAATTTGTGGTTCAGACCAGAAGAATTGGTAAACTACACCAGCAACTCCGAGAAGTGGATCTATGGTGCAAACTGATGGACATTTTTATTTTCTAACATTCCTTTGAGGATTTTATGTCACGCATAAAGATTGGTGAAGCAATAGTTCTTAGAATAAAAAGGTCTATTTGAGGGGAGCGACCGAATATTGCTTAGCAATGATGACCATATTTGTGTTCCAACAATAATTTATTACAAATGTTTTGGTCTTGCTACCTTCATATTTGTTATTGTTTTGTAGCAAGGTACATTCATAACCAGCCCTCAAAATTGATGCTTTGCTGTTATGAGTTGCATTGATGGTTGCTTTTCGCCTTGGTTATTGGAGTTGCTAACTTATAATTCATATGTAATCGCAAAACTTTCTCGAAGATGATTCGAATCTTTATAGAGTTCTGTTAGTTAGCCCATAATAAACCTCAATTGAGCAGATTATGACATCTTTCTTTTTGGGCTCGGATCTACTAGTCTCTAGTTTGTTTCTCGATTGAATAATAAGATTACTCTATTATTTATCATAATTTTATTTTAAATTTTAAATATATAATATTTTAAAATTTTGGATTAATTAAACTCAATTATTTGAGTTTTTAGGGGAGACTGAAAAAAATATTTAAAATTAAAAAAGGTTGGGAGCCGGTTAGACAGCCACTTGACTGCCCCGCCAGTGTTCCTAAACAGGCACGATCCTTCGCAGCTTTGCATATTTACCTTCTCGCATCGTTTAGATGATAAAAATGTATATTTTATACGAAATTGAGTGCAGATAAATTATAAGTTCAAGTTATTTTATAATAAAATATAACTTTATTAATATGGCTTGCAGTTGTATGTCATTCAAGGGGTTGTAGCTCATATGGTAGAGCGCTCGCTTCGCATGCGAGAGGCACGGGGTTCGATTCCCCGCAGCTCCACGTAAACTGGTTCTCGATTTTACCGACATTTTTAATCTTACCAACAACCAATAAAATACGGCCATGTAGTTTTTTGGGGCCCCACAAATCCACATAGGATTGTCCTGGCAGCCTCTCATTTCTGATCTCTTCATCTCCCGCCTTCGTCTACTCTAACACCTCGTTGTGACAACCCTCAACTTATTCTCCCGTATTATCCATTGCCAAAATAAAAAAGCAGTATGACTCTAAACTTGCTCTCCCTTTCCCTCCCCAGAATCTCTCACACTCCTCAACCCCCAAAGCTCCCCGAGCCAAAGACCACGAACTGCACTCTCCTGTCACTTCTCCCCTCCAACCTCAAAACAGCTGCCTTCAAGGTTCGAGCTTCTTCGCTCAGCGAGAGCCAAAACAAAGACGAAAACTCTGTGCTATGCAACAACCGCGACTCGCTTGACAGAGTCTCGACTGCCAAAGACGCCAGCGAAGCGTTAGACATCATCGCTGCAATCTCCAATCGAAGTGGCGGCGTGGTTAGTGTGACTGACTGCTGTTCGGTTGTTACCTCCGCGATCGACCGCGGAAATGCTGAACTCGCACTCTCTGTTTTCTACGCCATGCTTTCCAGCTTCGATCAAGGTAGTTTAATTAACCGCTACTTGGAACGACCAACTGCTCACTCAGTTAACGTCTTCTTCTATTTCGTCTTCCATTAGGTTACTGTTTTACTTTTACCGTTGTAGGTGGCGCGGAGTTTGAAAGATGGATTTGGCCGAGGCCGGATGTTACTGTGTACAAAACGTTAGTGCAGGGACTTGCTGCCTCGTTGAAGGTGTCGGATGCGCTTAAAATGATTGGTTACATCTGTCGAGTCGGAGTTTCACCTAGTGAAGAGGTAACTTTTAACGCCTGAATCTAAACAAAAAGCATGCAATCGTTATAATGTGTGGTGCGATAAGTGGTTTGCGAACCAAATATGATTCTTTGTGCACTGTACACGAGGCCCTTCGTTTTACATTAAGTAAAATATTTGAACTTATCTTGGGCATTTAAGTGCATCCTCGTTATTGTAGGTGCCCTTTGGGAAAGTAGTGAAGTGTCCTAGTTGTATGGAAGCTGTGGCCGTTGCACAACCTCAAAATGGTGTTCAGGTATAGAAATATATGCAACAGGTTTGATGATTGGTACAATTTTTTTTAGCTCGTTTATTGAGTACCTTTGGACGTACTTTAATGTGGACTTGAATAACGGTTTCGTTCCAGATTGCTTCTTGTGCTATGTGCCGCTACCAGTACGAGCTTGTTTCTGGGGACATAGTTCGTATCGATTCGGAAGCGATCAGGTTGGCTTACTTTTTTGTTAAATATTTTCAGTAAATTTGGAAAAGTGGACGTTGTAGCCAACAACACATCCATTGCGTTTGATTCTCGAAAATCTAGTTTGAATTGATTCCGTAGCTTGCTTCGTTACAGAGTTCAGTTAGTAGAATACTGTATTAGTTTATGGCATTGATCCTGAGAAATTCACTTTTTCTAAGGCACTCCTCCTGCCGAACGCAGCATGGATTTTCCAGCGTGGGAAAGGGCTCTAAGATTTCTGCAAGTATTAAAGCAACGCATTCCCTCAGCTGTTCACTCCATTGTGGTATAATTTTCTGGACTTTGTGTGTCGAATGCTGGTTTTATATTTCTGTTGTGATACATACCTATAACTGAAGAGATTTGACTTCTAGTAAGGTCATCGGCGATTCCCTTAGCTACCCTTCTTTGTTGTATATGCATGTAAACCTCTTATGACCAAATGCGTACATTTTCCTTGCAGATTCAGACTCCTTCTGGTATGGCACGTACGTATAGATTTGCTACTGAGACAGTTGATCTCCCAGCACAAGAAGGAGAAAGGGTAACCATTGCTTCAGCAGCTCCATCAAATGTTTACAGAAATGTTGGTCCCTTTAAATTTAGTCCAAAGGCCCCTAATTTCTATCCTGGAGAACCTTTGTGCCTAACAAACCACCGAAGTAATCGGGAGTCGATGTTATTGAGAAGCCCTGTAAAAGATGAAAACTGGTCCTTACGTAATCCTTCTGTCCTCATTGCACTTCTAGCTGTTCTTGCTACTGGAGATGCTACTTCCGGAGTTATCGATCCCAACTTGCCTCAGCTCATTGCTGTTGCTGCCGTTGCATCTCTAGGTGTTGGAGTTACGCTAAACAGTCTAGTCTTACCCAAACTGAATCAGGTGATAGTTTGAAATCCCCTCTCCATTATCATATAGCTCACTTATTTTTAAATTCATCCCAGCGAATTTTTGCTGTCAATGAGATTCCAAACATTTGATTAAGATTGTCGAATATCATGAAGCTTTCAATATTTCTAGTCATCCTTTTTCTAGTTTAATTTTCTGAGGGATGGCACTTAGTTCCTTTGTTTCTGTTTCTTTGCCATCGATGAGTTATTTAATTTTGTAAGATTGATTCTTTAATCCTGCGGTCCTCTTTATAACGACCACCTTCTTGCTTCCTATTCCAGATAACTTTAACTTCAAGTGGAAATTCACGCCTTGCCCATCAATGACAACCTTTCGACATACTATTACTACCTTTCGACGTACTATTACTAAATTTTCGCTACAAACTATGCGATTGCATATGATCCCCAGCATTGTTTTGTTGACTCTAGGTTGATAAGTGGGCACTCAGCATTCTCATAGAAGTAGAAATTTTGAGGAATTTGTGCAATAAATTACTTTTGAATCCAACAACTTTGAGTGCCTGCAATATATTGTTTACTATTTTGATAAAACCTGTAAAATGCAATTTAATGCTTGTAATTTTATGGTATCAGCTCCCTCAGAGGTCAGTAGATGTTGTTGCCATGAAACAGAAGTTGTTATCTCAGTATGATGTAATTCAGTCTCGTATCAAGGACCTAAAGGAAGCCACTGAAAAAGAGGTAAGGTCCTGTGCAAGATCTGGCAGGTAAAATGGCGCATTGAGTTTGCGTTTCTTTCTACTTCTTACAATGTAAGCTGCAAGTTATGCTTGTTGAAGCATAGATGACATGTCAGTTTGCTACTGTGGCATTTTAGCATGATTATGATTTCCTAAATTCTGTATAAGAAGAGAAATACTTGGATATATAGGTTTGGATGCTGGCTCGGATGTGTCAGCTGGAGAACAAAATTTTAGCTGTCGGAGAACCTTCCTATCGGTGAACCTCTTTTGATATTAATGCTAGTCTGAATTAAATTTTAATTTCAATATGTGCCTGACCTCCTTTCTTGACATTCATTAATGCAAAATCTTTTGCCTGCTTTTCAGTGCTCGGAGAACCAGAGTGAAAAAGGTTCGAGAGAGCTTAGAGAATTCCCTCAAAGGGAGGATTGAACTAATTGACAGTTACGCAAAAGTATGTGATCTGCCCGAAGAAAAATGCTTTATCCCATTTGTTGAAAAAGACATGCATAGTTTCATTCTCAATCAATTTCAAATTGCTGCTTCTGTTCCATGCACATTAATGTCTTGGTGTGTATGCTTGGTTGCACTTTTGTGAATGGGTTTTGCTTACAGGGCCACTGGATAACGACCTGTTCGTGTCTTTTTCAGATTTCTTCAATGATTGAGATTGAGTTAGAGATGGACTCTGATGTTCTTGCTGCTGAAGCAGCGAGCAATACGGTGCTAGTCTGTTATTTTGCTTCATTGTCTGTCTCAATCTTACAAGATTAGTTACCCAGTAAATATTCTTTGCAGGAAAGTATCGCGGAACAGATAGAGAACATTATGGAGTTGGAAAATCTTGAAGAGGCATGTCCCTGGATGTTTTTCATTTTTGTTCATCGTTATGTTCGTTCTAACTTAGAACTGAGATTCTAGAGTAGGACGGTTATAACTTATCTCTTGTAATGTATGATTACAACATGGATTAAAATTGGAATTAGGAATGGATCTTTGTTTTCAGAATATAGAGGGTCTTTCAGATAGCAAATGAGAATTAATTCATGACTCTCTTAATTAGTCGTAATCCTATCCCGTGGGATGCGGCTAATATAGAGGTTTTGGATTATAGTAGTTGAGCAACTTTGTTGTCGTACATCTTTTCGGTCGAAATATTGTGAATCATGCCACTTGATTTTGATTTCCTATAGTCTTTCTTTTCCTTTTTGACATACAGATGTAAACCGCAAGTTTTCTTAATTTTATTTCTTTCGTTGATATAGAAGTGGAGAATGCAAGCTGAAGCAAACGATGAAGCAGAAAGACTTCTCAGTGCCCAACCTTTATCTACCGAGCCGTTTAACCATGTTAAATGACCAACTATGCTCGACTTGCTTAATGCTGCATCCGATGTTCATACTTCTGAAGATCTATATTGTTGAACTGCCTGAAAGGCTGAAAAAGGTGACAGCTTTCCTTGGATGAATGCCATGCGATTATAGCAAGTGGGATTACTGGGACCATTTGTTTCTCTTCATAACTGAAGTGCTACTAGAACTTCTGGACTGCTAATTCCCCCATTTACAATTATATTTGACGGATTAGTGGATCACATTGAACTTCAAGGATCGATATCTCTGCGTTTTCAACAGGAGGGATATAGGTGATTGCTCATGCCAAGTTCAGTATGTTCCAATCAACTCCTACCGTAATTATAATCTTGATTTGGTTTAAGATGTAATCTTCTGTATGGTTCCAACATCTTCTTATAGAAAATTTCCAACTGACCGACTTTTTTTTTTTGGTGATGACATTATAAAGATCTGTACAAGAAGAGTAATTGCTTCTTCTTGTTTCTTTCTCATAATATTGTCCATTATATATTGTTATGGTTATCTCTGCTTGGAGATGGAGTTAGTGCTTTGAATTCCTAGAAACAAAATTTATGTGGTGCCAAACAGGTCGGTCTAGGAATTTTTTATTCTTTTATTTGTTTAATGTCCGTTATCCTGTGGGTAGTTAGCAGTTATACTTACATTGACTGATATGCCATAGTTTCCTTTTCCTTTTTGTGAGGATTGGATAAAGCCACCGACCAGAGAATAACTAGTCAAAGATAAGGAGCACCATACAAGTGTTCGACGCTAAATCGCTGCATGCTTAAATTATTTAAGAAATTTAATCTTTCTGATATTACGTATCTTTCAGGATTTGAAGTAATGACGCCGGTAATTGCTGAGTTGTATGCATATATTTCCTACCCCAATACTTTTAATAATTTTGCTTATAAAAGAAGCGAATTTTGATCTTTAAGTATATATTTCTTGATTTAGTTACACCACCGCACAACCGACTAATCGTTTTTTATTGCTTATCTTGTAGAGCGAGACCTTCTCGTGTGTCCCTCGAGTCTTTTGCGGAAGGGAAGGGGGGCACATAAGCAATTTTCTGATGCTCCCACGCAATATGTGAGTCTTTGATAAGATTGCGTTTGGTCTTTAGACACTTGTCAAATAGGAACCGTCAGTATTCGAAAGTCATAGAAAATCTTCACGAGAGTTCCAGACACACACGAAGCATAACAACCTACTACTAACTCTTTTCTTCTTTTTTTACTGTGGATTATTTAGGCATTAAAATATGAAAAAAATTAATTCTAATTGTGAGGATCTATTTTTTTAGGAATAACGCAATTGGAGCAAACCCACTATCACTCACTTTTTTTGTTATTACAGTGAGACGACTGTCACCAATTCAACTAGATAAACTAAAATGATGAAAAAATTATAATGAACAAACACAAGCCAAAGCTCAGCCTTAAAAAAAAGGTATATTGGTGCTAATGCATACAAAGAAAATGTGACTTATCTGTAAAAAACCAAACCTATATGCCAGGCCTTTCCTATTGTCATGATGATGACCTGTCTCTTCATATCCAACCAATTACATCATGCCAACAGCCCAACACTTTCAACTTCTATGACCATATGCGACTAAGCGCTGAATATTTCGTAATAAAAATGATCAAATAATACAAATTAATATTCGCTAAACTACCCTTCCATATTTCTTTTGAATTGAAAGATACCCTTACATAAATAAGGTAAAACTTTGTCTGGAATCCTCTGGATCCGAGAATATTAACAGCAGAATACTAATACTAAAATTTTAAAATCACACAAATAAAAAAAAACAGAAATACAACTACAAATCACAATAAACAAAAAGCCAGAAGAATTTTCCAAACTTGACTCAGAACAGAAACTCCAACAATCTGTTACACGCTGTAGCCATCTCCCCGACTGGCAGTTTTTCCTCCACGTGGCACACCGTCACTTTCTCTTCTCTCTATATCCTTCCTTCCCTATCGGACTTGTTCTTCTGTCTTTCCCATTAGATCTTTATTGCCTTCTAGGATACCTTTCCTCCTATAAATAAGCAGCCGCGGGTCCTCCTACCTCCTCTATACGAATCATCTTCCTCTTTTCTTTATTCTGCTATAAAGACCGAAGCTACCGTCCGTTATTCTCTGCATTGGTTGGTCGGTTTTTTTTTTTTTTCATTTTCGTGATTGCTAGTGTTAATTTGTTACTATGGCGAAGCATGTACTTGTGACGGGGGGAGCCGGTTACATAGGCAGTCATACAGTGCTGCAGCTTCTGCAAGGCGGTTATAATACAGCTGTTATTGATAATCTTGATAATTCCTCCGCTGTTGCTCTCAACCGCGTCAAGGAACTCGCTGGAGATGCCGGAAAGAAACTCGCCTTCTACCAGGTTTCGTTTCTGATCTTCCTTTCCGGTCTGTTTAGTCGGTTTCTTTTTTTCAATTAAAGAAACTGAGGTTTTTGTGCCAGGTCATACAGTGTTGTCATTACGCTTTGTTTGTCCCCTAGAATGCAAAAGCGTTTTTTATTGGAAAATCACCGCTGGACCCACAAATAATTGGCCCACAATGTGGGTGGGCCCATATATTTTTTTAAAAAAAATGCTATTTTACATGCATAGAGTAGTTTGCATGATTAATTGATTATTTTTTATGGCATTGGTCATGTGGAACAATTTTCGGTTTTACAGGTTGATCTCCGTGACAGACAGGCCCTGGAGAAAATTTTCACGCAGACGAAGTAAGTGTATTTGCTATTTGATTATAGAATGTAGAGCTGTAAAGTGGAAAGTTTTAGTTGTCAATTTTGAAGATTTTTAGAGGCGAAGCTCGCGTGTCATGAAAGAAGCTTCAGTTGCTTAAAATTATGTTCGGTCGTCTGTCGTGCGGTTTAATTCTCTCATCTTGTCTTTCTTATTACTTATTGTGCTGCTTCTTTTAAGGTTTGATGCGGTTATCCATTTTGCTGGCCTAAAGGCAGTTGGTGAGAGTGTGGAGAGGCCACTGCTGTACTACGATAACAATCTTATTGGAACAATGACTCTGTTGGAAGTAATGGCTGCTCACGGTTGCAAAAATGTATGTTGGTTTTGGTTTGGTATGGTTTATTTTGGATATTATTACCATTTTCAAGGTAACGGATGTGCATTTTGACTAACTTTGATTCGGTGGATTCTTTCAGCTTGTTTTTTCGTCATCTGCTACCGTTTATGGTTGGCCCAAGGAGGTTCCTTGCACAGAGGAGTTCCCCTTGGCCGCAGCTAATCCATATGGACGAACCAAGGTGCTCGGTTCCTTCAATTATGACTTGAATCTTAGTGGTTGCTTTCGGAATGCTCGATATCTTTTAAGTTCCGGTTTCTTTGCTCTTAAGAGTACAATTCGTCTGACAAATTTAATCTTTCAGCTTTTCATCGAAGAGATTTGCCGTGATGTCCACCGTTCAGACCCTGAGTGGAAGATAATTTTGCTAAGATACTTCAATCCGGTCGGTGCACATCCAAGTGGCCATATTGGTGAGGATCCTCGCGGAATTCCCAACAATCTCATGCCTTACGTGCAACAAGTTGCTGTTGGCAGGCGGCCCCATCTTACAGTTTTCGGAAGTGACTATTCTACAAAAGATGGTACAGGGGTAAGTTATGTCGCCTTCATGATGCTCTAGCCGAAGGTTTAACAATTGTTCATGTCTGAATGCGTGGCTGCTAATAGTATAAAATCTCTTGAGTTCATCACCCAAATTTAAACCAGCAATCTAGGTGTGATAAGTTCTTGTCTCATCTTGCAGAAATTGTTTATTTTGTATGTGTTATTGGCTTACCATGTGCATATTTCGTATAATATGTATTTCTTAAACATCTGTCCTTCATTTTAACTGGTCTATGTCTTTTTTAAGTTGTCCAGATATATTCTCATCACATGGATTTTTCCAGGTTCGTGATTACATTCATGTAATTGATCTAGCTGATGGGCACATTGCGGCTTTGCGGAAGCTTTCTGACCCAAAAATAGGTAAGCACGCCAAACCATGTTTGTGGGTCCCCCTATTTCTTCTTCACCAGTGCTGCTATTGCTTAAGTTCCACTTGCTGTTCTCGTTTGTTGAATACGGAGGACAAGACTTGCATTATATTTGGAACTTGAGTATCATTTGTCTGCCTACAAACCTGTACCAAAGCTCATTGGTTAATAGCTTTAGAAGTGAAACTACAGAATATCCTGGCATATGACAGCTGTAATGGTGTATATATTTCAGGTTGCGAGGTATATAATTTGGGAACAGGGAAAGGAACATCTGTTCTGGAGATGGTAGCAGCTTTTGAAAAGGCATCTGGAAAGGTACTAAAAATTTTCAAGTGGCACATGTTATACTCTCGGTATTAGCAGTAATTCTCACTGTCCTGAACTTATTTCACACCGCAATAATTGGGGCAGCAGTGTCGGTGAGACGGTGACCGTATACTTTCATAATAATACACTTCATTTGCCTCCTTCTACAAAGGGATTAGAATTTGTGTTTCACTATAGTAACGAAAAAACCTTTCCTTTTTCTGTTCGCTCTTTGTTTTTTGTCGCTTGCTTACTCTTTACCTGACATGTAAAAGATAACCATACGACAGAAAATTCCTCTTGTCATGGCCGGGCGTCGAGCAGGAGATGCGGAAATTGTTTATGCTTCAACTGACAAAGCAGAACGTGAATTGAATTGGAAGTAAGTACGCTGTTTCCTCCATGTTTATATGGATTCACGAAGACACTGTAAATTTGGGAGCTATGGCTTTTGATAAAATCGTCGCTAGGGCCGACCCCTGATTCCTTTATTATGTCCTGTCTAACGCGCTTTTATCTATTTGCAGGAATAAGTTTGGCATCGAAGAGATGTGCCGGGATCAATGGAACTGGGCCAGCAAGAACCCTTATGGCTATGGTGGCCCTCCTGAAGACGCTAACTAAAAAAGTTGGTTGACGATACTAGTGTCCAGTGATATATAATAAATTTTATTGTCTTTGGTCGCCAGATCTTCATGCTATAGATTCTCGAGATTAGGCTTATATGTTATCATTATTTATTTGTAAATTACACGAGTTAGATATTGTAGATATCTTAGGCGACAAAATTGTGACACTACCATTTATTAAATGCCCTGAATTAAATTTACGATATTTACTTCCTCGGTTCCGCAACTGTACACCCAGATTGATTTCTGTGGGAACCGATTAATATCTATCATAAAGGCCAAAGAAAAAGAAACCATGGTGTCATCGATGGGCAACTACCTCAAACAAGTCTTACAATGTTTTTTTTTTAATAATGAAAAATATCCCACCACATAAGTGGAGATAATACATTATGTTCTTACAAACTCAACTGAATCGATGTACCCCATTTATTTATTTTCTGGGTAAATCTATTGTGATACTACAAAATGAAAATCAAACTAAAAACTTGTAGAACTTGTTGATTGATATTATTATTTTGAATAAATTAAAATAAGTGGAGCTAATATGAATCTTGAAAGATTTCAGGTTAAGAGTAGAAATTGTTAGCGCACCTCTCCACTTTTCTACCTTTCCATTCCCACTTTCACATATTTTTCAGTTTTTATATTTTTTAAAATATTTAATATTTGATTTATTGAATAATTTATTGATTATGGGATGTCATAGATAGTTTAGTTTTTAAAAAATACTATTTTTATATTTATTTATTATTATGTAAAATCTATATAAAAAATATTGAGCAATTGATTTTTCAAATTTTTTTTTCTCATTTCTTTTATTTACTAACGCTTGCAACCGAAAGCGATATTTTGAAATTTTAACTCGCGGTCTGGATCGTACTATCCTGAGGCGAGCCCACTCCATGAGTGCATGCATGAGTTTTGGTGACACCAACTCGGCCCATTTGCCGCCTTCTGTCCATAAAGTGAACATAAAATACGTCCCCCAGATTTGAACTACGTTTTGTATTTTAAGTTTTACACATCGCCTGTCGGCTGTGGCGAGGATTTAGAATTCGATTTTCTTCCGGTGGAAGTTCGTTGGTCTGCGTCTCTCCTTAACCGCATCCTTGTCTTAAAGACATACCACCAGCTCAAAAGTGTTGACAACAAGAAAAAAAAGAAAAAAAAGACAGAAAGCTTCTCCGTTTATCGTCCGTCTTCCTGTGCGGATCTGCTTCCTCTTTTTGCTGACAAGGGTAATTTCTTTATCCGGAATTTTATCTTTCGTCCTCTTGGCATTATCATTTGCTGTGGTTGTAGCACTTTTTCGTTTTTTTCTTTTCTTGTTTTATTGTAACCAATGAAAACGTGTCCTGGCTGGCTATGGCTGAGATGCCGATAGCTTAAGAACGCATGCTTGGTACTGCATACATTTTAGTTTCGGTAAGTTATGAAAGGTATTTTGAAGAAAGGTGCATAATCTAAACGAGGGTTGTGTTTTGTTGACGTAAATTTTCTGTGTTCCACGAATAGATCCATAGTTGGTCTAATTTGTTTTCAGATCATAGTTCTCGATTCTCCAAGATTTTGAATCTCAATTTGAATTTCCATATCTTTTGAAATGTTGAGGCCATTTCACATGCCAAACAAGAATGTGTTTTCGTAGAATTGATTGGATTATAGTGCTCTTGATTATCTCGCTGGGTTGTTCAACTATCAATCTTTCCGCATCACACAACACTTATTTGGAGAAATTGAGATCTTAAAGAAAGACTACAAAAATGATTATGTTGCTGTAGTCAAAGTTTGATGAATCATGTGCTTTCTATTTTTTCCCTCCTGCAGTGAAGCGGTGACTTCAAGGGAATCCAAGAGTTGCAGCACACTGAGAGAACTGCTTAATGGCCTCTGAGAGGGAGGATTTTAGCCTCACAGGACCTTTACACTTGACTTTGGTAGATTGGTTTGTATTTTTCCCTCTAATGCTATGAAAATGCATGCCATGAAACCTGATATGAGTAATGTCTGAATGTTTCAGTTTTTCTGAGGTGATCAGTTACAATTTAGAGAATGCCCCTAGTCTTTGATAAACTCGGAATTCGTATAGTAGTGGTCCCATACCGGTTCATAGTCCCGGGTTAAATCCCGTGAAAAGTTTTCGACTGAGATATTCTTCATTACTAAAAAAATTCGGAACTGATGCCATCAAAGTTGTTTGACTTTATTTTAGTTCTCATATGTTTTTTATTCTCATACTGAATCAATCAGATCACACACATAATGTTGCGAAACTTTATGAAAATTATTTATATGTTGTAAAAGTCTTATATCTCACAAAAATGAAAATTCTATTGGTGCTGAAACTCTCCAATGGCTTTATATGGATGCACTAAGGCAGTGCAAGTTTTAGCATTTATTGTAAGTTTCATGACTTTGACTACATGTTTGGTATATGGAATTATCAAAATTGGAATTGCTACAATTGTTAAAGAAATAAATAACGAATTGGTTGTACAAATTTCATGATGAATTGCAAAGTACCTGAGGAAAATGCTGTTTGCAACGTTGTGCAGGACAAGTGCACATCATCGGAGAGCCGTTGCTGCAAGTTTAGTTCAGGGTGTCTACATTCTAGAGCGTGATCGCCAGCTGACACGTCAAGGTGCTCAAGCTCTTGCTCCTCCTTGGTGGGAGTTTCTTCATTTTAAGTTGCTTCGTCAGCTTGTGGATGATGTTGATTCCTCTATATTTGGTGCCGTTTATGAATTCAACCCCCCAAGCTCTCATTTTCACCAATCAATTGATGAAAGCCCCCGATATGTAATTGCTTTTCGTGGCACCATAACAAAGCCAGACTCGTTGTCACGAGACCTGGAGTTGGATATACACATCATTCGAAATGGACTCCATGAGACATCCCGATTTGAAGCTGCTATGCAAGCAGTGCGAAACATGGTTGCTGCTGTAGGTGAATCAAACGTCTGGTTAGCAGGTCATTCCCTGGGAGCGGCTATGGCATTGCTTGCCGGAAAGACCATGGCCAAGACAGGCATCTTTATTCAATCATTTCTCTTTAATTCACCCTTCTTGTCTCCCCCAATTGAGAAAATTAAAGACAAGAGAGTGAGACATGGACTCCGGATTGCCGGCAGTGTGATCACAGCAGGTCTTGCGTTTGCTGCAAATGCAAAGAAGAATAACCAGCACAATCGCTCAATTGACCCATTTGATGCTCTATCCGAATGGATTCCTTGTCTGTTCGTCAATCCCGGTGATAATCTGTGCTCCGAGTATATTGGATATTTTGAACACCGGAAGAAGATGGATGAGATTGGAATTGGCGCTATTGAGAGGCTAGCAACCCAGAACTCGTTAGGTGGTCTTCTCATGAGTGCTTTGGGCACACACTCAGAACCACTTCACCTCATCCCTTCTGCAAATTTGGCGGTCAATTTAACTCCTTCACATGATTTCAAGGAAGCCCATGGAATACACCAATGGTGGAGACCTGATCTACACCTGCAGTGCAAGATTTACAAGTACAAGTAGTTTGGCTCTGTGACGGTAAGTAATCCATCCTCTTTGTACTGTTACTGTGATATGCAGCTTGTGAATTATCTGTAAAACTAAAACTCCATATTCGTCATTCCTTGTTCTTGTCTATATTTCAGACATGTCAATCCCACTCCATATTCGGCTGCCGACTGTTTGTTATTCACTGACGACAGGGATTGCTTGGAGCAGAACAGAGATATTTAAAAATTAAGATTATATTTATTTAATATCAAATCAAATTAAAATTTATTATTTAATTTTTAACTTTTCATATTAATTCCAATTCCATTAAACCGAACGATCCCTAATCTGGTGGTCACGTTATTAAGTAATGACGTGGCTGTCTGTCTGCAGCCTGCACTCCACGATAGAAAGTAAAAAAAGGCAGAGACTCGAATATCAAGGAAACGGTGCCATACATTATGGACTTTTTTGTATACCTACTCAGTCCCACCCTGTCTGCATTCGATCCCACCATTTCAAAAGTAGTTCTAGACTTTGTTACTAAATGTCAGTAAATAAAAAATTCCTTTATTCGTAAGAAAATCCTACTCCACCTAAAGCATTTCAAGTCAAAACTTGGCGCCATTGCTTTTTAGTTTTAAAGAAAAGAGAAAAAGGGAAATCAACTGCATTTCCTTTGTTTTTGTTTTTTCTTACACTACCAAGCAAGTACAAAATAATAGAGAGCAGACAGCACTTGAAGCATCTTTACAGTGCATTACTCACTAATCAGATTGGTCCAAAATCCACTAATCAGATTCATTTTTTACATTTTCCTAACAAATTCAAACTAAAAGAAAAGGATAAAAAGAAAAAGGAAACAAGAAATTAGCAGTGGAAACCTAAGACGGATCCATCACTCACGGAAATTGTTACTCGGCACCCGCTCTTGGCCTCCACGTGATGAGTGAAGAAATGTAGCACACGAACCCGTCCGGCCATCTGTATCCTCGACTCTATCTCCATCGTGGGCCCCACCCGAAACCCGGGGGCGGGATTGATACCGCCAAAACCTCCGGCATCGGAGAATGTGGGTGGTTCCAGGTTGAGTGCGGCGTCGGGGGAGGAGGAGAGTGGGAAGGAGTGGACGGTGAAGGTGGCGGCCATGTATCGGGTTCGACCTGACTCGATCTTTCCGGCAGGGATGAACATGAAGCCGACTTGGGAGCCGGAGTAGAGGAGCTGGACGGTACTGTCGTAGTGGGAGAAGGTGGCGCGGTTAGGATTCTTCACGGAGACGTACTGGGAGAAGGTGAAGTTGACAGTGTTGTTGGAGATGGCGAATGAAGGAAGCTGGACGGCATTGACGGAGATTTTGGGATCCTTGGGCTTGAAAACCGTGAAGAACACTATGAGGACAACAATCACAAGAAAGAGCAAAAAGATTGTGGCAACTACACATGAAGCAAGGTTTGTACGCCCCGTGGGAGGTCTATGGGGTTTGCTCATTTTCTCTTCTTTGCCCCGATCTAACGAAGAAGATAAAAAGGAAAAATAGGTCAAAAGAGAAGATAATGATAGACTGGAGCCAAAGATGTGGGGATGAAGTAAAGTGTAAAAGACCGATCTAGCGAAATGATAAGTGCAAGAAACAGAAGTGTGAAAGGAGGACTTTCTTTTTTACTGCATGTATCCTTGTTTTGTGGTGGTGTTGTCTGATTCGAAGTTTTCTTGTGAAAATGGGCTTTTTATGCGTATACTAATATTATGGTGTGCCGCTACTTATTTGACGGCAAAATCTGTAAAAGTGGGTTTAGGATTAAGAAAAGCATAATCTGGGAGGGAAAATGCCAGGAATCGTAACAAGCTATACTTGTAGGTGTGTTAATTAATTTTATATAATTTAATCATCCACGAAATTGAATTCTGAAGATTAAAAGATATTGAAAAAGATAAACAATGCAAAAGGGAAAAAAAACTTAAGATTTTTTTTTATGCTGAAAACCACCAATAAAAGACTAATCGCACATCAAGAATCCTACTGACGTGAAATGTAAGGACCCGAATCCGAAAACTAGGCCTTTACCGCTGTGAAACCCGGACAAGCCCAAAACGTGGACCAATCCGAATCCCACAAGGCTTAGAAGACTTTTCAAACACGATTCCCAAAACAAACGTATTTAATATTTCAAGAATTGAAGCATGCCAAATAAGAAAACAGACATCTGACATAACATTGGAGTGAACAAAATGTCACAGCGGAAGACTTTATTTAAATGAACAAAATATCCAAAACGAAAGACGAGTCCATACAATCACAAGCCCAAAATCACAAACTGGGCTTAAAGCCCGGTACATAAAACCATATCCAGTAAAGTAATAAATGCGTAATAATATAATGTGAGCCAAAACTTCAAAATAAATCAAAAAGAGAATGCCAGAAAAAAAAAGAAGAAACCATGTGAAATGTGCAGGTGCGATAGTCCAGCCAAGTCGTAAGAAACTCTCACACCTCAAAATGTTGTCTATGGCTCACAAACTACTCCTGAAAGGGGAAACATCAACGGGTGAGATAAAAATCTTAGTAGGAGTCACAACATCATATGTCCTATGGGAAAACGAGAACACATACTAAGAAGAGAAGAAACGGTTTACTATACGAACAAGGATGTAACCGAAGCAACCCGAAAAATATGGAATTCACACATTTGATTTTTATAACGTAAAACATGATTCCAGCCCAATAGGTTATAACTCAACAACTCGCAATACAATACGGCTAGCAATGCCTACCAAAACCCATATGGGTGGACATAATAAATCACTCCTCGAGTAACCCCTGCTAAAGGAAAACCGGGAGTCCATTGACAGTGTTAATTTATATTTTTAAGAAAATAATAAATATACACGTAACCTTTACTGTCAGTGTTGTCCGAGACTAGGCAGAGAAAAACACAACACGTATTAGACCCGTCTCAATACTTAATACGAACCAACCTGCGAAGACGTGGCAGGCAAACGAAGACAACACCCATACAACTCCCGAACAGATAAGCAACTCTCACCTATCACTGGGATTCTGTATACTCACCTTGCATTGGCCAAGCGAACGCTTATTTATTGTAGTTACCGAACTGAATACGAAACATCTATTAAACATCATACTCATTTTAAAACGTTTTATTAAAAACTATAAAAAAAGAACCTTATATTTATATTAATTTTATTAAATTAATATTATATTTATATTTCACTCTTTTTATTAAATAAATAGATAAACAAATAATAAAACAAAAGGGGGAGTGATCACTGCACAAATAGGTGATACGAATGCCATAGCTGAATTAATTTAAGAGTCAAATAACATGCTAACAAAATTGGTAATTTAAATTATTTTATAAAAAAATAAAAGAACCAAAAAAAAGGCAACCGATTGGCTTCTTGCGCAAGCTTATAAGGATGCAAGAAAGGAACCAAAAAGTCAACAAGATGACAAGATGGCCAAGTGCTGCATGTGGAAATAAAATTAAAGAAGGAGAGTAGGCTTTGTGTTGCCAAAAATGGGTGCAAAGTCGACGGAAATATTGAAATGGAGGACTGTTGCAACTGAAGAAGAGTTTGAGGAAATCAGAAGTAAAATATTGGAAGATCCGTTTGTTTGTGACGGAAGGATTCTTGTGCAGATCCGGGTGACTAGAGTACGATAGCAGGAGAAACTGAGTTATGGATAGGCATGGCATGTCAAAGACTCCTGCAGTTTTTAGAAAGAGCTTGGTGCTTAGAAAGAATTACTCCAAACTGGATGCGTACTATATTACCCCAACTGGAAGAAAAATGAGAACACGCAATGAGGTAGCTGCATTCCTCAGAACGGATCCCAAGTACAAAGAGGTACCCATCTCTGACTTCCATTTCAATTCTAGGTGATTCCTCGTCAGCATATCTGTAAGACCTGTGGTGACGTGGCAAAAAATTTTGCGACGTCACCCACATATTAAGACCCGTTGCCGACAGTATTTCCTCCTCCCCAGGCATTTTATTTTATTTTCTTTTCTTTCCATTTTCTCACCATTACTTCTTCACCTTCGGTATCGAAATCCAACCGTCTGATTGTCGAACCGTTTGCACCATTGTGTTCCTCTCGTCGTCACGATCAATCTGCCGCTGGTTTCACCTTCATCGGACCACAGACGCGCCCGGATCGGAGCACGGAACTTTCGAAATTCTCACCGGAAAATTGTCGATTCCGGCCAATCTGAGGTGAGTTTTAAAGTTTGGTTTTCGGATTTATAATCCTGATGTTTGTAGCTTCGTGTTGATGTAAAAATTTTTGGTTTTGGATGAAGTTGGAGTTTTTCGGCCACCGCCGGCGACCGTTGACCGGCGACCCGACCCGTTAAGAACAAGTACCCACTGCCCCGTATAGATGATTTGTTCGACCAACTTCAGGGAGCATCGGTGTTCTCAAAGATTGATTTGAGATCGGGTTATCATAAGTTGCGAGTCCGTGAGTCGGATGTTCCGAAGACAGCTTTCAGGTCTCGGTACGGACACTACGAGTTCCTGGTCATGCCCTTTGGGTTGACGAATGCACCAGCCGTCTTCATGGATTTGATGAACCGAGTATTCCGGGAGTATCTTGATCGGTTCGTGATTGTCTTCATTGATGACATCCTTATTTATTCACAGTCAGAGGAGGAGCATTCTGAGCATTTGAGGATGATATTGGAGATACTTAGAGCTTGGCAGTTATACGCCAAGTTCTCCAAGTGTGAGTTCTGGTTGCGAGAAGTCGGTTTCTTGGGACATGTTGTGTCGGCTAGAGGAGTATTGGTGGACCCCAAGAAGATCGAGGTTGTTGTATCATGGGAGCCTCCCCGTAATGTGCCTGAGATACGAAGTTTTCTGGGTTTAGCCGGTTATTACAGACGGTTTGTGGAGAACTTTTCGACGTTAGCAGGACCGCTGACCCGGTTGACACGCAAGGGCGAACCGTTTGTGTGGTCCGAGAAGTGTCAGCGCAGTTTTGAGGAGTTGAAGTCTAGATTGGTTTCCGCTCCTGTTCTTACCTTACCGGTCAGCGGTAAGGAGTATGTGGTGTATAGTGATGCATCAAAGCATGGTTTGGGGTGTGTGCTTATGCAGGATGGGAAGGTAGTCGCCTACACCTCTTGACAGTTGAGGCCACATGAATGTAACTACCCGACCCATGATTTGGAGTTAGTAGCTGTGGTGTTTGCATTGAAGATTTGGCGCCACTATCTGTATGGTGAGACTTGCAGAGTCTTTACGGACCATAAGAGTCTCAAGTATCTCTTAACCCAAAAGGAACTTAACTTGAGACAAAGGAGATGGCTTGAGTTGATAAAGGATTACGATCTTGTAATTGATTATCATCTCGGGAAAGCCAATGTGGTTGTCGATGCCTTGAGTAGGAAGACTTCATCTTCCTTAGCTTATGTTCGGGCGGAATACATGCCGATGCTGATGTGTTTGAGGGCAAACCGAGTCCAGCTTGGCAGTGATGGCTCGGGGGCATTGTTAGCACAGATTGTTGTCAGACCGTCGTTACTTGAGGAGATCCGAGTCAGACAGTTAGAAGATCCGAGTTTGACTCAGTTGAGGCAGCAGTTGGAAAACGGTGTTGGAGGTGATACAGTCAGTGAGTACAGAATCCGGGATGACGAAATTCTGACTTTCCGAGGCCGAGTTTGTGTTTCCCAAGATGAGGAGTTACGTCAGTTGATTTTGACCAAGGCACACAGTTCTACGTTCTCGATTCATCCCGGTAGTACCAAGATGTATCGGGACTTGAGGGAACATTACTGGTGGTCGGGGATGAAGAGACACATTGCGGAGTTTGTTGCCCGTTGCCTCGTATGCCAACAAGTCAAGGCCGAGCACTAGAAACCCGCAGGTATGTTGCAGTCGCTTCCCATTCCAGAGTGGAAGTGGGAGCATATCACGATGGATTTCGTCGTGGGTCTACCGAGGACTCAGCGAGGTTTTGATGCAGTGTGGGTGATTGTGGACAAATTGACCAAGTCTGCCCATTTTCTCCCTGTACGAGTCTCTGATACTCCGGAGAAGTTAGCTTCCCGGTATATGGACGAGATTGTGAGATTGCACGGAGTACCAGTGTCCATAGTATCCGATCGAGATCCGAGGTTCACTTCCCGATTTTGGGAGAAACTACATCGTGCTTTAGGTTCTCGATTGAACTTCAGTACGGCTTTCCATCCCCAGACAGATGGTCAGTCCGAGAGGACAATACAGACATTGGAAGATATGTTATGAGCGTGTGCGCTCGATAGACATACTACGTGGGATAGATGCCTTCCGTTGGCAGAATTCCTCTACAACAACAGTTTCCAGGTCAGTATCGGGATGGCACCGTATGAGGCTTTGTATGGTAGACGTTGTCGTACGCCCCTGTATTGGGATGAGGTAGGTGAGAGACGTCTGAACAATCCCGAGTTGATAGATCAGGCGACAGAGCAGTTGACTTTGATCAGACAGCGTTTGCATACAGCTCAGGACAGACAACGGAGTTATGCAAACAACCGACGTCATGTCCTTGAGTTTCAGGTTGGTGACAAAGTATTCCTGAAGGTTGCACCGTGGAAAGGAGTACTTCGGTTCCAACAGCGAGGCAAGTTAGCACCGCGTTTTATTGGACCGTATGAGATCACCGAGCGGATTGGACCAGTGGCACACCGTCCTTGGAGAGGATCCATAATGTCTTCCATGTTTCTATGCTACGGAAGTAAGTTCGGGATCTGTCACACGTGTTGGATGCACCGCCAGTAGAAGTTGCCAGTGACTTGTTGTTTCCTGCTCATCCAGTGGCTATTGTTGACGAGTCGATCAGGCAGCTTCGCAGTCGTTTAGTCCCTATGGTTCGAGTTTCTTGGCGTAGTGGTAGTTCCGAGGAGCTCTCTTGGGAGACTGAGGAGTCTATGCGGGAGCGTTATCCCTTTCTCTTCGAGTAGTTCGGTACGTAAATTTCAGGGACGAAATTTTTGTAAGGGAGGTAGGTTGTAAGACCTGTGGTGACGTGGCAAAAAATTTTGCCACGTCACCCACATATTAAAACCCGTTGCCGACAGTATTTCCTCCTCCCCAGCCATTTTATTTTATTTTCTTTTCTTTCCATTTTCTCACCATTACTTCTTCACCTTCGGTATCGAAATCCAACCGTCTGATCGTAGAGCCGTTTGCACCATTGTGTTCCTCTCGTCGTCACGATCAATCTGCCGCTGGTTTCACCTTCATCGGATCACAGATGCGCCCGGATCGGAGCACGGAAGTTTCGAAATTCTCACCTGAAAATCGTCGATTCCGGCCAATCTGAGGTGAGTTTTAAAGTTTGGTTTTCGGATTCATAATCCTGATGTTTGTAGCTTCGTGTTGATGTAAAAATTTTCGGTTTTGGATGAAGTTGGAGTTTTCCGGCCCCTGCCGGCGACCGTTGACCGGCGACCCGTTGACCCGACCCGACCCGTTTACCCGATCCGTCGACCCGTTGACCCGGGCAGTTGACCGTTGACTTTGACCAAAAAAGTGAAAAACCTCCTTGTTAGGTAATTTCGACGTTCTGATCGCAATGGTGCGATCTGTTTTTCCATTTGATGTGTCGTTATTGAGTTATAGTCATTTGAAGGTTAATATCCGTATGTTGAGTCTAACCGTAATGTTGTGTTCTTAGGAAGGGCGAGTGTTGAGGACAAAGGCAAGAGTATCGTTTCCTCTTCTTCAGCCAGTAAGGTAGGGTCCTTACCGTATGTGGTTCATCATTAGTATTTCCTTGTTGTAAAATCCGTTTTACCTTGGTTTTGATTGATTCGTTGTATAGTCCATCGGAGCCCATCCGATTGGTCCATTGTTCAAAATTTCATTGTTCTCTTCCGTAGGTAGCTATAAAGTATCATAATGTGAGGTCTTTACCGTATTTGTCTCATATTAAGTATTCTTTGATTTTAAATCCGTACTTTGGTCATTGAATTGTTGTGTAATCCATCGGAGCCCATCCGATGGATCCATTGTCCAAATTACATTGACTTTTCCGTATGTACCCGTAATGTATCATAATGTATCTCCAAAATTTCATGTGATCAATCAAAGTCCATTTGATTGATTTGTTGTGTAAATTGGGCTGATTTCGTATCATTGCCCGTAAAGTAAGAAAAAGGTTGTAATCAAAGGTTGTTGTAACGATATATGATAATATATCGTATTATTGAGTATTAATTGTAAAGTATGGTATTTCAGTATTATTGAAAGTTAAATCAGTTTTTGTTTGGTAAGTATGTAAGTTTTCACGTTACTTATACTTGTGTTTCGTTTGGCCAAACGTGGTGAGTGCTCGGTCTCTGAGAGTAATCGGAGAGACACTCATATGTTGGGAGTTGTATGGTTACTGTATGTTCCCTGCTTCGCAGGATGCTGTATGTTCCCTGCTTCGCAGGATGATCTGAGAGGACTAGTTGATCTTTTACGTATACAGTTTTGTTAATCAATCTAGTCTCGGACAACACTGGTAGAAGGGGCTATGTATGTAAATGTTTTAAAAGTATATGTATAAAACCTACCTGTGGGCTTCCGGTTTCCCTTTAGCGGGGGTTACTCGGGAAGTGATTTCCAGTCCGCCCATGTTTTTACTATTGACCCTGTTGAGTTCTTTGTTGAAAGCGAAAGTACATTTTCGAGGCCAGTAAGTAAACGTTTTGTAAAGTAAGCATAAAGTACATGTTGGGTCCAGTAAGTAATGTTTTGTAAAGTAAACAGTAAAGTTTAAGTTTTGAGAAATTACAAGTTCAGTAATGGTCTAATAAGTTCCTTGTTGTTTCCTCTCATCTGATAAGTTGTTGTATTGTACCTCTCCTTTGATAAGTTCCTTGTTGTCCCTCTTCTTTGATAAGTTCACTTTGTTGTCCCCTACTGAGATTCTCGAAAATCTCACCCCCTTAGTGTTTATTTTTCCCTCCCAGGACTAGATCGTGGTCAGTAGCTGTTTTCAGTGTGAACGTCGGGACTACTTGCTGGGACTATTGCATCTGCACATGTATGGTTTTATTGGCACATTGTTGAATATTTATTGTTTGGACTTGTGATTTTGTTTTCAGATACTTGAGGCTTGTGAGTTATGGTTTCACTGGTTTGTATTGTGTTGTTATAAAAAGACTTCCGTTGTTTTAAATGTTACTCCGTTATTTATTGTGCCATGTATTTAGTGCTTATCAGCCATGTTGTAATTTGTAAATATTTTAAATTTTATTTTTGGGGATTTACGTTTGAAAAGTCAAAATAGCCTTCTCTGGGTTTCACGGCGGTAAGGGCCTGATGTTCGGGTTTGGGTCCTTACAATATCTCTGAAGAAGTCTGAGGGTGAGGAAAAGCAAATTACAGAAACTTGAAGCAAACAAAACAAACACTCCCCTCTTCAAACCCTTGTGCCAACGTGGAGCAAACCAAGCAAGGCAAGCTACTAAAATGAATGAATAATCTCGGTTTACATTTTCTGGTGGAAGAAAAAGAAAATGAAAAGCTGGAATTTTAGCCCAGTACTTAATAAAGGGAGGCAAGGCGAACTTCTTCTCACGAAAAGAAATCGTCTGATGAAGAGAAAACTAGCTAGACGATTTTCCACGTGGAATGAATTCATAAAATAGTATGATTATACGACTAGAGAACAGATAACCAGGAAAGACAGAAAGGGAGAACCGACCGGGGCCTTGCCCTTACTTTAGCTTTAGGAAGAAATCCAGACTTTGGAGCTCAGCTTAGGGATCAGAGGCGAACCACCTAGTATGGTACACAATCAGTTCACTAAGACAATCGGCGTGCGCGGTACTTTCCATCGTCCGTTCGCCGGAATGATATGTAGAGTATGTCCGAGTGGAACTGAGAAGATCAAATGACCCGACAGTTCTAACAGGGCGGCGGGGGAGACGGATAACTAATCTAATACAGTACAGCTAAATAAAGGTAGGCATAGAAATAAGCAAGTAAAAAAGACAAGAAGGAAAATGACAAAATAAGAGGAACCAGCATGCGATTTTATTTTTTTTACAGTCAATGAGCTAGCGGTTCTCTACCATAGGACAAATTAAAAGGAAACAAGGGTGAGGGGATGATTAACAGAGAATATTGAAACATAGCTGCTAGCGGCAAACGACCAAGTAACAAGTAGGTGCGACATAGCCAACTATTTATATTTTAATCAAACCTATCAACATTAGAAAAAGGAAAAGAGGGAAACGATGCTTGGCTGCTAAAAACAACAGAGCGCAAAGAAACAAGAACAAACAAAATTGCCGAACTTATGAGACGTAGTCTCTTATCTTACGTGCAGATGAACTGGTGGCAATTCATTTGTCCTTATCGCAAAACCCAGATTCAGAACTACCTGAATCAAACCAACATCAGAATAAACAATCACAGACTAGATAAAAAATGTCCTTCACCGACTTATAAAACCAACGAACAATCTAACAGTGGAAAAAGGAAGGGGGCTTAAGGCGAGCGTTCGGAGGAAGACGCACTAAATGAGAAAAATTTGGTGGCGGAAAAATCAAGAATAGCGTGAAAAGAGAATAGAGGACAATCCAACAGTGGAAAAAGGAAGGGGGCTTAAGGCGAGCATTGGGTTGTACGGAGGAAGTCGCACAAGAAAAATTTGGTGGCGGGCAAAATCAAGAATAGCGTGAAAAGAGAATAGAGGACGAACGGGCACAAGTTTTCTATCTGAAATGAAAACAGTGACAGCGGCTAGGGTAAGCAGATGAGCTTAAAAATGTACGAATAAGGCCTTAGGGTAATAAACAGGCCAGAAAACAAGTTCGGGTCCGATAGGGGCAAAAAAATAATTTTTACCGTCTTGATTTTTCGTCTCAGTCAAAATGTCAAACATACACGTGGACCACTAGAACGAAGCTAACTGGACATACGACTAGGACATGGTTTCACATGAACTGTTATGACCCAAACGCTCTCTA
This sequence comes from Passiflora organensis, assembly GCA_019739055.1. Taxonomy (NCBI): domain Eukaryota; kingdom Viridiplantae; phylum Streptophyta; class Magnoliopsida; order Malpighiales; family Passifloraceae; genus Passiflora; species Passiflora organensis. The sequence goes on along the minus strand of JAEPBF010000278.1, from coordinate 8,679,160 downwards.
CTGAGAGCTAACCCCGGCAATCGTCGGCAAGGAAAGTGAAATTTCGAACTGAAGGTGGTAATGACCCTCCAGATGCAGAGATGTCTTAGTGTCAGCCTCTCTCCTACAGGGAATGTTGGGTAAGCAATCAAGGTCCTTCGCAATTAGAGTATGTTAACGTTGAGGATGAAGACATATTGATTTCTGAAAATGAGAATGGTCCGTTCATTTTATTGACGGACAAGGCGCATGGCCAGCTTCGACAATCATGGTGTTTCTCTCTGGCACAATATATTAAGTTCAGCAGGGAAGTTCAGATCTGGAATAGAGAGGTTTTTGGCAATATTTTCAGATGCAAGAATATCTTAATTAAACGTATTGGGCGTGTTGAGAGGATCTTGAGTCTTAGAGAGTCCGAGCACTTGCGTGATCTGCTTGGTCAGCTCCGTAATGAATACGAGTCTGTGCTGTTATAGGAGGAGATGTTTTGGTTCTAGAAATCACATGCTAGATGGATCGGTTTTGGGGACAAAAATACATCTTATTTCCATATGACAGTTTTAGTGAAAAGGAGGGTTAACAGAATTGAGATGTTACAAGACTCACAGGGCCAATAGATCATGGAGGATGAGAATCTAAGAAAGATGACGATTTGTTATTTCCAAGCTCTTTATAAGGATGATTCAGAGAGGAATATTTCAATTCAAATTCCAAATGGTTTTCCGCCAATTGAATATCTAGCTAGTACCGATTTTTTGAACCGACCATCGAAGAAAGATATTTTGAAAGTTGTTAAGACTATGGGCAGTTATAAGGCTCCTGACATTGATGGTCTATATCCGATTTTTTATCAAACACAGTGATAGATTGTGGGTGATTCTATTACTGATATGGTACGGAAATTTTTTGAGACCGGACACTTGGAAACGAATTTAAATGACACACTGTTAGTTCTTATTCCTAAGATTCAGAATCCCACCAACCTATGACAATATCGTCCTATCAGCCTTTGTAACGTGGCATATAAAATTATCACCAAGGTGTTAGCTGAGAGATTCCAACCGATTATGGGAACTCTTGTAATAGAAACACAATCAAATTTCGTGAAAGGATGACAAATCACTGACAATGTGGTCATAATTCAGGAGATTGTCCACTCTATGTAAAAAAAGAAAGGGAAGACTTGCTAGATGACTATCAAGATTGATCTTGAGAAGGCCTATGATAGGCTAAATTGGGATTTTATTGCAGAAACCCTTATCCTTGCAGGCACATCAAGCACTCTTCATGATAGAATTATGACTTGTGTCTCATCTACCTCAATGCAAATCTTGTGGAACAGATTTATTACGGAGAGATTCTATCCTTCCTTAGGAATTAGACAAGGAGATTCCTTATCCCCTTATCTTTTTGTCCTTTGTATGGAGCGGCTAGCACATTTCATCACGAGTAAAGTCAATGATAAGTCCTGGCAGCCAATTCAACTTGGTAGAGGTGGTCGTCAACTATCTCATATTTTCATTGCTGATGATTTATTTCTGTTTTCCTCAGTGTCTATTGAACAAGGAATGGTGATTAAGCAAGTCCTAGATATTTTTTTGTGCACTCTCGAGTCAGAAGGTGAGCCAGATGAAGACGAAAATTTTTTTCTCAGACAACACGCCAGCCTGAATGAGGAAGGAGATATGCGAGTTGTTACGATATGCAGCTACTAATAATCTTGGCAAGTATCTTGGGGTACCCATCTTTCATGGGAGGCAATAGCAATCTCTTTATGCTGATTTGCTAGACAAAATAAAAAAGAGATTATCTAGTTGGAAGGCTCGGAACTTGTCACTTGCGGGGCGCACTACTTTGGCAAAATCAATCATTCAAACATTACCATCGTATCTAATGCAATCTACACTCCTCTCGAAGTCAGTTACAAGTGAAATTGACAAGATCATATGGGGTTCCTGTTCTGATAAAAAGAAATTTCACCTTTTAAGCTGGGAATGGATTTGTGCACCAAAAGATAAGGGTGGTTTGGGTGGTTTGGGTCTTTACCCAACTGTTGAATCGAATAAGATTTTAATTATGAAGTTGGGTTGGTGATTTCTTACACATAGAAATAGTCTGTGGGTTCGGGGTCTCTCATATAAGTATGGATGGCATCGGAATGAGTTGGCCTGTGCCTCAGAGTCACATCTACAATCTGGTTGATCCCATTTGTGGCGAGCGTTATATAGTGGGTGGGCCCTTTTATCTAAGGGTAGCTACTGGCAGTTGGGAAATGGAAGGTGTGTTAATTTTTGGGAGGAGACATGGCTACCTCAAGTAGGCCCACTTGTAGGGGTAGCCCAGGAGGATATTCCAACCACGTTGAGGGGACTCACAGTGAATGAATTTGTCACTGAGGAAGGGCGATGGAACTGTCAATGTTCCAATCTTTTCTTCCTTCAAGTGTTTGCCTACAAGTAGCTCTAACTACTCCTCCAAGTCTTAATGGCAAAGAAGACTGCATTCGCTTGTATTTAACATCGAATGGGCAGTTTTCTACTTACTCAGCTCGACAACTAGTAAGAGATGAAGATAACTGTTCCGAGGATGGCTTGTGGAAAGTAATATGGCGATGGTTAGGACCAGAGAGGGTGAGATCCTTCCTTTGGCTGACTTCCCATGAATGTCTTCCCACAAAAGTTTTGTGTTTTTAGAGGAAAGTGGTTCCCAATGACTTATGCCCTTTTGTCGCCAGTCATCGGAAACTGTCACTCATATTTTGACTGTCTATTACCAACACTAGTATGGAATCTTATCTTACCTTCGACTGTCAGAACGAATTTCTTTAATATGCATACCAAGGAGTGACTTTTAACAAATCTGTTCTTCAGAGATGACGTCAGTTCTGTCCCGTGGTCAGTAACTTTTGGTATAGCTTTATGGTGTATGTGGAAATGGAAAAATGATTGGGTGTTTGAAGGTACTTCTATTTGCTTATCTATGGCTGTAGCTTTGATCTTTAATAGAGCGAAGGAATTCTATTCTTCTACCATGGCCCTTAAGCAATCTCAATTATTGAAAGGACATAAGGAGGAAAGATGGGTTCGATGGATCCCTACTTTATCCGGATGGGTTAAGCTAAATTGTGATGGTGGCTTCAGTAATAGCTATAGCCCCTCTATGGGTGGTGGAGTTCTTCGTAACTCACAAGGATCATGGATCTTAGGTTTCTCATCTCAAGGGATGGCAAAGTCTCTGTGGGTTGCTAAAGCAGAAGCTCGGATAGGCCTTTAATTGGCAATCTCAGCTGGAGTGGTTAAGCTCTACTTGGAAAGTGATTCTTAGGAGTTAGTGCAAGCACTGCGATTACGTTGTTTGAAGCCTCTTTGGAGCTCAATTTTGATTCAATGTAGGGAGCTCTTATCTAGATTTAAGGAGATCATGGTGGACTACATATTTCGAGGGACAAATAGAGTGGCAGACGGTATTGCTAAACTTGGGTCTTCTCTTCCGATGGATACTCATACTCATCACTTACCACATAGCTATATTGTTTCCGTTTTAGAGACAGATAATGCTGGTCACTTTGTTTTCCGTCTGGGCACATAAGAAATAAAGCCTGTGTTTTAATTGATTAAAAAAAACTAATCACAAGATAGAAAATAAATGTGATTATTTCAATTTTAATTAAAATTTGAATTAGATTTATTATATTAATTAAATATTTATTTTAATAAATATCATGGAATCAAATAATATTCTTGGGCTAATGGAGTACCATTATCCAGAAAGCATTGTAGGCTCCAACTCTCCTAAGAGGAGCACACTGGCCGGTGTTGTCTCCATTAACTTGATTTTCAATAATTACAAGGCCATGTCTCCATTAATTACAAGGTAAGAATTAGCACTGTTACAACTTCCTGTTTCAGTATAGCAGTGAAACCCAAAATCTGTGTCTAATATTTATGAATAAATTGTTGTTGGAATACAAATTGTATAAAAAAGTTAATAATATTTTATTTAAAAATATTATACGTATTATTATTTTTATACTAATATCTATTTTAAAAAATAATTCTTATGCTAATTCCACTCAAAAACAATTTAATACTTGAAACGGATCGTATTACCAACTCCAAGTTGCAGAAGTACACGACGATGAAGTCAGACCCAGTTATCAAATCAAATTTATATCCACCGTCGTGACAGTGGTTCCCACTTTTGTCGAAAACCAACTATAAAAAGAGCAGCCATACGTACAAGTCTTGGTCTTCTAGTTAACGGTGTGTATGTCGGCTGGTTTTCCCATAAATCCAATTGCAATGTTCTTTTTTAGTTAGTGTTAGTGTTGGATAACAATTTTAATTTAAAATTCAATTAAGATTAGATGACATAAATTATTTTTATCTTTAATTTTTATTATTATGACAATTACAAAATACGTGCATGTTAAATTTGTAGATTCTATGTATTTTCTCGTGGATTGTACGGAAAATAAAATATATATTTTTGTAGCCTGTCAAACTATTTTAAAAATCAAGGGTAAAATAGCATTTTTAACATTTTTTCTTACATATACTGACACGTTTTCATTAACCAACACCAATTCATATTTGAAAACGAACATCAATAGTAAAAATGATTACTAACTCGCTACTTCACAAACCAAATCCATCACCACAATATACAAGTCCAAGTTGAAACGAACACATACTAAGCTCTTGTGGATGTTATTTTTTTTTTCCAGATTTTATTTCTGTTTGGTTTTAATGTTATCGTATGTTTCCATGTTTAAAAAGTTACAGAGAGGACCTTTTCACACTTACCATCATTAGACAATTTATGTTTGAAAATTCATGATTAATTAGCACCATCCATAATTTTTTATATTGTAAGAATAATCACCTTTCGGTTTTAAAAAAATTGTAATCTGCGGACACCTATACAACCTAACGTGACGACTGATAATCATATTTCACGTAAAAGACAACAACAGAATCGTAATCCGATTCCAGTTATGCACAAAATCTTTCAATTTGGTACATCTGTTTGTCGTAGTGCCAAAAAAACTCTAAAAATATAGTAATCCGTAGATGCTTATGTCTGGTTTCTTTCTAACAAAATTAAAGACCCACCCTGGAATCAGGATGCCTTGCTTGGCCATCCCGCGAGGTAGACGGGGATTTTATTATATAACCTCCTAAGTTAACGTAGACGGTTTTGCAATTGGGAAGCCGTCACCTTTCAGAACTATCGACCTAGCCCTACCATAAAAGGGATACCTTACTTTCCGGCTTGTGCATGAAAAGTGTGTGCTAACTGAAAACTAATTGGCAAGCCAGTTATATCCTCCTTGCGAAGCAACTAAAATGGTAGCAAATCCTGTTTCCTCCGTATGAAGTTATCCAATTCTTCTGTGATTAGGTCATGTGAAATAATAAAACATAAGGTCGCCATATTTTCGGTAAAAAAATAAAGTGGTAAAGACAGCTGCCTTTTTTATTTTATATAAACAAATAGCTGAATCTGTAGCTTACATAAGCCCGTTGTTCCAGCCAAACTGTGAGTGCCATTTGTCCCACATGAAATTGCGCGTTCTTTCTCCTCACCAATCAGCAAGTAACGTGTTGACCACAAATTCGGGTGGCGGCCAGACAATTTGAAAATTGCTCTTGATAGACGTAGTCTCTCTCTGTTTTAATAATATTATAAAATAAATATTAATCAATATTTTTTTTCTATCAAGACCAATGCTCATTAACAAAACTTTTATTTTTGTATATCCCTGCAATATCTCTAATAATCACGGAGTATTGCTGGTACACCGAATTTCAAATACAACTAGAAATAGATGAGTGAAATATATTAAATCGATTATCTTACAAATGAATTTGATAGGTTTTGATAGTAAAATACGGGATGGAGCAGTGGTGCCTGGCCAACCTAGCAGGACCAATTCTTCCTCCGTCAGTGCTCGTGGTCTTTCCTCTATTCTTGAGTTCACTCGAGCGAGTTGGAACTGAATTTTGACGGGTCATGTATAACTCATAAGCATAGAAATAAATGGGATAAACGAAAGGGTAAAAGCCAAAAGGATTCTGCCAATGGGTTGTTTTTTGAGTCAAGAGCTGGTGGCAATAGCTTTCGATTCCTTTTCTATTTGCCGGTGGCCCTATCGATGAACCGATCAATCAGGTGGATGGTAAAAGCTTCTGGATAATCCTTTTGACAGTTTATACAACATGTTTTTATTGATTCCTTTCACCAGTTTTTCAGTTTTTAAAAATGTTATTCAAATCTAATGAGATAAAATTCAAAGTCTCCACCAAAACGAAGAAATTGAAGAAAAGATACCTCATGGTCATTGGTGAACTACCGTCTCCTCTTTGGAGGTCTGTTTGGTTTTAGAATTAGAAACGGAATTAAAGATAAATTAATTTAATAATAAAATATAATTAATATATATTTTTAGACAAAAACGCCAATTTCAACTCCAATCCTATTATAACTAAATAGGGACCAAGATCCGTGTTGATGTGCTGTCAGGCAACATCGACACCAATCCAGCGAATATACATTACAACCTTTTTTATCCTTTCTATCTTATATATACTTTTTTAAAATAAACGTTGCTTTCCCAGAATTTTTCAATATACCTTACTATTATCTAAATTTTCAAAAATTATACAAAATTAAAAGGATTAGAACGGTGAGGTGGAGACCAAAGCAACACTATAAGAAAACCCATCATCAATCATTCATGCATCGCATGTATGATGGACAAAATGCCCTCGACCTCAAATTTTATAGGTTTAATATTAGAAAAAAAGGGATTAATTTAATTTCCACGTGGCGAAGAAAGGAAAAAAGCACAAAATATGGTTTTGTCTATTTGTAAATTATTGAAGAAAAGAGAAGAAAAAGGTAACAGACGGGATCAATGGATGACGAACAAGCCGTCGCGGCCGCCCAACTTTCTAGAGAGAGGGAGTAGGAAAGCAAAAGAAAAAGAGGAGGGTAGAGAGATAGTGTAACGTTAATGACTTAATATTAGTACTAGTCATAGGAACAAGACGAAACAGAATTGTGAGAGGAACCACTTGGCCATCATAGAGGGACAACGGAGGCAGAGTCTGCTGGCGGTTAATCCTCCATTCATCACGCCTGAACCAGCTTTCTCTTTCTCTCATAAATCTGTTCGATTTTTAAAACTGTCCGATCTATTGGACTATTCCGGGAAATCCGGTTCTCTTGTACTATTCTTTTACTGCCTCTGAAGGGAGAAATATACGGGAGTCACTCTCTTCTGGCTATAATTGAGCAAGATCTTTGAAGTAAAGGCAGTTTTGGTTGGATTGTGAAGTTTGCTTGGATTCTTCTCTTTACTTGTGTTACTGGTTAAGGAAATTGAAATGACTATTTAAAGCAAGTTGAAGAAGAATGAACCTCGACGTATAAGAATCTACTGGCTCTGTGATTGTATATAGCAAAGCAGATAGAGAATCGAAGTCAGAGAGTGGAAGATGGTTACGAGTAATTTATTTCACTACAGAAAACACTCGTGGCCGCCTGAGGAATATATCAGCCGGAACACGTTGCAACTGGTAACCGGTTCTCTCTTTATTACTTTTACTGTTTGGCTGTCTCAAGCTTTGGATTCTCCCCATTCTCCCCGTCGTTGCTGATAAGACTTCTGGAACTTCAGTTCTTTGTTTTTCATTTTTTTCCCTGTTTTGTCTGATGGTTCTGAATTTGAGAACAAGAGCGGAGAATGAGAATTTTGATTTTGAACGTACAATATTGATTGCCAGTAATTTTTTCTACTTGGGGTCATTTGGTGAACATTTGTTTTTAATTTTTACTTATTTTTGTTATTATGCTTATGGAAGCCTGCTGTTGTTGCTCGGAGCGATTATTTTGATCTGTTTTGAATTCTTCCTATGCTTACTTTATATGATCGTTGATTCAGTTAATATTGATGGGATCACCTGCGGTAGCCTAAAGTTTGTGTAGTGGATTTACTGTTTCATTTTATCGGTCTTTTAGATTCGAGATTATTAACAATGATGGTTGCCTGGTTTTTGAGATAGCTTCTTCGCTTTTTGATGATTTGAAGTTTAATTGAAATTAACCATTGGTTTTTCTGCTTCTGAAGTTTGGTTTTGATAGCGCTGCCCCACCGGAAACAGCCTGGAGGAGAAGACTAAATAGCCATGCCAATCGTCTCAAAGAATTTAGTGTTACATTTAAGGAAGCTATAAGGATGGTAGGCGATGTGGTGTCAGTTATTTTGAATTTGCTTTTTGAGTCAAAAGAATCCGATTTTCCTTTTGTTTCCGGCATATGATTTTACTTGTCTGTAGTTTATTACTCGGATACTCCCTTCTGACTATGTTCTGCATTTTCAATTTCTAGGTTAGTTTGGGTATACGACTGTGGTCCTATGTTCGGGAGGAGGCATCTCATGGAAGGGTATCTCTATATTTATAGGCTACTCTATTTATTTTCTTGATATAGAAATCGATTACCATTACTTGGCTGCATGTCCAATACCAAACCTGCTCTTTATATGTGTAGAAAGCACCTATAGATCCATTTACTCGGGAAAGTTGCAAGCCATTGGCATCTCAGGGTGTTCCCCTTGGAGGAATGGGGTATGTAGGGTATCATATCCTATGCCTCGTGACCTGTCTAATTTTTGCATCTATATCAGTTAACATTACTTCCTGTTGCAGAAGTGGATGCATATCCAGAGGTTTCAGAGGTGAATTTAGACAGTGGCAAATTGTTCCTGGCATATGTGAGCCGTCCCCTGTCATGGCCAATCAGTTCTCTGTAAAGCTCTGCTTTTATAGTTATTATCTCTGGCTCAATATTTTTCTATTACTAACATAAGATAGGAAGCGTAATGGCAATTTCTGCTCACTACTGATCTATATGGTGTATCGATGAAAAGATGTCTTGGATTAACAAGCCAAATCAGGAATAGAGTCCTTCTTTGGCGATGAACCTTTAGTTACTTGTTTTCAACACAGTTCTCATCTTCCTCCCTATCTCTCCCAGACAGGATGTGGTGGCCCGGGATGCCTTAAAATTTTTTTACGTTTGGCTTTGATTATGCAGATTAACCTATTGACCTTTTCTAGAATGTGTAAATGCTCCTGCATGTTCAAATTCTTAGCTTCACAAGCATTTGAAATAAAGATACTAATCCGGTTTATGTATTAAATGTTTTGTGGGACTGCAGATTTTTATATCTCGAGATGGAGGGAGTAAAAGTTATGCCTCAGTCTTGGCTCCTGGCCAACATGAAGGGTTAGGGTAAGATTCCTGGTAGATTTCATAAGGAATCATGTGATTGTACCATATCATGTTTTCATCTCGGATGATGAGTTTAGAGAGTCTATAATTGTCATCTGCAATGATCTCTCAGGAAAGCTGATGATCAAGGTATATCTTCATGGGGCTGGAACTTGAGTGGCCAGCATTCCACATATCATGCTCTGTTTCCAAGGGCATGGACAATATATGATGGTATTATTCTACTTTATCTGTACATCAAGACCTGTCCTTGAAATCCTGATTTCATGAATGTGCTCTTAACTTTTTAGGTGAACCGGATCCAGACCTGAAAGTCTCCTGCAGACAGATATCACCATTCATTCCAGAAAATTATAGAGATAGTAGCCTTCCTGCAGCTGTATTTGTTTACACAGTATGTACATTCAACTTGTGTGGATATGTTATATTTACCTCCCCAAGCAACTAGTGATATCTAGCATCTAATTAAGAGTCAGAAGAATTTAATTGCCCATTGACTCTTTCTCTTTTGTACTTTAACAGTCTTTTATAAAATTTATTTTATGACTTCAATCAGAAGATTTTAAACAACAATGGTTTTATAGTCATATGATATGGAGGTACTACTGACATTTTAGATTGTGTGCCAATAGTTAGTTAAAAGATTACAACTTGCGTTGCAAAGTATTCCACATTTGGTTAAGTGTCATGATTTAAATGAGCCTCTTACTGACAAGAGTGGTAGAACTGAAACAGAGATTTTTGTTGACTATGAAATTATGTAGTTTGGTTCCTTGGCTCAGAGAAGCATGTTCCTTATTATCCATGCTTCTAGTGGAGTGAATCATCCTTTCTTATTGCTTCTGAAGCTTGCCCCAGTATAATATGAAGCCCTTCCTGACTTTGCTCGTAATAATCTAAATCTTGTAGTATGCTTGAGGCTTGTGGCGGTCAAACGGAATTGGAGCTCTATGATTGTTGTCTGAATGGCTTCAGATTTATTAACTGATTTCAACCTAGAGATCCAAAGTTTATACTTTAATTTTTACAATGGAGATGGTGATTCATACATACCTCAATTTTGTTACAGTTTAAGTCTTTTATAGGTGATTCACTTCTATGCTGAAGCCTGATATTTATTCTGGTCGTGTAAACATAATTTTGCTTCAAATTTTTCATTCAATGAATTTTTTTAGGATTACAATATTAACTGTTTGATTTTTCTCTTACATTTTCATGATACCAAGTTGATTCTAGGATATGTTGTTACCTGAGAAATAATAGCTTAACTATTTCAGATAAATATGATATAGTGGAAGGAACTTTATCGTATCTAATTTTGCTTTGTATGTCTGATGTAGTTGGTGAACACAGGAAAGGAACGAGCAAAAGTCAGCCTTCTTTTCACATGGGCGGTCAGTTTCTTTATTTCATAAATTTCCTCTGTATTATTTGAGAAATTTTAATTGTGTCACGGTTTTCAGAATTCGAGTCATTTGCTGAATATATTTTGCAGAACTCAATTGGGGGAATGTCACACTTGTCTGGAGATCATGTGAATGAACCATTCACGTTAGTATATCTGTTATCTGCTCTTTGATGCATTTGTTGATACATTTTGGAATGTACGTTGACTTGTCTTTTGGTCTCTTTTACAGTGGCGAAGATGGAGTTGCTGGCATACTTCTACATCACAAGCAAGTCATTAAACCTTAATACCTAAATAAGACGGTTGGTTTGCATATTTCTCTTGATTTTATTGCATCCTATGCGTTGAAAGTGAAGATGGGCATTTATCCTCTGTTGTTTGGGATAAAGATTATTCCCAAGAATGAGATTAGAGACAATGACGGATGCCAGCCCTCGAGTTTAGATTGAAATAGAATCATTCTATTTCAAAGATGACACAGTGCAGAAAATATTCTTGGGTGGTTTCATGGTGATTGTGTGTAGGCTCGTGCCCTGCATCGTATCTCTTGGTGTTAATAGGCCAAAAAAGCTTCTCTCAAAGATGTGTTATTGTATAATCATCATGACTTGATGTTTGGAATCTCTGTAAATACGTTTGTTTCGCACTATGTCAATGCTTTTTTGCTTGCCTCTCTATTCCTTGCATTCAGAATATCCTATCTATTACATTTTTAGGATGGGATTTTATTTCTCTTTTCACATCTTTTCTGTTTGTGGCATTTTTACCAATGGAGTGAATCTTCTACCCGATAACTAATGGCATAAACATTGTATATGAAGTCCCTAACCTTGCTAATACATAGGAATTTTTTCTAATGACAACACATTGATGCAGGACTGCAAAAGATAATCCTCCTGTTACTTTTGCAATTGCTGCATGTGAAACTCAGAATGTTAGCGTGACAGTTCTACCCAACTTTGGGCTGTCTGAGGGAAGTCGTATCACAGCAAAGGACGTGTGGGGTAAAATGGTGCAGGTAATAGTTTTGGTGTATTTTGTGGCTAAACTGTTAAATGCTTGGGGTTACATGAGCATTATATGAGAAAGGATTAACTCCTATCTGAAACCTGTAATTTATTTCTCACTTCTTTTGCTTGCTTGCAATCTTACAGTTTCCGAGCATCTAAATCCTTTTCAAATCAATTGTGTGAACAAATAATGTTTTGAATGGCAAAAAGGTTGACTTCAAAATTTGTAACTTTTTTGGCAACCCAAGGATGGACAATTTGACCGGGAGAATTTTGATTGTGGACCAACTATGCCTTCATCACCTGGAGAAAGACCTTGTGCTGCAGTGTCAGCTTCTGCATGGGTAGAACCTCATGGAAAATGCACTGTTTCATTTGCTCTTGCATGGTCTTCCCCGAAGATCAAATTCTTGAAGGGAAGCTCATATTATAGGTACAATTATAACTTATTGTATGAAATCATGTCAGATGTTTGTTCCTTTGTAATCTTTTCAGATCAGAACAGTTTTAACATGTGACTATTTACTTTTTCAATGTAATGGTAGCTCTTGATTAAGCATTTGCCAAATCTGCTCTAAGATTTTCTTTTAACATCAGTTGGAGAGCTTTTTGTTATTATTTATTTTATACATTCTTTCAAACATAGCTTTTATAGTCTTGGTCCCAGAGACAAAAGAAAAACTATTAGGATGCAACAAAACCTGTTGATACTGCCATGTGATTTCTAACTGTTAAGTGTGCTTCATTGTGATTGTCCTCTGTATACCATTAGTGGCTCAGTTTTTCTACTTGGCATTATCATCAGTGTTGTAGATGGTGGTTCATCGTATTTCCTTGCAAGGCATGGACATTGATCAAATATCTAGTTCTGTGACGCTAAAGTGTCTAAAGTCTTGAGAACTTTCATCCATGCATGATTCCCTGTTGCAGGAGATACACAAAATTTTATGGCACTTCTGAAGGAGCGGCTAAGGATTTGGTGCATGATGCACTGACAAGTATGCATGTTTGTTTGGTGCTTAGGATTAATTAGATGTGCAAACTCCTTAAATATAATTTTAACTGTACAACAAAATTTTGAATTTTGATCAGATTACAAGCGATGGGAGGAAGAGATTGAGAAATGGCAAAATCCTATACTCAAGGATGACAAGCTTCCAGAATGGTAGCTCTCTTAGTAACTATATCATGTGTAGATGTAATCGGTTTTTGGTTTGGAGTCTTAAGATAGAAAATTCTTTCCACAAAATCCTTATGTGAGAGAGAACCCATTTTTGCCTAAATGTTGATACATTTAGGTATGAAACTTGAAACTTGCCTTGTAAATGACTAGTTGGCATATGAAAAAAAGAGTACAGCATGATATTTTGCTGCATATGCTTTTTTCTTAAATGTGTCAGTGACTTAGATCTTAAGAGTTAAAATCAATCTTGATATCAAAAAGTACTTCCAAGTAATCATGGGATACTCCTCTTTGAAGTAAAGCTTGCATTACAATAGTTGGAGATATACTTTGTTGTGCAAGTGAAATTATGACAACTATTTATATCCTCACTAAGATAGTTTTGACGATATTTATCCAAAAAGCTTTGGTATGTTCTTGTAACAACCTTGAGAAATTTCAGAACTGTTTGGACATGCTGCTGTGCTAGTATTCTGTTTGGTTTTTGTTTTTCATATTGTTCTAATTCCTAAGTTGGTATTGCAGGTACAAATTCACATTGTTTAATGAGCTATACTTTTTGAATGCCGGTGGAACAGTCTGGATTGGTATTTATCTACTAACTGTGGCATCCTGTCTTATATTGATAAAATTATTCAAAATAATCTTTGTCTCTGATGATTCTTGATTTACACTTAGTTTATTTGATATCATTCTGTCACCTGCATTGATATTGTTCTCCACTTCTTCAGTCTGTCTCATTAAACCAAATGATCAGCAGCATACACCTTGGTAATCCCTCGGCTATTTTTTGTGCAGACACTTCTTTGCCCTCAACAAATATGAGAAATGGTCGTCGGCAGTATAGGGATGTAGAGCCTCGAGTTGTTACAGAAACTGAGGTCCAAGTGAGCCGCAATGGAGATACAATTGGGCATGTTACAGTGCCCATTCATAATTTAGATGGTGTTGGAATGAAAGATAACAAAGCAGCATTTCAGGCAGAAAACCCATTTAGCGATGAATCATCAGAGTCTCTAGACGGGGAAGATTTGGGTCATTCTTTATGTCCATCTCTGGACCCTGCAAACGACACTGAGGATGTTGGTAGGTTTTTGTACTTAGAAGGAGTAGAATATATCATGTGGTGCACATATGATGTGCATTTCTATGCATCTTTTGCCCTTCTTGCATTGTTTCCCAAAATTGAACTCAATATTCAACGAGACTTTGCCAAAGCTGTGTTATGTGAGGATGGAAGAAAAGTGAAGTTTCTGGCAGAAGGTAATACTGGAATTCGAAAGGTTCGAGGAGCTGTTCCTCATGATCTTGGGACACATGATCCATGGAATGAAATGAATGCATATAACATACATGATACAAGCAAGTGGAAGGATCTCAATCCAAAATTTGTTCTTCAGGTCTACAGAGATTTTGCTGCTACAGGAGACATGTCATTTGGTGTTGATGTGTGGCCTGCTGTCCGTGCTGCCATGGAATATATGGAACAATTTGATAGGGATGATGATGGGCTCATCGAAAATGATGGATTTCCTGACCAAACATATGATACTTGGACAGTCCATGGTATTAGTGCTTACTGTGGCTGCTTGTGGCTCGCCGCACTTCAAGCAGCAACTGCCATGGCACTTCAGTTAGGTGACAAGTATTTTGCTGAACTATGTAAAAGTAAATTTGCACGGGCAAAATCTGCATTTGAAGAAAAACTATGGAATGGTTCTTATTTTAACTATGACTGTGGGTCAAGTAGCAACAGTAAATCTATACAAGCAGATCAGCTGGCTGGACAGTGGTATACCGCATCATCAGGCTTGCCTCCGCTGTTTGATGATTTGAAAATTAAAAGTGCTCTCCAGAAAATATATGAATTTAATGTAATGAAAGTTCGAGGAGGCAGGATAGGTGCTGTGAATGGAATGCATCCCAATGGAAAAGTGGATGAAACCTGTATGCAGTCACGGGAAATATGGACTGGTGTGACTTATGCTGTCGCAGCTAACATGATCCTGGCTGGAATGGAGGACAAGGGTTTCGCTACAGCTGAAGGTGTTTTTACAGCCGGTTGGTCTGAAGAGGGATACGGGTAAGTCTCATGAACAGTTATATATTCTCAAACAATTGCATGTATAATACCTTGCAATATTGTGAGATTCTCTGGATAGCTTTACTTTTCAAGGTTTAAGTGAAAATCTTATTATACTGATTGCCACTCAATATGGACCCAATGCTTTTTTTGAGGAAATATTAACCTACAATGTTCAATGACATTTACCAAGGAATTCAAATTCTACAGGAAAATTTCTTGAAGCCATCCAACTTAGGAAATCATTCAATCATTATATCTTTGCCAAGAGCTTGCCTTGCTTTTGTCAGGGAATTTCCATATCAGCTCGAATGTATTACTTTCTATTTGCTTGTCACTGATGTATGCTATATGCTTTCACCATCGAGTGGTATTGATTATTATTTTTTAGTATGGGCCATCATGAAGAGCTTGCGTTGGCTATACTTAATGATATTTCTTTGTATTCTTTTCCAGGACATTTCTGCTTGTTGTTGTTTATTTTTTTCAGCAACGATGGTCATTTGATGTTGCTTTTCTTCTAAATGCAGTTACTGGTTTCAGACACCTGAGGGATGGACCGTTGATGGGCACTATCGGTCCCTTATTTATATGAGGCCGCTCGCTATCTGGGGCATGCACTGGGCACTATCATTACCTAAAGCAATTCTTGAGGCTCCCAAGATTAACATAATGGAGAGAAGCCTTTTATCTCCGAGCACACGGTTTTCGCACTATGATTTGGGAATCAGGCATATTGCAAATAAAGCCAGGTGCTGCGGGAATCCCGTCTTCCATTGTGCTTGCTGATTTTGACATGTAAGTTTTCTCACCTCTGTAAAACAGTTCAGGAAGACCCATTTCTCCATTTCACTGCCCTCTCCAGAAATTGGAAAGTAGAAACTTTTTAGTGGAAACCTTCTCTAAAATAGGCAACAAGAGCCATGACACTACCACCAGAACGGCCAAATTTAGTCACACAAGCCAAATTGAATAGAGTTGTTTTCCTATCCACTATTCCTTTTGTTGTTGTTTACACCCTTACGTCTTTTTCTTTTTTTTTCTACGTAGGGGTCACACTTGCAACTTTAAGGGGTCCCCGTTAGCAGATGATTTTGTTCTTGCTATTTTTTGTGCAACTCTAGTTCTGCTTTGTTTACCTATTTACTTGCAAAAATGAAACAGTTTTAACTCTTAAAAGCTTTTAAGATGGTTAACCTACACTTCGATTTCTAAAACAATGTTATTTCAAGAATTTAGAGAGATATTTATATTTTGAAAACAAACTGGATTCTATGTACACCCGAAATGTTAATATGGTAGCGCATGTTGATAGGAGTTTTGCCTGGATTATTGTTGAGAAATAAAAAAAAATCAACCTGCCCGACCAACTTCTAGTCTTGAATGATAATTAATCCTACATGAGATATGCCGCAACTTAGTTGCCGTCTCTAGTGGAAGAATAAAGCTGCACACAACCTATTCAGACATGATTCATGCCCTCTTGTTCTGTCCTTGGCTCCTTCATTTCATTGTCCTGCTTTTTCCCCACAATTTGTTACCTTTTTCAACATCAAACAAATGCGTGATGTCCCATGACGTTTCATTCTTGCTTTTGAGAGTATAAGGAAAAAGATATTATTATACAACTCTGTTGTTGCAGTTGTTATTTATGAAATATCTCTATTTCTGACATTTTTATTCTTGTGTTTACGTATTAAGGAAAAGTGTCGATACGAAGGAATACAGGTTCGACAAATCAAAGATGTGCAAGTATCACCTGCCATGCGGATGTATAATGTATATTCATAATTACAATAATTATATTGCGTGAAATTTTGATTGGATTACACGATAATGAAATATATAATGAGTCCAAATTAAATTTACTTCCTGTCAAACTTTCATACAGAGCATGGTAAATCGGACAATCGTTTCAAAACTGTTTTCATTTATTAATCATTTAAACTATTGTCATTTGCAAACTTTGAGCACTCGCTATGGGTTCGTGTGAATAGAATCGAGCAAATATGCGCCATTTTTTTTCCAATGGTCAACGATATTTTTCTTAACATGTTAAGTGGACAATTTGAAAAATAGATTATTGATAAATATACGTTATGAACTTTAACTTTGTGGCAGAGCGGTGTTTTTAAGACCAAGAGGAAATAAAGATAAATTATTTTCTTCAAGTTCATACCTGTATATTATATATTAGACCAAACAGTACATTATTCGTATCAGGTAGAACCTTTTGTATAATATATATATATATAAAATAGAGAATAATTGAATCTCAAATAATAGAATAAGAAATTTAAACTTGACAGATACTAATTTACCCATATATATGTCCTGATTAAGAAATAGAAAATTATGAAACGCACCCGAAATGGAGACCCAAGATACGTGGCAAAGTCTCTTTCTTTGGAAAGAAACAGAAAATAATGAAAGGCATGAAAGGAAGAGTCGCTAACAGGAAAGTTATACATCATTGCTTAGCTCAGCTTCAGTGTTTGATCGCTCATCCAATAAATTTGTCAGAAACAAAACAACGCAGCAAGAAAAAGTAAAATCAAATCTGAAATCGCTCTTCCCCGCATTGTATCAATCCCTACTTATTCGCATTTGTCTAATCTCTCTCTCTCTCATTTTCATTAATCATTCAAATCTCCCTCTCCTTTCCAGTTTCTATATCACTCATAAACCTTTTCCATCATTGCCCAAAGGCAAAACGGAAAAACGAAGAGGTACAAATCCGTTTTGATCTCGCGTCTCCTTTTTAGTTTCCAAAGAGATCGCCGAAATGGAAACCGATGAGAAGAGCGAGCCGTTAGCCGACGAGCGTTTTGTCTCTTACGTTTTGATAACATGTTCGCTATTGGTTATACAAACTATGTTAACAACTATTTATTTTGGGCCGGTCTTGTTTTTTGGATTGCAGTGGTAGTTGTATTGTCCTTTAAGGAGTGCTGGATCATAATCCTTCATGATTTAATATATATTTTTTTCCAGCCTTTTAGTTTGCTTTATTCTGCTTCTTCTCTGAGGTGATTAGTTTCTTTTCTTTCTTTACAATAGAGTAGAAAAGGCAAATCATCATGGCTAGGAAAATGCTTATTGACGGAGAAGTGAACCAGTCAACTGAAGAAGCGACGCATTTCGATTTTGATTTGTTTGTTATTGGAGCCGGCAGTGGCGGCGTCCGCGCCTCTAGGTTTTCCTCTCAATATGGAGCTAAGGTGTGTTGTATCTGATTGGCGTCTAGATCGGTGCAAGTGATTGGGGGATGTACATATCGTTTTCCTGTGAAATGAAAGGGAAATTTAGTGTTATTTTGTTTGATTGTGGCGTGCTGGACAATATTATTCGATGCTGCTACTGATTCAGAAACAGCAGCTTTAAGTCGTCTCAAAAAGTGTTTAAAGTTTGTTTTACTCGTTGCATTCTTTTTATGTAAATCACTAATAACTCTTTTTACATCATGTTGCAAGGTTGCGATCTGTGAGCTTCCATTTCATCCAATCAGCTCTGAAGTAATTGGAGGAGTTGGTGGGACGTAAGTTCATTCAAACTCATCACTGCCTATGTATTCTGGTTGTATTCCCTTGTATGTTTCCTTAGTAGGAACGAGATTTTAGTGATTTAAATGCTTAACTGGGAAGGATCCTGATATTCAACCGAGTTTTCTGTCTCTTAGAAGACTCCTGCTTGGATCAACAGTGGATTTTTATGTCAAATCGTTGTTTTAAGGCCTTTTTATTGGTTCTTCTAAGTATTATGTGGGGGTTTGTTGCTTTTCTTAGCTATTATTTTACATGGTTAGCAAGGCATGAGAAAGAATCTCATCGGAAACTGAGAGGCCTTTTTTCATTACGAGTATTGTCCTTGGTTTGTTGCATTGTCCTTTTTTGTTTCCTGCACCCCGGATAGTTGATAGTTTATCCATGATGTCTCTTATGATTTGCAGATGTGTAATCCGTGGCTGTGTTCCCAAGAAGATTTTGGTATATGGCGCTGCTTTGGGTGGTGAAATTGAGGTGGGATTGTGATGCTTATCAAATGTCATGATTATACCCTTTTATTCATATGATAGAATGACACAATATTGCTGTCTATTTCTTTGGCTTCCTTGCACTTTTTCTCTCACTTTCAGAGATTGGAAACAAGAGGAAATTTGTTAAAGTGATAACCAATTTCTGGCTGTCTCATATGTCTTACTCTGTTTTGTCTTTCAATATGCTTACAATGCTAAGCAGTTTTGAATCACATAAAATTTTATAGGGAATGAGGCTGTAATTGGTATTTTGATACACTTATGTGATGATACTGAATCTAGATCTCTGCTTCACTCTAATATTTCAGTAGTTTATACCAGAATGAAATTTGAGTCAACTGAGTTGATACTTCAATGGATAATGACATTTTGAGAATTTAAGAATTCATATTCAAGTGACAGAGTTGCTTCAAGTTTTGAAGTTCTATTATAAAATGCTAGGACTTATCTTGTGTTTCTAATGCTATTGCCTCCTGTTATGTTAGAACATCCCTCCATGGAAATAATGTCCTGTGGATATAGAGATGCTTGGAAGTGTGGTTAATTTTTTACTGTACGTCAGACAGATCATGTCTGGAAATTTTTGTTTTGCAAAGTGTTAACTAAGTGCATATTTCTTACTTTTTGGGTTGTTCTAGTGATTGTTATGGTCTATGATGATGTTGGATTTGTAGGATGCAAGGAATTATGGATGGGAAGTAAGTGAGAGAGTTGACTTCGAATGGAAAAAGCTGCTGCAGAAGAAGGTATTAAGGCATAATATTTTTTATACCTTGATGTCTAATATTTGATTGAGGAAACTATGTATCACTTCCGCTTTGGTTCATTTTGCTAAGCAAAAGAGCTACCATTTGAATCTGCTGGATTTCTGGTAGGCATCTGTTATTTCTTTAGTATCTTATGAAGGAATTAAAAAACTGTTACAAGTACCCTTTCCAGAATCTTTTTTCATAATTTATATACTCCTTGATCTTGCTGTAAGATATTGTTTGGGCTGGAAAGTATAGGTACATTATTGGAGCTGGGTGATGAATAATTGGTATTAAAGAAACGCAAAACATCCTCCTGAAAGTAAAGAAGAAACTGAAACAGAAAATTAGGAATCGGGTTAATTCAATAGTATTGAAAGACCTGCTTACATTTCCCTTTTCCATTTGCAGACTGATGAGATAATCAGGTTAAACGGAATTTACAAGAGGCTACTATCTAATGCTGGGGTTAAATTGTTTGAAGGAGAGGGAAGGATTGTTGGTCCTAATGAGGTGGAGGTGACTCAAATAGATGGCACCAAATTGACCTACACAGCAAAGCATATCTTGATTGCAACTGGAAGTAGGGCTCAACGGGCTGATATTCCTGGGAAGGTTATTTTCTTGTTTCCAACTTCTTGTATGATTTAAAGTTGTTGATTCTTATATTGAAATTCATATCAACCTTACTGCCTTGCTTTCAGTTTTTTGTTTAATTTATTGATACATTTTCAATGTTTCTCACTTAACAAGTGGGTTTATCGGAAGATTGTTTCTGCACCTCCCACTAAAGATATACTCACTTTGTGAGATTAGATTAGATACATGGTGCATGTTTTTGAGTTTTTTTTTTCTTCTAAGATTTTCAAACAAATACTTTTGACATTTAAAAGAAACTAATTAGTTTTCTGATGTTATTAGAAACCTTATCAAACCCACCTCAATGAACTTCTGAGATATGATATGTTGTTTGGTTGAGGTTATTTCTGTTTTTCTTGCATGGTCATGGTAATTTATTTTGTTGTTCAGGAGTTGGCTATAACTTCTGATGAGGCATTGAGTTTGGAAGATTTGCCTAAGCGAGCTGTGGTGCTTGGTGGAGGGTAAACTTATTTAAACCTGCTGCCTTTATTTATTTTGGTTGGCATAATATAACATTTCTTGTGGCTGATGAGTTCTCATCCTATCAGGTACATTGCAGTTGAGTTTGCTTCCATATGGCGTGGCATGGGTGCTACTGTGGATCTATTTTACAGGAAGGAACTTCCTTTAAGGTGGTAATTATGATTGTAATTCTTTCCTCTATTTTGAATGCTTAAAGAGTCACCAAAATGAAGTGCTGCAGATGCAACTTTTTTTTTTATTTATGTTTACATTTCTATCCTCTCTTATGTTAGACAAGCTGTTTTACTGCAAATCTGAAGTCTGAGAAAGTGCCCTGAGAATCTTTTGTGTGTAAATTTTCAACTGGGCAATTAGGAATTCAGGTGTTAGCAAACTGCAGTACAAATCATTGGTGATTGAGACATTGGCTATGTCTCTATTTTTTCATGTAGATTGTTACTAATGTGGATGAGGCTTGGCTCTTTCATCATGAATTACTAGTGGCATTAATCGTCATTCACATTTTTTTACTTCAAAATAAAATTACTAGTGGCATTATACAGGATTTTACATCATCATGACTATGTTCATTGTTTTTCGGCACTTGTTGGTTATGTTTATTTGCATTGTTTTCCTTCATGGTTGCTCTTGATGAAATTATTCTTTTCTCCAAATATGAAGAGAGTTGAAAAAAAGAAAAAAGAAAGTGAAGGGAGTGCTTCTATTTTTATCATGGCTAGGAACTTACTGCTATTCCTGTAGGCAATGCAACAATACTTGCTTCTCACTTATCGTTGGGTACTATTTTTGTTGATGTTTTTTGTTTATAAATTTTTGGAAGAAGCCTATGTTGAGGTGATCACTTTGTTTCACATTTTTTTAAGTTGCATTCTCTTGATTCTTTTAATTTTTTGATAGCTATTAAATGATCGTTATTCACTAAGGATGCCGTTTTCTACCATATTGTGGAAGGTGATAAACTTATGTGTTTTCTTGCCGATGTGCATTTTATATTATTAACTAGCAATCTGCATTTGAGTATGCTGTGATTTCTTTTCTCACTATAAAATTTTTCTCTGGGAATTCATCTATTTAATAGCTGAGACAAAATAATGTTTATCATGCTACTGAATGTCTTATTGTTATACTATAGAGGTTTCGATGACGAGATGAGGGTGGTGGTTGGAAAAAATCTTGAGGGTAGGGGAATTATTTTGCATCCCGGGACAAATTTGACTGAGGTACGACAGAATGCTTGTACTTATTGATTTTTTAATATATGCGACATAAATTAATCTTGTATTTCAGACTACTTTATTTTTCTATTGTTATTTTCTTCAACTCTTTTGCCGTTTCCCTTAATTAGTTTTTTTTAGTTTGACACTTGGTCATGCTAATGGATTTGTTGTGGGCCTAATGCTAACTCTAGCTGTTTTAGTTCAGTTGCTTAAAACAGAAGCTGGAATTAAAGTTCGCACTGATCATGGAGAAGAGATACTAGCTGATGTTGTGCTCTTCGCTACTGGTAATTATGATTCTATGTAAATTGCATCAATTTACTGGTTTGGGTGTACAAACTTGCACTAAAGACAAGGCCTGGAATATCTCAGTTGTTCATACTTGATTATCAATGAGGAGTTAGAATGCATCCACTGTGTTCTCAGTTGTAGTCCTTCTGCCTAAGCAGGAGAGAGGGTTAGGGAATTAAAGGTTAATTTGGTTGAATTCACATGTTTACTTAAACAATACATCTAGTTTCCTTGAGGAGTTTGAAGTTTTGGTTTGCACTAAAATAAGTTAATATTAATAAGAGATATAATTATATTATATGTGATTAGAACACATGTATCTTGTCTATGACTTGGTACACAAATGGAATGCTGATGTAACAAGTTGCAACATATTAAAGATAAAACTTCACATATTTCTGGTGCTAATAGTGGCCATATTTTTTGAAAGAAGCAAGTCTATAGTTGACTTCTTAGCTAGGCTGTTTGGAAGAGTGGCTGAAATGTCATCATTTTGCTTCTCAGCAGTTGAACATTTAAAAACTTAATTGATTTTTGTCCCATTATCCTCTCCCCAAAGTCATATTATTTCCAAACGTGTGGCAGAAAGGTTTTTTTTACAGTGAGAATTTTCTGAATTGTATTCAATATTTTTTCATGACAAAAATTTCAATGTTCGTTTGTCTTTTTGTTGATTTTTTGCAGCATTTGTTTGTAACTATTATTTTCGGAATGCTGCTTGTTTTATTTCATAAGCACTGTTTTGTCCTTTTTTTTAAAAAAATATTACAGGAAGAGCTCCGAACACAAAGAGGTTAAACTTGGAAGCTGTAGGTGTTGAGGTTGATCGCAATGGAGCAGTAAAGGTCCATAGTTTTACTTTCTGGTGTTTTTTCCTCTAATAATTTGGTTACTTTTATTATTTTATTTGAATGTTTATTAGGACACACAAACTCTATGTTTCCTTAGACTAGTGGCTAAGGTGAGCTAAAATATGTTATATTTAGCCTTCTATGTCTGGAGGAACTGCACTTAAAGCACTGAGTTTGTTGTAAAATTTTTAAATGTGGGTGAAGGAAGGGAATGCTTGTCAGCATCCCATTCTTCTTAAAACATCTTTGGGCTTCCCTCTGGCAAGGCATCAATACTGAACCCTGATGGATTTACAGAGGTTTCTGCAATCCCATGTTACTCATTTTGTAGGCAAATTGGTTCCTCACTGCTGTTGAGGTTCAAGATGGGTGATGCATCTATTATTGTTTTGGAGTCATGCAAAAACCATCCATTGATGATTATTCTAGTGTTAGAAGTCAACGGACTGAGAGATCTAGTTTGTGGGTACCACATTCTACAAACCTGAAATTATATGAGACTAATTTTTATCCTTGATTCACTTGTTGTACAATTATCTGCATCATCAGGTAGCAAATTATCATTTCTATTTCTGGAAGATAAAACATATTTGTTCTCTCCACTGTGCTCTAATGTCAGGTTGATGAGTACTCGCGTACAAATATTCCTAGCATTTGGGCTGTTGGTGATGTCACAAACAGGATGAATCTTACTCCCGTTGCCTTGATGGAGGGAACGGACTTTGCAGTATGTCTGTGCATCTAAGATTCCTTCCAATTTCTTCTTGAAGGTTATAATCAAGTTGTTTTTTACTCTGTTACTCATGAATGTATTTTGATTTATGGCCTGCAGAAAACTGTTTTTGGTGGGAAACCTACGAAGCCAGACTATGACAATGTGCCATGCGCTGTATTTTGGTACAATTTTTTCTGGAACACCTTTATTCCTTGATTCCCTAAGGAATCTCTTTAAGTGCTGTTAATACTCCAGTCAAAGAGAATGTAGCAAAACTGGATGTTGGTTTCAATTGGTATACTTAAAATTCTTCTCAGGATCTTGAAGAAATGATCATAACACCTCTTCTTTTATCCAGAATTATCTTATCGCCTGCATTATCTTCTTCCAAAGTTTAAAGATCCTTTAGTGTAATTTTGTGACCTCTTTATGTTGAGAGAGAACAACTTCTGTAAAAGAAGGTTAAACCGAGGTGCATAGTCTATTATAACGCTTGCGGTGCTTTCAACTGAAAATATTATCTTGAATATTATGCTCACTGGTGATGGATTTCTCCATTATTCTGTTTGCTAGGTCAAATGCATTCGCCGCCCAATGTTGTACACTTGATTGATACTATCTTTCTACTTGGTTTACTTACACAGTAATATCTTACTACAAGTGATACTTCCTCCCTGCTGTTGCGAGCATTTAGTTAGTATAGATGCTTCTCATTCTTGAGCTTTGAATTTGTTCATGACCTTGTGATTTCTTTGCAGCATACCACCTCTTTCTGTAGTGGGCCTCAGTGAAGAACAGGCCATAGAGAAAGCCAAGGGCGATGTATTGGTTTACAGTTCATCCTTCAACCCTATGAAGAACTCAATCTCAGGGTATGAATTGAAAATTTTAAATCTGTTCAGCAATTATGGCTGGAATATGAGGACTAGGCTGCTATTATGCTAAGCAAACAAGTGTGTCATATGAGTGGTGTACCATCACAGGGGAAATGACTTACCCAGTGAAGGTTTAAGATGTTTTTACGATAAGTTATTGTTAGTTTTTGTCTTGGATCTTGGGGATCAATACCCGCTTCTTTTGGCTTTAATAAATAATTTCTTTATGTTAATTTTAGTACATTTATCCGTTACACTCTCATTTGAGGAATGTTCTTATTCGTTAGTTACTTTATATAATGGAGCTTTCTATGACCGTCATATAACTTGGATACATACTGCCTTATTACTTTCAGGCGGCAAGAGAAGACAATAATGAAGCTTGTTGTTGATGCTGAGACTGATAAGGTTCTTGGAGCTTCTATGTGTGGACCGGATGCAGCTGAAATCATGCAGGTACATTGTAATTTTTAATTTTTTGTTCCGTGGATCTGATGAACAATATATTGTGAATGCTATTTTCAGTTTCAACTTTCCGCGGAACTAACTTGGAGCAGTCATATTAATAAATTTTTATCTGACTATGAATGCTGATCTTCAGTAATAAACTTTTGCTGTCTTTAGTTAATTGTCATTGCTGTCAATAAGTGATTATTCACAATCATTTTGTTTCCTACATATTTGAATAAATGGAGCTCAATGTAGGAATTTGTATTTTCTATAACTAACCACTTTGTTTTCTGTCTGGAGTTTGATAACATGAGGAATTTGTTTAGGTAGCAACTTTGGATAGCTGTGCCTGTTATTAGTTAACTGTAAGCTGGAGTTGCCGTTGCATTTTGCCATTATCTTATATGTACTTATCATGTTTATCCTAAATGGATGGTAAAATGAACTTTCATGAGCCATATCTTTTTTTCTTTTTTTTTTTTGAAAAATCAGGCACCAGTCTGTACTCTGGCGGAGATCCTATGAACCTACGTTTCATGTTTCATTATTCTACGCAATCCTTCGTGTTATGTGCTTCATTTATTTTCTGATTGTTGTTCCACGGTGTTCTTCATAGGGCATTGCCGTGGCGCTGAAGTGTGGAGCAACCAAGGAGCAATTTGACAGCACGGTAAGTGCTGAGACCGGTCCCTTCCCCTTTAAATCCTTAAGTTCCCGCATCCTATGATGACTAATAGTAGTGTAACATATGCTGTCTGTGAATTTTGTAAATGCTACTATTGCTACTGCTGATTGTTTTATATTTTGACGGTAGTGCTTACCCAATATATGCTACTGTTCTTAACTTGTTGCTTTGCCCAGTTATTGTTTCTCGGAGAAAGTAGATGTGCATTCTTTCGCAGAAACTTCATTTATTTCCCCAATCTCGAATATGGAACACCGAGCATCTTATTTTTTTCGTTTCTTTCCCTTCTCAGGTGGGTATACACCCTTCATCAGCTGAGGAATTTGTTACGATGCGTTCTGTGACGAGGCGTGTTCCCGGTAAGGGCAAACCAAAGACAAATCTGTAAAACACACCAGGCGCAAATTGGGGGTATGAAAGAATCTAAGACTTTACTTGACCGCTCGAAGATTCGTGTGCTTGTGGAGAATTTCATTTGGTTCAGGATTTCCACATCGCTATAGAGTGGGGCTGTTATTTTCTACCAATAAAAGAGTACATTATAGAATATTGTGGGGATGTTAATTTTTACGGTGCTATGAAGAAAAGATAATGTAATATCAATCAATATGTGGATTGGGTGGTAGCAATCAAAACAACAGTAATTTCTTCAAAACACAATTTCTTACTGTGTTCTGCATTAACGTTTTGGCTGTTCTTCGCATTTATGCATTAACATACATATCAGCGAAAACTTATGCTTCAATAACAATGAAAAAAGAAGCACGTTTGGATGAGGCTGAGATGAGAATCTCTCTACTGGGTTCAACATTTGTTCCTTGCAAGGCCGGCTCCTGGTAGTGTGCTTCGGTGCGATTCTTTTTGGAGGAAAAGAGAATGGCAGTTTTGAATAAAACATACTGAAATTTATACATCTGCTGGGGCCATGAATTCCCAATTTACTCTGTTGGGCTATAGTTACAGTAGTCAGTAGTGATAACGATCAATTACCGATTTCCTATTCGAGTCGTAATTATATAGCATGAATGGTAGTATATTATGAGCCATGGTTTTATGAAAGGAAACAGAACATCAGAAGTCGTTGTAGTATAGTGGTAAGTATTCCCGCCTGTCACGCGGGTGACCCGGGTTCGATCCCCGGCAACGGCGTTTAGTTTTTATGCCACTAATGAGATTATAAACTCACAATTTTTGGGGAATAGTTGGTCGTGCTATGGTTCATATCCCTTGGAAGTTATTTCACCAAATCTAAACAGCCAAATAATTTTCTATGCTACAATGTCAGGCTGATAGTCTTTTGGCCTATCCCAGACCTAGGGTTGGAGCTCAAGCAAAAACGAAAATTGTTCGTAAGAAAAGATTGTTCTTTTAAGCATGAATACTCAGAGCTTCGTCCCAAAACACAGCAATGAAGTTGATTGCCATACCATCTACAATACATTTGGGTGACTCCATAAAACTTAATGGTTTGAATGCCCGACAACATAAAAGCCCGCTCACAATTTTTCACAAAAGAACGGGAATAGAAAAGGAAATTAAGCAATAGTATTCCGACAAGTTTCTTTATTCATCTAAGTGTTACAAATGTAATCTACATTGAGCTCATTATTTCCCAAAAAGAAAGCACATTTCAATAAGTATATAACTGGAAAATACAAATGTAAGATAACCATTATACCCTCACAGAACAGCCCCTAAAATCCCTACACGCACCGTCTTACTACAAGCGAAGAGAAAAAGGGTTTCATCAATAATAAATTTCCATAAATCCAACACCTTTGTGGGTCAAGCTGCTACTGGTGACAAGAAGGCGAACCTTCTTTGCTTAATGCATAAAATAATAGGAATGGGTTTGACAAGAAGGCAGCAGCCATTTGCTACAAAACACATCAACAACTCATTTACAAAAAACAGGCTCAATGGCATCCTGCACCGCTTCCAGAAGAAGATTCACATTACTTCCCTTCAGCTCAGTCAAGCTTGACATTAGAATACAGAAGAGTGTCCCTTGTGAGAGGCATGTTGAGCAGAAAATGAATCTGCAGGGAGAAAACAAACCAATCACATGGTGCTTCACTCGCTAAATAGGAATCAACAACAAAGAATCTCAACCAAAGCAACGATCGATTGCTTGCGTAAACATAGCATAGCTTTGTTAAGCAAGAGGACAAAGAATTTGCACAATCTTTTGCATAGAATAAACTTACCCCCAAGAGTGTAGAGATGATAAGAATGATTCCTGTTATCCACGCAAGGGTCTTTCTCACCAAAAAGACTCTTGCAATGTGTGGAAAAGTTTCATTAACTGATGCTTTTGTTTCCTCCAACAAACGAGCAGATGCTTGTGTAGTCAACATAACATTTAATATTTTCTCTGTTTTGGGAAAAGACATCCCATTGGAGTAGATAACCACAACAATTTGACCTGCCCAATAGCCAATTACAATCAATTTAAAACTGGGAAAGCAATAAAATTTCTGCTGCAACAATCAGCCAAGAAACAACAATACCTTATCTTTTTTTCTTCAAAGTGATTGAAATTACAACTACCAGAGGATTCCAGAATATTTTAATCACAAATACAAGCCACAATTTTACATTTTAATTTCAATCAATTGTGCACCTATGTCTCAATGCATAAGCCTGGTTCCGATCACAGTAAGATTATGTATTGGGAACCCTAGAGTTTCCAATGCAACAGAATAATAGCTATTCATGACAGCAATCAAAATTAGAAACTAATCAGGTAAAAATATATCTACACCTGTAGGGACATGAAAGGCTATAATATTTCAGTATAATGTTGTGTTAATTCCACAAAAAAACACAACCAACCTTTGTAAGCTTCTTGCACTGAATCAATCATCTTGATCAATGCAGAAACAAACAGCTCCACTCCTTGCTTAGCAACAGCCTCAGGTCCATATTGCTCTTGCAAAGCCTACATGAAAAAATGACCACAACTCAAAAAATCATTACTTGTTTCTAACCATGTGAATTTCTATGGTTGGAACAATGTGCAATAATATCATTCCATTGGCTAGCATTGACAAACAATCATAAACAATACTCTATATAGACAGATAATAACTGTGCTGATCACACTCAGTCTAGAAAAAACATAAAAGGTGAGAATTTGTTTTTAGATGGTCAAGAAAAACAGGATCACATTGAGGCTATTCACATATTTTGTTGGTTAAACATGTCTTCTTCAAACAGCACAGGGATTCGTTAACATAGTTGTCAAATTTAGCCCTATAGCAAACAATCACTCAGGCTGAACCTACTACCATCCGAACTTCAGTTGAGCATCATGTTAGTGTGTAGTTTTGGATGTTAAACCAAAATAAGTAGAATGATGTGAAAGACATACATGCAAGAATTAAGACACAATGGAGAACTTATGGAAGTTGGATAATCTAAAGAACATATTACACTTCCTCACGGAATCTTTAACATAACTTATTTATAGAAACTTTTCCTCATAGCAAATGCAGGAAGGCATAAGAAAAGCTCATATGAGTTTAGCATACAGAATGTCACTTTAGAGAACTATCTAAAATGCTGTGGCATCATGTGGGGACTTAAGGTTCAAAAATAACAATGACCATCTAACTTAGAGAACTTGAATCAACCATATGTAAGAAGAATGAAGACCGATTGAAATGTTTGCGATAAAATGCACCAAGAGAAAAGAGCATCTGAGGCAATTAGCAACCATTGTTGTCAAAGTAGAGAAAGACAAGGCATTTTGCAATTGTTAACATAATCCTTAAAGTCTTATGAGATGAAATACATATAGAAATGTATAAGCATGTCATCCATGCATCAAAACCACCATTTCCAATAACCTCCCAGAAATCTAATTGATAAAGCTGGCTACACCACCCTATGAAAGGCATCTCATTTCAGCCTATTTCTATCTTTCCATAACCACAAGAACTCTAAACAGAACTGAGTGGTGTATATAAAGAAAAAAAATCAAACAGCATCACCTTTATACCATCAAAACGACCCATCAGCAACTCTGCTGGCCTTAGCATGATCTGTGACAAATCCTCATGCAACTCCATAGCTCTTCTGCTATTACGGACGAGAGAAAGCATTCCAGACACAAACTCTTTATCAGCTTTCTGCAAGCAATAGAAGAGCAATTTTTTTTCTTTATGAAGATCAGAGGATTACAAAGCCAACAGGTTTATTCCCAAATATAATGCTCTATTAACAATTGTGGGAAAAAAAATACCTTAGACATGTGAAGATTGATGCTGGAACCGCTAGCCAAAGGGATTGTAATCTCTCCATTCAGTGCTTCAGAGCCGTCAATGGCATATGATCCACCCAACCAAGAGGCCTAAAATATAAAAAACCAACGCAGAGCCGTCAATGGCATAGATCCACCCAACCAAGAGGCCTAAAAGATAAAAAAACCAACGTGCATATCTTAAATGCATGGTCATTGACCCAAAAAGGATTAAAAACTTGGAACTTCACAACAGTTGAGGGTAGCATGAATCAACACTAACAAAATCGCTGATTTCATTGTCGGAGACATCTGATAACCCTTCATCTAATGAGACCACAGAGACCTCATCACCTGCAACACATCAACCATTCATCAAATCATAAAATCAACAAAAGAAAAACAGTCAATTAACTCTATCAATGTTACAAGTTCACTCATTGTTCAAATGAGTAAAAACAGCAGGTACCTGGAAGTTCAATGTCAACTCTAACTGAATCAGAAAAAACCTTGCTCTTAAAGGCAGTAGTGAACGCTGCATCAGCTGCTGGGAACCCTGCAAAGCATTAATAGACTCTAAGACATATGAGAATAAAATAAAAGTAGGAATCCATTTTCCTATGCAATTCACAATCAATTGGAAAAACCTTCCATCCCAATAATTTCCAGTGCAAGAACAGCACGCGGCCTATCGAATGGATTGGGCATTAGAATCTCATTCAACTGCACAAAGCAACGGAATTCTTTCATAACCCAAAATCTACAGAAAGAAAAAAACACTCACGAAGCAAAATTAGAGTATGCAAGTCTCCTTATCCCATCGCACCTTGGTAGAGCCAGCCGTTGAAAGAGTAGTTGGTGGAGCAAAACCAAGCAAGACAGATACGGCAGCACCAACTTCCAAAATCGACACAGAAGAACTCTGCGAAACCATAAGGAACAAAATGATCACATAGTTTCGAAGTCCACAGATTCCTCTTATAATAATACGAAAGAAACAGAGTACACAAGAACTTCTGGCATCGCCTAAGATGAAAATTTGAAGTAAATGTCGTTGGAAACGGGTGCGAATCAATTTTTACTCTTTTACAAGAGAAATCAGAACTCAGACACACGCCAGACAGCATATACGAAATAAGGGACATGAATAGATAAGAGAAAGTGGAGAGCATTTACGGCATCGTTTGGCGATGGAGAGCGAAGGTACTGGTGAGCCTTACTATCGATGAAGAAAACTGAGCCAGTGGATTCCGCCTGCGATCGGATAAGCCGAAATTGAATGTCGATCGTGAGATGATCAGATCAAATGGAAGCTGAAATTCATAAATGCCTATTTTTTAGCTTACCGATGTTAGCGACCGGAGGAAAGAAAAGACGACAAGGAGATGAAAAACGGTGCGCATCGGGAGATCCATTGTCCACGGAGAGAGATCTGTGGTCGATTTGGTTGAAGAGAGATGATCTGGAACTTGGGGAAGATAGGCTGAGGTTGATGAGGGACATATATCAGCGGCGCCGTTTAGATACTTCTTCTAGTCGGTGTCGTTTTGATGGCGCTTCAAAGATAGAAATGGGCTGTCGGCTCACATTAGTTACATTTGGTCCATCTACTTTTATATTGAATTTATTTGGTCCTTCCAAATAATATTTATTTTAGAAATAAAAAAATAGTATTTCTCTACAACTTTATATACCCGATTTGATTCATCTAAATAAAAAAATTATATTAAAGATTATTAATATCCTCCTAAAATCAACTAAGGTTGACCTTGGTACTAAAGCATTTAACTATAGAGTTTGTAGACCAAAATTTAAAGGTTCAATTTAAGAGTATTTATGATAGTGAAAAAGAATAATCTTATCGAAAATATCATTTAATTTTTTTTTAAAAAAATAAGAGTTTGTTGTGTTGATATATCTGATTTTATGAGAATATTATTCTAATTTTTGAAAAATCTTCTTAAGCATAAAAATAAATATTTCATTAATAAGTCATTAAAACCACTATATAAGACTAAGTAGAAACAAAACTCTTATCTATAAGAGTGGCTATGTTCCATCTGGTGCAGAAAATTCTGTCTGCAGCACAAAATGAACCCAAAAAAGAAATATAATCTCTGGCTAAACAAGGACCATTACAGATGACCACACCAGAGTTCCCACTGTTTGTGCTTGCCAGCCTCAAAATGGGTCGACAGAGAAAGAGTAAAAGAAAGTGAGGCATGGAATTGATCTTGATGTTTGAAACTTTGAGCAAACAAAAGCCCCGTGTGAGTGCTTTACTTGTAAATTGCTTTTTCTGTGTGTTGCATTCAGTTTCCTCATCCTTGGTCATCAGACTGGCCCGTCATCTCAGGAGCACAATATAATGAAAGATGCGTTGCTCCTTTTTCTTGGGTCGCCATCTTCAACTTAAAGGTGAAATTATCAAGAAAAAATATTAAAGCCGCAATCAGACAATCACTCTTTACTACTTTCTTTCTCACCTCTTGTTTTGGTTTTTCTTTATTGACTAATTACCTCTCCTGCAGACATTATTTCATCCCAGGCAGTAATTAGTACAGCTTCCTTCTTTTGACCCAATAAATGCATTTTACAGGTAGCTTAAGTGTAAGGCTATAAATAAGGTGATGATCTTAATCAGAGCAAAACAAAAACAGACAAAAAGCCTGACCACTGAAGAGTGAAAATAGATATATAATTGAACTGAGTCACCAAAAATAATAATGTGGCATGTGCAACTTCTTTGTTCGACCGGTTAGGTTTAATTTGTGAAGGGAGTGGGGACCCGATGCATCAGATCATGGAGACAAGTCCTGGATTTTCACAAGCAGCGGAAATCGCTGATTGAGTGTATGATGCTTTGCTTTCTCTGCGTCCTTTATTTCAAATATTGACAGAAGAAAAATGACAGGAGACAGTAACACAACAACTGGCTT
This sequence comes from Passiflora organensis, assembly GCA_019739055.1. Taxonomy (NCBI): domain Eukaryota; kingdom Viridiplantae; phylum Streptophyta; class Magnoliopsida; order Malpighiales; family Passifloraceae; genus Passiflora; species Passiflora organensis. The sequence continues at coordinate 8,646,021 of JAEPBF010000278.1, read as the reverse complement.
TCAAAATGGGCTCTTTCGAGTCAAAATCAGAGATTTCTTGAGCAAGCAGCCTGGACGCTAGCTATCCGTCCACCTCTCTTTCTGCCATCTCCTAGCTAGCTTTATCTTTTCAGATTCTTTTTCGTGCATGGCCTGGCTAAGTTTAAAGCATGGTTCAACTTTATAGATTGGCATAAAATATGAGTGAGAACATAACAATTAACGACCATATATAAAAGTTGGACAGTTGTTTAGGGTCTTATCTGAGTATGCATAGAGGGTTTTGGATTTATGGCTAATTATGATACCATCCCTGATTATTTCGTGACAGTTTTATACATTTATGGGTCACTGCTTGATTTCTTTTCCTACGATAGCCGTCGCTAAACCAAGAATTGACGCTGGGTATACGTATTTTTTTTTTTTGAAAAATAGGGTATACGTATTATATCTGAGCCTTTCATATTAGAGTTTTTTTTTTTTTTTTTTATTCAAATTTCTTGCTTTTACATGCATGGAATTACTCTCTTGACCTTACATCACGGTCTTCCATTGAAGCACACCATAGCTTTTGTGGGAAGGGATTATCTTCTTGTTTTAACTTCAACGACCAAGCATAAGAGTCGGTTAAGGCTGTCTTAAAAAGTTAATTATAAAGAAACATCGACCAAGATGTCCTTGAAAATCTTTTTTTTTCAGTGCAGGGTAATGCTGGGGTCAGGACAACAGCATCTTTAATGTTTTATGTCGTAAGTTAACCTTTATATATATAAATATATATACATATATGTCTCCAAAGTGAACAAACTACCCCATTAGAGCTTCACCTTGCCTTCTGCGCAAGCTGTATCTTTAATCCCTTAATCTCTTTTTAGCTTTTATATTCTTCCCGTTTTACTGCTCAACAGTCGGTGTTTTCAGTAGGTTCATGGATATTGATCCCTTCTGGACTACCGGGGGGTGGTTTACAATTACTATTTCGACTTTAATTCCATGGCGGCACCATCTAGCAAATCATCTGCTTGTAAAGCCGTAAGACAACGACAAACCATGTTGCTCTTTCTTGGCCTTCTGTTCATTGTTCCTCTCCTTGCCCGTCCTCTTGATTTCTCTATGAAGTCTACGGTTTCTTCACCATCCACCAGAACAAAACAATTAACCACAGAATTTCATGCAAAGCAAGCAAAGTATAAACCACCGTCTGCTTCTCCTCCTCTTGCTGGTACTGGTACCACGGTAACGACTGCCAAGGTAACTTCTGTTAAATCTGGTTCTTCTTCAGATCAACCGTTTAAAGGAGCTGCACATGAGGTGCCTAGCGGTCCAAACCCGGAGTCCAACAAGTAAGCAAGTTGAATCTGTCACCATGGCGTTAAAACCATCGTCGTCCTGGAAATCCTAGACATCAGTGTGCATGGTGGTGGCGCCATCTTCATTATCTATTTCTCTAGACGTACGTTCGTACAATGTTTATATACATACCCTTTCTTGTTTCTATCTTTCAAGTGTGATTACTTAATGCTTGGTTGGCTTCGGGGATTCTGATCTTGTGTACCATTGATGTGCAGTCGATCAGAACAGGAATAAATTATTGTATAGTAGAGCTGGCTTGAGGGGATTTTCTTAATTATATAAAATTTTCCCAGATGTTCGCGATTTCCTATTTGGTTATGTATACATATGTATGAGTAAAGTGTACTTCCGTTATGTCTTAATCATTACATATCATGTGCTTTTTCAATGTAAACCAGTTGGCTCTATGGATCTTAATATGGTGAACTCACAAGACACTTCTGCATATGAAGCAGACTTGTGAGAGATGCAAAGTTTGTCCCACTGTCATCCATAGCCACAAAGTGATGAGTCTGAACTGTCACAGACGAACAGTGACTCCGCCATTTGTTTTTACGCTTCTGGCATTTAGTCAATAGCCTAGGGAATTTTTTAATCCTTTGTCTTGACAAGCACGATGTTCACAAGGCACAAGCTTCATTATTTGATAATTATAGAGAAGCTATAAATTTATTTATTTTTTAAAATTAAAAAGATACCTTTCGACAATAACAATGACTAATCATCCCATTATACCATAATATATAAACTATAGTTGATCAAGGTCATTTTAATAATTATTTATCTCGAAAGCAAAATCCCGAAAATGGCTAGCTAGAAAATTCTTGTTCCATAAGGATTTTTCTGTTTGTTGAAGCTATAATATAAGTCAACTCAAATAATTGTGAAAACATCATATATAATGTGGTGCATCATATAATAATCAACATAATTTTCTCTTTTTTAAAAATTAATTAGATATTTATTATTTCAAAATTTTTAATATATTTTATATAATATTTTCATTCGATAAAATTTATTATTATTTAAATATTGTTTACACAAAATTATGATTTATTTTGTACTATCTCATCATTCAAATTCTATATATTTATACAATTTAAAACTCATTTTATGTTATACAAATACCGATATTAACTATTATAATGTTTATTTTTTATTAATTTGGACTATTTATATTATATTATATCAAAAGGCCAAATATAGAAATCAGATTATTAAAATATTTAATTAAAAGTTGAACCATCATAAATAAAAAATATTTTATTAATAGCATATTTATGTTGATACTTGATAGATACCTAATGAAATTTATAAAAAGAAGTTTAATTATATAAAGGGAGAAATTCTTGATAGATTGATCGAATATATTCTTCTATTTAAAAAAAATAATCAATAGCCATCCCAACCAACGATCAGATGATAATCTCTGGATAAGGATACTGCCTTTTGTGAGTCAAACTACATCCCAGTTTACTTGTACGCCTGTATGAACCCAACTCTTCCGGTGGTCAAAAGATGCGACCTTTCCTTCAAGCGGGATAAAGGATGTTCATCTCACAGTTAATAAGTGCATATCTTCGGTGGGAATAGCCATAAAGTTCCATTCACATCTGATTTCCCCCCCAAAAAAACAGCATTGTCACCGTCGAATAATCAATTATCCAAGTATTTGTGCTCTTTAATCCGAATAGTTCTTATTCTCTTGTAACAGGTAAGAATAACTTTCTACAAATCACAGGGAAACCAAACAATCTCGAGTTCATAATTTTCCTTTCTATATGTTAATTTTTGTTTACTTCAAAAGAATTTATTTATATATATTTTTTAAAAAATTCAATAAAATTAATCTGTATTAGTATGAAAGAAATATTATAATATTAGAAAGTAAATTACATAATGTGAGATTTTTATTAAATAAATATTTCGAATCAATTATATATTGTGCTGGTTATGGTAAGACTGCTTTGGTACGGACAAGGTACATCGTAAAGCTAGGTGGCAACTCTCCTTGGCAAATTATGGTGCGAGATAATACGACATGAAAAACGTGTGGTCCCCTCCCCTCCCTTCATCCTCGCTCTCCAACGATTCACACGGCCATGATTGGGACATCCACATTAATCTAACGGCTGGAAACAAACGCCTTACACTGCACTGGTAGTAGGCTGGCCCCAACTCTACTACACGCATCCTCGGCTTCGAACTCCAAGCTCTCGCAGCTCGCTCCGTTCCTTCGGTTGAAAGTTAAAACAACCCAATAATCGGCATTATTTTAATTAATTGAATATTTATTTATTTAATTTGTTTTGAACGCCAATTCTAATTTCAGACAATTTTACTAAAACCAACCAATTTACTTATAGTTAAGGATCAATACAACAGTTTTATCTATATTTATCAACAAAGAAAACAAAAATTAACTGGTTAATAAAACACATCATATTAGCAAAACCATATATCACTGGTTGACATCATAGCCAAGACTCGAATCAACTTGATCCACCCCCTACAATATAGGCGTTAAAGAAATCCGTTTCAGAAAATGAAAAAAAGAAAAAAAGAAGAAGAAAAAGTACACGTAACAGACAACGGAGAGCTTCTTTTAAACAATTCTTCTGTACTTGTTGCCTCGTTTTGCCCTTCCATCTCTCCCTCTTCCCTCCCTATATTATCGACATGCAAAACCAGGATAACACCGAAGCCCCATCGGGGCCAAGTAGCCCCGATGAAGATAAGGATGAGAATCTATCGAAGCATCAAGCAAACCGTAACGAGAGGAAAGATGGGGAGGAGGAGGAAGAAGAAGTACATCTCCTGGAGGACTTCCAGTGTTGCATTTGCCTGTTCGTACTTGCTACCCCTCTCTCTTTTTATATAACCAGAGTAGGAAGCAATTTTTATCGTCGTCGGCGAGCCTCTTTATGCCATCGAGATTGTTTTGTTGTTTGATTAATATGTTAGGAGCTATTATCCAAAGCAGAACCTCAATGAGGTTTCCTTTTCCGTATCCGGACGAAACGAACACAGCCTTTGTGCCGTATGGAATCACATTTCCTATTAATTTTGCAAGATAGAATGGGCAAGGGGCCATCTCCAACTGTTATTGTTTGCTAGACCTAGGTATCGACTTAAATTCCCAAGTTTGATCATGCTTCATTTTATTGCTTGGATACTTAAATGTAATCGAAAAAGGTCAGTTTCCATGATATACTAATGAGGTTTTCCAATTGAATCCATGGATGCAAATGAAAGGAAGCTATGGCGTTTAAAGTTTCAATTCAATTCATTTTTTTTCTGGATGTAAAAGTAACCTCATTATCATCTGATGCCCGAATTGTTGATGTTAACTGCAAATTTTATGTAAGCTGTTTCACAGAAAGCTAGGTCATTTTGTCGCCTAAAATATGTTACATTGTCACTGCGTGGCATTCTATATTTTGTGTATGCTTTATTTGGTTAGGGTGATATGGAACTGTATATCTGCTTGAATTAGATGAAAATGGAGTAGCTTGAAAGTGATTGGCGGCTCTCTTATGCTTGCATCTCTGTCTACTTAGGTAAATTATGGTACAGGTTAATTATTCTGGGATCATGTGGATAAAGCTTTCCAAAACATTAATTAATTTTTTAGCACTTGATGCTACTGTTTTTCCTCCAGTGTGTAGATTGAAAGGTTGTTATGCATTCTAAAACATTGGGTGTTGCATATTGATGAAAAATGAATGCATGTGATTGGGGATTTGTGGGTATGCTGGACAACGATTTGGGACAAATAATACTGAGTTTCTTGCTTTTGCCTTTTATTATTTCTTTATCTGGCTAGCCTTCACTGATTCATAATTGAGGAATCTCGTGCATACTCATCATCTGTGTTATCTACTTCCTGCTACATCATCCACTGAATGACATCATTCACCTTTGTGGAGAAGTTTGAGGAATTTTAAACTAAAATTTATTATAACTGCCAGGAGATGCAGTTTAGTTCCTGTGATTGAATCATGGCAAGATCTATGTAGTGGCTGCCCAAGATTTGTTCAAGAAATGACAGCTCATTCCCTAGAATAGCTTAGGATTTCCAGGCCACGGAGTACATGTTATCTAAGAAATTTATGCCAATCAGTTTTTCCTAGGGCATGGGCTAATGGAAATTTTCTTTTGTGTTATAGGGACCTACTTTTCAAGCCAGTTGTATTAGGTAAGGAAGCAAATCTTGAATTGGATAATGTTGTTCAAGCTTACATGTTGAAGTGATTTTTCCCCACTTTTGTAGCATGCGGCCATTTTGCATGCTTCTGGTGTGTCTATAATGCCATGAATTTTTGGCATGAATCGCATTGTCCAATTTGCCGGCACCCTTTCAATCATTTCCCTAATGTTTGCCGGTTGCTGCACTTCTTGCTTTTAAAGTTGTACCCTGTAGCCTATAAGAGAAGAGAAAGACAAGTGGGAGGTATTATCTTATTCATTCTCTTTCACTTATGTTTCGTAGTTATTTTTTAGTTTCAGTATGTAAATATGCCTATATGCTTATGTAAAAGGAGGTGTTTATTCATGTATTACATATATGATGGATAATTTGGTCTCCTAGTTGATCATATAGTGGTCTTACTACTATTGTAACCTTAACAGTCTGAGCATTTGCCTTTTGATTTTTGTGTCTTGAGTACTGATTGCCATAAGTTTCTTGTTTTGTTGTGCAGAAGAAGAAAAGAAAATGGGCCATTTCTCACCCCAGTTTGATAATCATTTGTTGTTATCAAATCGTTTTGGAGGCATTGATGCATCAAGTGATTCTTTGCATGTTCCTGCTCAAACACAGGCACAATTGTCCTCTGAAAGTAATTTTCCTGAGCACATTCAAAGGGAATCTTCTTCTTTTGGGTATTTTCTGGAAGCAACTGGTGATGATGAAACTACTTTACCTATTACACCTTCAATCTTGTCAGGGAGCTCTGCAGGATTTTCAAATGGAGTAACTGAAAATTGCAGCTTAAGTGGAAAAGAACCCGGAAATGAAGCTCAGAAACAAGTTTCTGTTGTGGATTTGCTATGTGATGAATGCAAGAATCTCCTCTTTCGCCCAGTTGTCCTTAACTGTGGCCATGGTAATGTTTCTCAAACTGTTGGAGCACTTAAAGCTTAGAAGTTGAATTGATAACTTCATCTAATTTGTTCTTGGCAGTATATTGTGAATCTTGTATCATCATTCCCGTGGAAGGTATTCCTAAGTGTCAAATCTGTCAAAGTCTACACCCACATGGGTTTCCAAATGTTTGTTTAGTTCTGGAGCACTTCTTGGAGGAGTATTTCCCCAAATTATATTCTGCTAGACGGGAAGGTTTGCTCTGTCAAGGTAACTAACATTAAATCAATCTTTGGAAAATTTTCAATAGCTTTCTGCTTCATTTCTTAGAATTAAACCAAAAGAAGATCCAGGTTAAATTGATTGGAGGTAAGAAAAACATGATTGAAGCGCAAACTGTAGACAGTGGAGTGAAGAATGGGAAATACTCAAAGCTTTAATAGGAGAAATGTCACAGAATTCGTATGAAGGTGATAATATTGAAAAACAAAGTGAATGGTATTTGTCTAGGCCAAAAAAGAAGTATAGGTCAAAAAATCCTGATCTATTTCGGTTTACAGTGTAGTAGGTCCTGTAGCTGATGGTAAGCGTCCTTAAAGTTTTTAGCTTGCTATACACGGGCCAAAATGATTCTTTCTCTTGAAATGGACATCCTTTATTGGTTAGTTGAGCCAAAACACATTTGTTTGGAGAGATTATGTTTTCCTCCAAAGGTTCTTATAATGAGAAATTTACAGTCTGTCTCTGTTCTTGTTCATTTATTAATGTTAATCTTTTCGGTTTTGAGCTTGTTTCTCACAGAGAATCATTAATATTATAGCATATAGGTAGAATTACTTGTTCTAGATATCTGGATGTATCATACATGAATATAGTTTTACTACATTGTGATAGTCGAACTCATTTTCAAAATTCTGAAGGTAATGACAGCTTCCTGGTAGGAAAATGCATTTATTTGTGATTTTACTTCTCTTTGCATGCACCTTTAAGTTTCTATTCAAACGCATGAAGAGTTCCTCATTGTAAACTTCAATCTTGATGTCCTTTGGTTCTTTTTTCCAATGAATCTAACTTTTGCTAGATAAGATACGAGCTCAACATCAAGCTGGGCACTCATCATCTGCTCCTATGGAGGTTAACTCTTCACGGACATTTGGCGATGGGCTCAAAGTTCATGTTGGAATTGGTTGCGACTCTTGTGGGGTACTTTACCTTGTTTCTTCGTTGAACTTTTTTGGTCCATATTTTTTAAAACGTGAATTTTTACTTGGTTAGATCTACTCCTAAATGTTTGGTGGTTGATCCAAGGTTCAAGTTTGAGAAGCAACCCCCGTTTTATTACTCAAATTGTCGTCCCCAGTACAGGGGTACAAGTATTTTAAATTTGGTGTATACAATCACCAGAAGATGCATTAACATTTAAATATAGTTAGGATAGGCTTCGGAAATTGGGTTAATCTTGTGCAGAACATCTCACTTTACATATTACAGGCAATCCTGTGGTAGTATTCTGACAAGAGAGTACAGATAGTGCCTGCTAATCTCCATTTGTCTAACAGAGTATTTACTTGTATGTGTTTTGTTTGAGTAACAAAAGTTGAGCATTCATTATAGATGTGTCCAATTCTCGGCGAGAGGTACAGATGCAAAGACTGTGTGGAGAAAGTAGGCTTTGACCTATGTGAAACCTGTTACAATAATCCCTCAAAATTGTTGGGCCGATTTAACCAGAGGCATAAACCAGAGCACAATTTTGAGATCGTGCCGCCACGGACCATTCAAGAACTGCTATATATGCTGAACCTTGGACGATCTGATGAGGATGGCTCAAACATTTCAGAAGATGAGGAAGATGCTCTCCATGCTAGTGCGTCACGAGAAGCTGTTTCACAGGACGTTGGAGGAGGTTCAGATGATGCAAGAGATGCTTCTGCTACTTTAAATGATTCTGATGCCCGAAGTGTATCCGATTTAACTCAAGAAGATGGATGAGGTATCAAATCAACATTGCATAGTGTATTTGTCTATGAGATATGCTGTAGAAGTTAGAGGCACCCAGAACTTCCTGCACCACTGTCTTGTGTGTTCTCTCTTAGCCCCAACTGCACATGTCACTGCCCTCTCTAGATATCTCTGCCATGAGGGGTGCCGATTCCTCTGGTCATGAACTATATGGTTGGAGAAATTCTACAGAATGACACAACTGAGATAGTTAATATTTCATTTCAGGTAGCATATGTTTTCTTTTATCTGAATGATGTAATAGGACCCTCTTGAACTAAAAGATAAAAACAAACCACTCAGTGAATGGACTACACGGACTTATATGACAAACACTTGCAACATCAACCCAAAAAACACATGCATAGTTTAAGGAATTTGTCAGCATTTAACATTCAAGATGTTGTTTTTATATTAGAAAGTATCCACCATCAATAAACTTAGCCTTATTATTACCCTTCTGTCGTGTATGTATACGTCAAGCCCAGTTTACAGCTTTTGACTTGAACAAGTTAGTCACCCTTTGGTGCGATATGTATGGCTTTGATCTCACAATGAAAAACTGTGATGTCTATGATTAGAAATGTTTGGAGTTTTAAAATTTTTTAGTGGCCTGGAAAAAGTCAACTTGTCTCAGGAAAAGTATAATCGTGTCGAAAGTAAACGAATGCCATCCATTGTCAAGTGTTCAAGTCTAATACAATAATCCACTGTGAGTACCTGAAGCCCCTGTTTTCCATTATCTCCTGCCCTGCATAGAAACTAGCTATTTTAAACTCTTGACCATCAGATGGAGGCCTTCTCGAGATCTTCAAGAGAAGGAGATGAGGAGGATGCTCTGAAATGGGCTGCGATTGAGAGACTAACAACCTTTGATCGTTTGCGAAAAGGTATATGGGTAAGTGCATCGAAGCACACAGTTCCTGAAATTGATATTCGCAGTATTGGGTTCCAAGGAAGGAAATAGCTACTGAACAGATTGGTGGAGGTGGCCCACGAAGATAACGAGAAGTTCTTGTTGAAGCTCAGTAGTCGTCTTGATGCGTAAGTTAGTCAAGTCTTTCGTTCACTTTTTGCATGCATTAGATCATTCTATGAAAGAAACTAATTTAGCGACAGGCAGAGGACCTGGGTGGGGTATGCAGCTTTACCCGAATAGACGGTACCGTACTGAATCGACGTATCAACAATCGACAAATATCAGTATCATCAATAATTTTTATTTCGGTTTGATATTATTATATAAACCAATCGATTATAAACAGTTTGGTACTTTTATATCAAAATCGAAAAATTAAAATATTATTATAAATATTCTTTTTATTCGATAAATATCTACCGAACAATAAATATAGGATGAGATGCTTGTCGTACTCAGCAAGACAATTGATTTGTATTTGGATTTTTTTAAATATAAATTATTCTATTTTAATATAAACAGATTGATTATGTGAAATAAAATGAAAATTATTATTATAAAATTAATTTACATTCGCCCAATTTAAATAAATCTATTTGGCAATTATAGAGAATAATAAGGGAAAAAATTCAAAAATCTCTTTCTTCTATTATTTTATAATATTTATATATAATTTAAATATATTTTTTTGGTAATTTATGTAATTTAACTCAATATATTTTATTTATTAATGATAATTTTTTTTTTGTATTTAAGCTATAGACATGAATATTTTGACCAATATTTTCAAACTGGCCGATATGATTAAGATATTTGAACCGGATAAATTATACATATTTTAATTTTTTATAAAAATAATAATATATGATATTGGAAAGGTGTATATATATATATATATATAAAATATTCTGGAGGTAATATACAGAAACTAATTATGTCGGCCAAAAACTAATTATGAGTGCAGATAAATTAGTAGATTAAAGAAATGCTATTGGTGTTGGTTTAATGTATTTTAAATTCTTAATAAATAATAATTATAGAACGATTATTCAAAAAAATAATTATAGGAGGATTGATTCCAATTGTAATGCCAGAACTCTCCGGTCGAAAATTTTACAGACGCTGCGTGATGGAAGAAGGATTTTACAGGATTGTTTGGTTCTGAAGCTAACTAAGATAATATAGTTTTCCTGTTGCGGTTGTCTGTTCATTGGGTTTCTACTTTCCAGTGTTGGAATCAAACTCCTAACTATTGAAGTTCGATTTGAGCATCTAAAAGTGGAAGCAGAAGCAAATGTGGCTAGCAGAGCTTTACCTTCACTATATAATTTCTCGGTTAATGTATTTGAGGTGACCTTTTTGAGCCGAAGATTTATTTATAGAAAAATTAAAGATTTTCTTACTTGTTCTAACGTGTAATTGTTTTTCTTCAATTTCAAAGGGTATCTTGCATTATCTGCACATCCTTGCCGGTAAAAAGAAACACCTCTCCATCCTGGAGGACGTCAGTGGTATTATCATACCATCCAGGTGAGGTGCATGTGAACATATATGTCTCCCTAGTGGCTATTTGCTCTTATGTGTTAGCAGTAAGATATGTATGAGTTTCTGGACAATGTAGATTATTTTTGGTTTCTTGTAGAATGACCTTGGTTCTTGGTCCACCAAGTTCTGGAAAAACCACTCTTCTATTAGCATTGGCAGGGAAGCTTGATCCTAATTTAAAGGTGGCTTTGTTTTCTGGTTCACTCCTTTCTTAGAAGTTTCTAAGGATACTGTATCTAGCAAAAAGAATAATTAATGAGCTGTATATTTCTTCTCTGACAGGTTTCTGGTCATGTGACTTACAACGGTTACACAATGAAAGAATTTGTGCCCCAGAGAACGGCTGCGTATATTAGTCAGTATGATCTCCATTTAGCACAGATGACTGTGAGGGAAACTTTAGCATTTTCAGCAAGATGCCAAGGCGTTGGTTTGCAACATGGTAAGTACCACCGTGGACAGTCGAGGTAGGTAGGGCAAATGAGATGATTCTTGGTGTTGTTTGAAGCGAACAGGGGTGAAATTGTCTATATGCCAGGAATGGAGAGACTGAAAGTTCGTGTTATGTTACTGAGGTTTCTAATGTTGCTAAGTAGACAACCTGGTGTATGTTGGGATGCTGCAATTTGAGGTGACCCCCAACATAGCCTCTTCATTTGTGCTTATTTTGGGGTGACTCTCTGATCAAAACAAAGCGATGTGCAGATATGTTGGTGGAATTACTGAGGAGGGAGAAGGCGGAGAATATTAAGCCTGATCCTGATATTGATGTGTTCATGAAGGTAAGAGAATAGGACTGTGTGGACACGGCATCGTCTTAACTCTTTAAGGAACAAGATCATGGACCATACTTTATTCACTGGTAGATGAAGATATTAAATTGTCTTCTGCAACCATGGTTTTGCCAAAACAACCTTTTCTTATTATGGTTTTGAGAAGTACTTATGTGTACTTTTATTTTCAATCATTCCAGTCTAATAAAGATAGGTAATCTTGGGTTTGGTTTTTCATTATTAGCTTGACTTTGCACTTTTGTTTCTTTCTGATGTAGAAGTAAAACAAGTCATGTTATGGAATAATTACCATCTATAGCGACTGATATCCATCATCTTTGCAACTTTCGATATCTAGGCACTGGCATCTGAAGGTCAGGAAACAACTGTTGTAACTGATTATGTGCTGAAGGTAAAATGATTACATTATGAAAGAGCTCCAATTATCATAGGATTATGGTCCATGAGTCTGGTAAATGCCCTTTTCTTAATCTTCAGATACTGGGACTAGAAGGCTGTGCAGATACCATGGTGGGGAATGAGATCTTCAGAGGCATCTCTGGAGGAGAAAGAAAGCGTCTAACAATTGGTAACCAGATGCAATGGTACTTTTTCTGATGTCAAGATTTAGTTTTTATTGATCATTGGAGCAGTATGTATGATAATGTGCAACAACTTTATAGGCGAGATGCTGGTTGGACCTGCAAAGGTTCTGTTTATGGATGAAATCTCCACCGGTCTGGACAGCTCAACAACTTTCCAAATTGTCAATTCACTGAAGCAATATGTTCATATTCTTAATGGAACTGCTATTATCTCCCTCCTCCAGCCACCACCAGAGACTTATACCCTTTTTGATGACATTATTCTCCTGTCAGGTGGTCATATTGTATACCAGGGTCCTCGTGATAATGTGCTTGAGTTTTTTTGAAAACATGGGTTTCAGATGTCCGAAGAAAAGGAGTGGCTGACTTCTTGCAAGAAGTATGCATAAATATGAAACCAGGAGCAGGTTCAAAAGTATGGATAAACATCGTAGGTTTATGAATAATGTTTCAATGCAGGTTACATCAAGAAGAGACCAGGAGCAGTATTGGGTAAATATAAACAAACCCTACAGTTTTGTCAGTGAAAAGGAATTTTCTGAAGCATTTCAGTCATTCCATGTGGGAAGAAAAGTTGGAGATGAGCTTTCAACTTCATTTGACAAGGCCAAGAACCACCATGCAGCTCTGGCAACCAGAAAATATGGAATTGGCAAGATGGAGCTGCTCAAATCTTGCTTCTCAAGAGAATACTTGGTCATGAAGAGGAATTCATTTGTCTATATCTTCAAGCTTGGCCAGGTAGGCCCGCTAACTTTTTTGATGGTCTGTTTGCTGTCTTCAAAATTCACGTGTGATGATTTACTTTGCTTGCTGCCAGATAATCCTGACAGCGATGATTGCAATGACTTTCTTCCTTTGATCACCACAGACAGAATAAATAAATGGAGCAAATGGCTGTATTGGATATCCCCCTTTATGTACGGACAGAATGCAATTGTGGTTAATGAGTTTCGGGGAAGAAGTTGGAGTCATGTACTTCTCCTGAACCTGCAGTTTAACTATAAATTCTTTATGATCACCTTACATGTTATCACCTTTCGTTTCTCATTCCAAAGGTTCCTCCAAACTCAACCGAGACGCTGGGAGTTCAAGTAATGAAGTCCATGGCATTCTTTACTCATGCATATTGGTTCTGGATAGGAGTGGGGGGACTGACTGGATTTGTACTACTTTTCAACTTTGGTTTCAGAGTGGCTCTCACTTTCCTCAATCGTGAGCTTAGTTACCTTTCATATTAGGACGTTGTCAATTGACAATTTCTAGGTTTTTTAGTTATTTGCCAATGTTCTGCAGCATTCGAGAAGCCTAGTGCCATTATTTCTGATGAGCCTCAGAACAGTGGACCTGATGGCAGAAATGATAGGGATATTCAGTTATCATGCTAAGGTAATCGCTGCTAACACAGGTGGCTAACTCATCAATTATGAGTGTCTCTACTACAACTAGTGATTCTCATATTAGTATTAATTAAATTACAATGATTGCAGGGAGTGGAGATAAAATTACTAAAAGCAGTTCATCTAGGTCCTGGTCGATGAGAATGGATGCCACCAGGGAAGCCAACAATAAAAGGAAAGGAATGATTCTTCCGTTTATACCCCCATTTGATTATCTTTGATGAAGTTATGTATTCTATTGACATGCCACAGGTATAAAAATTGGTTCCTGAAGGAAATATATTCTGCTGCATACATAAAAGAAATTATGTGGTAGCTAAGCTGAACTTTTCAGGAAATGAGAAATATGGGTATCCTTGAAGATAAGTTGGTTGCCTCAGAGCTTTAATGGGTGTAACTGGTGCCGGTAAAACCACTCTTCTGGATGTACTGGCTGGCAGGAAAACTTGAGGATATGTCATGGGTAACATGTGAGACCTGCACTTAAGAAAGGGGTGACGTGGCAAAATTTTGCCACGTCACCCACGGGTGGTTATATACCATTTAATTGTTTTATTCTGTTTTTCCCCCCTGCTGCCTTACCCGTTATCTGCATTTTCATTTTTCTCTCTTCAATATAACTTCAATTCCCTCCAGTATCAAAACCAACCGTCTGATCGTCGAATTGTTGGCACCATTGCGTTCCTCTCGTTGTCACGATCAATCTGCCGTTGGTTTCACCTTCATCGGACCACGGACACGCCCGGATCGGAGCTCGGAAGTTTCGAAATTCTCACCGGAAAATCGTCGATTCCGGCCAATCTGAGGTGAGTTTTAAAGTTTGGTTTTCGGATTCATAATCCTGATGTTTGTAGCTTCGTGTTGATGTAAAAATTTTCGGTTTTGGATGAAGTTGGAATTTTTCGGTCACCGCCGGCGACAGTTGACCGGCGACACTGTTCACGTTGACCGATGACCCGTTGACCCGACCCGTTTTCCTGACACGTTGACCGTTGACCGTTGACCGTTGACTTTGACCAAAAAGTGAAAACCTCCCGTTAGGTAATTTCGACGTTCTGATCGCAATGGCGCGATCTGTTTTTCCATTTGATGTGTCGTTATTGAGTTATAGTCATTTGAAGGTTAATATCCGTAATGTTGTGTTCTTAGGAAGGGCGCGTGTTGAGGACAAAGGCAAGAGTATCGTTTCCTCTTCTTCAGCCCGTAAGGTAGGGTCCTTACCGTATGTGGTTCATCATTAGTATTTCCTTGTTGTAAAATCCGTTTTACCTTGGTTTTGAGTGATTCGTTGTATAGTCCATCGGAGTCCATCCGATTGGTCCATTGTTCAAAATTTCATTGTTCTCTTCCGTAGGTAGCTATAAAGTATCATAATGTGAGGTCTTTAAATTCGTACTTTGGTCATTGAATTGTTGTGTAATCCATCGGAGCCCATCCGATGGATCCATTGTCCAAATTACATTGACTTTTCCGTATGTACCCGTAATGTATCATAATGTATCTCCAAAAATTTCATGTGTTCAATCAAAGTCCATTTGATTGATTTGTTGTGTAAATTGGGCTGATTTCGTATCATTGCCCGTAAAGTAATAAAAAGGTTGTAATCAAAGGTTTCTGTAACGATATATGATAATATATCGTATTATTGAGTATTAATTGTAAAGTATGGTATTTCAGTGTTATTGAAAGTTAAACCAGTTTGTGATTTGTAAAGTATGTAAGTTTTTATGTTACTCGTACTTGTGTTCCGTTTGGCCAAACGTGGTGAGTGCTCGTTCTCTGAGAGTAAGCGGAGAGACACTCATCTGTTGGGAGGTGTATGGTTGGAGTATGGTTACTGTATGGTTACTGTATGTTCCCTGCTTCGCAGGATGCTGTATGTTCCCTGCTTCGCAGGATGATCTGAGGGACTAGTTGATCTTTTACGTATACAGTTTTGTTAATCAATCTAGTCTCGGACAACACTGGTAGAAGGGGCTATGTATGTAAATATTTTTAAACATGTGTATGTAAAACCTACCAGTGGGCTTCCGGCTTCCCTTTAGCGGGGGTTACTCGGGAAGTGATTTCCAGTCCGCCCATGTTTTTACTATTGACCCTGTTGAGTTCTTTGTTGAAAGAGAAAGTACATTTTCGAGGCCAGTAACTAAACGTTTTGGAAAGTAAACAGAAAGTACATATTGGGTCCAGTAAGTAATGTTTTGTAAAGTAAACAGTAAAGTTTAAGTTTTGAGAAATTACAAGTTCAGTAATATTCTAATAAGTTCCTTGTTGTTTCCTCTCATCTGATAAGTTGTTGTATTGTACCTCTCCTTTGATAAGTTCTTTGTTGTCCCTCTTCTTTGATAAGTCCGCTTTGTTGTCCCCTACTGAGATTCTCAAAAATCTCACCCCCTTCGTTTTTGTTTTCCCTCCCAGGACTAGATTGTGCTCAGTAGCTGTGTTCAGTGTGCGTGTCGGGACTACTTGCTGGGACTATTGCATCTGCACATGTATGGTTTTATTGGCACATTGTTGAATATTTATTGTTTGGACTTGTGATTTTGTTTTCAGATACTTGGGGTTTGTGTGTTATGGTTTCACTGGTTTGTATTGTGTTGTTATAAAAGACTTCCGCTGTTTTAAATGTTCTCCGTTATTTATTGTGCCATGTTTTAGTGCTTATTTGTCATGCTGTAATTTGCAAGCGTTTTAAATTTTTATTTTTGGGATTTGCGTTTGAAAAGTCAAATAGCCTTGTGGAGTTCGGATTGGTCCACGTGTCGGACTTCACGGCGGTAAGGGCCCGCTTTCCGGGTTTGGGTCCTTACATAACATCTTAGCATCAGGATATCCAAAGAAGCAAGGAACATTTTCTAGAATTGCAGCATACTGCGAGCAAACTGATATACATTCTCCACATGTTACAGTATATGAATCAGTGCTTTACTCAGCCTAGCTTCGGCTACCTTTAGATATTGTTGTTGAAGATAGGAAGAAGCAAGGAAAGAAGATAATACTGAGAAAGACTCCAAATTGTATTACGTTCAGTTATACAATATATAGAATTGATTTAAATAGAAAAAACTATAATAATAGGCAAATAAAAACTACTAACCAAATAATAAAATCTTTTAAACAAACAAATCAAATCAAATCTCCAAAAAAATAAACCAGCTCCTAAGACAATGCCAACATCTTCTCCTAGATTAGGAGCTGCATACTCCAAGATATTCTATCATGTTCATCTCCTCCTCCATTGTAGTGAGCCATTTTCTATTTGATTTTGCTTCCTCATATCCAGCATGTTCTTGATAAATTTCTGCAAGTGATCTTGTTCCTCTAACAGAATAATCATCTTCCAATTCATCTGGATCCAATTGCACAACTTGATGTTTGACTTGAGACTCCTCATTCCAGTCCCATTGTTCAGATTCAAGAAATTGAACATCTCTACTGATTAAAATCTTTCCTGATTGAGGTTGAAAAATTCTGTATGTTTTAACAATCAAGCTATAGCCAATGAAAATTCCTGGTTTAGCCTTCTCATCAAGCTTACATCTTATAACATGTGGAACATAAAAAAAAAAAGACCTCCAAATATTTTGAAATTTTGTAAAGAAGGTGTAGAACCATGCCAACTCTCATATGGTGTCTTCCCATTCACTGCTTTTGTAGGCAGCCTATTCAGCAAGAAAATAGCAGTATTTGCTGCTTTTGCCCAAAATTTTTTTGGTAAACTCTTCTCATACATTAAGTATCTAGCCATCTCCACAATTGTCTTGTTCTTCCTCTCACTAACTCCATTTTGCTGTGGAGTATAAGGAACTATAAGTTGATGTTCAATCCCAGCTTCTTGACAAAAGGAATTGAATTTGTCTAAAGTGTATTCAGTTCCATTGTCAGACCTAATTACTTAAATTCTGTAATCACTTTGATTTTCAATCCAGGCTTTGAACTTGAAAAAAATTCAGCAACTTCTGCCTTGAACTTCATAAAATAAATCCAACACATTCTTGTTAGATCATCAATCAAGATTAAAAAATACATGTTGCCATTTAACGAAGGAGTTGTATGTGGCCCACAAACATCTGTATGGATCAGCTATAATTTCTCTATAGCTCTCCATGTAGATGTCTTCAATGAAAGTCTAGTTTGTTTTCCTGACGTACAAGCCTTAAAGCTTGAAAAGATGCTCCTCCAAGCTTGGTAAACCTTTAGCCATTTCTTTTCTTTGCAGAGAAAGCAAAGCTTTGTAGTGGACATGTCCCAATCTTTTATGCCAGATTTCTGCTTTGGTTAAATGTCTAGAAAATACCACCTGCTCCTCCTCTGATGGATTCAAGGAAAACCTTTTTCTTGCATCTTAATTTTGAACAACTTTTGTCCATTTGGATCAAAAATTTGGCATATTTTGTTTTCAAAAACATGCCTGAATCCTTTCTCTAGTAATTGACCAACACTAAATAAGTTTTGATCAATACTAGGAACATACAAAACTTCAGAAATAAGCTTTGTACCTGTGAAACTTTCAATGGCCATTGTCTCTTTTCCTTTGACTGGTATATAGTCACCATTTCCAATTTTGACTCTTGATGTTACTGATCTATCAAGTTCCTTGAAAATTCCTTCATCACTAGTTATATGGTTTGTGCAACCACTATCTATGAGCCAACACTCACTTGATGAGCTGGATGCAAAACAAGATGCAACAAAGAGTTGCTCAACATCTTGATTGTTTGCAATTTGAGCCTCTCCTTGCTGTTGCGTCTCCTTCTCCTTACAAATAATTTCTGCATGCCCAAATTTTTGGCACCTTCTGCATCGCATATCTGGTTGTCTCCAACACTTATAGTGAGGATGATTTTGCCTGCCACAATGTTGACAAGGAGGATATTTTACTCCTTTATATCTACCTGTAGCATTGCTGTTATTTTCAGTTGTTGTACCTTTAGAGTTGTTAAAACTCCCCTTCTTCCCTTTCCACTTCTTGCCTCTACCTCCATGATTCTGTTGAAACTTGGCTGACAAAGCTCCATCAATAGTTTCTTCTTGTCTCAACTTCCTTCTTTGTTCTTATGCTTGTAGAGAACTTAACAATTCTGCCAAACTGATCTTTGACAGGTCTTTTGAGTTCTCCAAAGAAGCAATGGTTGCTTCAAATCTTTCAGGCAAAGAGACAAGTAATTTTTGAACTATTTTGCTATCAGTGAGCTCTGCTCCAAATATTCTCACCTTATTAGCAATATCAATCAGTCTATCTGAATAATCTTTGATAGTTTCTGATTCTTTCATGTGCTGCATTTCAAATTCTCTTATAAAGTTCAACACCTTCATACCTCGAATTCTTTCATCTCCCTTATACTCATCTTTGAGAAAATCCCAAATGGCCTTAGCGGTATTGCAAGTCATTATTCGACTAAAGATGGTTGGAGAAACAGCAACAAAGAGACAAGCCTTCGCTTTGGACTTCCTTGTCTTCTTCTCCTTGTGGGTTTTTATCTGAGCTACCGTTGGATTTCCAGCAAGAGAAGACACATCGTAGTCCTCTTTTACTGCTTCCCATAAGTCACATGCATCTAAATAAACTTCCATTTTGACTGCCCATACTTGATAATTTTCTCCATAAAAAACTGGTGGTGCAATTGAAGTGAATGAATCTTCTGAATTCATTTTGAGTTGGCTTAGTATTTGGAAAAGTGTTTAGGCTCTCTCTCAACCTCACAAGTCTCTCACAAGTCCCGTAAGACTAAAAGCTCCGCTACCAACGTTGTTGAAGATAAAGAGAAGCAAGGAAAGAAGATAATACTAGGAAAGACTCCAAATTTTATTATGTTCAGTTCTACAATATATAGAACTGGTTTAAACAGAAAAACCCTAATAATAGACAAATAAAAACTAGTAACCAAATAATAAAATCTTTTAAACAAACAAATCAAATCAAATCTCCTAAAAAAATAGAATAGCTCCTAAGACAATGCCAACAGATATTGATACTCAAACTAGAATGGTGGGCAGTCAACTCAAGATCGTACTCGTAGTATAAACTGATGATTTCATTAGATAATGAAAACAAGTCTGAGTCACAAGTCACAACCAAGAATATTTTTCCATAATGTCAGCTTTCTGACAAGAACTGATTTGACTTCTAACTTTAAATACTTATGCAGTTGTTCATAGAGGAAGTCATGGAACTAGTTGAATTGAAGGGATCGAGAAACACATTAGTTGGGTTGCCTGGTTTAAATGGTCTTTCTATGGAGCAGCGCAAAAGACTAACCATAGCAGTTGAGCTGGTGGCAACCCCTCTATTATATTCAAGGATAAGCCCACTTCAGGTTTAGATGCTAGAGCTGCTGCAATTGTGATGAGAACTGTTGTTTGCACCATCCATCATTCTTGTCATCTAATTCAGTATTTTGAGGTATATTTGATGTGACAAAAGTACCATTTTTATAGTTGTACCTCAGCACTTCTCTCGAACTAAATCACTTATCATTCCATTATTTAGGGAATTGAAGGGGTAGATAAAATCAAAGATGGTCAGAATCCAGCAACTTGGATGTTAGAAGTTACCAATCTAGCGCAAGAAACAGCATTAGGGGTTGATTATGCTGCTGTATACAGAAACTCAGAGCTGTACATGCATGTATTTCTTATAGTTTATAAAACTCAGATTATGTACCTATGCCTCTTCATTTTTGATAGATATAGGTGAAGCACATGTTTAACAATGTAGATAAGGAGCCAGCCTTAAATTTGTGCGCTTGGTCAATGTTTCAGGAGAAATAAAGCAGTCATTAAGGAAATGAGCACACCTGCTCTTGATTCAAATGATCTCTATTTCCCCACACAGTTCCCACAGTCATCTTTCACCCAGTTTAAAGCTTGCTTGTGGAAGCAGTGTCAGTCATACTAGTGGAATCCGCCATACACCGCTGTAAAGCTTCTTTTTGCAACTATAATGGCCTCATTGTTCGGTACAATATACTGGAAACAAGACTCCAAAATGTGAGTCCTGTAGACATCAACGATTTCGCTGTTTCTGAAATTTCTAGAAACTTTGAAGAACTAGATGAACACAAAGAACAAACCCAGAAAACAGAACTCTGCAACTCACTCACACTCAACGTAACTTTAGTGAATTATTTTTCTGCTTCTTCATAAGAATTATCCTCACCAGCAAACAAGAAAATATCTCTCAAGTTCTTGTACTGCATAAACCATAGTTCATCATTCTTCCTCTATTCAAAAGCAGGGGCATTACATGTTTTTATATGCAAAAAATATAGCTGACAAACATACATATTTTCAATGTTAATTTCTGCAGTTGGTAACCTACTAATAATTACATATGTCAATCAAAATTAATTCTTCCACTTCATCCCATACTTACTTGCCCCTTTGTCAAACTAGTCAGCTTTTCCAACAAAAGTTTACCGAACCTAAGGATCATTTTTTCTAACACTCTCCCTTGATCCTTATATTTTATGATCCCCAGCATCTGTCGAATGGCTTCAAATCTGCTCTTGTGCAAACCTTTAGTAAATATATTTACAAGTTGATCATCTCTTTTGCAGTGATTGATAGAAATATGCTTCTCTCAATGTGTAAACAAATGGATTCTCTCACATCCCAAAACCTCCCACCTCTCACTAAAACACTACCTCACACTGCCCCCCTTCACCCATCTTCTGCACCCCAGCCTCCATCACACACTCGACTTCCTGACCCTCCATCCTTTCAGTGACGAGCTGGTACCAATTCAGGACCTCGTCTGGTTTCATCGCATGATAAGGATAAGGCAAACCGACCAGTTCCAAAGTGGGATCCTGTGAAAGCTTTTGGTACGAACCGTTATATCTCCTATTTTGTAGAAGACATCCCAGAGGATTGGACATCCACCAAACTGTTCAAGGAGATTGCCAATATTGAGCCCGTTGCAGATGTTTTCATCCCTAACCGTAAGTCTCGCAGAGGTTTAAGGTTTGGCTTCATCAAATTTGTGCGATGTGGAACACAGGAAAGACACAGGCTACGAAGGCTGATGGATACCTTTGGTGGGCATACCCGAATGCGTTTCAATGAGGCCCGCTTTGATGCCATGGAGGGACGTCGACCTTCGCTGAGGGATCGACATGGCAAGGAACCTATCAACTTATCTTCACAGTCCCCTGCTCTGGGAGCTACCAGGATACCTGCAAAGGAATGTGACGGTCGAACCTATGCAGAAGTTATCACAGGGCAACCTTATACCTCCTCCGAAGCCAGACCTTTACGGGTCTCTTCTAATGCGGGGGCTTTGGAATGGCTTCATCGCAGTGCAGTGGGATTCCTCCGTGAAACTACGTTAGATGAACTCCCCATTTCCATGAATGTCTAGTGTCTCTCTATGGGAGGAACACAACGTTTACTCACTTTTGCAAGCACTGAGTCACTGCACATGGCACTCACCTCCAACCTTCATTTCTGGACTGAACGCTTCCATGCTTTTCACCCCTGGAATCCAACTGACGTGGGTGGCCGTAGAATCTGTTGGCTCGGGGTGCGCGGCTTACCACTACATGCCTGGACCGAAGAGGTCTTCCAGACTTTAGTCAAGCCAATGGGATCCTTGGTGCAGATACACCCTACAACAGTTGCATGGGAAGCCCTTGATATAGCTCGGCTTCAAGTGGTCACAACGGCTGTCAAGCCTACACAGGTTGAGGTGCAATTGTGTGTGGATGGGAAACAGTTCACAATCCGTTTGGAGGAGATAACGGATGGGGAATGGACGAGTAACGGGGTTGGTGAAAAGTTTCCTGTGCCAGAAGCCACCAGTAGCCGCTCTACCCAACCCACCATATCACCATCAAAGGACTGGTCTCCAACAGGTACGGGGCGCACGCATCCTCTGGATAAGAGGAAGGAGTGGAGGAAGGAGTGTCGGAAGGAGTTAATGCTGACCAATTTAAAAACGGCACAAGTCAATCGTAGTGGTCTGGGACAGCCTTTGCGTACTCAGAGCTACACATTGGAACAGATACCACACGTGGGATTTGGTAAAAATTTGGTCCATTCTAAAGAGGGCCAATTTGGTCATTCTTTGTCTCAGGCTGCAGGCACCAGCACGTGCTTAGCCCCAGCCCTTGTGTTGTCCCGAACTGACTACCATGAAGAGGGTCAATCCCCACTTCTACGGACTTCCTTAGCTACGCGAACACTTTCAGATCCCATGGCAGAGCATGCGGCTTCTGATCTGTACTTTGCAGATACTGATTTCACCTATATGAGGAAGGCCGGTTACAAAGCTTCAAGGCTTGGGTGCATGGGTAGAGTTAATATACGCAAGGCTAGGAGACAGAGGACACTTCGTCGACTCAAACCAACTAGTAGTCTCTCCTCAGGCCACCTGAGTCTCCTAGAGAAGGGTAGCTCAGCTCCTGTAGCCGAAGATCCCTCCTTCCTGGATATTACCCGGGCTACCATGACAGAGGTATCAGAGACCCACGCCTCTGCAGGATCTGCCTCAGGTCAGTGCTCTATCGAGGCGGAGACACAGCGCTCGATGACTATTGCGGACACCTTGGGTCTCAGCCGTAAGCTGACCAAGGAAGCAATCCGCCAAAAGTTGATGGGGAGAATTGCGGAGGATGGCCAGGCGTGGAGGACTCACTGCGCCACGTAGTGCTTCCCAGGTTTTTACTTGCGGCTGGGTTTTTCTTTTATGCTATGATCAATTTTGCCATGTGGAATATTCGTGGGTGTCATGGTAGGATGAAGGAATTACAGATTAGACAGTTTATTAGTAAGGAAGGGCTTAGCCTCTTGATCATCTGTGAAACCAAGAGGAAGCAATTTTCTGATCGTATAGTACGTAGGTTGTGGGTGGGCAATAATATTCAGTGGACTGCTATAGATGCACAAGGCAGGGCTGGTGGATTGGTGTGTTTATGGGATGACGATCAGATTCAGAATATTGGGATTGAAAAATTTGAACGTTGGGTGAGATTGGAGATGAAGGTTCGGGCAACGGGTTTCCAATTTGTGTGCGTGGGTCTTTACGCATCAAATGTAGTGGCTGAGCGACGCTCATTATGGAATGAGCTGCAGTGCAGGAAAGCCACGGACACGGTTCCATGGCTGATTCTGGGCGATTTTAATGAAATTACTGCTGCTGAAGAGAGGACCGGTCGGACGTTTAATCGGACTGCAGCTCGTAGCCTTACCAATTTTATTAACCGGAATGGACTGGTGGATCTGCCGCTTCATGGCAAGGCCTTTACGTGGTTCAGCGCTCATAATGCTTCCAGGATCGATAGGGCTTTAGTTTCCCATGACTGGCTTCTGCATTTCCGTCATCATCGGTTATACGCAGGGGACAAGGGCTTTTCTGACCACGTGCCCATAATCCTACGCGTGGATTCACTCTTTTGGGGCATCAAACCGTTTCGTTCATGGGATATCTGGTGGGAGGATCACAGTTTTTTACAGACTGTGGATGAGATATGGCAAGAAACTGGGCGGCTTTTTCCTGGCGACTTCAGTGTTGTGAAGAAATTGGCTGTCTTGAGAAAGCACCTGCAAACCTGGCACAAACCTTCTTTCGAATCCCTTGAGTCTCAACTTCACACGATACTTGTGGAATTGGACTTGCTTGATCAGAATAGAAGAGGGGTGGGGCTTACATCAGTGGCGAGATATGAAGAATTGCAGTTACAGAAGTGGGATCTCAAACGGAAAATTGAAGCAATGTGGAGGCAAAAATCTAGACAACAATGGCTTCAACTGGGGGACAAGAATAACCGATTCTTTCATTCATGTGCCACTATCCGGCATTGCAGGAATTTTATTGGGACTATTCGCTTCAATAGTGAGGCATTTTCTACCCCTGCTGGAATCAAAACAGCAGCTGTGCAGTATTTCCAGCAATTTTTCCAGGATCCGGGTGTACAGGGATATGGCCTGGGTAGTTTGGTCCTTCCTCGGCTGACATCAGAAGCTGCCACCAGTTTATAGATACCATTTCTTGCGGACGAGATTAAGTGTGATGTCTGGGACTGCGGTAGCCACAAAGCTGCAGGTCCGGATGGTTTCGATTTCCATTTTATCAAGAAGGCGTGGACTGTGATTGGAGAGGATATAATTAAGATGGTGCAAGAGTTTCATTCCAACGGAGTCCTTCCGAGAGGCATAAATACAAGCTTCCTGACTCTAATCCCCAAGAAAAAGGGTGCGGTTGATTTTTCGGACTATCGGCCAATTAGCCTCATCAACGGATTATACAAGATCATCGCCAAAATTCTCTCTTCTCGTCTTAAGCAGGTACTGGATCGGTTAATTTCTCCGTTGCAAACTGGATTCATGGCAGGAAGGTTTATTGCGGATACGGTGATGGTAGCTAATGAGATCCTACATTCCATGAAGAAGTCTAAACGTCGCGGTTGGTGCTTAAAACTGGACTTTCAAAAGGCATACGACTCGGTTGCTTGGTCATTCCTGTTGGAAGTGATGGCAAACATGGGCTTTGGGGATCGTTGGTGCAGGTGGATTATGGCATGTATCTCTTCTGCCCGATGTGCAGTTTTAATTAACGGTGTGCCAACCGAGGAATTCCCATTGGGAAGAGGTTTGCGCCAAGGTAATCCCTTATCACCACTTCTCTTCAATCTTGCAGCTGAAGTATTGTCCCGCATGTTGAGGAGTGCAGCGGAACGTCAGCTTTTCCAAGGAATGACTATTGGTAACTTACAGTTGACCCATCTCCAATATGCTGATGACATCATGTTGTTTTGCACTGGTGAACCACAAGGCCTTCATAATATCCAAGGTATATTACGCTGCTATGAATTATTATCTGGTCTTCGAGTTAATTTTTTCAAGTCAGGATTAGTGGGGATTAACGCCACACCCAGCGAGGCGACAAGGATGGCATTTTCCCTCCACTGCCGACTGCAACAATTACCTTTTCCATACCTCGGGATACCACTTGGGGCTCACCCACGTAGGCGCAGCACTTGGGACATGGTGGTTAACCGGTTCAAAGACAAGTTAGCTTCGTGGAAAGGCTCACTGTTATCGATGGGGGGAGACTTACGTTGGTTAAATCAGTGCTTAATACCCTGCCAATTTACTACATGTCATTTTTCCAGCTACCGGCGGGAGTACGGAAGGATTTAGAGAAATGGACAAAACGTTTCTTGTGGGCGGGGAAAGCAGACAAGAAATGTCTTTGTAAAGTTCGCTGGCCACTGGTTACTTGCGCTACTGATAATGGCGGGGCTGGTGTGAGTTGCCTGAAATTCAAGAATTCTGCAGTACTTATGAAGTGGAGTCACCGCCTTGTTAGTGATCCTGATGCATTGTGGAGTCAAGTAATCATGCAGAAGTATAGACCTATCCTACGTCTAGAAGGTTTAATATGTGCGGCCCGGAATGTTTCAACCACCTGGAATGGAATTATGAAGATCAGTCGATTGCCCCTGTTCAATGGCCGGTGCCTCTCCTCGCTGTTTCATTGGTAAGTGGGTAACGGGAGCTCTATTATTTTTGGCGTGATGTCTGGTATGGGTCGGCTCCTTTGTGTGTGGTCTTTCCCAGACTATATGCATTGTCCATGGAGAAGGAGGGGTCGGTGCTGCAGTTTGGGGAGTTGATTGATAACATCTGGAAGTGGAACTTTACTTGGCGGCGTACCTTATTTACTTGGGAGGAAGAGGACGCCGGCTGCTTGCTTGCGATGTTGGATGGAATCCGGCCTAACCCAGCTAGTACCGATTGTCTCATGTGGGGAGATCAGTTGGCACCTTTCTCAGCCAAGGTCTGTTATCAGTCACTGGAGGCGAGCTACCATATGCCCAGTGAAAGGATAATTCCTAATGTATGGCGGTATAAGTGTGCTCCTAAATGGAAAACCTTCATGTGGCTGGCGTGCAGGGAGAAGCTGTTGATCAAAGGATACCTGTTCCGGATAGGCATTTTACCGGAATTTGAGCAACATTGTGACGCTTGCGGTTGTGTGGAAGGGGACTGCAATCACATTCTCTTGGATTGCAAGAAGGCATGGTCTTGTTGATCATTGCTGATGCGACAGTGGGGTCTCGTTTGGGTCCAGCCACAGTCTATCGCTGAATTATTCATTCAGTGGCACGGCTTTCCCATCCCCTCTCACTGGAGAGGTCTCTGGTATGTACTGCTCTTCTCATGTGCTTGGAGTATTTGGCTGGGTAGGAATAACAGAATTTTTCGTGGAGAAGAAAGTAGTGCCACTGATATGTATTACAATGGCATGCGTCATGGCTTTTATTGGGCACGCACTAATCTATCGGATGTTGCATTAGATAGTCTGGATGTATTACCATCCAGTGATTTTCTGTCCTTATTAGCTATCTAGAATCATGGCTGGTGCAAGTATCAGATACCGTCACTTTGGTTAGGTATTTGCAGGGTGCATCTTGCCAACTGGGAGGGCACAAAGTATTCATTGTCCTATAATTGCACAGGTTTGCTGGTTGTTGTATCTTCGGTGGGTTTTTGTGGTTTCCTCTTTGTTTCTCCAGAGGATTGTGTGGTTCTTTGATTTCTCCTGGGGATGCTGTATAGTCTGAATTGGTGTTTTGAAAATTATAAATCCTGTAACTTAGTCATAGGATCTGTTTTGTTTCATTCTGGCCATTGTGGTGATACAATGCTCCATTGTACATCCATTGTAAATCCTATATGTATTCTTATTACTTCTTAATATACATATCGATATTTCTTCAAAAAAAAAAAGAAATATGCTTCTCTCTTTCAACTTCCCTCAAGGCATGATATTTGACACTTATGTGCTTTGTTCTCCCATGATAAACTGGATTTTTTGCAATGGCTATGGCTGATTTGTTATCAACCAAGATGACAGTTGGCTTCTTCTGCTCTTCTCCCAAATCTTCTAATATCCTTCGAATCCATATAGCTTGATTTGCAGCTTTGGGGTCACGAGGAAAGCCTTTTACAGAATTAGAATTGATAGAGCGGAAAACCTGTACATGCACTCTGGATCATTTTCAGTCAAGCGAGAAAGTTCTGATATCCCAATTGTTTCAGGAATTCTTTCAACTCTGAGTAATGCATCATCAAAAGATGCTGCTTTTAGTTTTTTAAGCCCGTGGCGTTTTGAAGCCTTCAACCAATGCTCCTCAAAATTTGTAAGGACATCATATGCTGCTGGACCATCAGATTGACAGTGCAAATCATGCCATGGCTCTCTTGGACCACCAAGACCTAGCACTGTAAATGTAGGGTTATGATAATCATCTTTATGAGTAGTCTTTAATGTCTGAAAAAGAGGATGTTGGGGAGTATCATATCGCCCGAAACATAGATCAAGGCCTCCAACAAATGCTATGATCTTTCTTTTCTGTTGACCTGCATCAGCATCCACTATCACTATTTTCTGATGATGGGTATAAAATGTTTCAGCTTCCCTCTGTTTGAGAAAGTTGTGTCCTTTTCCACCAGACCGAGGGCAAAGTAGCGGTTGAACTGTCGAATGCTGGGAGAAACGTCGTTTCTTCTCATCATCGGTATGCATTATTCCTTCCAGTTCGTATTGCGCAACCATCTTCAGTGAACTCATGCTTGCATGTCCATATCTCCTGTGCCAAAGCCTAGACTCTTTATATTGGGTAACAAATGATTGCTTCGCTGCTGCCATGGTTCTTATAGGAAAATTATTGTTTTACATCCTCACTTCTATTACACGATTGCCAAGTTCCATGGTTTTCATAGGAAAACTATTGTTTTCCATCCCCACTTCTATTACACGATTGCCAAGTTTATCATAAATAAAACAATAGCTTCCTTCAAATACTACAACATACCCATGTTTCATCATTTGAGGGACGCTGAGAAGATTGTGACTCAATTCTGGAACAAATAACACATCCTTGACAAGTCTAGCTCTATTGAAGGTCTCAATCTTCCTGCTGACTTCACTGTTTCTCCATTAGCAACTCTTATAATTTGCTTCACAGATTTTTCTAATTCAACAAACCAAGACTCATTAGAGGCCATATGACTAGTGCACCCACTGTCAACGTACCACACCTTTTTATTGGATGACCTTGGAAGCTCTCCAGCCATGAATAAAAATTCTCCAATTTCTTCATCTTCTTTTTGTTTGGGAGCTGAACTGGTATATTGTGGCAAAACTCTTGGATAGAATTCGAGAGTTGATCTTGCTGGCCTACTCTTTGAGGAGTTTGTTGTATTTCCCCATTTGTTTGATTCAATTTTAATTTGCAGAATCTCTATATATGACCTGTCTTCTTACATATATTGTATTTTTTTATTTTCCAGTATTGTTGATTTGATATTCTGCAGGTGATAGTCGTGTGTGGAAAGAAAGACAAGGCACTCACTTAATGGAGAAGGACAACGATCTCTTGTGCATTCCATAGTTTTTAACGTATCAGAAATACAACTGAGATCCTAGAATTATGCTAAAGTGGAGAACATGTTGGAAGTGGGTTAACTAACTCATAAAGACTATGACATTACTCTAAGAAACATTCAATAGTAAATAAAAAATATAAAGCAGCACTCTTAAACACGTGTTCTAACATCCAACACCTTTGCTCTGAGTGATTTGTTTTTTGGCAATGCTTGCATAGGGGAAATATGCCGAGAGTTTCTAATCTCCTTGGCTCTTCTATTTTAGTCTTTTCATTGGTTCTCTCTATCTTTGCAAAATTCCCATATGAATTTTTCTTTTGAGTTAGTCTAGCTTGCATAGCTCCTTCTTCAAAATATTCTATCTTGATTTTTAATCTCTGCTCATGTGCTTGCAACGATCCCACCAGTTTAGCCATAGTGAGTTTGACAATATCACGAGACTTCTCAATAGCTGCTACTTTAGCATTGAACTTTTCTGTTACCGTGATTAAAATCTTTTCCACAACCCTGGACTCCGAGAGCTTCTCACCGTATAATTTCATCTGGTTGACAATCTCTTGCACTCTAGCAGCATGGTCTCTAATCGTTTCAGCTTCCTTCATCTTTTAATGTTTCAAATTCTCTCCGAAGTGTTTGCAGTCGGATGATTTTTGTTTTTTCAGAGCCTTGGAACTCTTGTTGCAAAGTCTCCCAAGCCTCTTTTGTACTCCCACAACTCATTATCATAGAAAAATATAACAAGGGAAAAATGTCTCTCACCTCTCCAAACCTCCCCCCACTCTCTAGTCCATTTTCAAACACCAACCCATACACAGCCCCCAATCCACCATCTCAACCCACACGAGCTGATGACAAGACTGGGGGTCCTTCCTTAGCTCCCACTCTGAAACCTGTACTATCTACTGTCCCTCCCAGTTATGTCCAACCCAAATGGCTTCCAACGCAGGTGTTTCGTGAGGATAGATATACTTCCTATTTCATTGAAGGGATTCCCGAGGGCTGGACTTCAGGTCATTTATTCAAAAAGATTGCTGCTGTGGAACCGGTCGTGGATGTTTTTATATCTAGGCGCAAATCACAGAGGGGATTACGTTTTGGCTTCGTTAAGTTTGTTAGATGCGGGGTCCAGGAAGATGTGCGACACAGAAGGTTACACTCACACCTGGGTGGATATGCTTGGGAGAGAATCAACGTGGCCCGGTATGCAGTGCCCACAAAAAGTAGGCAAGAATCGCATGGACATTCTGATCGCTTGAAGGAAGTTCTCCCGACAACTCAG
This sequence comes from Passiflora organensis, assembly GCA_019739055.1. Taxonomy (NCBI): domain Eukaryota; kingdom Viridiplantae; phylum Streptophyta; class Magnoliopsida; order Malpighiales; family Passifloraceae; genus Passiflora; species Passiflora organensis. Next base: position 8,615,685 of record JAEPBF010000278.1, on the reverse strand, counting down.
CAGCAACCAGTTCTGCGTCGTGAGCTTCTGAAAGAGATAGATGCACGTACTTATGCAGAAGTCACAAACAGGCAGCAGGTGCAGGAGTCTGAAGAAGTCCCAGTGGAAATTGTCTCGGATCAGAAACTCAAGGCTCGCTTACAAAGAAGTGCTGTTGGGATTCTGCGTGATACCTGTTCTGCAACCTTGGGCCTACCAGAGGAGATTGAATGCCTTGACATGGGTCACCAAAACAAACTACTCATCTTTGAGACAGCTGAGAAAATGCGATATGAGCTTCTGAACAATCTTGGCTTCTGGAATGATAAGTTTTTTGACATTCATCCATGGCGTGCAGAGGATACTGCACTAAGAAGGCTGTGTTGGGTAGAGGTTACTGGTTTACCTCTAAATGCCTGGTTTGAAGATGCCTTCAGGAAACTAGTTAGCCCACTTGGCTCATTGGTACAGATTCATCCCCTCACTGCTACTTGGAAATCTCTTGAGGTGGCGGTTTTGCAAATCGCAACAGCCAGTTCCATGGAGATTCAGAAAAAGATGAAGCTGTTGATAGATGGCATGGCGTGCACAGTCCAGCTTAAGAAAGTCAAAGACAAAGAGATTGCAGAGCTCGGGGTTGGTGACAAGGGCTCCATGTCTGGTGGGAGCAATAGCTTTTTTGCCTCCTTCAAATCCCAACCCACAAAGGAACGGGCCAATAGTATGGCTGATGGGAAGGTCAGTACCATTGTAGGGAGGCAAAAGGAAGGCTGTCAGATGGACAAGATGGTACCGAAAAAGGTGTTGTCAGTCAAAACCAGTACACCACAAGCTGGTGATGTGGGTCCTAACCAGCCAGTTCCATTCCAACTTGTCTCGTTACCATCTCCAGCACCTATACCTGTTACAAGGAATCAACAGGATGAAGGTTATAGCAGTCATTTTACAAGTGGTGAGGGACTTCTTAGCCATTTCACTGCCCCTGTGTATACCCCTGGCGAATTGTTTGCTGAAGGCCAACTCTAGGTTTCTCGTGAGACCTGTTCGGAAGGTGTACCAGGCGCATACTCTGCTGGAGATTCTGGGATTATCTCCTCATCTGAAGTCATGGCTTTTACTAAAATGAGAAAGGCAGGTGATAAGGCATCACAGGTGGATTCTAAAGGCAGGGCTGGAGATCGTCGGATTGGTAAACATAAAAAACTCAAGCACCTCAAAACCAATGGGAGTTTATCATCGGAGAAAGTCAGCCAGCCAGCCACGGGCACAGTCCACACATTGGTGGAAGATCCGTCATTTCTCGTAGCCCAGACAGAACCAGGTACAGGAGTGTCCGATCCAGGATGTTCACGGCTGCTAGTTGACACAGGGTGTCGGGTGGAGGCAGAGGTACAGCAGACCTTGGCCACTGCGGATCAGTTGGGACTCAGTAGAAAGACTACGAAAGCAGCAATCAAGAAGAAATTGAAGGCACAGATCATGGAGGAAGAACAGGAATGGCAAGCTCATTGTCATACCTGAGCTAATATTGGTGATTTTGTTTAGGGCTTAGAATTCTGAATGGTTAATTTTGCATTTTGGAATGCTAGAGGATGTCCTGGAAGGTTGAAACTGAATCAGATTAACACTCTTATATCTAAGCAACAATTGAGTGTATTGTTTTTATGTGAGACTAAGCGGGAGAACTTTTCAGAGAGGTTGGCGGCCAGGTTATGGTCTGGCCATTCCATTCAATGGGATGCTATTGATGCTAGGGGGAGAGCTGGGGGTATGATGTGCCTGTGGAATGATTTACGGCTAGAAGTTATCAGTGTAGAAAAATTGGAGAAATGGATGTTGCTGGCGCTACGTGTTCGGGATACTGGATTCCATTTTGTTTGTGTTGGTCTCCACGCCCCAAATGTAGTGACTGAACGTAGGATTCTATGGGATGAGCTGCAAAGGAGGAAGTCTCAGGACAGTCTTCCTTGGGTTATTTTAGGGGATTTCAATGAATCCCTAATTGCCGAGGAGCGCCTTGGGATTTGTTTTAATACTACGGCAGCCAGTCGTTTACAGATGTTCATCAATAGGAGTGGTTTGATTGATCTGCCAATCATTGGCAAAACATATACCTGGTTTACTTCTAAGAGCGCTTCCTGCATTGATAGAGTGTTAGCTTCTCCCAGTTGGTGCTCATACTTTAGTCGTCATCGACTGTATGCGGGAGATAAGGGGTTTTCGGATCACATTCCGTTAATTCTGAAAGCAGATGTTTTCAGTTGGGGCCGTAGACCATTTCGTTCTTGGGATTTGTGGTGGGAAGATCCTCAATTTTTACACACGGTTGCAGCACTATGGCGGGAGGCTGGGATGTGTTTTCCTGGTGAGTTTTGTGTAGTTAAGAAGCTATCGTTCTTGAAGAAAAAATTACAAGCGTGGCATAAAGAACATTTCGATGCATTAGAAGTCAAACTGAAAACCATCTTGGCTGAGATTGACTCCCTGGATCGGACAAGAAAGGAGGCTGGGGTGGTGATGGACAACCACTATTGCACTTTACAGACAATGAAATGGGAGATCAAACGTAAGCTTGAGCTTATGTGGAGACAAAAGTCTAGACAACAGTGGCTTAAATGTGGGGATAGAAACACCAAATACTTCCATGCTATTGCCACTTTGCGTCGCTCATCAAAATTTATTGGTTCAATACGGGTTAATGATACGGAGCTGGTCAAACCGGAGGATATAAAGGCTGCTGCGGGTGGGTACTTCCAGCGGTTCTTTGAGGATGCTGGGCAACGATCGCTTGGCCTGGGTAGCTTAGTGTTACCTCAGCTATCTCCTCTGGAAGCTGCGCAGCTAGAAGCTCCTTTTCTGGATGATGAGATAAAGGACGCGGTTTGGGACTGTGGCAGCCACAAGGCACCGGGATTAGACGGCTTCAACTTTTATTTTCTTAAGAAGGCTTGGTCGGTGATTGGTGGGGATATTATTAGGATGGTGCAGGAATTTTATTCCAGCGGTCTGCTACCTCGCGGGATAAATACCAGCTTCATCACGTTAATTCCCAAGATCCCCGGTGCAGCAAATTTTAGTTCTTACAGGCCAATCAGCCTTATCAGCAGTTTATACAAGATCATCGCCAAGGTACTGTCTAAGAGGCTTAAGCGAGTGATGGACCGGTTAATCTCTCCCTTTCAAACTGGATTAATGGAAGGCAGGTACATAGCGGATTCAATTATGGTGGCCAACGAAATTCTGCATATAATGAAGAAAACCAATCAGCAAGGTTGGTGTTTGAAGTTAAACTTTCAGAAGGCCTATGACTCGGTCAATTGGTCGTTTCTGCTTGAGGTGATGGGCCAGATGGGGTTCGGTCTGCTGTGGAGGAAATGGATTCAGGACTGCATTTCTTCCTCTCGGTGTTCAGTGCTTGTCAATGGCACACCAACCACTGAATTCTCGATGGGGCGAGGCTTGCGACAGGGGGACCCTCTCTCACCTTTGCTGTTTAATCTGGTAGCTGAGGTCCTGTCCAGGTTGCTTACTAGAGCAGCCAACTGCCATTTGTTCCAAGGTATTACCTTTGGAGGTTTGCACCTAACACATTTACAGTATGCAGATGATGTTATTCTATTTAGCAGTGGCGATCAGCAAGGAATTATCAATCTTCAGAGGATCCTGCGATGCTATGAACTCTTATCCGGGTTAAAGATTAATTTCTTTAAATCAGGGCTGGTGGGTATACATGTACCAAGTGGGGAAGTAGTGAACTTGGCGTCCAGAATTCATTGTCGATTGCAGGCTCTACCTTTCCTCTATCTTGGGGTGCCACTTGGAGCGAACCCACGCCGTAGGAGTACGTGGACCACTGTGATGGGTAGATTCAGAAGTAAACTTGCAGCGTGGAAGGGCTCTTTGTTATCGTTGGGTGGTCGGATGACCTTGATTAAATCTGTGTTAAATAGTCTACCTGTATATTGCGTGACTTTTTTTCAGATGCCAGCGGGTGTCCGGTTGGAAATGGAGAAATGGATGAGACGTTTCTTATGGGCTGGAAAGGTAGAGAACAGATGTATGTGTAAAGTCAGATGGTCGGTGGTGATTCGTGGGAAATACTAAGGAGGCACTGGCATCGAAAATCTGATGTTGAGGAATCAGGCCCTGCTCACGAAATGGAGTGCCAGAATTGCCACGGATACTTGCTCTTTGTGGCAACAGGTGATCACTTACAAGTACATGCCGCGATTAAGCCCAGCTGGATTAGAGTGTCGCAGCAATGGAGGTTCTGCTATCTGGCGTGGCATAGTGCAAGCCAGTAAATTGGTATTACCAACTGGAAAATGTATCTCTGCCTTTTATCGTTGGAAATTGGGCAAAGGAAGCTCAATTGCGTTTTGGCAGGACAACTGGTGCAGCACTCGACCATTATTGGATTTATTCCCCAGATTATATGAAATTTCTCTGCAGAAGGAGGGCTCAATTCTACGGTTTGGGGCACTGGTGGGACAGGAATGGGAGTGGCAACTGATCTGGAGGAGACATTTGTTTGTCTGGGAGGAGGAGGAAGCTAATCGCTTACTAACTCTGTTAAGAGGTCTTGCACCGAGTACAGTGCAGGAGGATGAACTCTTATGGGGAGACCAGCTGAAACCTTTTTCAGTGCGCAATTGCTACCAGATTATGGAGGAGAATCTGATCCAGCCCGGTGAGCCAAGTATACCTAATGTTTGGAGCAAGCAAGGTGCACCCAAATGGCAAGCTTTTATGTGGCTTGCGTGTAGAGAGAAGATACATGCCAAACATCAGCTCATTCAATTTGGTATACTTCCTGGTTCAGCAGGTGCATGTGATGCATGCGGTCTAGCAGAAACAGATTCCAATCATATTTTGCTGGACTGCCGGATAGCTTGGACTTGTTGGTCGCTTCTAGTCCATAAATGGGGTTTATGTTGGGTTCAGCCACGAAATATGAAAGAGTTATTTGTGCAGTGGGGAGGTTTACATGTACCAGTCCGTTGGCAAGGTTTGTCGTATGTGCTATTGTTTGCAGTTACCTGGAGCATATGGCTGGGCCGGAACCATCGAATTTTTCGTAGTATAAGCTGCAGCGTGAAAGACTTATTCTATACTGGCATTCGTCACAGTTTTTGCTGGGCAAATTTTAATCTGCAGGCTGGCTGTCCGAATTGTTTGACGTTACTACCAACAGGGGATTTCAGCTCACTATGGCTTAATTAAACGGAATGAATCGTGAAAATTTTGGATGATGTACATTAGCAATGGCAGGGTTATGCTGGGCGTTGCTGTTTATTCATGTGGGGCTTTTGTGGGTTTCAACTCCGGCCTTCAGCTGAGTCCGCTGCTCAATGGTTTCTCCTGGGGGCAGACTAATGTTACTGCAGATTGTTTTGACAGTTTGGAGGTTTTACAGTTGGTTTCCTTACTGGATATGCAGTGCTTTGGTGTTTTGAAAGTTACAGCTCTTGTAATTCAGTCATAGGATCTGTTTGTTTCATTCTGTTCATTACGTTGGTACAATGCTCCATTGTCCAGCCTTCATGTATGCTTGTTACTTATTACTTCTTAATATACATATCGATCTTTCTTCAAAAAAAATTATCATAGAAAAAATAGATGGCGACACAAATGAATAAGATATGATATTGCCATGTTATGCTTCTGAACATTCTCTTTATATACTCTGAGCTGCTGGATAGTCAACAAACCTATATCTTCTAATTCAGAAAAACCGTTAGTCACCATTTCCAACAATCCATTTGCGATGAAAAATACCTTCATTCTCACTGCCCAATAGTCATAGTTCTCTCCTTGAAACTGAGGAGGTGTTGGCAATGATGAAGATGAGGTTGAACCCAATGTGTTAGTTATTGTTCTTGCTATGTTCCGTTCAAACGGTTTGGAAAGCTCTGCTATCACTATAGACAATGATTTTGTTGTTTCTGAAGTTTTCATAAATTTTGAAGAACTAGATGAACACAAAGAACAAACCCAGAAAACAGAATTCTGCAACTCACTCACACTCAACATAACTTTAGTGAATTATTTTTCTGTTTCTTCACAGGATTTATCCTCACCAGCAAACAAGAAAATAGCTCTCAAGTTCTTGTACTACATAAACCATAGTTCATCGGTCTTCCTCTATTCAAAAGCAAGGGCATTACATGTTTTTATATGCAAAAAATATAGCTGACAAACATACATATTTTCAATGTTAATTTCTGTAGTTGGTAACCTACTAATAATTACATACGTCAATCAAAATTAATTCTGCCAGTTCATCCCATACTTGCCCTTTGTCAAACTAGTCAGCTTTTCCAACAAAAATTTACCGAATCTAAGGATAATTTTTCTAACAAATCCCATTTTAGGCATTGAAGCTAGTCAAAAGCTCTAAGTATGAAGTCTTCTATTTGCCAATGATGCTATCTACGTGTTATTTACTAATAGAGGCAGGCGATAGGATCTATTTAATGCCCTGGGTTCAATGTATGTTCCCCTTCTATTTTTTTTTTATAAAACGATACATCTCATTAATAGACAAAAAATTACATCACCACCGTAGGTACAGACAAATACCTCGGGTGCAATGACTGAAATACTATGTTGCTATCTCAAGATGTACAAAAATAGGATTCTAGTGGATGAATATCTAAGCTACCTAGTTATATCCAGAGTGGCTTGGTTGTTCATCCCTCATCCTATAGCTTGATGCCAGTCACCTATTGGGAGGAAGAGCGGCCCCCTACTTATGTAGGTGTTGGAGTTAAGTCTTGCCCAATTTATGCTGGCATAAGACCATCCGTGGCTATATCATACACGCTCTTCTCTACTGCTCTATATAATCTCCCATTCCTTGCCACCCATAAACTCCATATTGCTGTCGTGAGAATGCTACCCCAAATCTTCTGATTCTTCTTGCTGATGAAGATCCTTTCCCACTGCTCAAATAGATTCACGAGGGCTCTAAGCTGGACCCAGCATACTCCCCATCTCCTATGATTTCTGACCAATATTTCTAGGCAAAGTCGCATTGTAGGAGTACATGGTCTGCATTTTCCTCATCTCTATCACAGTTTGAGCAGCAAGCCTCCTCCGAGCTTATAAAATTGATTCTCACCAATCTACCCTTGGTTAGAATCCTATCTTGGAAGGCTAACCACATGAATGCCTTGCTTTTTGGAGTACCTTGAAGATTCCACACATTTGGGATCTCTATCCTCACTTCCTGTTCTTGTATATCAGCAAGCAGTCTGTAACAGGATTTCACCAAATACGTCTCTTTCCCTGTGGCCCACATCAGTCTATCTGGTCGGTTTTGGGAGACATCAACCCCATCTAGCCACTCCTCCAGTTCACTAACCAAATTTTCCTCCCAGGCAAACAAGAACCTACGCCAGGCAAAAGTCCAAATCCAGCAGCCATTTCTCCATCTACCCATCTCCTCCACCGAGCATAACTGTTGGGTAGATATGTCGAACAGCCTAGGGAATACTTCCATTAACACTTCTTCCTTGTGCCACACTTCTTTCCAAAATGAGATCCTGTTTCCTTGTCCTACTGCCCACTTCATGTTCTCGCGAATACATGTGGCCAACCTATTTATCACCATTGAAGCAGGCTATGATATCTCTCCAGAGGCTTGTCAAGTTGTTATTTCTAAAAATGATGCCATCATTCAGCAATTGGGGCCCAAAAGTATCTCTAAAAATCTGGGACCATATATTCTCTGGGTTAGCAAACAATTTCCAGCACTATTTGACCAAGAGAGCGTGATTCTTCAGCTGCAGGTTCCCGACCCCATCACCTCCTCGTGTATAACTAGAGCACACAATTGCCCACTTAACCTTATTGATGCATTTCTTCTTGACGCATCCTTTCCACAGGAATCTCCGGGTCAACATCTCAATCTCTTGTTATACCCTTCTCGGCATTTAGAACAGAGACATCAAGAAAATCGGAAGACTGTTGAGAACCGATTTTATTAAGGTAAGTCTGCCCCCTAATGAAAGAAATTTTCCTTTCCATGTGCCAAACTTCCTTCTAAATTTTCTCAAGACCCCTTCCCAGGTCTTATAGTGTTTTGGATTAGCCCCAAGCTGAACCCCAAGGTATTTCATCGGCAGTTTTTCATACCTACACATCAGAGCTGCTGCCTTCTGTTCCACCGTTGGCTGCTCATGATTTATTCCCACAAGCGCACTCTTGTGGAAGTTCATTTTCAGACTTGTCACTAACTCAAAACATCTTAACACTCTCTTTAAATTCTTCAGCCCATTTGGCCCATCACTACTAAACAATATAACATCATCTGCATACTGCAGATGTGTTAGTGTTCTCCCACCCACTGCTATGCTGCTGATTAATCCTTCCTCTTCTGCCTTCTTTAGTAATCGGGATAACGCTTTCGCCACTATATCAAACAACAGTGGGGATAAAGGATCCCCTGTCTTAGCCCCCTCCTTATGTCAAATTCCGTGGTGTACGCTTCATTGACTAAAACATTAACTTTAGTCATGACAATGCATTGTTCTATCCATGTAAACAAGATGCTGCTAAAGCCCATGGCCTCCAATATCTCTAATAATGCTCTCCATCTCACCATGTCGTAGGCTTTGCGGAAATCCACCTTCAAGCACCATCCTCTCTTTTTAGAGACCTTCAGCACATGTATAGCCTCAAAAGCTATCATCACTGAATCTATTAGAAACCTTCCTTCAATGAAACCGGATTTCCAAGAAGAGATCAGTTTGTTGATGACTCTTGTCAATCTTTCAGTAAGGAGCATAGCTATAATCTTGTATAGGCTATTCAACAAGCTGATAGGTTTGTATATATTGAGGCTTGCAACACCCTCCACCTTGGGGATAAGAACTATGAAGGAGTTGTTGATTCCTCTGGGTGGGCACCCTGACTGGAACTCTTTAACCATGCAAAAAACATCCTACCTTATCACCTCCCAAGCCTTCTTCAGAAATAAAAAATTAAAGTCGTCCGGACTTGGGACTTTTCGACTTCCACACTCCCATTCCGCACTCTTTATTTCTTCCACCGAGAAAGGCACAATCAAATTGCTTGCATCCTCCGCAGATAAACAGCAGAATTGCAAGTTCCCCACTTCTATCCATTGCTTATCGTTATACTGATATATCTCCTGAAAGTACCTCTGCACCTCGCTTTTGATTTCTTCTGGAGAAACCAAGACCTTGCCCTCCACCTCTAGGGAATGCATATTGTTCCTTCTTTTTTCTGGTGCTAGCCGTGATGTGAAAGAATCGGGTATTTGAATCCCCAAGTCTTAGCCATTGGACCCGCAAATTCTGTCTCCACACCGATTCCATCTGGCTTTTGAGCTACCACTTATTCTCTTGCAAAGTTCTATATCGTCTTTTTTTTTTGAAAATTCATCGATATGTATTAAAGAGAAGCAGTGTTACATAAGAGTAAGACAATGAAACATTGTCATAACTCAATATAGAAGGTGAACCTTTGAGATACCATATCAAATGTACAGTATATCGTTGTTTCTCATCTTCTGTCATCGGCTCACCCCCACTTCTACTCGAATCCAGCATGTCAATTTCCTCCATAATCTGCTTAAAATTCCCGTTCTTCTTTTCACGATTACTCTTGTTCAACTTTGTCAATTTTCGTATAAGGAAGTAAAGCTTCCTTATTAATGAAAAATTTCCAGGAAAACTCAAACCACCCTCTGCCCACCAATGTTTAACTAGACCCAAAAATCTTTTTTCCTCCCACTAGTAGTCCTCAGACCGGAATGGTTTAGAACCCCAATTAAGTAATTCAGATTATAAGATTAACGGTGTATGATCTGATAGACCTTTGTTCCCTGCAAACAATTTGAAATCCCCATACTTTTCAGTCCACTCCGTACTCACCAAAACTCGATAAATTTTGGAGACCCGCTGGCTTGAGAACCATGTGAACCTTTTACCCATCAACCCCAGGTCAATCAGTCCACCCTCATCCATGAATTTTCTCAAATTTTCAGCCCCTCTATTGTCAAGGTGATGGCCCATTCTTCAGAAGGTAGAAACACCTCATTGTAGTCACCCAGCAACACCTATGGTAGTTGAGAACTTGATTTCACCCCCAAAATCTCATTCCAGAATGTCTCTCTCTCCCCCCACCGAATTGGGTGCGTGTAAACCTGCATACATACACTTGTTGCCAGAAATTCTTTCTTCAATTTCCAAGAAAATCCACCTCGCTAGGCATGAGTGATTCAACACCTTCAGTTTGCTCTTATCCCATATTGCGATGATGCCTCCAGATCTCCCTCTCGCCTCACTTTCACACCACCCCATAGAACCACCTGGCCACATTTTATTTACAAAGGTCTCATTTACACAGTCTAACTTTGATTCTAATATAAAGTATAACGTAATATAATTTTGTTGCACTAAATATCTAATATACGCTAATTTTAAACTACTTCTAACACCTCTAATATTCCACGAGCATGCATTTATCATAGAAAAAGATAATAACACCAAACAGGGAAAGACCGACCTTAAGAGTCTAGCCTTCCATATGTCCTCCCCAATCATCATGCTCCTCCTCGATCATCTTTAACACCTTTTATCTTTGTTCCTCCCTTGATCTGCGAGTCACAAGGTCCAGCCGATCTATCACGTCGAGAGTAGCTTGTATTTCAGCTTCAATCTCTTCGCCCGATTGCTCGAGTGTCTCTGGGACTCGGGACATTAGGGCTGAATGTGAGACCCTGAATTTTGAGTCCTAGAAGTCTTGCACACTTCCTCCCTAGCGTGTGACGGATACACCTGAGAAATTGACTGTTCATTACTTGAATGAGATTGTTTGATTGCATGGAGTGTCATTTTTCATCGTTTCAGATCATGACCTTCGTTTCACCTCATGATTTTGGGAGAAATTCCAGAATGCGCTGGGTTCGAGATTGAATTTTAGTACAGCATTTCATCCCCAGACCGATTGCCAAACAGAAAGGACGATTCAAACATTCGAAGACATGCTACGAGCGAGTGTGTTGGATCAGCAAACCGGTTGGGATCGATGCCTGCCGTTGGCAGAATTTGTTTACAACAATAATTTTCATGTAAGCATTGGTATGGCACCTTATGAAGCATTATATGGGAGACGTTGCAGGACTCCCATCTGCTGGAATGAAGTAGGCGAAAGATGCCTAGACAATCCGGAATTGATTGATCAAGCAGTAGAGTAGTCGAACTTGATTCGACAACGGCTAAAAACAGTCCAGAATCGACAAAAAAACTACACCGATAATCGACGGAGGGAGCTAGAATTTGCGATAGGTAACAAAGTGTTTCTAAAGGTCGCCCATGGAAAGGAGTCCTTCATTTTCAGTAGCAAGGTAAGCTAGCACCTCGTTACATTGGTCCGTATGACATTGTCGAGAGGATCGGCCCTATTGCATACCGACTTGCCTTACCTCCAAATATGGAAAGAATTCACAACGTGTTTCACGTTTCAATGTTGAGAAAGTATGTGCAAGACCCTACTCACGGGCTCGAAGAACCCCCAATTCTAATTGCTGAAGACCTATCCTATCCCGTACAGCCAGTTGCCATACTAGATCGATCAGTTCGACAACTTCGCAGTCGAAGCGTGCCTATGGTGCGAGTTGTTTGGCATAATGGCCAAATTGAGGAACAGACTTGGGAGACTGAGGAATCTATGCATGCAAAATTTTCTTTTCTGTTTTCTTAGGTACTTGTGCTAAAAATTTCGAGGACGAAATTCTTATAAGGAGGGGAGGATGTGAGACTTTGAATTTTGAGTCATAGAAGTCCAGAAGCCAGTGCAGGTGAAAAAAACCATTTTGTCCCTGAAGAAAAGGATGTGTGATGACCGAAATTGGTAAGGGATGTCTAGTAATTATTTATGGTATTAATTCCTTTTAAACTTATTCTTATAAGGAGGGGAGGATGTAAGACTTTGAATTTTGAGTCCTAGAAGTCCAGAAGCCAGTGCAGGTAAAAAATACCATTTTTCCCCTGAAGAAAAGGATATGTGATGGCCGAAATTGGTAAGGGATGTCTAGTAATTATTTCTTGTATTAATTCCCTTTAAACTGATTCTTTATTGATTGATAATTACCTTAGGAAATAAAAACCCTAAGTTTAAGGGGGATTAATTACAGAATTTAATTCTGATAATTATCTTACTTTAATTAAACCTTAAAGATATGGATTTTAATCTCATAACTATCTTATATAAATAGAAAGTCAGCCACACAAAAATCCTATACAGAAAACACACAAAATTTGTAGGACCTAAAAACCCTACACCTCCCAATTTCTGCCAAAATCTTCTTGAACTTCAAATAAGCATAACTCTCTCATCGTTTGTCAGATTCCTGCAAATAATAGCTTGTTGTAAAGCTCTTTTCATTCTCTTTCCAAAAATTTCTGGTTTTTTTCTGAAGATTAGTATTTCTTTCTCTAAAGTTAAATCGAAATTCGGTAGAATATCCAAAATCTTCTTGAATTTCAAACAAGCATAACTCTCTCATCGTTTGTCAGATTACTGAAAATAATAGCTTATTGGAAAGATATTTTCATTTTCTTTCCAACCATATTTGTTTTTTCATCTGAATATTAGTATTTCTTTCTCTAAAGTTAAATCAAAATTCAGCGAAACTGCCAAAATCTTCTTGAACTTCAAACAAGCATAACTCTCTCATTGTTTGTCAGATTCCTGCAAATAATAGCTTGTTGTAAAGCTCTTTTCATCCTATTTCCATCCATCTTTGTTTTTTTGTCTGAAGGTTAGTATTTCTTTCTCTAAAGATAAATCGAAATTCCGTAGAATTAGGTTTTTCAGATTTTTATAATTCTGCCTTTGATTGATCTCTGATGTTGTTACCTTTATACGTATGATTGTTTAATATCCATTCATAGAGAACAATCATGAATTCATCCTTTGAATATTTTCTATACATGAAATCAATATGCCCTACCTTTGCCCTACTGCCTTATTATTGCCTATCTTGATCAATTGATTAACCTATTGGATTCTAATCTTGTTTCTTTTGATTATACATGTTATAAACCCTTAATCCTTCCTTGTTAACATGAGATCGCAACTCCTACAACTTGTTAACATAAAATCGCAACTTGACCTATTGCCCTATTCTTAGTGCCGAAAATTATATGATAATTAGGAATGGTAATTCAGGTTGTTTCTTGTTAAGTTCTTAGCTATCACATCACACATCCAAGGGGAGGTACCTGCGGCATCTGATCACTGATTTCTGATAGGTTTGGTGAGTGAAATTGGTAAGGAAATAGGGTATTTAATTGGACATTGGATATGCATACTTAGTTTGGTTTTGGTTTTGCCTTGTGATGTTATAGGTAGTGCAGAATTATTGGATAAAGGCAAGGGAATAACTTCTTGTTCAGAGACAAGAGAGGTAGGATCTAAGCCTCATCAGTTTCTCCCGAGATCCTTGTTGTTTGCTTGTTAATTTCGGTGCCTTTACATGTAATGTTGTATGTGCATATGTTGTAGTAGGAATGCTTGAATTGCTGACCAAGATGTGATCCTCTAGGCTATACCGAATCCCTTAAGATAGGATATGAGTGCCTAGTTTGCATGTGTTGTGTATATTGAACATGTTGAATGTGTTCTGACATGATTAAGGATACCTTGTTGTGATATTGTGTTTTGTACTTGCTTGTGTGTGCTGGTACGTGTTGTGTGTCAGGATCCTTTTCCGGTGGCCATTCGGGGTAAGCGCTGATGCTCATTGTGAGAGGGGAGGTTCTTACTGGTATGAGAGTCGTATGGGTGGCAATCCCCAGCATGAGCTCGCTGGATGTCTGGTCCTTGGCCAGAAGCCCTGTCCTTGTGTGGCTTGGGATGACTGGCCCTTGTGTAGCCAGAAACCCTGTCCTTGTATGGAAAGAAGCCCTTGTCTTTGTGTGGTAAGAAGCTCTTGTCCTTGTGTGGTAAGAAGCCCTTGTCCTTGTGTGGCTTGGGTTGACTTGTCCTTGTGTGGCAAGATGAATAGAGTTACTGAATAGCTTGTGTGTTAACCATTTACCTTTTGTGCAATAAGCCTTGGACAACACAGGTGGAAGGGGATGACTTTTCTTCTTCATTGCTGAGAGCAATCTGATGAGTTTTACATGCCTGTGTACTTCTGAGTTTTCGGAAGTATTTGTAGTCCCCCCTTAGCCTTAGATTCGGCCCTACCCTTTTTAACTGAATTCTTGAATTACATATCCCCTTTAGTTGCTAGGAATGATCTGATGTTGTTTGGGGAGATTTGTGTTTATGGTTTCTGCAAATCTTATGATGTTGTGACCCTATTGAGATTCTTATAATCTCATTATGTTGTTTCCACCATTTTTCAGGCTTAGGTACATTCACTGTTCGTGGTACCAGTGTGTGAGATCAAGACAACACTGCGGGACGATATTGCATCACCTTTGCATTCCTATTTTCTTACGCATACAATATGATCATAGATTGAACTATTTTTCTGATTTTTTTTCAAGATCCCTCTTTTGCTTGTTATATTTTGGAACATGTTGGAGGATTTCTTGCTGGTTATTTGGATCCCCATAGGACTTGTGTGCTTCAATTCCGATAATTAAACTTAAAGACTTCCGCTGATGTTTTATTCACTCCGTATGATACCAGAATAATTGTCCAATATCATGCTCCATTTGTTATTAAACATATAAAACAATCGTGCTAAATGCAAAAAAAAAAAAATAGACAAATTTGGTGAGATTCAAATAGATTCTAGGTGTCTTTGAGTTTGTTTGAATTTCACGACGATAATGGCCTTAATCGTAACAAATTTTAATAAGTAGAAATTTGGGATCATTACACTGAAGGTGCCATATCCACTCAACCTGAGACCCCAGAACATCCTCGGGGAGTGTATCTTGGTTGCTAGTACTCTTACCCATCACCTTTTTTGCATGGCATCTTCCTCCTCCTCCATGTTCTTCTCTAATTTTTGCATATACTTTCGCCAGTACAGTATCTGAGTTGAAACTACTCTTGTCCGAGCTATCAATTCCTTCCTCCGTGCTACCTGTAAGTGATTGCTCGCCTACATGTCCAGTGTTTGTGTGAACTCTGTCTATTTCCCCGTCTCGTGACCCTTTTTTCTTTCGCATTTCCTTCTGCCTTTGCTTCTGTTTTTTGTGGGGAGTGAGGCTTTTTGCAATGCCCTAGTTCCTCGGGGGGCTTGAGTTTGTCCATTCTTCCAGATCTGGAGTGGGGTTGCACCTTGCTGGGCTTGATGGTTTAGAGCTTTTGGCCTCCTCTTGCAGGCCTATTCAACCCTTTGGAATTTTATCTAGAGAGTATAACAATGGACTAAACCCAACATTCATTTCTCTATCCAATGGATGCGGTTCTGTGTCTCTTTCTTCTGTGCTGAAAGGAAGTATGTGTGCACATTTGGATGATCAAGAGTTTTTCTCGGCTCTCTTGGGACGCTCATCTGACTGATCTTGCTCACTGTCTCCCAATAGTTTCTTTTGTCCTAATCCAATTGTCACATGTTCATTAACTAGTTCAAAAGAAACCTCCCTATTTGGGGATTTATTCTGCCCGTAGGACGAGAATCCTGTGTGACAGTAGCTGGGGAAGCCTCCTTTATCTCCGTCCCCTGATTTGTCGCCCCCTTTGCATGATTATCCTCGACTACTGTGATGTTGAAAGGACTGCCATCAACATAGATTGCCCCGCTCTCGCTAATTTTTCCAGAAAGGCTAGTATGTACGCAGACCTATGCAGCCTCAATCTGAACCCAACTCGGTGAGTCGGAGTGAACCTGCTCCGGTTCACCTAAAACCTGGGCCACCTTTAAGATGGTCTCTTCCGTCTAAGCATGCAAGGGCAGACCCGAGATCTTTAACCAACAAATTCTACTTGCCATCAAATCCTTCGGAGTCCAGGGGTGGAAATCCACAAATACGTCATTCCATAAACTTCTGTTGCATGAGAGCTCCATACTCATCATCTCCTGTGACGGGAACGTAATAAGAAACTTATCACATCCCATATAGCGGATGTTAGTCGCTTCTGGCAACCTCTGTTTTTTCAGCACTCTGTCTCTCGCTTGACCACTAAACTTCGATTGAGCCACTCCTTGTTAGTCCCAGAAGCTCTCACCTGCACTGAGAAGCTGCAGTCTTTTAAACTTTCTGGTTCCAATCTCTCTCTCACCGTGTCTGCAAAGGACCTTTTGAACTTAACCTGCTGCACTTGAGAAATATTGGCCAGTGAAGCCATGGTCTTTGGGGTATTGTTCTCTTGTCTCCCACTCAAGCGACGCCTTGGACCCCGGGTCTCCTGCGCTGGGAAAATCCCTCTTACGGTATATTTGGCCACGCTAACTTCATGACTCGACCCTCTGCCTTGATTTTATTCAGCTTCTCAGTGCGCTGTTGTTCATACCCCTTGTTGGTGATGTTAAAAAGAACGTATAAAAAACTAGAATGGTTCAAATTTCTCATTGATAGAAGCTGAATTTATACAATAGAATAAAACCTGAAAAAATCTAAAAATACGGAACCTAACAATCTGATCTAAACAGATTAACTTATTCAAACTAAGAAACAAATCAAAATCAAATCAAATCTTCTAAAAAATAGAACAGCTCCTAAGACAACACCCACATCTCCTCCTGGATTAGGAGCTGCATATTCTCATCTCCATCCTAACGATAGATTTCTCCAGCTATGTTTTTCCCCAAGGATTTGTACCAAAAGGTGGTACATAATATTTAATCTCCACTTGAACAAATGAGCAATATTTGCATATAACTCCTATTTCTTCATCCAATATAAGCTCATGCTTCCCTTGACAGCAAGGAGTAGCCGTCTGGAGGCCAGCCAAAGGTTGTGAAACTTTAGCTTCATCTGTTTTCCTTGCAGACTCAGTGGTCTCATCTTCACAGAGAGCTAAAACCATCTCGGCCCAAATGGCATCTAATTCCTTCTCCTCTTCTGTTTTTTCTGGCGGCTTTGACTCTTTCACTCCAAAAATGAATGTTGTTTTTTGTTGTTACCCTCTTTTGAATCAAATTTTCTTTTCCTGCTTGTCCCGCCATGAACAGACCTCTCGCCAAAATCATCATCATTGTCATCCAGCTCTTCCTTGTCTCCCTTCGCATTATCAACATGGGACGCATGTTAGGCATCTTGTTTACTCTGATGGACTCTTAACTATAGTCAATAAGATCAGATTGGCTGGAGAGGACTTGCCTGATAGCAGAATTGTGGAGAAGGTGCTAGTAAGCTTGCCGGAAAGATTTGAAGCCAAGATATCTTCTCTGGAAGATTCGAGAAATCTTTCACAAATTTCTTTGGCTGAGTTGATGAATGCATTAAGCGCTCAAGACCAAAGGAGAGGTTTTAGGCAAGAGACGACGATTGAAGGTGCTTTTCAAGCCAAGTTTAGAAAGCCATTTCAGGCTGACAAAAACAACAAGAAAGGGTGGTTCAAGAAGGAGAAGAGTGGAAACAGTGAAGATGGTGACAAAAGAAAATTTCAGCCATGTGAACACTGTAAAAAGACAACACATGAGGGTTGGCGTTGCTGGTTTAGGCCTAATGTTGTGTGCAGGTCTTGCAATCAGAAAGGGCATGTGGAAAAGGTTTGCAAACACAAGAGACAAGAAGAACAAAATGCTCAAGTGGCTGACCAGTCACAGGAGGAGGAGTATTTATTTGTGGCATCTTGTTTTCCTGGAAATACCTCCAGTGAAGCATGGCTTATTGATAGTGGGTGTACCTACCATATGTCCCATGATAAGTCAATATTCAAGAAGCTTGATGAATCATACGTTTCCAAAGTAAGAATTGGGAATGGAGCTTGTATTGATGTTAAAGGCAAGGGAGATGTTGGCATTGAAACAATCTCAGGTATAAAACTGATTCCTAATGTTTTATATGTACCTGAAATTAACCAAAATCTGTTGAGTGTTGGACAGCTCGTTGAGAATGGTTTTTCTTTAAACTTTAAAGACAAAACCTGTGAGATTTTTGATTCTAAGGGCAAAAGATTGTTCTTAGTGAAGATGAAGGGGAAAAATTTTTCATTGGAGTGGGAGCAAGCAAATCCTTGTGTACATTCTAATCTTGATGATGAAGTTAATGGAAGTGAATTGGGAACAAATAGTGGGACGCATGTTGATAATGCAAAGGGAGACAAGGAAGAGCTGGATGACAATGATGATGAATTTGGAGAGAGGTTTGTTCATTGCGGGACAAGCAGGAAAAGAAAATTTGATTCAAAAGAGGGTAACAACAAAAGACAACAATTCATTTTTGGAGTGAAAGAGTCAAAGCCGCCAGAAAAAACAGAAGAGGAGAAGGAATTAGATGCCCTCTGGGCCGAGATGGCTTTAGCTCTCTGTGAAGATGAGACCACTGAGTCTGCAAAGAAAACAGATGAAGCTGAAGTTTCACAACCTTTGGCTGGCCTCCAGACGGCTACTCCTTGCTGTCAAGGGAAGCATGAGCTTATATTGGATGAAGAAATAGGAGTTATATGCAAATATTGCTCATTTGTTCAAGTGGAGATTAAATATTATGTACCGCCTTTTGGTACAAATCCTTGGGGAAAAACATAGCTGGAGAAATTTATCGTTAGGATGGAGATGAGAATATGCAGCTCCTAATCCAGGAGGAGATGTGGGTGTTGTCTTAGGAGCTGTTCTATTTTTTAGAAGATTTGATTTGATTTTGATTTGTTTCTTAGTTTGAATAAGTTAATCTGTTTAGATCAGATTGTTAGGTTCCGTATTTTTAGATTTTTTCAGGTTTTATTCTATTGTATAAATTTAGTTTCTAGCAATGAGAAAGATAACCATCCTAGTTTTTTATACGTTCTTTTCAACATCACCAACAAAGTGGTAGCGGAGCTATTTTCTTAGAGGACCTGTGTTGAGTGAACCAGTGTCAAAATGTCTTCAACAAACACCTCTTTGTCACCCCCTATTTTTCTTGGAGAGAATTATCAAATATGGGCAGTAAAGATGAAGGCTCATTTGAGAGGTCTCGGTTTATGGCAGTATGTTGAAGAAGAAAGACAGATAGCTCCATTAGGCAACAACCCTACTCTGAATCAAATTAGAGCACATGCTGATGAAGAGGCAAAAGCTCCAAAAGCCTTGTCTCAGATTTATGCTGCTGTTTCTGAGTTAGTTTTTACAAGAATTATGACTTGTGAGACGCCAAAACAAGCTTGGGATACGCTCAAGGAAACTTATCAAGGGAGCGAAAGAACCAGGCAGATGCAAATTTTGAATCTCAAAAGAGAGTTTGAAAATTTGAGAATGAAGGAAACAGAAAGCATAGAAGTTTACTCTGATGGACTCTTAACTATAGTCAATAAGATCAGATTGGCTGGAGAGGACTTGCCTGATAGCAGAATTGTGGAGAAGGTGCTAGTAAGCTTGCCGGAAAGATTTGAAGCCAAGATATCTTCTCTGGAAGATTCGAGAAATCTTTCACAAATTTCTTTGGCTGAGTTGATGAATGCATTAAGCGCTCAAGACCAAAGGAGAGGTTTTAGGCAAGAGACGGCGATTGAAGGTGCTTTTCAAGCCAAGTCTAGAAAGCCATTTCAGGCTGACAAAAACAACAAGAAAGGGTGGTTCAAGAAGGAGAAGAGTGGAAACAGTGAAGATGGTGACAAAAGAAAATTTCAGCCATGTGAACACTGTAAAAAGACAACACATGAGGCTTGGCGTTGCTGGTTTAGGCCTAATGTTGTGTGCAGGTCTTGCAATCAGAAAGGGCATGTGGAAAAGGTTTGCAAACACAAGAGACAAGAAGAACAAAATGCTCAAGTGGCTGACCAGTCACAGGAGGAGGAGTATTTATTTGTGGCATCTTGTTTTACTGGAAATACCTCCAGTGAAGCATGGCTTATTGATAGTGGGTGTACCTACCATATGTCCCATGATAAGTCAATATTCAAGAAGCTTGATGAATCATACGTTTCCAAAGTAAGAATTGGGAATGGAGCTTGTATTGATGTTAAAGGCAAGGGAGATGTTGGCATTGAAACAATCTCAGGTATAAAACTGATTCCTAATGTTTTATATGTACCTGAAATTAACCAAAATCTGTTGAGTGTTGGACAGCTCGTTGAGAATGGTTTTTCTTTAAACTTTAAAGACAAAACCTGTGAGATTTTTGATTCTAAGGGCAAAAGATTGTTCTTAGTGAAGATGAAGGGGAAAAATTTTTCATTGGAGTGGGAGCAAACAAATGCTTGTGTACATTCTAATCTTGATGATGAAGTTAATGGAAGTGAATTGGGTAAAAATAGTGGGACGCATGTTGATAATGCAAAGGGAGACAAGGAAGAGCTGGATGACAATGATGATGAATTTGGAGAGAGGTTTGTTCATGGCGGGACAAGCAGGAAAAGAAAATTTGATTCAAAAGAGGGTAACAACAAAAGACAACAATTCATTTGTGGACTTGTTATTTCGGAGTGACATTGGAGATCTGCGGTTGATGCCTTGTGTCGAAAGTCTTCCCGACGAAAAATAGAGGTCGGGCGGCGTGTCCCGCGAGGTTGTAGCGGCGGTGCAAGATGGTTGGCAGATCAAATGGATTCCCGCTCGAGGGGAGGTCACGAGTTGTGTGGTCTTGGTTTGAGGGGAGGATTGTTGAGATACAATGCAAACCAATCCCACATTGAAGAGAAACAAGGAGAGAAACCAATATAAATAGGTTCAACCCCTTTAATTAGTATGAGGCCTTTTGGGAAGGAGCCCAAAAACAAATCCGTGCGGGCTTGGCCCAAAACGGACAATATCATACTAATGTGGATTTGGGATATGGCGTCCACGGTCCCAACACCCCTCATGCCGAATGAACCGTACGAAACTGAACTTGGAGTTGCGAGCGCTCCTCTTGTTGGGTATAAATACGTCCACCTTCAACTCCCAACTATTGATGAACTGAAACAGCCTATCTGGACTCCAGGGTTTCGGAATGAAATCCACGAAATACGTAATGAATTTTTCATTAGCAAAAGTAACCTCCGGCTTCCACCTCTTAGTGATAAATTTTTCCTTAGGAACTTCGTCGGGGGCTGCCTATGCAATGTTGGGAACTGTGTTCGTGGGTAACGATGCTGCAGCCGGGTGTCTAGGCGGGAGAAGGTTTTCTGGAAAGGTGGGGTTGGGGTTTTGATGAGCGGGGCTGGCGAAGGGTGAAATAGATCTGGGATTTTCATGAAGATTTTGCGGAGGAAGGCTTGTTGGTTCTGGAGGGTTTTCAAAGGGCATATTTTCCTTGAGTTTTTTTTTTTTTTTGGTTACTGATATACTTGAAACTTAGTGAAAAACATGTTCCCCTTCTATTCATTGGCACCCAATCTACTACATCTGTGCTGCCAGTTGTGGCTGTAGAAAGAACTGTCTTCTACAGAGAGAGAGCAGCAGGAATGTATTCGGCCTTGCCCTATGCCTTTGCACAAGTAACAACTCTGCACCTCTCAGATTCTGAACCTTTCATATGCAACATGTAACATCATTCCCTTGACAAATTTAATTTTCAACTGCAGATCCTCATTGAACTTCCATATGTTCTTGTGCAAGCAATGCTATACGGCATCATAATCTATGCCATGATTGGATTTGAATGGACTGCCATTAAATTCTTCTGGTATCTATTCTTTGTGTACTTCACCTTGTTGTACCATACCTTCTATGGGATGATGAGCGTGGCCATAACCCCAAACTAACACATCTCATACATAGTATCCACCATGTTTTATGGAATATGTAACCTTTTTCCAGGATGTAAGTACATTATGCTGTTCTTACGCCAGGTTTATCTTATCTTATCCGTCATGCTATCTACATTTCATGGGACTAATTATGTCTGTCTTTCTTCTAAAACCTGTATGCTTCACAACAGTTGATACCTGTATGGTGGAGATGGTACTACTGGGCATGTCCAATATCCTGGTCTCTGTACGGCCTATTGACCTCACAGTATGGCAACATAAATGGCACAAGAATCGAGACAGGGCAGACCGTGGAACAAGTATTGAGGACATACTTTGGATATGAACATGATTTTCTGGGAGTAGTTGCAGCTGTGGTGCTCGGGCTTGGGCTGCTCTTTGCATTTGTCTTCGCATTTTCCATTAAGATGTTCAACTTTCAGAGGAGGTAGTTCCTCATTTGGAACAAGAAAAGCTTAAAGGATCCGATTCTTATCTATAGAAATTTCAATCAAACCTGATTTGATAATTAGAAAACATTCAAGAACTTGGCATACAAGTCCTACATATATTGCTGATTGCTCTAAATCAAGAAGAAACTTTGATGTAGATATTATTACAAAGTATCAGATTCAGAGCTGATCTCTACCTATTCTGGAAATTGAACAGTTTGATACCTAAGGCGAACACAAGTGCAAAGAGGACAGCCCACCCAACAGAACCAGCAGCTAGCACTCCCAGAAAATCATGTCTGAAACCAAAATATGATCTAATAAAACCCTCCACTGTTCCGTCAACATCTGACATTGGTTTCTGTATGTCTCCAAACTGAGCTGCTACCAATCCATAAAAGGTCCATGACGTGGGGCATCCCCAGAAGTACCATCTCCACCACACAGGCATCCTCTGTGGTAACCAAGTGAAGAAAACAAAGGGTGAGATTTGTGTGCAGGAAGTACATTACTGGCTAGATATATTGCACCTAAAAATACCATGGATTGCTCTAGCAGGCACTTACAGGTCGAGGGAGAAGGAAACCTGTAAACAGATTCCAACCTGCAAAGGAGGAGCCAGAGATTATGGTTGCCATCTGAACGTTAGGTGTCAAAGCGACAGCCATCATGCCATAGTAGGTGAAGTAAAGAAATGTGAAGAACATGAAGAATAAATTCCAAAAGAACTTAGAAGCAGTCCATTCAAATCCAATCATGGAATACACCAGAATGCTATAGACCGCAGACTGAGCAATGACATAGGGAATTTCAATCAAGGCCTGCAAAAGAAGATGAGTTTGGAAGTTAGATCGTGTGATGATCTTGATGGTCAGCAAAAGCCAGTTACCTGAGCAAAGGCATAGGGCAATGCTGAATACATTCCAGCAGCTCTTTCTCTATAAAACACGGTTCTTTCAACAGATACTACTGGCAGCACAGTCTGCGCATTTTGCACGCCCAGGAATACGACAGTCACATACATTGAACCTATGGCATTGAAAAGATCTTGTTCCACAGTCCTGCAGTTCAAAATTTGGGTGTAAGAAGATAACACAGACACAATGAGTTAAACTTGAGCTTTTGCATGTTTCTCTGATTTGCCATGACTTACGTTTTGGGACCAAGGTCCCAGAACATAGTGCCAAGCACCAAGCCTACAATAACTGTGAAGTAAAATCGTAAGGCCGTGTATGGTGGGTTTCGCCAGTATGACCAATGTTGCTTCCAAAAGCAAGCAATACACTGGGTGAAAAACGAGGTTGAGTATTGTCTTGAGAAATAGAGGTCCTTCGAACCAGGAGCGGGGATGCTTAGTTCTGCAATAAGTGCTTTATTTCTCCTGAAACATGTCAAGTATGAGCTCAAATTGATCTATAATTGTTATTTTTTCTTGTTTAATTCATCAGCAAGAAAAAAAAAAAGAAGCTTCTCGTACCTGTAAAGGTCTGAATTTTTATATATTTCAGCAAAATCAAAGCCCAGTGCCAGTTCTTGTGATGAAGAAGTAACTTCTAGCATCCAGGCTGCTGGGTTAGAACCATCTGCAATGTTTTTGATTCCTTCGATTCCCTTGAGAAGAGGATACAGATATATCAATGGATGGATAGATACACAATATGAATAAGCTTCAGTGAATATTTAGATTCCCCAGCTCAAATATACCTCGAGATAGTTGATTAGATGGGAAGAATGGCGGCCTAATGGTCCCACATAGATCTCTCGTCCTCCTCTCTTCATCAAGAATAACTACAACTCCATGTTAAACAAGTATAATTAATTGAACCCAAAACGTATTTATGTTTGTTTGATGATCTTTCAAACATTTCTTACCTCATCAAAGGCTTCAAATATATCTATACTTGGCTGATGGATTGTGCATACCACTGTTCTACCGGTGTCCACTGTATTCCTCACTGTTCTCATCACAATAGCAGCCGCCCTTGCATCCAGCCCTGAAGTGGGCTCGTCCATGAAAACTATAGATGGATTTCCCACTAGCTCCACTGCAACGGTGACCCGCTTGCGCTGCTCAGTAGACAGACCACTCACGCCGGGCAACCCCACTAGAGCATTACGAATCGGATTCAGCTCCACGAGCTCCATGACCTCCTCTATGAACATCTGCAAAAATGTTGACAGTGCAGAAAATCATTATGGATGTCATCAGTTGAACTTCTGTTAGTTTGATTGCAGCTAGTGACTGCAAATCCTAACGCGTAGAACACCTACATTTCTCGTTTCAGCATCAACTTCAGATGGCAGACGAAGCCAAGCAGAGTATATCATAGATTCATGTACAGTTACATTAGGAGAGTGGATATCATTTTGTTCGCAATATCCTGAGATTCGAGCAAAAGTTTCTTGCTTCTTTGGGTATCCAGAAATTCTAACATCTCCTTCAATATATCCACCAGTTTTCCTCCCAGCCAAAACATCCATCAAGGTGGTTTTGCCAGCACCGCTAACACCCATCAAAGCTGTAAGAACACCGGGCCTAAAAGATCCACTGGCACCCCTCAAAAGAACCAATTTATCTTCGACAACTCCCTTATCTTTCATAGCCTGCAAAGTTTTGTAAATGGAATCAGCTTTGTTATTCTGATACCATATCCTTGTAGATATCTGATTTAGCTCCCTAGTACCTTTGGCATATCAACAGAGTATATAACTTCATTAAACGTAATACTGTGTGGTTGAAATGGAAGAACCATTCCTCTCTTTCCATTTCTCCTTGTCTCATCGGTGGAAAAGGATAAATTGCTTCTTCTCGCTTCATCTCCGTGCTCTGCAGGTAACTTGAAGTTTAACTAAGTAACAAAATAGTTACAGAACGGGTTCTAATTTCTGTAGTGTTCTTGCAATAATTTTTCCTACCCGTGATGATTCTTCTACTGCCTTTCCTCTTTGATAGCTGGTTGGCTCCCCCAGTTCTGGAACTAGTTTCATCAGTTTCAGACCCGTCTGGGAGAACTGCCCGAGGATTTTCAAATTCTGCCAAAGAAATTTCCATGTACATTAGTACATACCCAAAAAAGAACTGAACTTGATGGATAGTGACACTCACGATTCAGGAAAGTGAGGGCTAGAGTGCAACACAAGTTGAAGAGTATTGTGAATCCGGCCAATGCCCCTACTCCTATCCAATACCAATATGGATACGGGAAGTACCCTCGAGACTTCAAAACTTGAAGTCCTAGCGGTTCTGTCGAGTTTGGACCAGGCTGCGAGAGTTGAAAGAAGAAAAAAAAAAAACAGACATCAGTTTCTCATAAAGGGAAAAAAAAACCAAGTAAAAATATAGAAGGTTAAGGAAAAATTACATGAGCCCATTTATGTCCAAAGAACTCAATTACTACCATTGCATTCTGCCCGTACATCAAGGGTGAGATCCAGTAGCCCCATACCCACCATTTCCTTATGTTTTCTGCGATCACAGATGGAACAATAGCCAGTTTTGGGATTAGAATTCAGAATATTAGATTTTCGAACACAGCCTGATGTCTGTACTGATAGTACCTCTTGCTAGGACGAAGCCACTCAATGCAAAATATGCCAGTAAAGAAAAAGACCCGAATGCGCTAGCAACTATCAGGTTTCTTCCAGCAGCAGCAATGAATCTGAATAATCCATATGCCGTTTGATGAACCAGTAAGAGAAGAAAGTACTGCTTGAATAGCCTGCAAGTAAATATTGGATGATGGATCAGATGAAAGTAAGGGCCTTTTGCGATCTTCAAAAAGTAAACTTTTTTCTTTTGTGGTTGGTTACCTTCCGGCATTTGGATCATATCCAATCACATAATAAGTCAGGAAGACCCAAACAGCAACCTCTATAAATGTGATAGGAATTTTAAGGATCCAAAGTGGAATGGAGTACACCCATGCTGGATAAAACAGGAGATCTCTTTGTTTAAAAAATACAGGAAGTTTTGCAACTGTCATTGATATCTCTGCCAGTCCATTGAACATGATCGTGATCACAGAAAAGAATAGAGCACCGACGTAAATTCCTCCATCGGTTACATCCTCCCGATGCAACTTAGTCCGCAGGAATAGTGTCATAAACATGACCTCAATGACTAAAAGCTAGATGCAGAAAAGAAAAGGTAAAAACAACGTTGTAGGAATTTTAAGGAATTAAGTCTGTTTTTGCATAATATGATTAGTGCAGATGGTTACTTGGAATATCTTGAAGATGAAAACAAATGAGTGCCTCTTCATGAGCAAGTACTCCCTGGCGAAACAAGCTTTAAGCAGCTCCTTCTTTCCGACACCATATCTTTTGGTAGTCAAAGCAGCTCGATGACTTCTGCTTTTGTCAAATGGAACAGACAGAACATCTGCTATCCTCTGTCCCACACTGAATGACTGAAATGCAACAGAAAATTCTTGAGCTGTGACGAACCTGTAAGGCTGATCTTTGTGTGCCCAGTACTGCTCTTGATCCTTCTTTGACGTAACCTGAATTGAATTTATCATCTCTTGTAAAAACATTTACAGTATTATCTTCGCACAATGGATAATGAGGCTAAACTGAACTGTTATGCTTGATCTTACTTCTTGCAAGAAATCAGCCACACCCTTTCTGTCAGGACACCTAAACCCCATGTGCTCAAAAAACTCTAGCACATTTTCTCGAGGACCCTGGTAAACTATCTGCCCATCTGACAAGAGAATAATGTCATCAAAGAGGTTATATGTCTCCGGTTCCGGCTGAAGGAGGGAGATGACAGCCGTTGCATTAAGAATATGAATTATCTGCCGTAGTGTTTTCACAATTTGAAAAGCTGTTGAACTATCCAAGCCAGTAGAAATTTCATCCATAAACAGAACTCTTGCTGGCCCGACCAACATTTCACCTACAGAATCATAATGCATTCTTCAGAGATGGCGACAACAAATTATATGCATCGGAGATGAACTGTTAATAAAAGTGTTGGAAGTACCTGTAGTAACACGTTTCCTTTGTCCACCAGAGACACCTCTAATCATTTGATTCCCTACTAGAGTATCTGCGCACACTTCCAGTCCTAATATCTGTACTTTGAACAGAATACTTGAGAAACTTTGTAGATCCTACCATGGAAGTTTCTGAAATATATTCTAATGCAATTAGTTGATGTTACCTTTATAACATAATCTGTAATCACGTTGGCCTCCTGGCCTTCTGTTGCTAGAGCCTGCAAAGCAGAAACGATAAACTGAAAATTACTATGCACCTCTGAAATGCAAAAGTACTGCATTTCTAATTCGGAATTTAAAACAAATATCAATTCAAGTTACCATAAAGCTGTTATATTTTTAATTTCTTGAGTCAATTTCTTTTTAAGAATCTTTTCTCACCTTCATGAACACATCAAGATCAGGATCGGGCTTGATACTTGCTTCTTTCTCTCTTCTGGACAACTCTGCTAACATTTCTGCAGAATGCACAGTATGCTTTAAGTCAAAAAAGATCATCCGACCAAACAAGGAAAGCTTAGCTCAATGGTCTCACCATGTGAATATCCAACTCCTTGGCATCTGGCCGAAAATGACAGAGTCTCCCTGACAGTCATTTCTCCTGCATGAAGATCATGCTGACTGATATAGGCAGCTGTTCTTTGGGGTATGAACTCGTTCATCCCGTGTCCATTATACGTCACACTACCAGAAACCTGCCAGAGAAATCGAAAACCAAACGCGTCATATCCAATAGGCACAGTCAAAAAGCTTACATCCTCGTCCAAGTTATACCCACCTTCAGAGTTGGGTCGAGCTTTCCGGCAAGCGCCAATAACAAGGTTGTCTTTCCAGAACTTGGAGGTCCCAAAAGCAATGTCAATCTACAGCATATTTGTTTCATAAAATTTTAGAAATAATTGAATCGCAAATGAAACCTATCAAAATTGGATTTTGGATCATGACTCTGACCTCGATGGTTTAACAACTCCGCTAACATCGTTGAGAATGTTGAAAGTTTTCTTCTTGTTTGGAATGACATGAAGAATATTCAAGAGACCCTTCAAAACTTAAAAAAGAAATATTAGTTCATAATAAACAAGATTGGCAAATTCAGAACTGGAAACTATGGAATTTGCCTCAGGCTTTTTACCTCTATCACACTAATGGAGGCGTTGTAAAAGGAAGGTAAGGCTCTGCTTCCTATATGAGCTTCTGCTTCAATATTTAAATGCTCGAAACGAACCTCGATTGTTGGCAATTCAATTCCGACCCTAAGAGACACACAATGAACTTGAAAAATCAGCAAAAAAAAAAAGACAGAAAAAAAAAACAATGTATTATGAAAATAACTGAAAAAACAGAACCAGAAATACTAAAATACACTCTTACATGTTGCAAGTGACGAACATAACTAGTAGTTATCCGCAACATAAGTTACTTTATATACACATAATCGTAGAACAGAAACAAGAGATCACCTGTCAAGACGGCTCTTGAGTTTCAACAGCAACTTCTCATTATCTTCCTCAGCAACTTTCACCAACCTATCGAGCAAAGCTTGCCGTTCATGAAATCCAAGATTGGCAATGTCTATCTCAGTTGTCTCCCCTTTGGATGCACTAACCAATAAACCCTTCCTCAAACGATCATAGGTAGGTAGCTTCTCGAGTGCAGCCCATTTGAGAGCTTCTTCATCGTCCTCGTCTCTTGATGATCTAGAGAAAACTTCCACATCGTTTCTCATAGAATTCCTCAAACTTCCTCGTAAACTATTGTTGGCTCTGTAGATATCACCCCTCTCCATCGATGAAGGATAATACATCAGCACTTGGAACAACAACAAATGCTAGCACCCCGCATCATTAAAATGGCACAAATATATAAATAGGCAAGTTCTGAAGATTAAACCTTATAACTAATTTTATTATTTTTTCTTGAATTTTGACACAACTAAGATATAGTGAAAAGATTTTTTCTTTGTTGTTTTCTTGCAAGAACTAGGTTGGACTGAAGACCAAAATCACCTTTGTTTCGCGCTGGCATTTTCTCTCTTCAAGAATTATTTCTTTTTTAGATGACTCTTCCTACACAAATTTCAAAAAAAATTAAAACATGAAGAACGTAAAACGACAGGCAGACAAATCATGCAAGACACCCACTTCACTACATTACATACATCAGTAGGTAACAACATACTATAATTAGATCAATCATACCGATCACCAATAATTTTGATAATTTTTTTCAAACCC
Organism: Passiflora organensis; assembly: GCA_019739055.1. Lineage (NCBI taxonomy): Eukaryota > Viridiplantae > Streptophyta > Magnoliopsida > Malpighiales > Passifloraceae > Passiflora > Passiflora organensis. The sequence goes on along the minus strand of JAEPBF010000278.1, from coordinate 8,586,267 downwards.
ACCCAGATTCTTGAAATTAAGAAAATACAATAAGCAGAGATTGGTAAATCTTTTTTCTTTTCTGTCTATTTTTTTATCTATTAATTATTAACAAAACAAAAGAAAGGACTGGTCTTGAGTCTGAAGGGGGCAATGAAAGTCTTGCAGGGTTTAAACTCTAGCTGTGAGAGTCGTGCAGGTCTATCTCTAAATGTGAAATGTGCAAAATTCGATATGGTCAGCGTGCAATTAGGAACAATGTCCGTTTCCAATACTTAACAAAAAGAAAGATTTGAAGAATAAGAAAATATCAAATTTGTGTAGGTTGTGTGCGTGGGCTGACCAATACCTAGACTTGATATAGAAAAATTAAATGCATGTATAAGAGAGGTTACGGAGAAAGAAAAATCTGAAATTTGATAAATGTTACAACAGTCACATGGTTTATAATAAGAAATATCTACCGTCTCAGGAAATTGAAGGCTATGATACCGAATGCAAATATAGATACAAAGAGGACAGTCCACCCAACAACTCCGGCAGGTATCATTCCCACAAAATCATGTTCGAAGCCAAAATAGGATCTAACCAAATCTTCCACACTTCCCTCACCATCTGACATTTGTATATGTTTCTGTACATCTCCATACACCTGAGAAATTTCCATTGTTTCAAATCGTGACTCCCGTTTCACCTCACGATTTTGGGAGAAATTCCAGAATGCATTGGGTTCAATATTGAATTTCAGTATAACATTTCATTCCCAAACCGATGGTCAATCAGAAAGGACGATTCAGACACTCGAAGACATGTTACGTGCGAGTGTGTTGGACCAGCAAACCGGTTGGGATCGATGCCTACCATTGGCAGAATTTGCTTACAACAATAGTTTTCATGTAAGCATCGATATGGCACCTTACGAAGCATTATATGGGAGACGTTGCAGAACTCCCATTTGCTGGAATGAAGTAGGCGAGAGATGCCTAGACAATCCGGAATTGATTGATCAAGCAACAGAGTAGTTGAACTTGATTCGACAACGGCTAAAAACAGCCCAGAATTGGCATAAAAATTACGCCGATAATCGACAAAGGGAGCTGGAATTTGCGGTATGTGACAAAGTGTTTCTGAAGGTCGCCCCATGGAAAGGAGTTCTTCGTTTTCAGCAGCGAGGTAAGCTAGCACCTCGTTACATTGGTCCGTATGACATCATCGAGAGGATCGGCCCTGTTGCATACCGACTTGCCTTACCTCCAAATATGGAAAGAATTCACAACGTGTTTCACGTTTCAATGTTGAGAAAGTATGTGCAAGACCCTGCTCTCGTGCTCGAAGAACCCCCAGTTGTAATTGCTGAAGACCTATTGTATCCCGTACAGCCAGTTGTCATTCTAGATCGGTCAGTTTGACAGCTTCGCAATCGAAGAGTGCCTATGGTACGAGTTGTTTGGCTTAATGGCCAAATTAAGGAACAGTCTTGGGAGACTGAGGAATCTATGCATGCAAAATTTCCTTATCTATTTGCTTAGGTACTTGTGTTAAAATTTCAAGGACGAAATTCTTATAAGGAGGGGAGGATGTGAGACCCTGAATTTTGAGTGCTAAAAGTCCAGAAGTCAGTGCATGTGAAAAAGATCATTTTTTCCCTGAAGAAAAGGATGTGTGATGACCGAAATTGGTAAGGGATGTCTAGTAATTATTTTTGGTATTAATTCCCTTTAAATTGATTCTTTATTAGTTGATAATTATCTTAGGAAATAAAAACCCTAAGTTTAAGGGGGGATAATTATAGAATTTAATTCTGATAATTATCTTATTTTAATTAAGCCTTTAAGGTAGGGATTTCAATCTCATAACCACGAAGTCAGCCACACAAAAAATTTATATAGAAAACACACAAAATTCATAAGACTTAAAAATTCTACACCTCCCATTTTCTGTTGAAATCCATTAGAACTTCAAACAAGCATAAATCTCTCATCATTTATTGGCTTGTTGGAAAGCTCTCTTCATCTTCTTTCGAAAAATCCTTGCTTTTTTGTTTGGAGGTTAGTTTTTTCTATGATAAAAGTTAAGCAGAATTTTTGCGGAATTGTCAAAATCTGCTTAAAATTCAAAATAGCATAACACTCTAATCCTTTGTCGGATTCTTGCGAATAATAGCTTGTTGGAAAGATTTCTTCATATTCTTTCCAACCATCTTTGTTTTTTTGTTTGGAGGTTAGTTTTTTTCTTTCTTAAAAGTTAAATCAAATTTCTGCAAAATTGCTAAAATCTTCTTGAACTTCAAAATAGCATAACTCTCTCATCCATTGTTGGATTGTTGAGAATAGTAGCTTGTTGGAAATTTCTCTTCATCCTATTTCCAGCCATTTTTTGTTTTTCCTCAGGAGGTTAGTTTTCCTTTACCATAAGATAAGTCAAATTTCAACAGAATTAGGGTTCAAGATTGTCTGATTCTGTCTTCAATTGATTTCTGTTGTTGTTATTCTTGTTCGTATGATTGTTTGGCATCTATTCATGTTTTAAAATCATGAATTCATCCTTTGAATCTTTTTTATACATGAAATCAGTATGCCCTACCCTTGCTCTATTGTTGCCTATCTTGATCAATTGATGAACCTATTGGATTCTGATCTTGTTTCTTTTGATTATATAAGTTATAAACACTTAATCCCTCTTTGTTAGCATGAAATCGCAAACTATCTTGTGTTTGTGTCCTATGCTTAGTGCTGAAATATACATAGTTAAATTGGGTGGTAATTCAGGTTGAATCTAGTTAAGTTCTAGGCTATTACATCAACATCAAAAGGGGAGGCACCTACGGCATCTGACCACTGGTTTCTGATAGGTTTGGTGAGTGGAATTGGTAAGGAAATAGGGTATTCAATTGGTTATTGAGTATGCATGCTTAGTTTGGTTTTGTCTTTGCCTGATGATACAATAGGTAGTTCGGAATTATTAAAAAAAGACAAAGGAATAGCTTCTTGTTCAGAGACAAGAGAGATAGGATCTATACCTCATCGGTTTCTCCAGAGATCCTTGTTGTTTATTTATTATTTTCGATGCATGCCCTTGTTATTATTGCATGCGAATTGATTGTATGATATATGCAAGAATTGCGAATTGAGATATGAATCCTATAGGCTATACCAAACCCTTGAGTTAGGTTTTGAGTGCTCGAATTGCATATGATATATGAATTGAATAAGCTAATTGTGTTCTGACATGATTGAGGATACCCTGTTATGATATTGTGCTTGTGCTTGTGCTTGCTTGTGTGTGCTTATACATGTTTGTGTGTAAGGATCCGATGGTCATTCGGGGTAAGCGCTGATGCTCTTTGGGAGAGGGGAGATTCTTACTGGTATGAGAGTTGTATGGGTGGCAAAACCCTAGCATGCGCACTGGATGACTAGTCCTTGTGTGGCTAGAAGTCTTATCCTTGTGTGGCTAGAAGTCTTATCCTTGTGTGGCTTGGGATACCCTTGTCCTTGTGTGGCAGGATGAATAGGCTTATTAATTAGCTTGTGTGCTAATCTTTTACCCTTTATGCAGTAAGCTTGGACAACACAGGTGGAAGGGGACGACCTTTCTTTTTCCTATTGCCGAGAGCAATCTGATGAGTTGCATGTCCAGGAACAGAACGGGCCGCAAACATTGAACCCATAGCATTAAAAACAAGTTGTTGCGTTCCCCTGCAACTCAAGAATCGGGTATAAGAAAGACAAGGTAAATACAAGGATTGGGCTTCACCTTTTAGAGTTTTCTCCCCATTATAACTTTCGTTTTGGTGCCAAGATTCCAGAACATTGACCCAAAAAACAAGCCTACAGCAGCTGTGAAGTAAAATCTTACGACCGTGTAAGGTGGATTTCGTCAGTATGACCAACATTGCTTCCACAAGCATGCAATGGTCTGAGTGAAAAAACGAGGTCGGATATTTTGTCGGAAAATAGAGGTCCTCTGAACCAGGAGCAGGTGTGCATAGTTCCGTGATAAGTGCTTTGTTTCTCCTAGAACATGTCATGCATGAGCAACATATCCAAACCACCAATGACATATTTTGATTGTTTGTTATATTGTTTACTTGAATATATCAGTGAAGAAGCTTCTCAATTCTCATACCTGTAAAGGTCTGAATTCTTGTAAATTTCAGTAAAATCAATCCCCAAAGCCTGTTCTTGTGCTGGAGTAGTAACTTCTAACATCCAAGTTGTTGAATTATAGCCATCGGTAATTTTAAAATTAGCAGAAGAGAGATTGAATAGTATTATGTACCCAGTCAATGCCCCCACTCCTATCCAATAGAAAGATGCATCTGTTAACACATCATGAACACATCAAGATCAGGTTCAGGCTTGATATTTGCTTCTTTCTCTGTTCTGGACAACTCTGATAACATTTCTGCAGAATGCATAATATGCTTAAAACTCAAAACAGATGATCCGACCAAACAAGAAAAACTTTGCCAAATGGTCTTACCATGTGAATATCCAACTCCTTGGCATCTGGCCGAAAATGACAGTCTCCCTCACAGTCATTTCTCCTTTAGGAACATCATGTTGACTGACAATGGCAGATGTTCTCTGGACTACGAACTCGTTCATCCCATGACCGTTGTATGCCACACTACCAGAAACCTGCCAGAGAAACCCAAGTGTAGAATCCGAAGGGCATAGTCAAAAGTTTAAACCCTAGCCAAAGATATCCCCACCTTCAGATTTGAATCGAGCTTTCCTGCAAGTGTCAACATCAGGATGGTCTTTCCAGACCTTGGAGGTTCCAAAAGCAAAGTCATTCTACAACATATTAGAAGTAAATTAACTACAAACAGAACTTAAACAAACAGATTCTGAACCATCATCATCATCTTGCCTTGATGGCTTAATAACTCCACTAAGATCTTTGAGAATTTTGAATCTTTTCTTCTTACTTGGAATGAGTCCCTTCACATTTTGAAAAAAAAAAATTACGTTACTGAAAAAACCTGAGCATGTGTAAACACCAGGAATTAGTAAATCTGCAAAAGTTTTTTATTTTTTGAATACAGTCGATACTATCTCATCCCATCCCATCCCACCCTTTAATCACCTAGAATCAATTTCCTGGGATTTGAACCCAGGATCTCCTCCAACCCCATAAGAGGTCATGCCATCTGAGGTAAGGCTCATTGGAAAATCTGCAAAAGTTGTTACCTCTATCACACTAATAGAGGCATTCAGAAACGAAGGTAAAGCTCTGCTTCCTACATGAGCTTCTGCTTCAATATCTATATGCTCGAAACGAACCTCGACTGTTGGCAGCTCAATTGCAACCTTAAGCGACCCAATGAGCTATAAGAATCAGCCCACAGCAAGATAAATTAAGAACAATATATTATGAAAATAACCCCAAAAACAGAAAACTGGCTAGACTTGAAATGCTTATTCTCTATTCCTTCCCGGAAATCTCTTGCATAAACTTTAGCATGTCATGAGCGAGGAACATCAATAGTCTTGTGTAACATAAGTTTTTTTTTTTTTGACAGAAAGATGAGTATATTGAAGATCAAAAACAAGATATTTACAACCCGATTGAAGAGCACAGAGCCAACAAAACACTGAAAACACTGATCTGTAGTAAAAACCAATAGATCTATGAATATCTATGAATATCTAAGCTGCATGATATCTGCTACCGAGCATCTTAGAGATTCATAGCCCCACCGGATTACTGAACAACTTGATACCAATCGTCAATAGCGAACAACTCTACTCCTCCGTACCCCTTTACTTCCCTGGTGACCCTTGTCCACTCCAAGCCCCGCAACAATCCCTCCATCGCAATGTCCCGTGGGCTGAGAACTTTGTGCCGGAAAACTCTGTGATTCCTAGCAGACCATAAACTCCACAAACCTGCTAACAACAGAGAGTCCCACACTTTGTTTCGCTGCCCACCAGGATGGAGCCCTCCCCATTGATGTAGCAGATCAAGCACCAAACCTGGGAGAGGTCCCTGTACCCCCCATCTCCTTAGAACTTCCATCCAACACAGCCACGCCACTCTACAGGTAACTAGGATATGATCAGCACTATCCTCCGGCAAGTTACAGCTAACACACACCATCTCCTCTTCACTAATTAGACGTAGCCTATACAATCGTCCACGCGATAATATGCTATTTTGACATGCCAACCATGCAAACACCCTACTCTTAAGAGTACCTGGAAGCTGCCAAATAGCAGGTAAATCCAGCTCGTCTTCCATCATGGCGGCATCCTCCAGAGTTATGTAGCATCTACGCACCGTTAACTCCTCCTTAGCGTCTGTCCACACCATCCGATCACTCAAGGCCGGAGCAGGTATCCGATCCTCCAAAGACAGCCGCAGCCTCTCCGATGCTTCAAGTTCCCAAACAAACAAATTACGTCGCCACTCAAAAGACCACTTCCACCTTCCGTCTTCCCATTTTCCCATTTGCTCCACCTGTGCACATTTGTTCGTCGACAGTTCAAAGAGGTGCGGAAATTGCATCGCTAGAGGGATGCCACCCGTCCAGGTTCCCAACCAGAAAGAAATCAGGTTACCTCGGCCCAACTGCCACTTCAAGTTAGTACGAACAGCAATTGCCGCATTATGATCGCCATTAATACACTGCACTATCCCTTTCCAAACACCAGACACCTGACCACTATCTAGCTTGAGGCCTTCGTTGCTTAAAGTAGGATGATATAGATCCTTCACGAGTTGAACCCACATAGAGTCCTCTTCCATGAAGAACCTCCAGCACCATTTAATAAACAACGCTCTATTTTTTATCTCCAAATTCCCCAGCCCTGCCCCCCCTTTCTCCGTTCGCCGACATGTTCTACTCTACTTAACCTTGTTAAGACACCTTCCCTCCACAGTACCCTTCCAAAGAAATCTCTTAGCTAGCCCTTCCAACTCCTTCCTTACTCGCACCGGTATTTTAAATAACTCCATATAGAATAGCGGGATGCTGTTGAGGACTGACTTCACTAAAGTAAGCCTTCCACCCATGGATAAGAGTCTGCCTTGCCAGCCTGCAATTCTTCTCTTGAAAGTACTGATCAACCCTTCCCATGTCTTGTATTTACCAGGATTTTCCCCAAGTGGCATCCCCAAATATTTGAGAGGAAACTTCTCAGATCGGCAATGTAACCTGGCTGCCACAGAAACCACTTCCTGGTGCAAGTAATTCAGACCGAGCAGCGCACTTTTCTGGTAATTAACCCGCAATCCTGTAATAAGAGCGAAACACCTCAACACTCTTTTCAGATTATGCAATCCCTCTTCATCATCAGCACTAAATAAAATAACATCATCTGCATATTGTAGATGTGTTAACGATCGGGCGACCCACCGTAATTCCTTTGATCAAGTCGATGGCCTCTGCCTTGTCTAACAGTCGCGACAAGCATTCTGCAACTATGTCGAAGAGCAGCGGAGACAAGGGATCACCTTGCCTCAAGCCTCTTTTCATGTCAAATGGCTCTGTAAGTGCACCGTTCACTTGGACAATGACTGATGTCGTTTCCGTGCATTGTTCTACCCACCGCTGCCATTTAACTGGAAAGCCCATAGCGTTCATAATCTCCGCCAACGCTCCATAGCACACCGTATCATAGGCTTTTCTAAAATCCACTTTCAGACACCATCCTTTCCTTCTTCCAGCCTTGACAGCGTGAATGGTCTCCGAAGCAATCATTACTGAGTCAACCAACTGTCTGCCTTTAATAAAACCCGATTGATTCATAGATATCAACGGGGAAATAAGTCGTCCTAGCCGGCTTGCCAGAAGTTTGGCGACTATTTTATATACACCATTCACCAAGCTAATAGAGCGATAATTTCCCAGATGAGTGACACCTGCCACCTTCGGAACCAGCACCATAAAAGAATTATTCAGCCCTCTTGGTAACCTACCACTCGCATAGAACTCCTCCACCATACCCTCTATATCAGAGTGTATAACCTCCCATACCTTCTTGTAGAAGTGGAAATTGAAACCATCTGGCCCCGGAGACTTATAACTACCACAATCCCACACGGCTTGTTTTATCTCGTCCATCTCCATTCGCCTTTCGAGTTGCGCTAACCGCTCTTGCTGTCAGCTGATTAAAACGCAGACTGCCAATGCCCATCCACTGGTCCGAATCTTTCTGATACAGGCCCTTATAAAACCGTTGGACCTCCCTTTTGATCAGCGCCGGGTCCTGAGATAATCTACCATCAATCATAAGTGCCTTAAGCTGGTTTCTCTGGCCCCTTGTACTAGCACAAACATGAAAAAACCGAGTATTGGAATCCCCCAACTTCAACCACTGCACTCTCGACTTCTGTCGCCACATCGATTCCAACTGTTTTTTATACTTCCACTTGTCTGCAACTAGTTTCAGGTAACGGGTCTCCTCCTCTGCAGTCCGACCGTCCACCGTTGAGCTTCGATGATCCATATCATCAATATCAGCCATAATCTGTTGCAGGTTGGCTTCAGGATCGACCAAATTTTCCCTGCTCCATTTCCGAAGTTCAAATTTGAGGAACGTCAACTTCCGCAGTAAAGCAAAATTCCCCGGAAAAACGCTCTCCTGCTTCCACCCACTTATCTATTACCACCTGCAAAAATTCTGGGTCATGCCACCAAGCATCCCAAGCACGCACCGGTTTTGGACCCCAATCCACCTGCTCTGACTTTAACATGATGGGTACATGGTCAGACAATTGTTTGCATCCTGCCACTAAACTGAAGCTCGGATTGTCTGCCAGCCATTCAGCACTGACTAGAACCCTGTCAATTCGTGATGCACTCTTGGCAGAAAACCAAGTAAAATGACTGCCAATGAGAGGAAGGTCGATCAAACCTCCCTCCTCCATCATGCGGCTCAAGTTGACTGCTCCTCTACTATCAAATCGACCCCCCATCCGCTCCCTTGACGATATCACTTCATTAAAATCGCCAATAATCACCCATGGCTCAGCTTTGCCCACCTTAAACTCAAGGATATCCTGCCAAAGCACTTCTCTACCCAATACTGTGTTAGGCGCATGTAGAGCCACGCACCACACTCTGTACCCTGTTGCCTGTGCTCTGAATTCTATAGCCATCCATCTATCAAAGCACTGCTGAGTTACTACCTCCACTACTGATGTATCCTATAACGCAAGCAAACCCCCTGCTCTACCTTGGGCATTACACGCAGACCACCCAACAGACCCACCAGGCCAAAGCCTTCGCACCCAACGATCCTCCATCTACTCCATTTTCGTCTCAGCTAAGAAACACACAGCAAGATTATGCCTACGTACTAGGTTCCGTATATCACGACATTTCATACAACTCCTGATACCCCGTAAATATCAATCATCACAACTAAACACACCCCATATCGAACATAGGCAGGACCCGTGTTACCTACCTCTTCTGCTACCCCGATGTTCATATTCCTCCTCCACCATCTCCATTACCTTCGTTTTCAGGTCCTCTCTAGTCCGGAGAGGGTTTAATTCAAGCTTTTCCATCACTGCTAAGGTGGCCTGGGTTTCACTCTCAACATCGTCCTCGACCGCTCGTTGGGCCATCTCCTCCGCACCAGCCGTCTCTGGGACCCAGGATAGTGGCTGCACCGAATTGGGTACCTCGCTAGCTAGAGCTGACTCACGTGAAGGCAGAGACTGAACTCCATCAACCCCTTCCGACTGCCTGTTCGCTTCTCTCGCCTCTCTAGCTTGTGTTGCTTTTGCTCTGGCAGCCGTAATCCGCTCATATACTCGAGCAAGGACTTCATCAGAACCAAGACTGTGTCGACTGGGGCTAGATCCAGCCTCCTCATCACTGGGCACCCGAGAATCACGTCCCTTAAGTAAAAATCCTTCGCAATTATGAACCTCGTGATGCCCCAACTGGTGAGTAACCCGTGAAGGACGGTATTCGGGCTTCCTAGTGAGGCTCACAAGTTCCTGAGTCCTCCGGGTCTCCTCTCTCCCCCCTCCTAAACTGAGCACTCCCTTGTGTCCAGTTAGGCCCGAAACCATTCCCGGGATACCCTGAACATGGTCAACCTCTCGGGCCGGGCCTGGTACGCTCTCCGGGCCCCCTAGGCCTAAGACCCTGGAACCACTTCCATTGTCCAGTTCCTGCGCACACGTCCCCCTCTCCCGTGCCATAAGCCCAGAATCAATAAGACCCAGCATGCTGTGACATCTACTTAGAACTGGAGTAGTCACATGAGGATCGCCACCTTGGAACCAGTTGCTGTCTGCATGGAGAAAGTACCAGCCCGCCATTTCGATCTCATCCCGTACCACCTTTCTCACTCTGGGTAAGACTCCTTATCTGCTGCCCCACCTCAGTGATGTGAATCCTGAAACTACTACTCTCCACTAGGAGTTGTACTATGTCGCCTACCATTGTAGGCTTGTCAGTCCTCACACACACCAACGCCTCTTCCAAATTTGAACGATTCAAGGTGGCCGAATGGACCTGCACAACCTCACCATAGAGTGCCGAAATTTTCCGTATCCCTTCGTCCGACCACACGTGTAGCAGAATGCCGATCAGACTCAACCAACACACCCTCCCTCTCCTAGCATCTGCCGGTTCCCAGGGGTGGAACTCCACAAACAACTCATTCCACAGAGTCTGGTTAGTCGTCATTGCGCGATACATCGCATCACCGGAGATGAAAGTAACCAGGAATGCCAAATTCCCCAGACTTGCCACAGTCACCTCCTGCGGGAGACGAGAACTATTTAGCACCCCATCGCGAGCGATACCAACTATGCTCCTTGTCATCCATTCCCTGTTAGCATTAACCACCCCGAGCCGTACAGCTACATCAGCCCTATCGTCCCCATCTCCAGGATTTTTCCCTGTCACAACTTCTGAGAAAGTTTTCTTGTCCCTAAGAGAGGGTCCTTCTACAGAGACTATCCTCGTAGTCCGCCTGGTCTGTTCCCTCTCCATCTCATCACCTGTATCCCTACTATGACGATGAAGTGGATATTTCGCCCGATGAGCGTATCGCGCCACTCTAAACGACAACATATGACCCTCCAAGGTCAACCGATTGAGCTTCATCAATCTCTCACCTTCCTTCACACCCTGGTGCAGAAAACGAATAAAACCAAATCTCGTGTTCCTCGCGCTTCGCTTCCGCGGAATGAAGGCATCCACCACTGGTTCCCATTTCTGTATCGCCTGAAACAAATCTCTGGAACCCCACCCTGCTGGAATATGATCAACGAAATAAGAAATATATCGCTTGTCGTTAAAAATAACTCGTGGATTCCAACGAACTGGTTGATCTTCGTGGGTCCCAGGTGAGAAAGGAAGCGGTAGAACTGTAGAAGGAATAGGTAATCGGGAAACGGTTATGGGTGTAGTGGAGAAAGGGGGACGACGTTCAGGGGATAAAGGAGGGCGGAGGTCAGAGGATGTAGGGACTGAGGTTTCCTTACAATTCTCTCTCATAATCAACTTTTTTCACTTTGTCAAGTGATAACTGAGTCTCTGTATTGATGGAGCTTCCCTTTGAATAACAGGTATGCTTATCTAGTTCTTGCTTCTTTTAATTAACTTGGTATGCAGACAATACCTTCTGCATTTTCCAACCAGTTTTGTTTGGAGACCAAGGCTGATGTCGAGCTTTGTCTTCCCGGAGGGAAAAGCTGGACTGTTGTATATCGACGTCAAAACTATGGTAGTCATGCACAAGTAAAGCTAAAGATGGGGTGGTCTTTGTTTGTTCAAGAAAATAGGTTGCAAGTGGGAGACAGTTGTGTTTTTGAGATGATCAACACGGAGAAAATCACATTTTGTGTAACATAAGTTACTCTGCTAAAAACGGCATTCACAGAGCAAAAAGAAGAAGTACCTCTCTATACCGTTCTTAAGCTTCAACAAGAAATTCTCATTATCCTCCTTCGCCACTTTCACCAACCCATCTACTAAAGCTTGCCTTTCTTGGAATCCTAGACTGGAAATTTGTATCTCGCTTGTCTCCCCTTTCGACGCACCTGACAATAAACCTCTCCTCAAACGATCATAGGTGGGTAGCTTCTCCAATTAATGCAGCCCATTTGAGAGCCTCATCATTTCTGGATGACCTCGAGAAAACCCTCTCGCCGCTTCTAATAGAATTTCTCAAACTGGCTCGTAAACTATAATTGGTTCTGCATGTATCTCCACCCTCCATCGATGAAGGATAGATATATATTAGTGTACTTAAATGCTAGTACCAAAAGATAAATCAGCCTTGTTTTCTTTGTGTTTAGAACTTGAGTAAGTTTCCTTTTCCTTTTCTTTTCTACTTCTACAGCTAAATGATCAGAGACTGCGCACAAATAAGCACATCTGCTTCAATGTAGTCTGAACAAGAAGATTGACAGTTTAGAAAAGAGCACAACTTTCAGAAACCAAAACTCTTGAGAATTTATAGGCGAGGATGGCCGCTGACGTCATTTCTGGAGTAGGAAAGACACTGCCGTTCAGTTCAACAGAAGTCGTAACTGAATTTTCACGTTCCTATTTGGGTTGAATATTTTTGTAGATTTTTAAGAAAATTTGAAAAGCTACGGGTGTCCAATTCCTGAAATAACGGTACAACGTGTCCGAGAAGAAAAATCATGTGACGCGGTCAGGAATTAAACTAAAAAATGTCCAAGAATTTGGACAATTCTTGTACAAACGAAAGCGCCTTCCCTGGGATCGAAAACAAGCCGTTGCCTGCTAGTACCCAACGTAACAACGAAATAAACCAACCGCCGCCACTCCAAACCCCATGGACGCAAGTGCAACAGGAGGGAAATGGAAAAAAATTAAAAGTAAGAAAAATTGCGGGGAAGCATCAAGCATACACACCCTTGATTTGATAGTCTATACTGCAGAAGTAACTAACAACTGTCTTGCTTCTATCAGATTACTACCTAGGCCCAGGCCCAGTTGTATATCTGAAATATTGGGCCGAGTTTAGTTAATTACCAAAGACATCGAGAAATTAACACTCCAAAAAAAAAAAACAATACAATAACTTGACATACAAGCCATCCAAATATAGATGCCAATATTGAAAATTGCATATCAACGGCGGTGTCTACCGTTTCTGGAAATTGAACGCCACGATACCAAATGCATAAATAAACAGAAAGATGAGCGACCACCCAACGACTCCAGCGGCTATCACTCCCAGAAAATCATGTTTGAAACCAAAATAGGATCTAACCAAATGTTCCACAGTTCCCTCGCCATCAGACATGAGTATAGGTTTCTGTACATCTCCATACTGAGCTGCTACCAACCCATACAAGGTCCATGACACAGGGCATGTCCAGTAGTACCACCTCCACCACCAAGGAATCCTCTATCATGACCATGGAGACAAGTGAAGAATATATAGAATTATTGCATAGGATTTATTCTTGCATATGAAAGCACTACGGACATTAAAATACTTACAGGTCGGGGGACAACAAATCCTGAAAACAAATTCCAAATTGAATAAAAGAAGGAAGAGGCGATCGCTGCGATTTGAATGTTAGGTGTCACAGCCACAGCCATCATGCCATAGTAGGTGAAGTAGAGCAATGTGAAGAACATGAAGAATAAATTCCAGAAGAACTTGGCAGCGGTCCATTCGAATCTGATCATGGAATACACTAAAACGTTGTACACAGCAGACTGAACCAGGACATAGGGAATTTCAATCAAGCCCTGCAGTATAGAAGATGGATTTGGGTTTAAGGTCTCTGGAATTTTACATGGTGGAGCTAGAGAGATCTTGGGTGAGGGAAAGTCAGTTAGGTACCTGAGCTAAGGCATAGGGAATTGCCGAATACATTCCAGCAGCTTTTTCTCTATAAAACACGGTTCTTTCAACACCCACCACTGGCTGCACAGTCTGTGCATTTTGCACGCCCAGGAACAGAACGGCCGTATACATTGAACCCATAGCATTAAAAACATGCTGTTGCGTTCCCCTGCAACTCAAGAATCGGGAATAAGAAAGACAAGGTAAATACAAGGATTGGGCTTCATCTTTTAGAGTTTTCACCGGTTTGCCATGGCAACTTACGTTTTGGTGCCAAGATTCCAGAACATTGACCCAAACAACAAGCCTACCGCAGCTGTGAAGTAAAATCTTACGGCCGTGTATGGCGGATTTCGCCAGTATGACCAACATTGCTTCCACAAGCATGCAATGGTCTGAGTGAAAAACGAGGTCGGATATTTTGTCGGAAAATAGAGGTCCTCTGAACCAGGAGCAGGTGTGCATAGTTCCGTGATAAGTGCTTTGTTTCTCCTAGAACATGTCATGCATGAGCAACATATCCAAACCACCAATGACATATTTTGATTGTTTGTTATATTGTTTACTTGAATATATCAGTGAAGAAGCTTCTCAATTCTCATACCTGTAAAGGTCTGAATTCTTGTAAATTTCAGTAAAATCAATCCCCAGGGCATACTCAGATTAACTACGTTGTTAATCCGGAGGTGAGGATTTCTGGAAAGTAGGACACGAAAGGGCGAAGGACGTTCCTTCCCTCTGGAGTGCTCAGTCGTACTGAGCAACCCACTAACTGGAATCCAGCAGAAAAGACGTGAGTACATCCCTAGAAGACCCGTGATCACGGGGAGGTCTCGGTGTGAATTGAATCAAGGATCATCACAAGCATCTGAATTACACTTTTATTTCTCACCTTTGAACCATCACATTTGTTACACAACCTCTATTCACCACTAAGATCTTATAACCCTTCATCCTCATCGACCGTGGGCACACCGTGACCACAGCCAATTCAAAGACTTCCAACTCTTAAAACCATCTCCCTGAGGATTCGACCTTCCTTACCACTAGCTACCTATTCAGAAGAGGAAGATTATTTTGGTGAGCTTACGATAACTCTATCATAATTATTTCTTGTATTAATTCTCTTTAGATTGATTCTTTCTTGGTTGATAATTACCTTAGGAAATAAAAATCCTAAGTTTAAGGAGATAATTACAGAATTTAATTCTGATAATTATCTTATTTTAATTAAGCCTTTAAGGTAGGGATTTCAATCCCATAACCACGAAGTCAGCCACACAAAAATCTTATACAGAAAACATACAAAATTCGTAAGAACTAAAAACTCTACACCTCCCAATTTCTGTTGAAATCCGCTGGAACTTCAAACAAGCATAACTCTTTCATCGCTTATCGGCTTGTTGGAAAGCTCTATTCATCTTCTTTCCAACCATCTTTGATTTTTTTTTTGGAGATTAATTTTTTCTTTGTTAAAAGTTAAATTGAATTTCGGCGAAATTATCAAAATCTGTTTGAACTTCAAAATAGCATAACTCTCTCATCCTTTGTTAGGATTTTTGCGAATAATAGCTTATTGGAAAGATCTCTTCATCTTCTTTCCAACCATCTTTGGTTTTTTGTTTGGAGGTTAGTTTTTTTTTCTCTGTTAAAAGTTAAATCGAATTTCGGCAAAATTGTCAAAATCTGCTTGAACTTCAAAATAATATAACTCTCTCATCATTTGTCGAATTCTTACGAATAATAGCTTGTTGGAAAGCTCTCTTCATCCTATTTCCAGCCATTTTTGGTTTTTTGTCAGGAGATTAGTTTTTCTTTATTATAAGATTAGTCGAATTTCGATATGATTAGGGTTCAAGATTGTGTGATTCTATCTTCAATTGATTTCTGTTGTTGTTTCTCCTATTATTTCTCTTGTTCGTATGATTGTTTGGCATCTATTCATGTTACAAAATCAGAAATTCATCTTTTGAATCTTTTTTATACATGAAATCAATATACCCTACCCTTGCCCTATTGTTGCCTATCTTGATCAATTGATGAACCTATTGGATTCCGCTCTTGTTTCTTTGATTATATAAGTTATACACACTTAATCCCTCTTTGTTAGCATGAAATCGCAACCCTTACACCTTGCTAACATGAAATCGCAAACTATATTGTGTTTGTGTCCTATGCTTAGTGCTGAAATATACATAGTTAAATTGGGTGGTAATTCAGGTTAAATTTAGTTAAGTTCTTGGCTATCACATCAACATCAAAAGGGGAGGCACCTACGGCATCTGACCACTAGTTTCTGATAGGTTTGGTGAGTGGAATTGGTAAGGAAATAGGGTATTCAATTGGTTATTGAGTATGCATGCTTAGTTTGGTTTTGTCTTTGCCTGATGATACTATAGGTGGTTCGGAATTATTAAATAAAGGCAAAGGAATAGCTTCTTGTTCAGAGTTAAGAGAGATAGGATCTATACCTCATCAATTTCTCCAGAGATCCTTGTTGTTTATTTATTGTTTTCGATGCATGTCCTTGTTATTATTGCATGCGAATTGAGATATGAATCCTATAGGCTATACCAAACCCTTGAGTTAGGTTTTGAGTACCCGAATTGCATATGATATATGAATTGAATAAAATAATTGTGTTCTGACATGATTGAGGATACCCTGTTATGATATTGTGCTTGTGCTTGCTTGTGTGTGCTTATACATGTTTGTGTGTAAGGATCCTGTTCCGATGGCCATTCGGGGTAAGCGCTGATGCTCCTTGGGAGAGAGGAGGTTCTTACTGGTATGAGAGTTGTATGGGTGGCAAACCCCAGCATGCGCACTGGATGACTAGTCCTTGTGTGGCTAGAAGTCTTATCCTTGTGTGGCTTGGGATACCCTTGTCCTTGTGTGGCAGGATGAATAGGCTTATTAATTAGCTTGTGTGCTAACTTTTTACTCTTTATGCAGTAAGCTTGGATAACACAGGTGGAAGAGGAAGGTCTTTCTTTTTCCTATTGCCGAGAGCAATCTGATGAGTTGCACGTCCAGGAACAGAACGGCCGCAAACATTGAACCCATAGCATTAAAAACAAGTTGTTGCGTTCCCCTGCAACTCAAGAATCGGGTATAAGAAAGACAAGGTAAATACAAGGATTGGGCTTCACCTTTTAGAGTTTTCTCCCCATTATAACTTACGTTTTGGTGCCAAGATTCCAAAACATTGACCAAAACAACAAGCCTACAGCAGCTGTGAAGTAAAATCTTACGGCCGTGTAAGGTGAATTTCGTCAGTATGACCAACATTGCTTCCACAAGCATGCAATGGTCTGAGTGGAAAACGAGGTCGGATATTTTGTCGGAAAATAGAGGTCCTCTGAACCAGGAGCAGGTGTGCATAGTTCCGTGATAAGTGCTTTGTTTTTCCTAGAACATGTCATGCATGAGCAACATATCCAAACCACCAATGACATATTTTGATTGTTTGTTATATTATTTACTTGAATATATCAGTGAAGAAGCTTCTCAATTCTCATACCTGTAAAGGTCTGAATTCTTGTAAATTTCAGTAAAATCAATCCGCAAAGCCTGTTCTTGTGCTGGAGTAGTAACTTCTAACATCCAAGTTGTTGGATTATAGCCATCGGTAATTTTAAAATTAGCAGAAGAGAGATTGAATAGTATTATGTACCCAGCCAATGCCCCCACTCCTATCCAATAGAAAGATGCATCTGTAAACACATCATGAACACATCAAGATCAGGTTCGGGCTTGATATTTGCTTCTTTCTCTGTTCTGGACAACTCTGATAACATTTCTGCAGAATGCATAATATGCTTAAAACTCAAAACAGATGATCCGACCAAACAAGAAAAACTTTGCCAAATGGTCTTACCATGTGAATATCCAACTCCTTGGCATCTGGCCGAAAATGACAGTCTCCCTCACAGTTATTTCTCCTTTAGGAACATCATGTTGACTGACAATGGCAGATGTTCTCTGGACTACGAACTCGTTCATCCCATGACCGTTGTATGCCACACTACCAGGAACCTGCCAGAGAAATCCAAGTATAGAATCCGAAGGGCATAGTCAAAAGTTTAAACCCTAGCCAAAGATATCCCCACCTTCAGATTTGAATCGAGCTTTCCTGCAAGTGTCAACATCAGGATGGTCTTTCCAGACCTTGGAGGTTCCAAAAGCAAAGTCATTCTACAACATATTAGAAGTAAATTAACTACAAATAGAACTTAAACAAACAGATTCTGAACCATCATCATCATCTTACCTTGATGGCTTAATAACTCCACTAAGATCTTTGAGAATTTTGAATCTTTTCTTCTTACTTGGAATGAGTCCCTTCACATTTTGAAAAAAAAAATTTACGTTACTGAAAAAACCTGAGCATGTGTAAACACCAGGAATTAGTAAATCTGCCAAAGTTGTTACCTCTATCACACTAATAGAGGCATTCAGAAACGAAGGTAAAGCTCTGCTTCCTACATGAGCTTCTGCTTCAATATCTATATGCTCGAAACGAACCTCGACTGTTGGCAGCTCAATTCCAACCCTAAGCGACCCAATGAGCTGTAAGAATCAGCCCACAGCAAGATAAATTAAGAACAGTATATTATGAAAATAACCCCAAAAACAGAAAGCTGGCTAGACTTGAAATGCTTATTCTCTATTCCTTCCCGGAATCTCTTGCATAAACTTTAGCATGTCATGAGCGAGGAACATCAAAAGTCTTGTGTAACATAAGTTACTCTGCTAAAAACGGCATTCACAGAGCAAAAAGAAGAATTACCTCTCTATACCGTTCTTGAGCTTCAACAAGAAATTCTCATTATCCTCCTTCGCCACTTTCACCAACCCATCTACCAAAGCTTGCCTTTCTTGGAATCCTAGACTGGAAATTTGTATCTCGCTTGTCTCCCCTTTCGACGCACCTGACAATAAACCTCTCCTCAAACGATCATAGGTGGGTAGCTTCTCCAATTAATGCAGCCCATTTGAGAGCCTCATCATTTCTGGATGACCTCGAGAAAACCCTCTCGCCGCTTCTAATAGAATTTCTCAAACTGGCTCGTAAACTATAATTGGTTCTGCATGTATCTCCACCCTCCATCGATGAAGGATAGATATATATTAGTGTACTTAAATGCTAGTACCAAAAGATAAATCAGCCTTGTTTTCTTTGTGTTTAGAACTTGAGTAAGTTTCCTTTTCCTTTTCTTTTCTACTTCTACAGCTAAATGATCAGAGACTGCGCACAAATAAGCACATCTGCTTCAATGTAGTCTGAACAAGAAGATTGACAGTTTAGAAAAGAGCACAACTTTCAGAAACCAAAACTCGTGAGTATTTATAGGCGAGAATGGCCGCTGACGTCATTTCTGGAGTAGGAAAGACACTGCCGTTCAGTTCAACAGAAGTCGTAACTGAATTTTCACGTTCCTATTTGGGTAGAAAATTTTTGTAGATTTTTAAGAAAATTTGAAAAGCTACGGGTGTCCAATTCCTGAAATAACGGTACAACATGTCCGAGAAGAAAAATCATGTGACGCGGTCAGGAATTAAACTAAAAAATGTCCAAGAATTTGGACAATTCTTGTACAAACGAAAGCGCCTTCCCTGGGATCGAAAACAAGCCGTTGCCTGCTAGTACCTAACGTAACAACGAAATAAACTAACCGCCGCCACTCCAAACCCCATGGACGCAAGTACAACAGGAGGGAAATGGAAAAAAATTAAAAGTAAGAAAATTTGCGGGGAAGCATCAAGCATACACACCCTTGATTTGATAGTCTATACTGCAGAAGTAACTAACAACTGCCTGCTTCTATCAGATTACTACCGAGGCCCAGGCCCAGTTGTATATCTGAAATATTGGGCCGAGTTTAGTTAATTACCAAAGACATCGAGAAATTAACACTCCAAAAAAAAGTAATACAATAACTTGACATACAAGCCATCCAAATAAAGAAGCCAATATTGAAAATTGCATATCAACGGCGGTGTCTACCGTTTCTGGAAATTGAACGCCACGATACCAAATGCATAAATAAACAGAAAGATGAGCGACCACCCAACGACTCCAGCGGCTATCACTCCCAGAAAATCATGTTTGAAACCAAAATAGGATCTAACCAAATGTTCCACAGTTCCCTCGCCATCAGACATGAGCATAGGTTTCTGTACATCTCCATACTGAGCTGCTACCAACCCATACAAGGTCCATGACACAGGGCATGTCCAGTAGTACCACCTCCACCACCCAGGAATCCTCTATCATGACCATGGAGACAAGTGAAGAATATATAGAATTATTGCATAGGATTTATTCTTGCATATGAAAGCACTACGGACATTAAAATACTTACAGGTCGGGGGACAACAAATCCTGAAAACAAATTCCAAATTGAATAAAAGAAGGAAGAGGCGATCGCTGCGATTTGAATGTTAGGTGTCACAGCCACAGCCATCATGCCATAGTAGGTGAAGTAGAGCAATGTGAAGAACATGAAGAATAAATTCCAGAAGAACTTGGCAGCGGTCCATTCGAATCTGATCATGGAATACACTAAAACGTTGTACACAGCAGACTGAACCAGGACATAGGGAATTTCAATCAAGCCCTGCAGTATAGAAGATGGATTTGGGTTTAAGGTCTCTGGAATTTTACATGGTGGAGCTAGAGAGATCTTGGGTGAGGGAAAGTCAGTTAGGTACCTGAGCTAAGGCATAGGGAATTGCCGAATACATTCCAGCAGCTTTTTCTCTATAAAACACGGTTCTTTCAACACCCACCACTGGCTGCACAGTCTGTGCATTTTGCACGCCCAGGAACACAACGGCCGTATACATTGAACCCATAGCATTAAAAACATGCTGTTGCGTTCCCCTGCAACTCAAGAATCGGGAATAAGAAAGACAAGGTAAATACAAGGATTGGGCTTCATCTTTTAGAGTTTTCTCCGGTTTGCCATGGCAACTTACGTTTTGGTGCCAAGATTCCAGAACATTGACCCAAACAACAAGCCTACCGCAGCTGTGAAGTAAAATCTTACGGCCGTGTATGGCGGATTTCGCCAGTATGACCAACATTGCTTCCACAAGCATGCAATGGTCTGAGTGAAAAACGAGGTCGGATATTTTGTCGGAAAATAGAGGTCCTCTGAACCAGGAGCAGGTGTGCATAGTTCCGTGATAAGTGCTTTGTTTCTCCTAGAACATGTCATGCATGAGCAACATATCCAAACCACCAATGACATATTTTGATTGTTTGTTATATTGTTTACTTGAATATATCAGTGAAGAAGCTTCTCAATTCTCATACCTGTAAAGGTCTGAATTCTTGTAAATTTCAGTAAAATCAATCCCCAAAGCCTGTTCTTGTGCTGAAGTAGTAACTTCTAATATCCAAGTTGCTGGGTTATAGCCATCGGTAATTTTAGCTACTCCTTCTATTCCCTAGGAAAGAAGATACGAAGCAAATATCAATATGAATTGGGTTTAGCTAAATCCAATCCACCTCAGTGTTATATATGTTTAGATTCTCCAGCTCAAAATATACCTCGAAATAGTTGATTAGATGGGAAGATTGGTGGCCTAATGGTCCCACATAGATCTCTTGTCCTCCTCTCTTCATCAATAATAGCTACAATTCCATGTTAAACAAGTATAATTAATTGAACCCAAAACGTATATATGTTTGTTTGATGATCTTTCAATCACTTGTTACCTCATCAAAGGCTTCAAATATATCTATACTTGGCTGATGGATTGTGCATACCACAGTTCTACCGGTGTCCACAGTATTCCTTACTGTTCTCATTACAATAGCAGCTGCTCTTGCATCCAGCCCTGAAGTGGGCTCATCCATAAAAATAATAGAAGGATTTGCCACTAGCTCCACTGCAATGGTGAGCCGTTTGCGCTGCTCAGTAGATAGACCATTCACGCCGGGAAACCCCACTAGAGCATTACGAATGGGATTTAGCTCCACGAGCTCCATGACGTTCTCTATAAACACCTGCAAAAGGTTAAGAATAATGAAGTTTTGCTACCAAAAAAAATTAAACTTTCTATATGTTTGACAGTAGTTAGTGTCTGCAAATCCCAAGTCAAACCACAAATTGGATTAATACATAGAACACATACCTTTCTTGTTTGAGTATCAACATCGGATGGCAGACGAAGCCAAGCTGAGAATAGCACAGATTCATAGAGAGTGACATGAGGAGAGTGGATATCATTCTGTTCGCAGTATCCTGATATTCTAGCAAAAGTTTCTTGCTTCTTTGGGTATCCAGAAATTCTAACGTCTCCTTCAATGTATCCACCAGTTTTCCTCCCAGCCAAAACATCCATCAAAGTGGTTTTGCCGGCACCGCTAGCACCCATCAAAGCTGTAAGAACACCGGGCTTAAAAGACCCACTGATGCCCTTCAAAAGAACCAATTTATCTTCAGCAACTCCTTGATCTTTCATTGCCTGCAAAGTTTGGTTAATGGAATCAGCTTTGTTGTTCTGATACCATATCCTTGTAGATTCTGATTTAGCTCCCCAATACCTTTGGCATATCAACAGAGTATATAATTTCGTCAAAGGTAATAGTGTGTGGTTGAAATGGAATAATCATCCCTCTGTTTCCATTTCCCCCGGTCTCTTCAATGGAAAAGGAGGAGCTCCTACTCCTCGCTTCATTTCCATGCACTGCAGGTAAGTTGAAGTTAGCTTACAGACAAATAGTTATGGAATGGGTTCTTTCCTCTGTAAGGTCGTCCCAACAATAACTTTTTCCTACCTGAGATGATTCTTTTACTTCCTTTACTAGTTTCATTACTTTCAGACTCCTCTGGCAGAACTGCCTTAGGCTTTTCAAATGCTGCCAACCATTTCATGTACATTAGTACAAACAATTGTCGAACAGTACATGCTTATAAAAGAAAAGAATTGCAATTGATGGGTAGTGACACTCACGATTCAGAAAAGTGAGGGCTATAGCGGAAGAGAGGTTGAATACTATGATGTACCCAGCCAATGCCCCTACTCCTATCCAATACATATTTGAACGTGCTAAGAACCCTCGAGACTCCAAAACTTCAATTCCTAGCGGCAGTGTTGAGTTTGGACCAATCTGTCAGTTTGGAAAAAAATTAAAAAATCAGACATGATTCAATTCTTCCATCTTGGGATAGGAAGAAGTGCAAAAATAGAAGGTTAAGGAAAATTTACATGTTTCCATTTCTGTCCAAGGAACTCAATCACTAGCAGTGCATTCTGCCCATAAGTCATGGGTGAGATCCAGTAGCCCCATATCCACCATTTCTTTATATCATCTGTGATCACAGAGGGGATAATACATAATAGCCGGTTTTAGAATTGGAATTCACAGTATTGGATTTTCAAACACAGCCTGATGGCTGTGCTGACATGATAGTACCTCTCGATAGGACGAAGCCACCCAGTGCAAAAAATGCAAGTAATGCCAAAGTCCCGAATGTGTTTGCAACTATCATGTTTCTTCCAGCAGCAGCTATGAATCTGAATAATGCAGATGCCATTTCGTTAACTAGGAAGAGAATAAGAAACTGCTTGAATAACCTGCAAAATATATAGCACAAGTCAGTATAATATGATCAGAAGGAAGGCCGTTACAATCTTCAAGACTCAAATTTCTTTCTTTTGTGATTACCTTCCTGCATTTGGATCAAATCCAACCACATAATAACTCACAAAGACCCAGACAGCAACTTCTGCAAATGCGATAGGAGTTTGAAGGATCCAAGGTGGAATAGTGAACACCCATGCTGGATAAAACAGGAGATCTCTTTGTTTAAAAAATACAGGAAGTCTTGCAATTGATATTGATATCTCTGCCTGTCCATTGAACATAATGGTGACCAGAGCAAAGAATAGAGCACCGGCGTAAATTCCTCCATCAGTTACATCCCTCCGATGCATTTTAGCCCGCAGGAATACTGTCATATATATCAGTTCACCAACTACAATCTAGAAGAAGAGAAAATGTTAAACAACGTTTAATAACTAAACAATTCAGTTTTTTTCTTAATAAAAATAAAAAGATTGTATCATATGATTACTGCAGATGGTTACGTGAAACATCTTGATGATGTAAACAAATGAGTGCCTCTTCATGAGCAAATATTCTCGGGCGAAACTAGCTTTGATCAGCTCCTTCATTCCAACACCATACTTTTTGGTTGTCAAAGCTGCTGGATGACTTTTGCGTTTGTCGAATGGAACTGAGAGCACATCTGCTATGTTCTGTCCCACGCTGAATGACTGGAATGCATCAGAAAATTCTTGAGCTGTGACAAACCTGTAAGGCTGATCTTTGTGTGCCCAGTACTGCTCTTGATCCTTCTTTGACGTAACCTGAATTGAATTCATCATCAATTGTAAAAACATCACATTATTATCGTCGCACAATGGATAATGAGGCAAAACTGAACTGTTATGCTTGATCTTACTTCTTGCAAGAAATCAGCCACACCCTTTCTTCTAGGACATCTAAATCCCATGTGCTCAAAAAACTCGAGCACATTTTCTCGAGGACCCTGGTAAACTATCTGCCCGTCTGACAAGAGAATAATGTCATCAAAGAGGTTATAAGTCTCCGGTGCCGGCTGAAGGAGGGAGATAACCGCAGTTGCATTAAGGATGTGAACTGTCTGCTGTAGCGAGTTCACAATTTGAAAAGTTGTGGAACTATCCAAGCCTGTAGAAATTTCATCCATAAGCAGAACCCTAGCTGGTCCGACCAACATTTCACCTGCAGCATGATCGTTGAA
Organism: Passiflora organensis; assembly: GCA_019739055.1. NCBI lineage: Eukaryota > Viridiplantae > Streptophyta > Magnoliopsida > Malpighiales > Passifloraceae > Passiflora > Passiflora organensis. Next base: position 8,561,672 of record JAEPBF010000278.1, on the reverse strand, counting down.
GATTATAGTACATTCATTCCACAGAGAAGCCGAAAACAGATTTTCTATTTTAGAGATTGTTAGAAGTACCTGTAGTAACACGTTTCCTTTGTCCACCAGAGACACCCCTAATCATTTGATCCCCTACTAGAGTATCTGCGCACACTTCCAGTCCTAATATCTGTACTTTGAACAGAATACTTGAGAAACTTGGTAGATCCTATCTTGGAAGTTTCTCAAAGATATTCTAATGCAATCAGTTGATCTTACCTTTATAACATAATCTGTAGTCATGTTGGCCTCCTGGCCTTCCGTTGCCATAGCCTACATAATACAAATGTGTATTATGAGAAGATGAAAAATCAATTTCCATCACTGAAATGCATAATTCTGTGTTTTTAATTCCAAGTTAAGAGTCCATCATAGTTTAAATATATTAAGTTATTTCAAATTACAAATCTCACCTTCATGAACACATCAAGATCAAAATCAGGCTTGATATTTGCTTCTTTTTCTCTTCTGGACAACTCTGCTAACATTTCTGTAGAAAGCACAATATGTTTTCAAGTCAAAAGAGATCATCCGACCAAACAACGAAAGCTTAGCCCAATGGTCTTACCATGTGAATATCCAACTCCTTGGCATCTGGCCGCAAATGACAGAGTCTCCCTCACAGTCATTTCTCCTGCATGAAGATCGTGTTGACTGATATAGGCAGCTGTTCTTTGGGGTATGAACTCGTTCATCCCGTGACCGTTGTATGTCACACTACCAGAAACCTGCCAGAGAAATCGAATTGGGGAATCCAAAGGGGCATAGTCAAAAGTTAAAACCTAGCTAAATATATTACTACCTTCAAATCTGAATCGAGCTTTCCTGCGAGTGTCAACATCAGGGTGCTCTTTCCAGAACTTGGAGGTCCCAAAAGCAAAGTCATTCTACAACATGTTCGTAACACCATATATTAGAAGTAAGCGAATTACAAATGGAACTTAAGATTCTGAACCATCATCATCATCTTACCTTGATGGCTTAATAACTCCACTAAGATCTTTGAGAATTTTGAATTTTTTCTTCTTGCTTGGAATGATATGAAAAATATTCAAGAGTCCCTTCATTTTGAAAAGAAAATTTTAGTTTACAGAAAAACCTGAGCATGTGTAAGTACCGGGAATTATTACATCTGCCCAAGTCGTTACCTCTATCGCACTAATGGAGGCATTGAAAAACGAAGGCAAAGCTCTGCTTCCTACATGAGCTTCTGCTTCAATATCGATATGCTCGAAACGAACCTCGATTGTTGGCAGATCAATTCCGACCCTGTGTGACCCAATGAGCTATAGGAATCAACCCAAAGAAAGGTAAAGGACAGTATATTGTGAAAATAACCACATAAACAGAGCACCAATGATTATATTGAACAAAAAAAGAGAAACCAGAGTTTTCTCCATTTTATCAGAAAACTAGACTTGAAATGCTCATGCTCTGTTCCTTCCTGGAACCTCCAACAGAAAACATTTGCATGTCATGAGCGAGTAACATCAGTAGTATTCTATAACACAAGAAAAAACAGAAGGAGAGCAATAACATGAGGTTACCTCTCTATACGGTTCTTGAGCTTCAATAAGAAATTTCCATTATCCTCCTCCGCCACTTTCACCAACCGATCAACCAAAGCTTGCCGTTCTTGAAATCCTAGACTGGAAATTTGTATCTCGCTTGTCTCCCCTTTGGATGCACTTGTCAATATACCTTGCCTCAAACGAGCATAGGTGGGTAGCTTCTCCATTGCAGCCCATTTGAGAGCCTCCTCGTCGTCCTCATTTCTTGATGATCTCGAGAGAACCCCCTCATTGCTGCTTATAGAATTTCTCAAACTGGCTTGTAAACTATAATTGGTTCTATATGTATTTCCACCCTCCATCGATGAAGTATATGTGTATCAGCACCTGGACACAACAACAACAACAACAAATCAACAAATGCTAGTACCCAGCAAAGAAAACAGCCTTGTTTTCTTTGCTTTTGAAAAAAAGTAAGTTTCTTTTTTCTAGTTCGAGAGCTCACTGATCAGAAACAGCGCACAAATAAGCACATCTGCTTCATTGTACTCTGAACAAGAAACTTGCAAATTCATACAAGAGCAGAATGTATTTTTATAGGCGAGGATGGCCTCTGACTTCATTTCATGAGTAAAACTTAAACGTTGGCAATTCAAAATGTCATAAACAGATAGAAGTGAATTTTCAGACATATTTTACAAGTTTATTTACAACTTCTTGCGTAACAATACTCTAGAGTTATTGGGTGTTTAATTTGTAAAAAAAGTGATAAGACGGAACAAAAGGAAAATTATTTACGGCTGTCAGGACTGGAATTCAATTAAAATATACAAAAATTGGGACAAAAAAAGCGCCTCCCCGCAAAGGATTGCTTATGCTGGCCGCCTGCTAGTACCTAAAATAACAAGGAAATAAAGCAAACACCAGCTCTTCAAATGAGTGATATATAATAAATTCTGAAGCCAGGGATGTTAATAAAACCATAGAAATTGAGGAAGCATAAAAAAAGAGGTAATAAAATTTTTAATAATAAATTATGAACAAAAAAGCGGGAAAGCACGCACACCCTTGATTTGATCGTCTATACTATCTCGTAGTACGATTATACAAAATATTAATAAACATGGAGTTACAATGGGGCAAACAGCGAGGTGGTCGAGTACTTTTTCTTTCTTCTTGTCCGTGATAGTGTCCCGAAAGGGCAATACATGTCACAGTTCTTACTTGTCCGAATTTCCCAAACTTGGAAGCTACCTAAGAAATGATCTTAGCATTATACATGAATATAGCATCTACTTTCCATGATATTGTTTTTTACTTTGCAACTCCAAATCTGATATAAAACGTTCATGATTCCAAACTAGATTCGGAAAAATTAAGTTGAGCAGATCGAATCATAAAAAAAAGATTAATCTAATTGTATTTTTTACTATTTATAAAAGGAATCGAAATGTTCTGGCCTATTGGGCCGAGTTATCTATCAACTGAATGGAAAGCTACTCACATTCCTGCACGAAGATACATTCATGGGCCAACTAGAAAGAATACATTTCTCATTTCTGACTTGCTCCAAAGATAGGACCAAGGTTTTGTTTCCACACATGGGTAAATCCAATGGCTATGTACAGAGGACATTGTTCCCGCGGTAAGAAGATTCTGATCACATATTTGTTCAATCAAACAAGTTTGTGGGTAGTGTAAAGTATATAATGATAAAACCAAGTTTAATTCTATCAGGGAATGAAAATGCTACTTCAACATTGAGGAAGTAAACAAACCTTCAACCCCTTTTCCTCTAGCAACAAAATCCCATCATTGAAAGGGGGATCTCTGCGTCCAAAGTGATTGAAGCATCAATCTTTAGTAACCAAACAGCCATGGCGTAAGAAAAATTCTCTGCGCTTATCACTGATAGTAAGGACATCTGGTGGGACAATCTTCCTTAATGATGACATTGAAAACACCAGGAGAGATATAGCTTCAAGTTTCAAGTGTTCACACCATTTCAGGTTTACCTCTCTCAATCTCTTGCAGTTTCGGACAACTTCATTCAGGCCTTCTTTCGTAACATTCAAGCAGCCCTCCAAGTCCAACCTCAGTAGTGACTGACATTTCTTTGATATCGTTCCCAATGCCTCGTCATCGATGCTTTGTCCTTTAACTAGCAAAACCTCCAACTTAGGAAGTTCAATTTGCAAATCAAGACTTTGGATGCCTCTACAATGATTCATCTCCAAATGTTTAATTTCAGAGCAATTACTCAAGAGCTTATGTATCCCCTGTTCTGTAATATGAGGACAATGGCTAATGCTGAGCATCTGTAAATTAGGGCAACATAATGCAACCTTCTCGATAAATTCATCACTCAAACTCTCATTCCCACGCAAGTTCAGAGACTTGATTTGGCGGTTTTTCACTAAGCACATAGCATTCTCTTCCACCCCTAGATTAGTTCTCTCCATTTGGACATCCCTCAACAGAGGGCAGCTCCTTGCTAGGGTGAAGAAGCTCAAACTCGTTAGCTTAGAACATAAACTAAGGTTTATAAACCTTAAGCCAGGAAGAAACTTGGATAGTTCAATAATACACTGATCGGCGAGGAAATTTGCACCTTCAAGATCTAGGTATTCAAGAAACCGGTACTTACTTAGCAAACAAGAGACTCCAACTGACGTCAAATCATAGCAACGACAGAGAATCAGCCTCGTCAGTGGAAGACCGGCGTCTGCAACCAAGCACAACAGCTCATCCGAGATAAATGAATGCGAAAGATCAAGTTCGCATAAATTTTTCATGTAATGGAACGACTCTTGGAAAACCAAACGTATAGAAGGGACTCCAATCCCATCCAACGAAATAGAATTCAAATTCTCACAATTCCGCATAGCCAGAGCAATACCATTCTGGGTTACGAAATCACATTGACGAATCACAATTTCTCTCAACAACACGCAATTCACCGACAGATATAAAAGAGATTTATCAGTGATGAAGTGGTTACCAGAAAGATTGATATTAAGCAAATTTTTGAGGTTCATTGACAAACCAATAATCCCATCATCGCTCACCCTCCTTGAAAAACACTCTGAATCCAAGGACCCGTCTGGGTTAAACTGAGAATTATACTGCGGGAAGCTAATATCAAGGTCTTCCAGCAGCGGTAAAGAGCATCCGATCATCAATAGATGACGATCTTGTAAATAACAGATCTTTGAACAGTTCAGCTTCCTCAAATTCCTCATACTCCTCCCCAATTCTCCCAACCCCAGTAAAGGAAAATGCGTTTGGTTGGAGAAACAGATGGACTCCAGGTCCAACCCGGATCCGGAGACCTGACCGAGAATGCAATCGAGTGCCCCACATAATTCCGGGAGGTCGATATGTTGGAGATTGGGGAATCTGCAAAGTAACCGGGCAAGGGAGGGAAGAGTTTGAGTGGTGATGGTCAGAGAACGGCGGAGGTGATTGGTGATGCATAGGAACTGGGTGGAGACAGAGGAGAGGGATTCGAAGTGACGGTGGTGATCGAGGGAATCGAGGATCAATTCCCAGCATTCTTGTGGCAAATCACACGACATTTCCGCGGTTGGATTAGGGAGATGGCAAGATCGATCGACAACTATATGTTTAGAAGTAATATTGTTCGTTCGATTGATTGCGACTTGAGAACTTCAAATTTCAAATCTCAACCATGGATCCGATGCTCTTTATTTTTCCCTTTTTAGCATATAATATAATAATAACATTTGTTTTTAATATTTATATAACGAGTTTAAATTAAATAGCAATAAAAAATAAAATGCACTATATAATATAACAAAAGGAAAAGACGGAAAATTACACTGACGGACGTCCCGCTTCCCGCTTATTTGTGTAAAGGGTTGATTTGTGCTAACCAATGACGTGAAACTAGGAGGAGAAGAAAACGAAGAGACGTTATCTCCTAAAGAGGAGGCAATAGAGGAAGTGATGGCGTCAAGGGCTGCACTGGTTCATTGAAAGCGTCTGGGGTTGGTGGCGCAGTCCAAAAAGGGAGTGGCTCTTGTGGTACTAGAGGAGGCGGTAACAAAAGATCAGGTGCTGTAGGCGTTGATTCTACTGGAGGTGTGAAGATAGATGGCTGCTGTGGTGGTAGAAAAGGAAACTGTGGCTGTTCATCAGACGGTGGTGGAGAAAATACTAATGGTGTTGGTGTAAACCCGAATGGTGGTAAATCTTGCTCTGGTGGTGGTGATGCTACTGGAAGGAATGGCGGAAGAATCTCTTCTCCCGGGGGTGGAGATGATATAGGTAGAAAAGGAATTGGTGGTGTGGGCTCATCTGGTTGGGGAAAATTTTGCTGTGGCGGTGGTGACAGTAATGGGATAAATGGTGTTGGTGGAAATTCGTCTGGTGGCGGCATATCTGGTTGATCAGTTGGTGGGGAAAATATTGGGAATATTGGTGGTGCTGGTGTGAATATCTCTGGTGGGTTATCTGGCTCTGTCGGGGGAACAAATATAGGAACCAGTGGGGGTGATGGAGTGAACACGAATGGTGGTATGTCCGGTTCTGTTGGCGGTTCAACTATTGGGACTAGAGGTGGAGATGGGGTGAACACATCTGGTGGTTCGTCCGGTTCTGTTGGTGGATCAATTATTGGGACCAATGGTGGAGGTGGTGTGAATTCAGGGGGAGGGGATAGCCATGGAACTATTGGTGATGGCATTAATTCAGGTGGAGGTGGCGAAGGCACTAGCGGCGGTGGTGGAAATATCAATGGTATGGGTGGAGGTAGAAACGATGGAGGTGGTGGAGAAGGAACCAATGGTGGTGGTGGTGTTGGAGGTGGAGGCGGGGGAGGAAATGGAGGTGGTGGAGAAGGGGGTGGTGGTGAAGGTGGTGGCGGAGAGGGTGATGGTGAAGGTGGTGGCGGAGAGGGTAATGGTGGTGGAGATGAGGGAGGAGGCGATTGTGTCGGGGCTGGTGCCGGGGGAGAAGGAACTAGTGGTGGTGGTGAAGGGATTAGTGGTGGAGGAGATGGTGCCAAAGGAGGTTGACCAGGTGGTGGTGATGGAGGAGCAAGCACTATCGGTGGCAATGGTGGAGACCTCCTCCTCGGAGGGGGTGGCCTTACTGGTGATGGATTAAAAGGGTTGCTTGGTGACCTTGAAGTAGGGAAAGGCCATTGGCCACATGTGTCAAATAGATATTGAAAAAATGGGTCACAGTTAGATGCCCTTCTTGTTCTTCTGCCACCACCACTGCTTCTTCTACTCCTTGAGCCGCTATTGCTTCGTCCGCCACTTCTGCTTTGTCTGCCGCTTCTGCTTCTGCTTCTGCTTCTACTTCTCTTCTCTTCTTCTTCCTTGCCTTCGGAAAAGTCTTGTTCGTGGTGAGATATGGCTTCGGTGAGTGATTGGGTTATCAAAAGCAATGCTAAAAGAACGATCACCACTATGCTTATTTTCATTTTTGCTCCGACTTCATTTTACTCTCTCATTTCTCTCTGTTACAATGAAGAAGCAGGCTATATGGAAGCTTGTGGCTTCCTCTATTAAATGCAACAGAGCTGATCGTAGGCAGAGAGTCCGTAGCTAACCAGAAGATAAGAAAGAGGCCAGCTAATGTTCGCGAGTTTCAATGGAATTGGATAGGGGCAGAGGCACAAAAGACTCGGCTAAGTTCTACGCTTCAATCGGTGAGTAGGTGAAATGGTGGGGGAATTCAGGAGGAGGAGAGGTGCCTTAACATTCGTGCCATTTTTTGAAGGGAAGAAACATATAAATGCGCTGCTGCTGCAATCACACAACCATCCACTTGTAAAGGTTACATTTTTCTGGATTAAAAAGGCCAGAGGTGCACTTCTTCGGCTCACAACTATACATGGTAAGGTCCCAAAGTAGCAACTCAAATATATAGGTTGCGTTCTCTTTTCAGCCCAAGAGTTGAAATGGGTTATGTTATGTCTGCTAGCCCGGGGCCTTAGGTGATCTTAAGTTCAGACACCATCCGACAAAACGGGCCTCCTTTCTACAGGAGTTCTTACCGAGACAAGGAAGACAAGGAAGACAAGGAAGACAAGGAAGGAATCCAAGAGCCCAAAAGCACTTGTTCATCAATCCGAGTCATGCATGTTAACTACAGGGACCTGGAGTCCAAAAGACAATAGATAAACCAATAGATTCTCAACAAGCATCCGACAATGGCCATGGCAGCGTCGATCAATGATCAGGAATATGATCGTCTCAGTGAAGTGAGACAATTCGACAGCAGTAAGAGAGGAGTGAAGGGTCTTGTAGACTCGGGCATCACCTCTATCCCTCGTTTTTTCATTCACCCACAGGAGATACTCGAGGACCTACAACCCAAGGTTTCCGACACCGATGATGTCGTTATACCCATAATTGATTTTTCTCGTCTCGGTTGTGACCATCTAAGATCTGTTGTTGTAGAGCAAGTTGCAAGTGCTTGTCGCGATGTCGGATTGTTTCAGGTCACCAACCACGGGATTCCGCCAGAGTTTCTTCACAGCACCATAGAAGGCATCAGAGCTTTCCATGAGCAGCCGGCTGAGCTAAAGGCATCCCTTTACCGAAGGGAGGGCAGCGATGTGTCGTACCATTCTAACAAGGATTTGTTTCGTTCTAAAGCCGCTTCCTGGAGGTATATTGTTCGAGAACTCTCACTATATATCTTAAAGGGTTAAAAATGATCAATCTCACAATATTGAGTAAAGTAGCTTCATCATCTCCTATTAGGATAAGCAAATCCTCGAATCCAAAGGTGGGTTTGTATCATACTTGTATAAATCAATCTCTGATGAGAAATCTTTTGGGTATGTGTAGGGACACACTCCAAATAATTCCCGGGCAAAGCCAACATCTACCGGAAGAAACACCAGAGCTATGTAGGAATGAGATAATTCAGTGGCACCAACAAATGAAGCGAGTGGGACAGCTCTTGATGACTCTGTTCTGTGAAGGATTGGGACTTGAAGGGAGCGCATGGAACGATGAAGCACAAATTTGGGCCATTTTGGGGCACTACTACCCGCACTGCCCCGAGCCCCATCTCACTTTTGGGAATGCACCCCACACTGATGCGGTGGTTTTCACTATTTTGGTACAAGACCAGACTGGAGGGTTGCAGGCCAAGTTCCATGGAGAATGGGTGAATGTTACGCCTGTTCCAGGAGCTATTGTTGTTAATGTCGGGGATTTACTTCAGGTGAAACCCTTTATCTTCCTGGAGCCTTTGTACCCTTTTTCTTCTTTCTTCTTTCTTCTACTTATATACACAAACATGGCCTTTTCTCTGTACATTAATTGCAGATTCTATCCAACGATGCATACAAGAGTGCAGAGCATAGAGTGTTGGCAAGCTCTTCGAGGAAACCTCGTGTTTCAATTGTAAGCTTCTTCAAGCCTTGCAACGACGACGGTTCATATGGGCCCTTCCCGGAGCTAATTTCACTAGATAGACCAGCCCAGTACCGCCGGTTCGCATTCTCCGATTTCCAAACAAGGTTCTTCTCTAAGGATTTTGGTAAATCCAAGTCTTTGCTAAATCATTACAGGATATGATTAAGACTTGTGAATGGGACGGTCAGTTACCGAATTTCGAGTTCTATTGTGGAGAAAATGCTCATATCCCTAAATTATCAATTATCATTTTTTTTATTTTATAAATATAATATATAATGAATTTGTTACAAAAAATATTATTGAGCCACCAACACATATTATAATCATGGCAACATGAAATATTGAAAAATGACTTTATCCGTAAGGTTACAAAGTAAGAGATCTAAAATTAGAAAAGAAATAAAAACATTTATGCGAATAATTTCAATAGCTTTTTTTTCATTGAAACAATGATAAGTTATTTTTTGATTTACCCTAAAAAATTAATATACGGCCAGATAAGAAATGGAGAAGGGGAATAGAGACCAAAAGTTTAAATTTCAAATTGGTATGGAAGTTGATGGGAAAATAAATCCCCTGGGGATCAGAAACTGGACCACTGACAAAAAACAAGAACGTCCCATAAATTTCCCTCCTAGACATTTTTGTATCTTGCTTTCCAAAATCAATACAAGTAGATAAACTTGTCATAAATGAAATCTTTTTTGTCTGTTTTGCGTGATTGCTGTCTTCGAAGGTAGTTCAGATACTAAAGTTTCAAGTTTCAACAAATCCAAGCAATCTTCTTCTCATTAAGTACAAAAAAAAGTATCAATTTTTTGTTTCTCCGGGGTGAAAGTATGAATCTTCATCTTGTTTTATCTCTGCCCATGTGGGCATTGTCAAGATCATTTTTGTTTTTCATGCTGGAAGCCAAAGCTGTGTCAACTCTGTCCACCACTTCAAGGGCTTCTCTTCTCTTTCAGAAAGAACCCAACCTTGTGTTCTTCTCAGAGATGGAAGCCCAGTCTCCAGGTATGTCGGTACTGCACATTTCTTTCAACTAAGTTTTTATTCCTGAAAAACCATTGAAATGTTGCATATGAAGTCATATATGGTTACTTGGTTACTATTTCTTTCCTTATTAAGGATAGGATGTCTTCTGAATGTGTTTTGTCTTTGTCTTGTCCGGGTAAAGGATCATGCTTTGTTTGTAAGTGAACAGTCTCTGAAAATGAAAGCTGCAGTTAAAAATTTTGCTTGACCAGTCATATAGCAGAATAGAAAAAAAAAAACAGATGCGATAGTCAACAGCAGAACCCAATTTAACGTTCTTCAACTTCTAAACCTTTCCTGTTTACGCAGGGATGCCTTTGGTTCCTACCGTTGAAATAGTGCACCGTCAAGATTTGAACAGGAAAATCCTCATTGCTCTAATTATTGCTTCTACTCTACTTGGCGGAATCCTTTTGCTTTTCTTATGGTTTTGGATATATAGAATGAAAAACGCAAAGAGCTCCAGCACCAAAAGCAGACAAAACTCTGGTATCATATATTTTCAAAAATATTATTTCCACTTCTGAGAAATGTTACGACATGTGTGGTTCATTTTCTGTTTTTCTTTGTTGGATTATTCGCTTGGTTTGAACATGAAGATGCAGCTAGAGGGCATATGCAGAGTGCACTGTCGGATAACTTGTGTTCCTTGAAGACCGCTGGTAAGAAGGATTCAGTTGCTGCTATTGAATATCGATTGTTAGAGACCGCCACAGATAATTTTAGGGAAGACAACATTTTGGGAGAAGGTGGGCATGGATGTGTTTATAAAGCTCGGTTCAGTGAAAATCTTCTTGCAACTGTGAAGAGAATGGAGAGTGGGGGACAGGATATTGAAAGAGAATTCGAGGTAACTTCTTTCTTGCCAATGTTTTGCAAATTTAATATTTTGTTATTGAAAATGATAGCTTTTTTCTTTGCTTTTTTTTTTCTTTTGAAATGTCAATTCCGAAAACACAGAACGAGGTGAAGTGGTTGACTAAAATTCAGCATCAGAACATAGCATCTCTTATGGGTTACTGCATTCATGGCGACACAAGGTTCCTCGTGTATGAAATGATGGAAAATGGGTCTTTAGCGAGTCAATTGTATGGTATGTCCTATCTTTCACAAAAAGGGAGAAATGTTGAGGGCAGATGGCAGTTTTATCCTTTTCCTGCCCTGACGTTTTCTAATGGACATTTTAGGACCCACAAATGGATCAGCATTGACCTGGAATCTGCGGATGAAGATTGCTGTTGATATTGCAAGGTTCTTCAATCCCTCAATTTTGGCCATGCTTTTTTCTTCTTCTTTTTTCCAATGAAAATTCTTTATCCTGTGCTAATTTGCTGCTATAAATGTCATTGATGGCGTCAAGAGGACTAGAATATCTTCACGAGCTTTACAGTCCTCCAATTGTCCATAGAGATCTAAAATCATCTACTATTCTTTTGGATTCCAACTTCAATGCTAAGGTAAAAAGTTAAATTCATTAAAACTTTCAAATTCTGCAAATCCTGATGCATGCATGTTCTCTATTCAGCTTGCAGACTTTGGCCTTGCTGTAACTTCTGGGATCCAAAATAAGAACATCAAACTTTCAGGCACCTTAGGCCATGTGGCGCCGGAGTATCTTTCAGAAGGTATTCCGAACACAAAATTGCAGCCTTTGAAGCATACAACTTCTGATGTTTGAATGAACGTTGAACTATTGTTTGTCAATTTACCTGTGTTTAGCTTTCCTTACTATGAGAGAAGGGCCAACTGTTTGAATGTTTAAAGTAAAGAAAACCATCGACTTACTTATGCAGGTAAATTGACCGACAAAAGTGATGTCTATTCATTTGGGGTCATTCTGCTGGAGCTCTTGATTGGAAGAAAGCCAATGGAAAAAGTGTCATCAGGCGAATGTCAGTCTTTAGTTGCATGGGTATTGGCTTCATTTCCGTCTAAGCTGTCTTTTATCGTGTGGTTCCGATCAGGAGTTATAGTAGTTTGAAACTTAATTGCGAAACCTGTTCTGAATGCAGGCAATGCCTCAACTCACCAACCGATCCAAGCTTCCTAACTTTGTGCATGCTGTTATTAAAGACACCATGGACTTGAAGCATTTGTATCAGGTGCATTTCAATGGATTGGTATTGTTCGTAAATTGTTTATTCAGGATTCTAGTTGAGGTACTAATTTTATATATTTCCATTGAGTAGGTAGCTGCAGTAGCAGTACTATGTGTTCAACAAGAGCCAAGTTACAGGCCATTAATCACTGACGTCCTGCACTCCCTCATCCCTCTTGTACCTCTCGAGCTTGGAGGGTCACTTAGACTCACAGAGCCCATGCACTTTCCTTCCTGCTAACTTGTGAGTTTTATCTCAAAAGCTTTTTTATTTCTTATGTAGATTCAGATGGAGTCAAATGAACTACTTGGAATATTCTTTCTCATTGTTATAGCTGTAAATTGCAAAGAGAATGAGTTTGATGTCAGTTTTACAAAAAACTTGTGTGCAAATTGTGGGTTGTTCAGATGGCAAAGTGAATGAATTTCCTCCCTCGACCGGAAAACGGGGAATTTGTATATGTAAATGGAAGAGTCAGGGAAAGGATACACGAGAAATTTTTGCTCATTTACTTATTTCCTCCGATCAAGCATGACAATGAAGATCATATCAAGGAGGCTTTGAACATGGTACTTCATCATTTTATTGGAGCCCAGTGAGTCTACATGGGAAGAACAGGAGAGGAAAAGAAGAGGGTTTGCAAGTGTTTGTTTGGCCTGTACCAGCACATAGGGAGAGATTGTTTGAGAAACGTGACTCCTAAACTCCCATCTCAAGATTTCTGAGGGATTTATTCTTTATTCAGCCATTGTTATGTAAACCAATTGTAAACAGTCTCCTTGCATTGAAGTAAACAAGTACTCGGTAGCTGTATCAAGATAGTTGAAAATGGTTGCGTATGATACAAGATTAAGATAACAGATGAACTCTTCCACTTGCAATCTCAAATGAATTAGTATCACAGTGAATAAGCTGAAAATACGATTTGTTTTCTACTCCAGATACTGCACAAGCAGCATTGGCCTCAGGAATCTAATAGCCAGGCCCACAGACACAATTCTTATAGATGCATTGTATGGCAACTGGATTTGAGGTGACTGGTCAGACTAGAGAATGCCACTTTTCAACTGTGTCAAGCCACTGAAGCCAAATACGGTGGGAAATGGAAACTCAAAGTCAAACCGCATTTTCTTCTTTGGATTGTCTTGAAGGACTAGAATTGTATAGGACAGCAATGCTTTCACATTTAGAAAAGCAAGTTGAGCATAAGCTGTTCCCTGTTCACTTTCTTTAAAGCTGAGGCTTGTCGACAAACATTTTGCCTTTCAGGATGAACCACTCAGATCTGTTCGCCTAAACACAGCTCTTTAATGGCTCCATCATTTGATCATATTCATCTCCTCTGTTTCCTTCTCTTGCTCATCACTCCTTCATTAATAACTCAAGCATCTCTTAGCCCCATGGGATTATACCTTCCGGTCATCAAAGATTCAGCAACTCTCCAGTATCTTATACAAATCAGACAAAGAACCCCTCTTGTTCCCCTCAAGCTAACCGTTGACCTTGGAGGCCAGTTCCTGTGGGTTGATTGTTATCAGTATGTCTCGTCTTCCTATAAGCCTGCACATTGCAACTCATTCCAATGCACCCTCGCCAACTCAGATAACTGTATCAAAGAATGCACATATTCGAGCCCTATGCCAGGTTGCTACAATAATACATGCGGGCTTCTCCCTGACAACACTGTGATTGGTGGTGTTGGCAGTACAGGCCAGCTTGGTCAGGATATTGTCTCCATTCAGTCTGTCTACGACGGCTTGTTTTATTCAGTGCCAGAATTCCTTTTCATCTGTGCTAAACCATATCTCTTAGACAGTCTTGCTAGTGGTGTTACCGGTATGGCTGGCCTTGGAAGGACTAATATTTCCCTCCCTTCTCAATTCTCGGCTGCTTTTCGATTCGATAGGAAGTTTGCTATTTGCTTGAGTTCTTCAACGGCATCCAGTGGGGTTATATCTTTTGGCAATGGACCTGCTAATACCATGCTTTCCGGTGGTGTTGACATATCCAATTCTCTTATCTACACTCCCCTGTTCATCAACCCTGTTAGCACAGCATCATCTTATTTTGGTAATGAATCTTCTTCAGAATACTTCATAGGAGTGAAGTCCATCAGAGTTAATGGAAAAGCCATCAGAATTGACAGCAAATTGCTGACAATTGATAACCAAGGCTTTGGTGGAACCAAGATTAGTACAGTCCATCCCTACATGATAATGGCAACTTCAATTTACAATGCTGTTATTGAAGCTTTTGCAAATGAGATGCCAAGCATTCCTAGAGTGAAACCAGTACCACCTTTCGGCCTGTGCTACAACTCGAGCAGAATTCATCTAACTCCCCGTGTCGGACCAGACGTGCCACACATCGACCTTGTCCTTCAGAGCAAAAAAGTGTACTGGAGGATATTTGGAGCCAACTCAATGGTGAAAGTTAGCAAAGATGTTCTCTGCTTGGGAATTGTGAATGTAGGATCAAAGCCTAGAACTTCAGTAGTAATTGGAGGTCATTTCATAGAGGACAATCTTCTGCAGTTTGACCTTCCGCATTCAAGGCTAGGGTTCAGCAATTCCCTCTTGCTTCGAAATACAGCATGTTCCAACTTCAATGTAACATCCGTATCCTAACTATGTGCCAAAATCCCTAGCACCACCAATGTCAATGGCAATGAAGTTGATAGTAACTTTTTACTCTACTGCACATGCATGTTTGTGTTAGAAACTATGTCTGCAATTCTGAAATCAGGCAATAGGATTCTAGGATAAAAATCGACAAGAAAACGAAAATTCCGTGATAAGCATGGAGGGAAGAGCCTGATGTGCTAGAAACAAAAAAATTGTTGAATGTGGATTGGCAGCCGATACAATGGTGATCGGACAATTTCTCCAACAATGGACTGATTTCTTATTCAATCTCACGTATTGGATTTATTCTCAACCCTTGCTTCTTACAAAATAGTCAAAAAAGGATATCAAAAGTAGAAAAAAAAAAGATGCTTCATTTCCTAGTTC
The DNA here is from genome assembly GCA_019739055.1 of Passiflora organensis. Taxonomy (NCBI): domain Eukaryota; kingdom Viridiplantae; phylum Streptophyta; class Magnoliopsida; order Malpighiales; family Passifloraceae; genus Passiflora; species Passiflora organensis. The sequence continues at coordinate 8,546,580 of JAEPBF010000278.1, read as the reverse complement.
TCATAGCCAAAATTTGTGTTTTTCTATGCTTTTTCCGGATAAATTCTAAAATCTCTATCTTCTCTGATCAAAGACCTTGCATTAAACCTGTGGCATCTTGTCAATCAAACTGTGTAGTGCTGCTGGATGGTCTCAATATCTAGACCCTTGAGTTTCACCACTGATTCAACGTGACCCTTTAGTGTATGAAGCTCCCTCAACCTAGTGCAAATGAACAAACAAAAGGAATTAGGATACCGGTATCGATATTCAATACACAGTAAAGAGAGCAAAAGATATCGGCTGCACCTGACGGATTATTACCTTGCAACTTCAGCACGTCTTTTGGCCTGTTCAGCAATCTCAGACAATTCCCTGTAGTTCTTGTCACCGAAGAGCTCGGTAGCCTGGGGAGGCTGCAGTCCGCGCAGGGTACGTTGAGCAGCTGCCCATTGTGCTTCCCTATCGCCTTTTCCATAATCTTTCTTTGTTGTGAAAGCAGTCTGGTGCACAATCAAGTGCAACAAAATGAGGTATGGGAAAGTTAAAAAACCAAGCAAAATGGAGGGTATCAAACAATATCAAACAAAAATTGGACCTTTCGAAGAGAAATAAATATATACGTACTCTGCTTTCGACCATGTTATTCCAGGCTTTGCCACTCAAAGCATATCGGATAATGAACTTGAGAATATCCAGAGGGATGTAGAAAACAATGCTGTATAGCCAAATGACACCAGCCCATCCCCATCCAATGCCTTTCATCTTTGCAAACTCCCAATCAGCTTCAGCGGCAATCACAGTGGCGACCTTAATGACACATCAGAAACAAGTTAAATAGAAGACCTTTTATTTCTTCAAAAACATTCAGAAACATAATGCAACTCCAATGGAGATGCACGTTTCAACTAACCAGTTGTGCTATGAGGAAAGCAATCACGAGCATGAAACCAGGGCGTTCTACGAATGACCAGCTTCGTGACCTGGTAACAAATATGAGTGCTTGACTCACAATACTAACTTGCAGATATACGGCTGCTGTGAGCTCATGGTGGCTCTCTCTGATAGTCCGAACATGAAATTTTTCCTGCAAGTGTTAAAAACTGTACGTTTAGCTAATTATTGCAAGAATTGACTTTGCAGTAAATAGACAAAATGGAACCAAACTGCTAATGTTCATCTAATTTTCTTACCGAGAAGAAGTCAGTCTCAAAAGCAATCCAGAAAAAGAGAACCGTAGCAAGAGCCAAGTATGTGCCTAACACAACTCCAGTGGCAAATATCTCCTTGAGCTTCCAAGAATCAGGAATGGGAGAAGGCTTAACTCTGTCTTTGGAAATGGTCATGATGGTTCCGTCATTTAGGATAGCAATGATCAGAACCATGAAAGGAGAGAAGTCGAATTTCCAAATAAGAGCAAGCAGCATGAAACCCAGCACAATACGGATTGTTATAGAAACTGCATAGATGGTGTAGTTCTTCATTCTCTGGAAAATGGCTCTGCTCGTCAGCACAGCACTCACAATCACACTCAATCCTGGCTCAGTCAGAACAATGTCGGACGCACTCCTGGCTGCATCAGTGGCATCAGCCACTGCAATTCCAATGTCTGCCCTCTTCAATGCTGGTGCATCGTTCACTCCATCTCCAGTCATCCCACAGATGTGTTTCCTGTCTTGCAGCCTCTTCACTATCTCATACTTGTGCTCTGAACATTCAACGATTAATTAGTCTCATTGCTCGGCTGCTGATTTAATAATGAAAGTTATGTCTTTTAAAAGAGGACATGGAATAAGAAAAATTCAACAAGCCTACTCGGATTACACTATTTCCAGAAAGCATTCTATCAGTTCATCCATTCATCGTAGAAGTCAAGTTATTTCATACATTGGTTGTCATAATTCACTTGTCACTCAAAAGTAATACAACGCCAAATAAATCTTATTGAAACAAAAGGATCCCGATCATTACCTGGGAAGACTCCAGCAAATCCATCAGCCTTTTCAATAAGTTCATCAATGGGGAGACCAGAAATGCTTTCATCCTTGTGCTCCCCAAGGAGAGCAGAAGAAGGATACATATTGGTTCCCATACCAAGCCTCCGACCAGTTTCCTTTCCGATAGCAAGCTGGTCACCGGTGATCATCTTAACATTAACACCAAGATGGAGAGCCCGAGTAATGGTCTCTGCACTATCATGCCTTGGAGGATCAAAAAGAGGCAATAGGCCAACAAATTCCCATGGTTCTCCAGGGCTATCCTTGGTTTTTGCTGATACAGTCTGCAAGGCACCCAAATTCAGCAAAATTCGCCAAGGTTCTCTTCACCATCCATACCAGTAACTTTAATGTGGAAAACAAAGCACAAACTCACTTGTCTAGAGACACCAAGAGAACGGAGCCCACGATCAGCAAACTTATCAATGATAGCATGAGCTTTCTTTTTTACATCATCCCGGAGGTTGCACAAGTCAATAATCTGATAAGAGAATTTGCAATTCATGATTAGTGAATAGAATGAATGAAAGCTATTCTTTATTATGCGCTTGATGATGATATATATAACCTGCTCTGGTGCTCCTTTGCTGACTCTATGCCAACTTCCATCAGAGTCAATATATGTGATAGCTGTTCGCTTATCCACTGGGTTGAATGGCAAAAAATGCACCTCGGTGATTCCTGCTCGAGCCTGCAGAGCAAACAAAAATCAGGAGATAGCTTGACAATATCAAGAGGTTATGATTTCAGTTTAAACTAATAACCTCCTTGGGGTCACCCAACATCCCGACAATGCAAGCATCGATTGCATCCTGATTCTCAACCCTGGAAGCCCTGGCACCCAGTAAAATTAGTTGGTCTTTGTCCACATTCTTTATGAACACCTGGAGGTCAAATGAAATCCCTTAACAGTCAATAAACAAATTGTTATACCAGTCAACAAATTGTTATACCAGTCAACAAATTGTTCACTAATATTCATTTTTCACTTAGACTTGCACCAACAATTAAAGAAAGAACTGACCTCAACCAAGCTTTTATCTACTGTAAGTTTGTTGAGAGTAAGAGTCCCGGTCTTGTCACTGCATAGAACATCCATTCCAGCCATTTCTTCGATAGCCGTCATCCTCTTGGTGATAGCACCTTGCTCGGAAAGCCGGTGGGATCCAATAGCCATTGTCACAGACAAGACTGTTGGCATTGCAATGGGAATCCCTCCAATGAGAAGTACCAAAAGATTGTCGATACCACTGCGGTATTTACGATGCTGAATTGGGTACATCACTATCAGTTCTATTAGCATCCCCACAGCAATGGAGCATATGCAGAAGTTTCCAATTGCTGTCAACACCTGATGGAACGCAACACCTTCCAATTACTTTTAATTTGAGAAGAAGATGAAAGAATAAAAAATAGAAAAGAAAATGATATCCTTAAGTATATAATCATACAATAATACCTTCTGGAAGTGGCCGACTTGATTGGTGCTGTCAACCAGGTGAGCAGCTTTACCAAAGAATGTGTGCACTCCAGTGGCAATCACAACAGCCTCAATCTCACCTTGCTTGCAGGTAGACCCAGAGAAGACTTCATCGCCTGGGTTCCTTGTAACCGGCAAAGACTCACCGGTGAGAGCAGACTGGTCAATCTTTAGTGGGTCTCCTTCGAGAAGACGGGCATCGGCTGGGACGATATCTCCCAACTTGATGCTGATCACATCGCCCGGAACCAATATAGCCGCCTCTTGCTCACCCCACCTACCATCTCTCAAAACCTGCAATCCGTAATCGCATTAATGCGCTTCATTAGAACTTGTACACCATCATTACAGATTCAATAGAATAATTTTACGCTTGTGAAAATCGCTTCATAATAGACACCTTGGTCTTGGGTGCTAGACCGGCCATCAAAGCCGCTGCGGCATTTCCTGCGTTGTTTTCTTCTATAAAGCTTATAGTGGAGTTTATGATGAGCAATGTCACGATTCCCACAAAATCTTGCCAATCTGGAGGTTTGCCCTGCATTTATCACCATAACAACGTACACGATTGATTACCGGTCATTAGGACACTAATCAGAAGCAAAGATGGATCAAACAAGACTGCTTACACCCCCGTTTGCCAAAGCAATGGCCATGATAGCAGCAACCTCCATGACCCAGGAGAGCGGATTCCACATAAAACCCAAGAATTTCAGAACCTTGCTCTCTTTTTTCTCCTCGAGCTTGTTTGGACCAAAGATTTGGAGCCGCTTTTCTCCCTCGGCGGCAGTGAGGCCCTCCCTTGTGCATTGCAATTGTTGAAACACTTCCTCTACAGGTATCCGCTCCTGTCATAATCATTTTCATATACAATCCCACATTACAATGAACATCCCCAGTAGCCATGCAATGCTAACTTACACCCCGCAATTAAGAACAAAAAAAAAAAACATTTTCATATACAATGGAGAGCCTCACAGTCTCAACAGAACTGAAACATTAATAAAAAGGAAATACAGACATAAAGAAAACTTACAAGGTCGACATTCTCGTTTTTTATTTCTTCCAAGCTAATGCTTCCGGGGCCATTAGTCATCTTCACTTGTTTGGGTTTCGCTTTCGCTTGTGATATATGTACTAATTTCAATCTCCCCCTTCCACCCTCAAAGCTCTATCTGATACCCAATTCAGGTCCCTACCGCTACTACTGAACAATCCAGCACGGTCTTACGTATGTCGTGTCTCTGCGTGTATATATTTAGTTAGGTGTTTTAGTTGTGGTGTTTAACTGTTGGAAATCTGAGAAAGGAGAATTAATGATTCAACTGCCTCTCTTCTTTCCTCTTATAAATTACACCGAATCAAAGAGGTCTATTTCTTGGTTTCCCAAGTGGAGCGCAGGACCTGGACTCCTGTGGGTACTCGCCAATCTCGGCAGCTTGCTTCTCCAGTTATTATTACCCACTTGTGGAGCTATTCCCGCTCCCCCAGGACTGGTGCCTTCAGACAGAAGAGACATGCCATCAGGTTTTGACACTTGTGTTTTTCCATTATTTTAGTATAACAAAATTTAACAATTTAAGTGTCAAATCTAAATTTATTCTTTAAAAATTTAACCCAAAATTATTCAATTATTTTATAGTGAATTAAAATGGTTTTTTTATCCATCTAATCCCAAAATCAATTCTCACTATTATGGTTTAATAGAAAGAATGGATTTTTATATGTAAAATGGATTTACAAAATATATAACATAATTTATACCAAATACTCAAATTTAAAATCTTGATTAAACTAAAATTATCCTATATTACTCGATTTATATACCTGGGTGAAGATATTATGGCCTGCTTGAATTCGAGGAACTGTAGAAATTTAAAGTATTTGAATTTAAAAATTTAATAGCATGTTAAAACCATTAATTTCAACCCATTTTAACGAAACAATCACGTTCTAAGTTAGGCCTCAGTTGTGTCCTAACTCCTAAATTATGTCTGAATTGTGAATTTGTTTATCTTATTAATCACTAATTTGTTTCAATTCGTTCATTTTGTGAGTTGGGGACAGCTGAATTCACTCGTAATTCATATTTAATACTTGACAATACTAAAAAAATTAATTAGTCATGATATTTATTAATTTTTAAAAAAAATCCAGAAATGACTAATAATTGTTATATACATACCCATTAGCTCATCCTATTCACTAATTAATGATAGATTAAAGTATCTTACATATTTTGATAAAAAATATTTATATATAAAACTAAAAATTGAATCTTTAAACTTTAATCATGGAATTTATTATTAACTAATGATAGATTAAAGTATTGATATCTAGATTAGATTCTAAAAAAATAAATTTAAACAATTAAATCTATTTGGTTATCGATTAGTTCTATTATTAAAAAATAAGAGATTTATTAAGTCACGGTATATTTAGATAAATAAAGCGTAATTGGTTTGGAACAAATAAAAACTTGTTATTTTATCCTGTAATTTAATTGTTTATAATTCTTATAGAAAATAACAATTTTCATCTCTTTTTTTATGATTTTGGTGGATTTTACATAATTTTGTCGTGTGCCAGATTTCTTGTAAGAAACAAGGAGACGCAAAGCTACAAACAAATTCCGGTGGGGCAGAGAAGATGCAAAAGAGCTTGATAACTGTACACCGGAAAGTAAACGTAATCTTCGTTAGACCTCATTAACTAACAACGTTACAAAATTTGTTCTACTTCCGGATCCTCGATAGTCGTCAAAATATGAATGTCGCGGCCTATCATATACAGAGACCAACGAGAATGACCAGAAGCACCAAAACTGAGGATCACCTATGGTGGGAGTAATCAAAGATCGAAAAGAGAATAAGAGAAATAGAAGAAGAAGGAGAAGAAGAAGAAGTCATTGCAACAGTTAGTTTGGAGGACCGTGTGACCTGTCGGTATGGAGGTCGCAGCACTTGTCTCTCTTCTTCATTCTCAGGGTATTGTAGCATGGGATCTTCTTCCTCTTGATTTCCTTTTCGGATGGAACCCTTTCTTTTGTTTTCTTTCTTTTTTTCCTTTTTTTTTTTGTGTAGAATTTTTCTGCTGATTTTCTTGGATCCTCTTCTTCTCAATGTAAAAACAACCCTTCTCCGATTCCCAAGAAGGGTCATTTTCCAACAACGTCATTTGTCGTGTTATTCTCTCGACTGAAACCTTGCATCTTGTAAAATCATAAAAAATGATATAAAAAGAAAACCAAGATTCTTCCTTCTCTAAAATAAAAACTCTTTTTCGCCTGCAAATCGGTTCCACCTTGTGGATCAAACTGTGTAATGCTGTTGAATGGTCCCAATATCCAATCCCTTGAGTCTCACTACTGATTCAACGTGACCCTTCAGGGTATGAAGCTCTCTCAACCTAGTTCAATCAGAGCCAAAAGGAGCAAGTATGTTCAAGGAATGCGTAAATAGTGGAAATTACATTGTAGATGCACATTCACCGGTCATCAATTACCTTGCAATTTCAGCACGTTTTTTGGCCTGCTCGGCAATCTCTGATAACTCCCCGTAGTTCTTGTCGTTGAAGCGCTCTGCAGTTTCAGGAGGCTGCAATCCACGCAGGGTACGCTGAGTAGCAGCCCATTGTGCCTCCCTGTCTTCTTTTCCGTAATCTTTCTTTGTAGTGAAAGCAGTCTGCATCATCCAACAAGGAATATGATTTTCGCATAACATGAACTTCAGAAATTCTGACCAGTAATGATTTTTCGCATCATCCGTTCGGATTTTCCGATATATTGAGTAAAGAACTGCCATACATACCTTTCGTTGGAGGATATTGTCCCAGGCTTTGCCAGTCAGGGCATATCGGATAATGAACTTGAGGATATCCAGAGGGATGTAGAAAATAATGCTGAATAGCCAAATGACACCAGCCCATCCCCAGCCGATGCCTTTGATCTTAGCAAACTCCCAATCAGCTTCAGCAGCAATCACAGTAGCGACCTTAACGACAGATCAGACACAAGTTAATTAGAAGATCTTTTATTTCTGCAAAAACATTCAGAAACATAATGCAACTGAAGTGTGAAGTTACAGTACAACTCACCAGTTGTGCTATGAAGAAAGCAATCACAAGCATAACACCGGGGCGTTCAACGAATGACCAGCTTCGTGACCTGGTAACGAATATGAGTGCCTGACTTACTATACTAACTTGCAGATATACAGCTGCTGTGAGCTCATGGTGGCTGTCTCTGATAGACCGAACATGAAATGTTTCCTGCAAATGTTAGTAACTGTACGTTTAGCTAATTATTGCATGAATTGATTTTGCAGTAAACAGACAAAATGGAACCAAACTGCTAATGTTCATCTAATTTTCTTACCGAGAAGAACTCAGTTTCATAAGCAATCCAGAAAAATAGAACCGTGGCGAGGGCCAAGTACGCGCCTAACACAACTCCAGTGGCAAATATCTCCCTGAGCTTCCAAGAATCAGGAACAGGAGACGGCTTCACTCTGTCTTTGGAAATGGTCATGATGGTTCCGTCATTTAGGATAGCAATGATCAGGACCATGAAAGGAGAGAAGTCAAATTTCCAAATAAGAGCAAGCAACATGAAACCCAGCACAATACGGATGGTTATAGAAACTGCATAGATGGTATAGTTCTTCATTCTCTGGAAAATGGCTCTGCTCGTCAACACAGCACTCACAATCACACTCAGACCTGGCTCAGTCAGAACAATGTCGGAAGCACTCCTGGCTGCATCAGTGGCATCAGCCACTGCAATTCCAATGTCTGCCCTCTTCAATGCTGGTGCATCGTTCACTCCATCTCCAGTCATCCCACAGATGTGTTTCCTGTCTTGCAGCCTCTTCACGATCTCATACTTGTGCTCTGAATATATGACAATTAGTTAATTTTTCATTGCCAGGCCACTAATTCAATAATCAATGGCATATCTTCTTGAACGAGGAACAACAAGAAATCTCAATTTACACGGTCAGATACAGATACATTGCTTACTCAAGGTACTCCTGCTGTTCATCAGTTCATTTTTACTTTCAAATCAATTTCATACACCTGTAATCAGAAAGCATTCCAGTTGTACTGAAAACTTAAATCTCATTTCCATGGGAGGATTTTGACAAATTACCAGGAAAAACTCCAGCAAACCCATCAGCCTTTTCAATAAGTTCGTCAATAGGGATTCCAGCAGTAGCCTCATCCTTTTCCTCCCCAAGGAGAGCAGAAGAGGGATACATATTGGTTCCCATTCCAAGTCTCCGGCCGGTCTCCTTGCCAATCGCGAGCTGGTCACCAGTGATCATCTTAACATTAACACCAAGATTAAGAGCCCGAGTAATGGTCTCTGCACTATCATGCCTTGGAGGATCAAAGAGGGGTAAAAGCCCAACAAATTGCCACTGATCGCCAGGGCTATCCTTTGTTCTTGCAGATACAGTCTGCAAAGGCAAACAAGGTATCGCAAATTTTGACAAGCTATCCTTCACCATTCCTAAGAGTAAACTGAACGTGAAAAGGAAAGAAAGAAAGAAGAAGAAGCACAAACTCACTTGTCTAGAAACGCCAAGGGAACGGAGCCCACGATTAGCATACGAATCAATGACAGCATGACATTTCCTTTTTGCATCTTCCCGGAGGTGGCACAATTCGATAATCTGACAACAGAAGGATTTTTCAGAATTTATGAAAATGCAAATTCGATGAAAATTACAAAAATCACTCTTTACTATGCTCTATAGATGATGAATAAACAAACACCTGCTCAGGAGCTCCTTTGCTGACTCGATGCCAATCACCATAGGAGTCAATGTATGTGATGGCTGTACGCTTGTCCACGGGGTTAAATGGCAAGAAATGCACTTCAGTGATATCCGCTCTAGCCTGCAGGGCAAGGTAAAGCCATAGGAATACTTGACGAGAAGCATTTACTAGTGTTTACAGTGGCCTACCTCCTTGGGGTCACCCAGCATCCCGACAATACAAGCATCGATAGCATCTTGATTCTCAACCCTGGAAGCCCTGGCCCCCAGTAAAATCAGTTCGTCTTTGTCCACATCATTTACAAAAACCTGAAGGTCATAGAAATGCTTATAAGTAAACAAGACTAACAACTGTCATATTGTGACTTTTTCTGACTGCTTAGTGCCCCTAAAAGCTGTGAACAATTGTACTTCCAGAAGAACTAACCTCAACCAAGGTCCTGTCGACGGTAAGCTTGTTGAGAGTGAGAGTTCCGGTCTTGTCACTGCACAGAACGTCCATTCCAGCCATTTCTTCAATGGCAGTCATCCTCTTGGTGATAGCGCCTTGCTCAGAGAGCCGGTGGGATCCGATGGCCATTGTCACAGACAATACGGTTGGCATGGCAATGGGAATCCCTCCGATGAGAAGCACCAAAAGATTGTCGATACCACTGCGGTATCTCCGGCGCTGAATTGGGTACATTACTATTATCTCTATAAACATACCCACAGCAATGGAGCATATGCAGAAGTTCCCAATTGCCGTCAACACCTGATCAAAATACATAATTCAATACACTCGAGCAGCGGAATAACGAAAGCAAAAACTTGAAGAAATGTCAACCAAACCTGCAAAACGTCTAATTTATCATTAAACAAATAATAATTTCCCACCAAGCTCTAATGAGTGGACATAGTATATACCTTCTGGAAGTGTCCCACTTGGTTGGTGCTATCCACGAGATGTGCAGCTTTCCCAAAGAATGTGTGGACTCCTGTGGCGATCACGATAGCTTCAATCTCACCTTGCTTGCAGGTAGACCCAGAGAAGACTTCATCACCTGGGTTCTTTGTCACAGGCAAGGACTCGCCGGTAAGAGCAGACTGATCAATCTTTAGAGGGTCTCCCTCAAGAAGACGAGCATCTGCGGGAATGATGTCTCCCAACTTGATGCTGACGACATCTCCTGGAACCAAGATACTAGCATCCTTCTCTCCCCATCTTCCATCTCTCAACACCTGCAATCATTCATCTCAGGCGCTTACAACTTGCACACTGTAATCACATGTTTGAAAAGATAGTTTGATGCTTCTGAGAATATCTCCATGTGAAAACAGACACCTTGGTCTTAGGAGCAAGGCCGGCCATCAGAGCAGCCGCAGCATTGCCTGCATTATTTTCTTCTATGAAGCTTATGGTGGAGTTTATGATAAGTAATACCACTATTCCCACAAAGTCCTGCCAGTCAGGAGGCTGGCCCTGCATTTGTCATCAAGAAAAGAAAAAACATAAGATAATTAAAATCAACAGCTATTAGGACACCAATCACAAGCAAACAGAGATAGATCTTCAGAAGACTCCTTACTCCACCATTTGCCAGAGCAATGGCCATGATAGCAGCAACCTCCATGACCCAGGAAAGAGGATTCCACATAAAACCCATGAATTTCAGAACCTTGCTCTCCTTTTTCTCTTCGAGCTTGTTTGGACCAAAGAGTTGGAGCCTCTTCTCGCCCTCAGCGGAAGTGAGACCCTCCCTCGTGCATTGCAATTGCTTAAACACTTCATATACCGGTATTTTTTCCTGCCATTATAACCCATTCCATTACCGCAACATCAAACACAGATTCTTACAGGACACGAACACCAAAATACAACAAAAAAAGCATGCAACTCATGCACAACATAAATTTTTCCAAAAAATAATTTTAAAAAAACGAAAAGAAGTACTTACAAGGTCAACAGTCTCGTTTTTAATGCTTTCCAAGCTGGCCATCTCTACTTGGGTATTGATTCTTGCAACTTCCAAGCTATCTAATGTTTGCTACTGATTTTTTCACCTTTTTTTTTCTGTAAAAAAAAACAAAAAGAAATTGTGATTGTTTATCTTTTTCTATTTGGGTATAATGATTTTTTTTCTTAGATTTGTTTTTTTTTCACAAATTTGATTTGGAATTGTTGTTTTTTTAAGTTTTTTTCTTTTTTTTTTCTAATTTATTAATGATTAAGAAAACCAAGAAAGAACCCACACTTCTTATATATTAACTATCGCGATTAACGGATAAAACGGTTGGTTTTACTTCCGGATGGGAGCGGATGACCTGGGCTCTTGTGGGTCCCCGTTACTCTCGATCTCTGTTGGAGGAGAAAGTTTGATGTTGCTTCCTACTTATTCATTTCTCATTGTATTTCCTAAAAAAGCATAATTCAAATATAAATATAAACTTATTATTTATGAAAATCATTAATATGGCACATATTTATTACCTTACTAACCGAACAATAATTCATTTAAAACCAATATTCAATTTAATTTCGAGACTTTTGTGATTGCTTTTTCACAATTACTTAAATCCCATTATTTTTCTTTGCTCTTTATCTATCACATAATATTTTTTAATCTATTCATCTTATGAGAGTAACTGCACCTTTTATTTTGCTATAGCACCGAAATTCAAGGCGATTATTTTAATGCATTTTGTGGAAAGGATTCTCTTACCATACCATGTGTTTGGTCTAAACAAAAATTGATAAAATTTGAGATTGTTTTTGAATTGTATTACTGTCCTCGTATATTATAATTAATTATTAATATTTACATTATGCATATGAATATTATCATAATAAAAGTAACAATATATCAATATTCTAAAATACTGAGAGGTCTTAAATATTTGAAAATTGGGTTCAAATCCAAACCCAAACAATTTACTACTAGAAAAATTAGAGGTGAGGTTGGGATAAAAGGTAAAATCGGTCGTATATAAAAAAAAATATATATATTCAAACTTTTCACTCCGTTTAGAATTAGGGTTGGAAATGGTATTTTTTTTTTAAACATTATTTATTATAATTTAGTTTTAAATAGATTAATTCATAATCAAATTAAACTTTGATTATTTGTTTATTTTCAACACCAAAGAGAGATCAAGGCTGTGAAGAAATAATGAGACGTTTTATTTGAAGTTTCTGTATAACTCCATTGCAATGGTGTGTGTCTTACAATGTTGAACAAAGAACCCAAAATACAACAAGAAGCCTTGTCGGCTACTTAGATAAAGCTGTCCAAAACCCTTTTTGCATTATTTCGTCTATTATTTCTTCTGTTCTACCTACTACTCAAACACTGCGCACTGAGCAGCAAAGATCCGGTGGCTCCTCCAAAATCAACTTGAGGAGCAATAACGGTCGCACCCTTGTCTGAATTGGAACCTGAGGCTTCGGATCTTCAAAGCAGAAGCAGCAGGAAGTATTATTGCTCTTCGGACTAGAATCTTTTTTGTTTTTCTTTTCTTTTTTCTTGTTTTTGTAATCTGACAACATGCTGTTTCCAAATTACAGAACAGCTCCGGTACTGTCTTGTCTGGTGAAAAAACAATGGAAGAATCACCCTTCTAAGTGTTGAGAACCTCCAAAATCTCTAGGCCAAGGTCTTTCAGGAACCACCTTTTTTCTTTTCAGGCCACTGTCATCCATAGTAGCCAAAGCAACTGTGACCGGATAATTTTCCAACAAAGAGCTTCTTTTTATTCTGTTTCTTTTCTTTTCTTTTCTTTTTTTTTTTGGATTATTGAAAAAGAATACTTCATTCCCTATTTTTTGTTGGCAAATTTTCTTTTTCTGTTATTAAAACTCTTCAGCCAAAGATCTGCGGCATCCGATCGATCAAACTGTATAGTTTTGTTGAATGGTCTCAATGTCGAGTCCCTTGAGCTTCACCACTGATTCAACATGGCCCTTCAGTGTATGAAGTTCCCTCAACCTAGTGCAAAGAATAGAGCAAGTTTTGTTTAAGGAAAAAGCAGGAACAGATATGTTGGAGAAACTACAAAATAGTGGAAATCACGCTGGTTGTTACCTTGCAACTTCAGCACGTCTTTTGGCCTGCTCGGCAATCTCAGACAACTCCCTGTAGTTCTTGTCACCGAAGAGTTCTGCAGTTTCCGGAGGCTGCAAGCCACGCAGGGTACGTTGAGCAGCAGCCCACTGAGCCTCCCTGTCTCCTTTTCCGTAATCTTTCTTTGTTGTGAAGGCAGTCTGGTGAGAGGTATATATGACAGTTAAAAACACCAAGCAAAATGGAGGGTGGTATCGAACAAAAGGCGGATCTCTGGAAAAGAAATTAACGTATACGTACTCTGCTTTCGACCACGTTATTCCAGGCTTTGCCACTCAATGCATATCGGATAATGAACTTGAGAATATCCAGAGGGATGTAGAAAACTATGCTGTATATCCAAATGACACCAGCCCATCCCCATCCAATGCCTTTCATTTTTGCGAACTCCCAATTAGCTTCAGCAGCAATCACAGTAGCCACCTTAATGACACATCAGAAACAAGCAAAAACATTAAGAAACATAATGCAACTCCAATGGAGATGTATGTTTCAACTAACCAGTTGTGCTATGAAGAAAGCAATCACGAGCATGAGACCGGGGCGTTCTACGAATGACCAGCTTCGTGACCTGGTAACAAATATGAGTGCCTGACTCACAATACTAACTTGGAGATATACGGCTGCTGTGAGCTCATGGTGGCTCTCTCTGATAGACCGAACATGAAATTTTTCCTGCAAGAGTTGAAAACAGTACGTTTAGCTAATTATTGCAAGAATTGACTTTGCAGTAAGTAGACAAAATGGAACCAAACTGCTAATGTTCATCTAATTTTCTTACCGAGAAGAAGTCAGTTTCAAAAGCAATCCAGAAAAAGAGAACCGTGGCAAGAGCCAAGTATGTGCCTAACACAACTCCAGTGGCAAATATCTCCTTGAGCTTCCAAGAATCAGGAATGGGAGAAGGCTTCACTCTGTCTTTGGAAATGGTCATGATGGTTCCGTCATTTAGGATAGCAATGATCAGAACCATGAAAGGAGAGAAGTCAAATTTCCAGATAAGTGCAAGCAGCATGAAACCCACAACAATACGGATTGTTATAGAAACTGCATAGATGGTGTAGTTCTTCATTCTCTGGAAAATGGCTCTGCTCGTCAACACAGCACTCACAATCACACTCAATCCTGGCTCGGTCAGAACAATGTCAGATGCACCCCTCGCTGCATCTGTGGCATCAGCCACTGCAATTCCAATATCTGCCCTCTTCAAAGCCGGTGCATCATTCACTCCATCTCCAGTCATCCCACAGATGTGTTTCCTGTCTTGCAGCCTTTTCACTATCTCATACTTGTGCTCTGAACATTTGACAATTAGTTAATTTCTCTTTCCAAATTATATAATATATATTTTCTTTTCTTAGATAAACCATAAAGCAGTTCACTTGTCACGGAATCTAATACCATGCCAAATAAGTTACCTGGAAAAACTCCAGCAAATCCATCGGCCTTTTCAATAAGTTCATCAATGGGGATGCCAGCAGTAGCCTCATCCTTGCTTTCCCCAAGGAGAGCAGAAGAAGGATACATATTGGTTCCCATACCAAGCCTCCGACCAGTTTCCTTTCCAATAGCAAGCTGGTCACCGGTGATCATCTTAACATTAACACCAAGATGGAGAGCCCGAGTGATGGTCTCTGCACTATCATGCCTAGGAGGATCAAAGAGAGGCAAGAGGCCAACAAATTCCCATGGTTCTCCAGGGCTCTCCTTGCTTTTAGCTAATACAGTCTGCAAGGGAAAAACAAAATTCAGTTAAAACTGCTACACTATCCTTTGCCATTCATATCAGCAACTTGAATGTGAACTATAATGCCGAAACTCACTTGTCTACCAATAGCAAGAGAACGGAGCCCACGATCAGCAAACATATCAATGATACTGTGAGCTTTCTTCTTTGCATCTACCCGGAGGTTGCACAAATCAATAATCTGATGAGACAATTTAGCTTTAATTACAAGGAAAATCCAGCCGGAATAAAAACAAATCTTTATTGTGCTCTAGAAGTTTTTTAACCTGCTCTGGTGCTCCTTTGCTGACTCTGTGCCAACTGCCATCAGAGTCAATATATGTGATAGCCGTACGCTTGTCCACTGGGTTAAATGGCAAGAAATGCACTTCATTGATGCCTGCTCTAGCCTGCAAAGCAGTAGACAGTCGAAGTGAGTTTTTGAAAGTCATAACAGCTCCAAGCTTAAGAATGGTCCTTTGACTGATATGCCACTTGTTAGAACAATCTTGATTTCCAAGAAGCTGAAGATAAAAGAGCATACCTCCTTAGGGTCGCCTAACATCCCAACAATACATGCATCAATAGCATCCTGGTTCTCAACCCTGGAAGCCCTAGCCCCCAGCAAAATAAGTTGGTCTTTGTCTACATCTTTTACAAAGACCTGAAGGCCAAAGGGAATGCCTCGATAATCAGCAGGTAAAGTTTTACTACCAAAACAACTAATAATGTCATAAACAAATTATTCTAATTTTTTCACTGATTTGCATCATAAAGGTTGAGAAAAGAGTTCTAGATAATTTGATTCTGACACTAAATATTCCATATTTGTATGTGATATGGAATTCTGGTAGTCACATGTCAAAGTACTAACCTCCACTAAGCTTTTATCTACAGTAAGCTTGTTGAGAGTGAGAGTTCCAGTCTTGTCACTACACAAAACGTCCATTCCAGCCATTTCTTCAATAGCTGTCATCCTCTTGGTGATAGCGCCTTGCTGGGAAAGGCGGTGGGATCCAATGGCCATTGTCACAGATAACACTGTTGGCATTGCAATGGGAATCCCTCCGATGAGGAGTACCAAAAGATTGTCGATGCCATTGCGGTATCTGCGGTGCTGAATTGGGTACATTACTATTAGCTCTACTAGCATCCCCACGGCAATGGAGCAGATGCAGAAGTTTCCAATGGCTGTCAACACCTGATCAAGACAACAACGTCAAGTTCCTTCAATTTGAGGAGAAGATAAAAGAAAATAGAAATTTGAAGAGGCATATAATACTGTTCTCAATGAACTCCTCCTTGGGAGAAATAATACCTTCTGGAAGTGTCCCACTTGATTGGTACTATCGACGAGATGAGCAGCTTTGCCAAAAAATGTGTGCACTCCAGTGGCAATTACAACCGCCTCAATCTCTCCTTGCTTGCAGGTTGACCCAGAGAAGACTTCATCTCCTGGGTTCCTTGTGACAGGCAAAGACTCTCCCGTGAGAGCAGACTGATCAATCTTCAAGGGGTCTCCCTCTAGAAGACGAGCATCTGCGGGGACGATATCTCCCAACTTGATGCTGATCACATCTCCTGGAACCAATATAGCAGCCTCTTGCTCTCCCCACTTTCCATCTCTCAATACCTGAAACCATTTATGACATGCCGTTACCACTTGCACATAGTAAGATCAAGTTTGACAAGGATGGTTGTAGCTTTGTAAGAATAACTCCATGATCAATTGCACACCTTTGTCTTAGGAGCAAGACCAGCCATTAGAGCGGCTGCAGCATTGCCCGCATTGTTTTCTTCTATGAAGCTGATGGTCGAATTTATGATAAGCAACGACATGATTCCCACAAAATCTTGCCAATCTGGTGGTTGGCCCTACATTTGTCACCAAAACAAACATGCATAAATTAACTACTACCAAGACACAAATCACTCATGAACACATACTCATCAATCAGAGAAGACTACTTACACCACCATTGGCCAGAGCAATGGCCATGATTGCAGCAACTTCCATGACCCATGAGAGAGGATTCCACATAAAACCCAAGAATTTCAGAACCTTGCTCTCCTTTTTCTCTTCCAGTTTGTTCGGACCAAAGATTTGGAGCCTCTTTTGGCCCTCTGCTGTGGAAAGACCCGCCCTTGTGCATTGCAATTGTTGAAAGACTTCCTCTACTGGTATGCGCTCCTGTCATATTCATTCCCATCACTCTCACAGCACTAACCATAACCCACTAGTCCTAAAACAGCAAATGCCAAACCAAACAATCCACATATCCAGCACAAAATGAAAAGGAATACTCACGAGGTCGACGTTCTCGTTCTTAATTTCTTCCAAGCTAGTAGTCATCTTTTCTATCTTGTTTTCGTTTTACCTTTTACCCTTCTTGCAATCTTTTGCCAGCCTATGTAGTCTGTACAAAGCTTTGATGTGATCACCAAGGAACTACCTCTGAAAACTCAAATATGTTTCTTTTGTTCCAATTTTCTGGGAGCTTGTGTTTAATTATTTGCCCGTGGTACAGGCTGTTGTTTCTGTTGGACAGTGTAGTGTTTATTTTGTTGGGACATTAACTGTGTTTGGTGTTTTATTTTTTGGGAGATTAATCCTAAAAGGGCAGTATTTATAATTTAAAACTCACTCTCCTGTGTTTTCCACGTGTATAGCGAAACGGGCTTTTCTCTGTAAATGAAGGGGGGCGTGTGACCTGGACTCTTGTGGGTCCCCCTTCATTCTCGGTCGTGTACTTTTCTGGTAATTATTATTTAATTCTAAACTGATTATTATTATTACCTACCCCATTTTTCACGTGCATCTCGGATCGGGTTTTCTCTGTAAAATTAAGTCCCTAGTCAAATGCGAGAAAATCCTAAGACTTTAATGGGCTGGGCATGCTCCAACATCCTCTCTTAAAATGGGCTGGGCTGTGGACTTAAAAAACCAAAACCTCATGGGCTGTACTCATCTTATCCCACGAATACCTAGGATTTACAGGAATGTATAATATCAAACCTACGTTACCAACAGATTTTTGGTATATATTCGATTTATTAAAGAGATATTCTGATTGCCAACTTACGATTTATTATAAATTCGGTATTCTTTTACAAAATGAACAACAGTGATAGTTCTTCCCAACTCCAAGCAAACTCCAAGCCATTATTAGAAGCTCCAAAAGGATCGGATTCACAGTGAGTAGTCAAGCATTTTAAGCTGCCACCAATTTGGTAATCTACTGGCAAAAAGAACAATCCACAACAGATAAAAAGGGGTTCTGAATCTCATAAATAATAAGAAGTTTCCAGGTGAAGGAAAACACTAAAGAAATTGACAGAAGCTAGCAACGTCGTTCTTCATTCCAATACCCATAAGCAGCTCCCAGGACACTGCAGCAGAAATAGAATAGGAATGAGTTGATGACATTTAAACCGTAATTCATACACAAATAGCACTCCAACCTTTGCAAACCAACAAATTATGCAAGAAGCTCAAGTGTTCCAAAAACAATGAAAAAGGATTTTGAGGTAATATTTGCATAACCCTCTAGACGGAAAGGGATAAACTCCAAAACTTCATCTACTATTCAATTTTATTGTTGACAGTTTCCGGTGGAAAGTACGTAGATATGCAGTATTTACAAGAAACTATAACATTGGCATTCTCTACAGTCACTGTGAGGATCCCCTCCAGGTATAACATTTACCAACGTAACTGAAACAACGATTTCCAACTCACATATAAGGTATTGTCTGGGAAGAGCAATGAATCTCTCCGGCTCAAGGCCCAGTGGAATACGTTTAATCCCTGACAAGTTACGTTCAATCGCTGGCAAGCTGCCAGGGGATTTGAACCACCACCCAGTGCCTTTTATTCTTTCGAGGAGGATGCCTCTCACCAATTCAGCTTGTTAGAATTGGTGAGAGGCGTACTCCTTGAAGAAACAAAAGACAGTGGGTGATGATTCGAATCCCAATTGCAGCATGCCAGGAATTAAACGTGTTTCACTGGGCCTTGGGCTGGAGAGATTTGTTGTTCTCCCAGACAATACTTTACATATGAGTTGGAGATTCGTTGTTCTAGTATTCATTGTTCCTCAGGGGAGGGGGTCCTCACAATCACATCTATTGGCTGAGAAGCGTTACCTTGTGATTAGATAGCAATGATGGAAAGAATGGCAGTGGTCAAAATGCAAAATGCAGGACTCGGTGGGTGTTGAATGAAGGCAAGGAAAAAGGGGTGGTATGAGCAAGACTGATTCTAACATATAAGTCTTAGAGCTAGAACTAGAGAAATATTTTGAATTAAAGCAACTCAATTGACAGAGAAAGATGGATTAGATGGCAGGCTATTAAGGTGGTAAGAGTAAAGATGAACTATAACAGAAAATTTCTTGAATAATAATAAACAAGAAACCAATTGTACTGTCGGGTCTCAAAATAGACAAATGAAATGAGCAATTGGACAAAATATGCAGTTATTGATAATCTTCAGAGCACGGACACTAACTGTAGATGTTATCATATATTTAGTCCTTCTATTTTAATAGTGAATTAATATCATCCATTGGCATGGCTTGATAAGCATTCACATCGCCATAGGCTCATGAAGTTGTTATCCGCAGAAAGTCTATAATACTAAATAAGCAACATGTAACTAGCCAATACGTAATATTAAACAACAACTCCTGTAGAAATTTAGGAAAAACACAGAATTTTACCCCTGGAGCCACAAAAACAACAGCACAAAAGAAGCACACACTTCGTAATTGCTGAACTTGTTTCATTGACCCACAGAATCTACCATGGAGTTATAATGTGAACCTACTGATTATCCTGTCGGTTACAACCTTGACAGGGTACCAAGTTTCCCTCTTATCGCCCTCTAATTCGTTCTCACATGTAATCAAAGCAGCCGGCATTGAACATCGAAACATTAAGTTCTGAGTGTTTTCATACTACAATTTCACTCAAGAGAACAACCAATCAACCTTGTAGAATCGTGAGCTTTCCAAATCAATCACAATCCTTAAATTTTTTGCCAAAAAAAACAACAAAATAAGCCAAAAACACGCAAAAAAATAAGAATTTGATGACGAATTACCCATTGATAGAAAAAGGCGTCTAAAAATCGAGCTTGAGCTCGTCGTTCTCATGCGAAAAGTAGTGGAGAAGGTAAGGAGTGGCACGTAGCACGACGACCCAGACTCCGAACATGGAAACGTGGGTCTTTAGCTGCTTCAACGCCTCTTTCTTCTCTGGTTTCCGCATAAACATCCCCGGAAACATGGTTTCTTTATTGTCTGAATTCGGATCACGATTTCTTCCTTAGTCGACCAAAAGCTAAAACCCTAAATGAGAAATTGCCGGTGATAACCTGGGGATTTTGGGAGGTTTAGCTTTTAGGACATTTAATTTAAGGCAGGTGCCACGTGGAACCTTTCAAAATGTTTTACAGTTTTATCTTTGAGGCTTCTTCCCTCGAATTTTAATATTTTATTTTACTAATTTCTTTCTAATTTTAATTAAATAGAAAATTATTTAAAATTAATAGAAAAGGCCGTGGAAAGGGTAAATATATAGGAGCTGGGCTTCCTGAGCAAGGCTTTTGCCATCATAAAAGCCTGGCCCAAACTAATCTCATTTTGATCCAAAGAAAATAAGGAACTGTTACCCTTTTGTCTTTTAATAATATGATTAAAAAAGAGGTACAAGCCTAAAACCATGTGAAGGATCCTTCACTTGAAGACACAATTGAAGTCAAAAGGGTTGTTCGTATGGAGAATACGAGGAAGACAAGGAATAAATTATTTCAAATGTACGTGATCTAGAAAAGGATACAAATGTAATGTCATTCTCACGGTAATTTTCTTGTCCAAAAAGGTATATATATATTGGACATGAAGAGCCAAAGGAGAGAAATGGGTTCCACATACACATTGATATTGTCATTATCCTTGTCTTTGTAGAGGCAATATATGTAACGAAATCATGTGCAAATTGCGACATGCACATGCATGTATTATTTGGAAAACATGGTTTTGCATGTGAAGGAATGGGTAGAAAGAAAATAATAGAGAGGAGAGACAACGTTGGTTCTGGACATTGTCTTAAAAATTGCTGAGGGGTTGGTTTTAATGGACAATGTAGTGGATTTTTAAAAATATTTAATTAGATTTATACTTAATTTATTGGTAAAACATTGATATTATTAAGTCATGACACCTTTTTTAAAAAAGAGTCGAATTATTTATGCTTGGTGTTCGTTGGATTACTTTGCTCAATTCCAAAATGCAATGATAATGGAGATCTAAAATTGGCCATTCAGGGCTCTTATCATTCTAGCCAGTAGCCAAATGGATGATTGTTCTCCCCCATTAACTTGCATGTTAGATCCTACATAAGTACTATGATTATCTGTCCACTGCTTTCTTTTATATTGTTTTTTAAAGACAAAAAATTTAAAAGTTGTCTTCTTATCAAGATAATGATTTTGTTGTTTTATGTTCATGATAAAGCAATAACTTAATTAATTAATATTGTATGCTTAGTGGGTAGCTATCAAATTCTGGGATTTGCATTTAGTAAAACCCAGGTTGAATAAAGTAAAAAAGATTTCATGTGAGTGGTTGTGGGGAACACGAAACAATTCCCACATAGATGATTAATCATGAAGCATGGTCTCATATTAGATGAATGGATCCCACCATTATTAAAAATACTACCCAAAACGTTAACTCATAATTTAATCGAAAAAAGACTAATAAACGTTAACATATGAGTTGTCCATCTCCCAAGTGGTGGAGGGCTCAGATTTGTAAAGAAGGAGAAAGGAAAACTGGAAATGGGTTAATTGAGATGAGATGGCTAAGGTTAACTCACATATACAGCACTAACAGTCTCTTAAAAACTGTGTTCATAATAGTTAATAAATGATGCCAAGTTAACTAGCGACAGGTGGGGTCATGTTAAAGAAATTGCTGGAACAGTTCACAATCATAAATTTGATCTTTTGCTATTGTAGTCACTAACATACAAAGTTGAGGAATAAGACCTTGAAAAAGAGTTTATAGACAAAGTGTATTTCCATGATGTGGATGGTACTCAGTCGGTGTAGACATTCCAACACAAAAATGCTTTACTTGGTGAACTATTCAACAGCTCATATTCTGCATATGACTGTGGAATGGAAAAAAGAACATTGAAAACTAGCACAGCACCATGAGGATTGGCTTTATTGTGGATTTCCATTCAGTATTACTACTCTGCAAGACATTCCTATAACCAAACACAGAATGAGGCGTTGTAGAATTTAATGTCTTCTTCTTTGTCCTGTAATGTGGTTTATTTATTGCAGCTGGAGAGAATGCTTGTGCAGGTCAAAAAGTAATGCTTTTAGAGGAATTAAAGGATCTATCTAAGCGGGAAGGGTAATAAATCTGTCGAGTGTCTGTGTCTTGTCAACTTGCAGAAAAGCAAGAATGCAAACAATGAGGATATGTTTGTCCAGCGACACTGAGTCACCAGTACTCCAAATTTGCAAAACTTTTGTCCCTTTTTTCCTCATTTGTTTTCACATCCTTTCCATGCTCAGCTTGGAGGGTGTTAAATGATCAGAAACTATAGACCCTGATAAGATTTCCCTCTTTAGTATCAATGATACACTTCTATTCTGCCAATAATATCCTCAATATGACAAGAGTATGAACCAGTAACTATAGCAGCAACCCAAGATGCTTCTTTATAATGTAACTAGGCGTATCTCAACCCATCCAATATGATTGGCCTTGCAAAATTCACAGTAAACTTCCAGGAGGCATTAATGGAAAAAGAAAAAGAAAGATTTTTGAAGGAAGGAGCCTTGAGACTTCTAAGTTCTCACTTTTGGAACCTCTGGATTTGGATTCTTTTCCCCTGAGGATATCATGAAAGGGAAAAGCATAAACGAATCAATATATTGTATATGATGCCAAATTTAATCATCATCGTATATTTTTCCCCTTTAGTTCTCAGTTTTCATCAGAGCATTTTGTGCACTTGTATACGTTTTGCACCTTGGAGTTAATGCAGGCTTTATTGGCATCCATTCACACTACTTTATGGAGCCAGAAGAAGAACGCTAGATAATCCACAGGAAGAACATTTCTGGATAATGACTAATCAGAAACAGAAGTTGAAAAAGTAGAGAAGATATATAATTAAGCTGGCATTAGTTGAATATCAAGTAGTAGCCACTACATTGTAATATTTTATCAGTTAAGGCCCAATGTTGAATTGACCACAGAACTCCATGGAGCCATAGTCAAGCAACTCCTCTATCATCTGCTCTATATGATGATCCTCAAGTTCCCTAAACTGCTGCTGCTGATCATTCACTACCTGATGATTTTGCTCGCTAACCCAATTCTCATCAGACCAAACTGAGCCAGTTTCCGCACTCATTCCGGCATTGCCATGGCCTTGGCTGGTACCAACTGTGGTGCATTGTGGTGCTTCATTTGTCTGTTTTGCTACATTTTTTTTGGTGGCTTGAAGAGATGCCATGTGACATTTATGTAGCTTAGCGGCCAACGTGGCTGAGAGTAGCTTTGATGAAGATGACTGTGGCTCATTGGGATTGAACGGGAAATTTGTGCGTGCCTTTGTTCCACACATGAGCCTAGCCGCCTCGTCATATGCTCTGGCGGCATCCTCTGCCGTTTCAAATGTGCCCAGCCATATCCTTGTCTTCCTGTTGGGTCAACAGAAACCAGAATTAGAAAAACAACACCCTCCCGGAAACATGCCAAACCCAGCATGGCAACATCTGAACTCTTCTCTTTACAACAGCTAAACGAAGTTAACATACGTAAAGACGAAGAAGAAACTAAATGAGTTACTGAAGAAATTAAGAAACGTTTCAACTGTTCGGTCAAAGAAAAACTGAGAGACGTTTGAGGAAAGGGAGGATTACAATAAAGGATGACGGATTTCAGAGACCCAAGAGCCCCAATGCCTCTGTCGCACACCACGGTACCGTTGTTGGGGTCTAGCCATTGGTGCAGAGGAAAAGAAAAAGAAGAAACGTTTCAAATGGTTTTCAAGTCTGGCAGGTGTTTGCGGAAAGTTGCGAGAGAAGAGAGTTAAAGCAGGAGATGCAAGGGGGAATTGAGAGGGGATGACTGTGAAGGCTTATATAACCGTTTTTTGCGGCCTTCTGGCCACCAATTTAGCTTCGGGTCCCCCATAAAGGGTCAGTCTTTCTTTAATACAAGCTTTTTCACTTGGGGTGCATGAGTTCCTCAAGAAGTTTTACTGTGCATTCGTAACATACAGTGCTGTTAATGTTATTCTCTCAGTTTTGCAGGTACATAGCTTTTAAAGGCATTGGATCATTAATCTACAAGGCACAAAACATCCGCAAATCGAAATTATGCTCTCCTTTTGTCCACTAAAAGGTAGAAAGTTGAGCATTTGATAAAAAATCATGCATGCATGGACTCGTCCATTTTGATGCTGCTTAGAATCCTTGACACAATGTCTAATAGGCCTGGAAATGAACAGGAGTAGGGGTGCATGAGCATATTTTAGGCTGCCTTCAGAGAAGCAAGTGGAGTACCATACCTTACTTTATACAGAAGTTTCTGCTTATAATTGGATCAAGTTCCTTCAGTTTTCTGTGCCCAAATTGTTAAAAAAGGGATCAAGGGCGTTTGTTTTTATCCCAATTGTCAGAAGACAAGAGTACGTGGCTCACATCACAGAGTTACTAAACATAGGAGACCTATCCATCTGCCATATAGTCAGGTGAAGACAGAAACCATGTTTCACGTAATTTTCAAGCCCATAGGGTCAGTTGTTATGTCACCCCCAGTCTACCAATTAATTGCCCCAAAAAGCCTAAAGCTTTGCCAACTTGCCGTATGCATGTTGTTTGAATCTGAACCTCTTACATGATATTTTACATCATGTCCTTTGGAAATTTTGATGGGGTCATGAACGGTTTTTCCATCGAGGAATCGCTCATTGCACCTGGTGTAGTGGGATCTGCAGTCCGAAAACAATGCATCTGTAGGTATAATAGATAATTCAGAAAAATTCAAACCATTTACCAAGAAGTTATCAGCATCCTTGCCCTGTAAGAATAATATTACAGAAATGTATAGGGATGAATCACTTGAAGCAAATCTAAGACACCATGTAGGACAGTGATAGCCTGCAAAACCATGCTTTGCATCACGGGTGATTCTAGCCAGGGCTTTTTTTCTATTGTTTGCATCCACAGGAGAGTCAAGAGTCAAGACCCAACAATGGTAAGAAAACTTGAAAAAGGAAAAAACACAACAAAGATTTTTGAGTCATTTCACATCATCATGAGGATGATGAAGTGTGAGTATACAGGTATAATAGGTGTATAATTCATTCACCTTTTTTTCACCCCGTGTACTGACTGGATTATTTTGTGGTTGATGGCAAGATGATGAGACGATCCTTGTGATCATCATCTGATACTAATGTTGTTTAATAGCTGCAGTCTGGCAAAAATCCAATAGAGACTCGTACAAAAGTGAAAGACAAAATCAACCAAAGGTGATGAAAATCCCTTGGATGGAAAAAAAGAAAAAAAAAATCAAATCTAGTTACAATTATTTGATAAGTAAGCGTGACCAAGGTGAACCTTTGTTGCAATCTTTGAGAACACAACTAAACACTACTCCAACATCATATCTCAAAAAGATCAGATCCAACTTGATTAAAACTTCAACTTTTAGGAGAAGATCTCAATTTTCCAACCCAAGACTTGGAAATGCAGAAGAATACAAGCATGGGAAAAGCTACTTAACTTGCGACTTGAGTGCAAAAAGGAAAAATCACGCATGCGATGGCAATCATACACAAGTCCAAAATACAAAAAGAAGCTGGCAATTTTCTACGAGGGAGGCATGCTTTTTTCACATCATTGTAGTTTATATTATGTGTTCTTTTCTTGACAATTACTCAAGCATTAGAACAAATATGTTATGTTCTGAAAGGTTGACGGTAATCCTTTATGCGATTCTCGAGAAGTTCTGTATAAGTGGCCCACCCTGTAACTTAGTGGGTTGTCCATACACTTTAAAGAAATCTGCACCTGCCAGACAGGGAGGGCAAAAAAACAAGAGATTATACAATGACTTCAGGAACAATTATGATTTGACCTGAGATCATTGCTTCACTTGTCTTGGTTTTGACCCAAACTACAGAATCTGACGCATAAGCTAAGTAGCTAGAACTAGAATACGTTGTTATTTTCCATTGAAGAAAACCTTTTTCTTGATGAGAACCATCGAAGCTTCTCAGGGTAATAGTTCAGAAGAATGCAGGAAACAATGTTAAGCTAAATCGAAAATTGACCATTTTTCTTGACACATAATAGCATGAATCTGGAAATCACGTATCCTTACGTACCAATCAGCCAAGAACTATCCCCACAAGGCACAAACCCAATCGTGTTTATATCATAGGAACCAAAACTAGGGAGTGGAAAAAACAGCCATGCTTTCTTGCCCCAAATCGTGGCCGGCCTTTAACCTCAGACTCCTACACAATGGCCAATTCAAATGAAACTTAGAATGGAAGTGTTGTGAATCACTAGCACTATTAACCAAATCCATTCTCTCATTTTCTTGGAAGGACAGGTGAAACGAGAACACAATATTTGAATAGAGCCATGATTTACTTAATACCAGCGCAGGAGCATCTGGTCTTTCGCCGGGAACCCTTTTTTCTTCAGGTTGGATACACGCCGACCATCGCGTTGTAGTGGCCGAAAATTGAAAAATAATCACCACCGCCTGGGGGAGGGAAGTGACGAGGGTAGGTGCTGATTATTTTTAAATTTTTTTCGTATTTATTTTATTTGACTTGGATTTTTGTCAGTTTAATTATATTTTCCCGCTTTATGTGGCTTCAAGGAATCAAGCAAGGCATAGTGCGACAGCGTTTTGGAAACTGGCCATTCTTGCACGCGCTCCTCGCAATCTCATAGTCTTCACTTCAGTGTACAGATCCGCTAGGAAAATACCGTTGAACCCCTTCCCTTCCTCGGTCGCAAAGCAACTGTACTGCTAAACCCTTGGATTCCGTCGTCGCCTCTCCTCTTTCTCTTCAACTATGGCATCTTCCTCTCTTCTCCCGTTTCCAGGTGACTCTCTAATCTCTCTTTCACTAACTTGGTTTCATTTCTGCTTTTTTTAATGCTTAAAGCACTTTAAGATCTTTTTGGAGTTTTCTTGTTCTCTCTCTCTTTTTTTTAATCTTTTGTGTTTTTTTTTTCTGGCGTGTATAATGTGCAATAGGAAAACGCTAAAGCTTTGGGTTGTTTAAGATTTTAGTTTTGGTTATGATAGAAATTGTAGTGGAGAACAATGTGTATAGAGTGTTTGTTAATTTGGTGCAGTCAGGTTGTCCACTTTTGGTTCAATTATTCTGCTATTAATACTCTTTACTATGTGACTAGGGGGTTGCGGTGAGGCAGGTTTTGGAGTTGGAGCTGCTAGTCAATACAAGAAGAGGAGAATCTCACGGGATAATGAGTTATCGTGGGAGGTTTTAAGAGAGATCGAGGTTTCACTTCCTGCATTGCGTTCTGATGATTATTACATGGAGCCTTGCTTGGAGGATTTGGTGTCCCGGGAGTTTGAAGATCCAGGTTATTTGAGTAGAGTTCCTGATTTTACTGTTGGAAGGACTGATTATGGGTTTGTTAAGTTTGTTGGTAAGACAGATGTTAGGCGGTTGGAATTGGATAAAATTGTGAATTTTCGTAGGCATGAAGTTGTTGTATATGAGGATGAAAGGGCTAAGCCAGATGTCGGTCAGGGCCTCAACAAGGCGGCTTTAGTGACACTGAATTTAAAAATAAGGTTATTGGATTTGAATGAGAGGCGGGTTGATAATGTTGTTAAGAAGTTGAGGGAAAGTATGGAGAGGCAAGGAGCTCAACTCATTTCGTTTAATCCAGTCGGAGGTGATTGGAAGTTCTTGGTTTGCCATTTCAGCAGATTTGGACTGAGCGAAGATGATGAAGAAGATATTACAATGGAGGATGCTGCAGAGATTGACGACTCTACTTTGATGAATGGTGATGAAGTTCTTGGTGTGGATGAAGAAAGCACTCCTGTAGACCGGGAGCCTGCCAGGCCTATGCTTTATCATTCCCTTCCTGCACATCTTGGACTTGACCCTATAAAGATGAAAGAGATGCGGACATTGATGTTTCCTTTGGAGGAAGAAGATATAGAATATGTCAATGGCCCTTTACATCAGAAGCAGTCTTATGGTAAAGAGACTGCAAAAGCTCTTGTACACAGTCCTCTCCAGAGGATAAACCCTAGGTCGAATATGCCTGCTAGGAAAACCCCAGTAGCTTTACTGGAGCATCCTAGTGGTATTGATTCTAATACCCCTGGAACCATTTTGATGGTACAACAAAATAAAGGCCTGTCTTTAAAGATGAAACGAACAGAAGGCTTTAAGCTGGACCTGAAGCAGGAAACACCAGTGACTGGAAGTCATTCTCGCAACATAGTTGATTCTGGCTTGTTCATGGGTAGGTCCTTTCGTGTAGGATGGGGCCCAAATGGAATCCTTGTTCACTGCGGTGCTCTGGTTGGGAGTGATGATTCTCAGCGGGTGTTGTCTTCTGTAATCAATATAGAGAAGGTCTCAATCGACAAAGTGATCAGAGATGAAAATAACAAAGACAAAAAGGAACTTGTTGACTTCAATTTTGAATATCCCTTGAATCTCCACAAGGCTATAAATCATGAGAAAAAGGAAGTTGAACTTGGATCATTCAAGCTGAAGCTTCAAAAAGTTGTCTCCAACCGTTTATTGCTTTCAGATATTTGTCGGAGTTACATAGACATTGCTGACAGGCAGCTGGAGGTCCCCGGTCTTTCGTCCTCTGCTCGTTTGGTTTTGACTCACCAAGTAATGATCTGGGAATTGATAAGAGTCCTTTTTTCTGAAAGAGAGAATAGTAGGTCATCAGAATCTCCAGGTTCTGAAAATGAGGAGGACATAATGCCAGATACGAAGGAAAGTTCTTTGGAAGTTGATCAAGAAGCACTTCCTCTTATCCGAAGAGCAGAGTTCAGCTGTTGGTTGCAAGAAAGTGTTTGCCACCGAGTTCAAGAGGAGGTGAGCTCTTTGGATGAATCCAATTATCTGGAACATATTTTCGTACTTTTGACTGGGAGACAGCTGGATGAGGCTGTGGAGATTGCTGCTTCTAGAGGAGATGTGCGGCTAGCTTGTTTGTTAAGCCAAGCTGGTGGATCAATGGTGAACCGTGCTGATATTGCACGACAGCTTGACCTATGGAGGATGAATGGGCTAGACTTCAGTTTCATTGAGAAAGAGAGGATAAGGCTTTATGAGTTGCTTTCTGGTAATATCCACAGTGCTTTGCAAGATACAAAGATTGACTGGAAGAGGTTTTTAGGACTATTAATGTGGTATAGACTAGAACCTCACACTTCATTGCCCATTATTTTTCAAACATATCAACACCTCCTTGGTGATGGTAAGGCTCTATATCCTCTTCCAATTTATGTTGATGAAGGGCCAGAAGAAGAAGCTACGAATTTTGCAAATAAGCACTTTGATCTCTCATATTATCTTATGCTTCTTCATGCCAGTGGAGATGGCAAATTTGGATTTCTGAAAACCATGTTTAGCGCCTTCTCTTCAACGCATGATCCACTTGACTACCACATGATATGGCATCAAAGGTCAGTATTGGAAGCAGTTGGGATTTTCACTTCTAATGATCTTCACATCCTTGACATGGGGCTGGTTAGCCAGCTCCTATGCATTGGGAAAATTCATTGGGCAATCTATGTGGTCCTTCACATGCCTTACCGTAATGACTATCCTTATCTCCATGGTACCCTTATTCGAGAAATCTTATTCCAGTACTGTGAAACTTGGAGTTCAGATGAATCACAATTCCAGTTTATTGAGGACCTCGATATTCCGTCAGCATGGTTGCATGAAGCTATGGTATGTTTATTATTCTCAACAGCTTCTTTTCTTTTTGATAATGAATACCTAGGCACGAAACTCGCTTGCTGAACTTTTATTAATAACTGTATTGTCTCGTTTTTTTCCAAAATGAAGATAATTATCCATATTTACTGTAGTCTCCCTCATCACCCTCACCCTCTCAACCTGTTTAGCAGCCACCACTGACTGCCTTTGGAAACTTTGTGTAAGCATTTGCACTGACTTTATCCAACTAATTTTCTCGTGGCATTAAAATACTAAGCCAATCATTCTACCAAGTTTCAGGTGCTACTTGCAAACCTTTTTCATGCCTATCGCTACTATGATATTTAATGTCAGTTTTAGTTCATTAAAATTTGAATATGTTGTTGTGAAATTTGACAGTTTTGAATTTCTTGTAGATGTGCCGAATTCTTGCATCCTGTCATTTGCATGTGAACTGATTTTGTCTTGGAGAAATTTATTCATGTTCTTATTCTAATGTGCAAAATCTATTACGATTGTTGACCTGTTTTGTTCCCCGGACTGTAGGCAGTTTACTTCAATTACCATGGAGATCTATCAAAAGCCCTTGATCATTATCTTCAATGTGCAAATTGGCAGAAAGCTCATTCAATTTTTGTAACCTCAGTTTCCCATAAATTGTTTTTGTCTGGTAATGTTCCCACTTTATGCATACTGATTCGCAATTCACCGTGCAATTACTATCCTAGCATTTTTGTTTTTGTTATTACCCAAACTTTTACTGATTTCATTCTGCATTTGGTCGGTAACTACTTGATTTCTTTGTAGAATTGCATGTATTTATAAATTATCAACTTTTGACACATAGTTTCCCTTTTTTTTCATTATGTTATTTTGGCGATACATGATTCAAATGAGACACTTGCTCTGGTTTTTTCTTTCACTGATTTGCTGGCTAAAATCATCAGAGTGCATTTCTGTTGGAAATAATGTTCCATTTCTTCTTTTTTTTATCCTCCATGGAGGATATGCGTAAAATACTCAACCTACAGTTGGTTTTCATGAACAATAAATAAGGGATAATTTATTCTAAAATAGGAATTTTGGAATCACTAGTTTTTTTGCAGATAAGTGAAGAAGAGGTTTCCTAAGCAAAGTATTTTTCATATGTATCATTTTTTTTTCATTTTTCTGGTGAATGAATATAGAATCTTTCCACAACTAAACAGGCCTTTGTTATCAATCTAGTCAGAACAGTATTTGATTGTGTTGGGAGAGAAGGTTGCTAATTTGCCTCGTCTTTCTTTCTTAATTCAATGCAGGCAATCACTCTGAAATATGGCGACTTGCAAGCCTGATGGAGGACCACAAGTCTGAAATTGAAAATTGGGATTTTGGAGCTGGAATTTATGTCTCATTCTATTTGATAAGAAGCGCATTTCAGGAAGATGGCAACTCAATGAGTGATCTGGTAATAAACTTTTCATAGATTAACACTTAAGGTCTCGGCATTTTTATGCAATATAACGTCTATCAACATTTAAAAGTAGCCAATCTCAATTAGTCTGACAAGGACAAGCTTTCATTCTAATTTTGTCAAGGAGTTTATTGAATTATGAGCTCATATGTGGCTGGTTGTATGTTCGTCACAATAATTTGTTACATGGCTAGTTATTCCCCTTTTCCTTTTCCTAATATTTCATGGACCCGCTTCCAGGACGCAACAGAGATAGCTTCCTGTTTCAAATTCTGTCCTGATTAGACGATGTATCTTATTTACATGGTAGAGAATTGAGTTTTTTTTTATAATTCTTTGTACCACAAGATTATGGAAGCACTGTGTTTGTACCCTAGATTCGGGATGTGCTTGAATTTCATTTGCATCTTGGATTCCTCTCCCCACACTCTCCCTGCGATCACAGTTACTGGTTTTGAACATTTAGCATGTTTTGCAGGATTCTCTTGACAGCAAAAACTCCGCCTGTAGAAACTTTGTGAGTCAACTAAATGAATCTTTGGCTGTTTTGGATGAGCGGTTACGTCTTGGTGCAAGGTATTGTTGTATATTCGTTTGCTACATATTGCTGCGATGGATAATTGTCAGACGTCATCTCTTCACTTTTTGCTTCTCACATAAGATCATCTATGCAACCTATGAATCTGTGAAAACAAATCTTCCTACCTGCATATACCTTTTCATACTCTTTGCTGTATCTTGTTTTCCAAATGCATGATAAAACTAAAATCTGCAATCCATTGTGACCCTGGCATAGAATTAAGAAAGGAACATAGAAACCTTTAGAAGATGAGCAATGAAATGATTACATCGGTTGACATGAAGTGTATTTATGGATCACAGGATAGCATATTCGAAAATGGCAGAGGAGATCTCCGAATTACTTGTAGCTGGTGTCAGTGAGGGCTCAACACGGGATGCTCAATTAAGCTGCTTTGACACTGTTTTTAGTGCTCCGGTACCTGAAGACATCCGTTCTGGTCATTTACAGGATGCGGTATCTCTCTTCACGTGTTACCTCTCAGAGATGGCTACTTAGTGTTCTTTGGCCTACGATGTCTGGGATTTACATAAATACCACCCCCGCACACCCACATGTAAAAGTATAGACATCTGTAGTCAAACACTTCTTGTCTTTTGCTAAAAATAGCAGTCTGCCTTTATGACTCTTCACCATCGACCCGCTGTTTTCACATCTGGTTTTAGCACGTGCAGTTGCAGATCTCCGTAGTCAAAGATGCCAAGTCGAAGTTAATGGGTCAAATCTCAGTTCGGTTCTCGAAGCAGCAATCAGGTGGTATCCTGAATGCCCATTATTTCAGAATTAACACCTACCTGTGCCTAACTCAATTTTTTTTAAAGGTCAAAAGGAAGCTAACACACGATCCCGCCCCATCTGCTAGAATTGCCCATTGGAAGATGCTATTGGATCAGCAAGCAGTTTCCCAGTTGGCTGACTTTAGAATCTTATCTGGCTAAAATGTAACAATTAACCACTGGAAGAATAAGAACAATCAATTGGCTTGGAATATCTTTTTATATAAAGAACTGTGTTGGAGAAGAATAACTGATAGATAAGAATGTCTGCTAATTAAGAAACACAAGGAACAAGTCTTTCCACTTAATTACAGCAAAAATGCTCTCGTCTGAAAATAATGCAACAAAAGAGGATTTTGCAACAGAGGGGAGGGTAAAATCTCGCCCTCCTGATGACAAGCCTTCATCGGATACGGAGATGTCAGAATCTCCTAAATCCTACAAAGAATCCTTGATTGGTAAACAGTCTACTCTGATTGAAGATGTGAAGGTGAGTGATGAAGATATTATTGTGTCCGAAGATGTAGATGGTCCTTTCATTTCAATATCGGACAAAGCTCACTTATAGTTACAGGAATCCTGGAAGTTTTCGGTGGTAGTAAAATTATTGGGAAAAACCATTGGTTTTGCATTGATGGTCTCCAAGCTGCGACAAATGTGAAGCTTCCTACGGAATCGAAAATAATTGATTTAGACAATGGTTTCTTTCTTGTCCAATTGTCTAGTGAAGAGGACGTGCATGGTGCTTTGTTGGGTGGTCTGTGGATTATTCTTGGTCATTGTCTCACGATTCAACGATGGCAACCTGGTTTTCGAGCGAGCTCGGCGAATGATACACGAGTGGTGGCTTGGTTACATATACCGGATCTTCCCTTAGAGTATTACCACGAGAAGATTCTCGTTAAGGTTGGTAATCTGGCAGGCAAAATGGTTAAAATTCACAAGAATTCCTTTGGAGCTCAACGCGGAAAATTCGCAAGATTAGCAGTGGACTTGGACTTATCAAAACCTCTGTTGCCAAGACTGAGAATCAATGGTGAATGGCTAAGAATTGAATACGAGAACCTTCCCTTGATTTGTTTTGGATGTGGTCGGATTGGACACAACCAACCGATGTGTGCATTCTCTGTACGTCAATCTGCACCCCAATGCAATCAACAAATGTATGTTCCTGCAAAAGTTGATTCTCCCAATTCCAGTAGGGCGGCAATTGATAAGATTGATAAGAACACGTCATTGCAAACTTCTGATCATTTTGGTCTATGGCTTCATGCACCCACTCGTGCTCGTCGGAATGATAATAGGAACAAGCCAACGGCCGATAATCAGACTAAGAAAGGAAATATCACCCAAAAGGAAGTTTCAGGCTCGAGATTTGCAGCACTATCAGAGGATTCTTCTGATTTACCGGTTGATAACGGAAAGTCTCCTATTGTGGATAGTGCAAGGAAAGAGGAATCTCCTCAGAAAAATTTACCAGCTACTAAATTGGCAACAAACTCGAAGACCACAGGGAAGAAAAAGGTCAATGAGCTAATTACTAAGGGTCGTAGTGATTTTGGTGGATTTCCTTCTTTGATTCAGCAATCTTCATCTAAAAATCCTACAGCTACTAAAGGAAGAGATAATGGTCACAAAGAAGCTGGTCCCACACCTCTTATGTCCACCGATGAGACCCAACTTCAACAAGTTACTAAAAGTCAAAGCTTTCAATTTGATACAAAGCCCATTTCGAAGCCTTCTCATCTAAAACCAAGCAAAGCTCATATGATAAACCAAGGCTTTAAGGGGGTCAACTCAATAAAACGTATGAAGGAAAAGCTTCTTTTCCAATCTGAGACACAAGATCCCGTGGATTTAGAAAGGCTTCAAACAACTTTCAATTTTCATCTACATGCTGGGGGCAGTCTTATTAAACGATCAAAGATGGTGTCAGCAAACTCTCCTGCTTTGATAGTTGAAGGTTCCGCACCCCATAATGGTGACTCACCCATTCTCATGGAAGATATCTCTTCTTCTCTTCTGATGGGTTCATGTGACCAGCAACAAGCTGAGGTTAATGTTGGTCCAGTAATGGAGGGAGTAGGACTCTGATGCTTCCTACAAACTTATCATAAGTTATTATGTCAATTTTCTCTTGGAATTGCTGTGGGGCTGCTAATAAAGCCTTCATTATTGTTATGAAAGATCAGATAAGGAGATTCCGTCCGAGTATTTGTGTTATTCTAGAACCCAGAATCACTGGACAGAAAGCTGAGAAGATCATCCAAAAACTAGGTTTTAATGGTTATTTTTGCATGGAGGCCGTTGGTTTTTCTGGAGGAATATGGTTATTGTGGCATAAAACTGTTGTTTCTGTGGACATTAAGGTATATACGAGACAATTCATTCATTTTGGATGGTTTATCTCTTCATCTATGGGGGAATGCACAACTGTCTATGGCAATCCAATTCCTATTAAACGTAATGATTTATGGAACGATTTGAGAAGATTGATGATTTCTATTCGGGCTCCTTGGTGTTTAATTGGAGATTTTAATGCTCTCTTAAGTCCTGAAGATAAGAGGGGAGGAGTTTGTTTTTAATCATGCTGCTAGTAGACCGTTTGCCAATATGATTAATGACTGTGCACTAATGGATGTTGGGTTTGAAGGGCCTAAATACACATGGTTTAGGAGGGACCTTAGTGAGAGACTCGACAGAGCTTTATGTAGTAGTATTTGGCGCCAGACCTTCCCGGATGGTTTTTTGGTTCACTTGCCGCGAATCAAGTCGGACCATAGGCCTATTTTACTTCACTATTTTGATGATCAGGGAAGTGCAGCTATTCAGCGGCCTTTTCGTTTCCAAGCAGCTTGGTTAACTCACCCCAGCTTTGGAGACTTTGTGAGGAACTCTTGGTTATCGTCTGGTGATTGGGATTCTTCATATCCTCATCTTATTGAAGACCTAAAGGAGTGGAACTTTAAGGTCTTTGGTAATATTTTTCAGCGAAAAAACCGACTATTTCAACGCATTAACGGAGTGGAGAAGACATTAAGCATGCGAGATTATGATAAGCTGTGGGATGTGTTAGATAACCTCAAAAAAGAATATGAAGCTTCCCTCCTACAAGAGGAATTATTATGGTATCAGAAGTCACGAAGTAATTGGGTGACTTTTGGTGACAAAAATACTTCGTTCTTCCATTCCACGACCTTAGTGCGATGTCGACGAAACAATATCTCTCTCATACAAAATTCAGCTGGGGAATGGATTTCTGATGAGAATGAATTAAAGGAAATGACAATGCAATTCTTCCAAAGGTTATATAATGATGAGGGCTGCAGCCATCCTTACCCTGTCCTTCAAGCTAATTTTCCGTTTATACAAGATTTTTCTGATATGCAGTTCCTATCTCTTCCAACTAATGAGGAAATTCACAGGATTGTTAAAAGATTTGGTAGCTTCAAATCGCCAGGGGTGGATGGTTTTTCCCCTATAATTTTTCAATCTCAGTGGACGGTTGTTGGTGATGCTATTTGCGAATTTGTTCGCCATTTTTTGAGAGATGGTCGACTGAATAGTGGGATTAATGAGACCCTCATCGTCTTGATCCCCAAGATTCATAATCCTATTAATTTAGGACAGCTTCGTCCAATTATCCTTTGCAATGTTTCTTATAAGATCATTACTAAGCTAATTGCGAATAGGCTGCAGGCGTTTATGGCAAAATTAGTCAAGGAGACACAATCTGGTTTTATCCAAGGATGTCAGATTACTGATAATGTCATCATTATGCAGGAAATTATACACTCTATGAGGATAAAATCTGGAAAAAAAGGATAGATGACACTAAAGATAGATCTTGAGAAGGCCTATGATCGCTTAAAGTGGTCTTTCATTGAAGAAATTCTTATCTTTGCAGGCTTACCTCGGGTCTTGATTGACAGAATCATGACATGTGTTTCAACGGTATCCATGCGAGTACTTTGGAATGGTGCAGTCACGGATTCATTTATTCCATCCAGGGGTATCAGACAGGGTGATCCTTTGTCCCCATACTTATTTGTTCTGTGCATGGAGAGGCTTGGGCATATAATTGACCAGGCTGTTGAGGAGGGGTCGTGGCAGCCTGTCCAGTTAGGTATTTCTGGCCCGAAAATCTCCCATTTATTTTTCGTTGAAGATCTCTTCTTATTTTCTACAGCAACTAAAAATCAAGGACGCATGATACAACACATTATCAGCAGATTTTGCCAATCATCTGGTCAAAAAGTAAGCCGTATTAAATCTAAACTGTTCTTCTCAAAGAATACAACAGCGTCTACTCAAAGAGATATCAGTCAGTTACTGGATTTTTCCATCAGAAACGACTTAGGTATTTTCCTGGGGGTGCCAATATTGCATGGAAGATTGACAAGGAATTATTTTTCCAGGCTGATAGATAAAATTCGGAGTCGTCTTTCAAACTGGAAAGCAAGTTCTCTCTCTTTTGCAGGTCGAATCACTTTGGCGAAATCTGTTCTCTAGGCTATCCCTTCTTACTTGATGCAAACAACCTTATTTCCAGCAAGAGTGTCAAAGGAGATTGACCAAATCACACGAAATTTTGTATGGAGATCCACTGCTACTAAACGAAAATTGCACTTGCTAAAATGGGAGAGGTTGTGTAATCCTAAAGAGGAAGGTTGCTTGGGTTTGTATTCTACAGCTGAAACCAACAAAGCACTGATTCTTAAATTAGGCTGGCGTTTCTTGACTAGTCAGGAGAGTCTCTGGGCAAAGGTTCTCGTTGGGAAATATGGCTGGAATAGTGCTCCAAATATTTGTATCCTTGATGAACACCCTTTGAAGTCTGGTTGCTCACCACTTTGGAAAGCCCTTCATAGTGCATGGCCGTACCTCTCTAAAAATGGTTCTTGGCATCTCGGCAATGGTAACTTGATTATATTTTTGGAAGACTCTTGGCTTGATCAGGTTGGCCCTCTTATTTGTGTCACCCATGAACAAGTACCAGAGCAGCTAAGGGGAAGAACAATAAATCAATTTATCTCGGATCAAGGCACCTGGAACTGGAGCCTTTTTCAAAGGTATTTACCGGCATTTACTTGTATTCTGCTTGCCCAGGTTCACCCTCCAGTAGTCTCTGAGGAGCCTGACACCTTGAGATGGAGTGCTACTATGAATGGTCAGTTTAGCCTACATTCGGCTAGATCTCTCTTAAGAGATGGTGCTTTTAGTTCTGTAAATGGTATTTGGAAATTAATCTGGAGATGGCCTGGCCCTCAACGAATCCGGTCATTCCTTTGGTTACTAGCACATGGTAGACTGCCCACGAGACAACTCTGCTTACGCAGACACATCACACAATCTAATGAATGTCCACAGTGCAGGTCTCAATCAGAATCCTCCCTACATGTGCTGCGAGATTGTTTTTTCTCACGCCATATTTGGGTTTAGCTGGTTCCCGAATCTCTAAAATCAGGTTTTTTCTCTTCTATTATGGAGGATTGGCTTATTGTTAATCTAAAAAGCAGTGGCAATTGCGGCAATTTAAGCTGGTCTGTGGTTTTTGGAACATGTTTATGGTTGTTGTGGAGGTGGAGAAATGAGTTAATTTTTGAAGAAAAAATTAATATAGGCCCAAACCCAGCAGTACAAGTAATTGAACGTGCTACAGAATTCTTCTTGTCAATGAAAGCTGTGAACAAGATCAACCCCAATCATGTTGGTCGTATGAATAAGTGGGTGAGATGGATACCCCCCTTCCAGGCTGGATCAAGCTAAATTGTGATGGAGGTCATGATCCTATTTCAAATTTCTCACTTGCAGGGGGAGTTCTTTGAAACTCTACAAGCACATGGATTATTGGCTTTTCTCATTCCTTTGATCGTTGTTCAGTATGGAAAACAGAGGTTAGAGCTATTCTCACAGGATTGTCCATGACCCTATCAGCAGAAGTGGTTAGATTATATTTAGAAAGTGATTCGTGAGATGCTATACAGGCACTGAAACTCAGAGAACTGAAACCTCCTTGGAGTCCCCTCTTACTTCAATGCAGAAGTATGCTGAATCGTTTCCATGAGGTCAACATGGAACATATCTTCTGTGAAGCCAACCAAGTAGCTGACAGCCTTACTCGTTTAGCTACTACACTTCCTTTTGGCATGCATATACATCATAGCTCACCTTTGTCATTGCAACGATTCTTGTTTTATGATTTTTGTGGAGTTTCTATGTTTTGACCAGGATTCTAATTTTTAGGACCTGCGTTATTCAATAAAAAAAACTGATAGATACTATAAATCTCGAAAGTCGAAACAAAAAACTTACTATGTAATAAGAATAATAATAAGAATGAATTTCGTCAATAAGATATAAACCTAGAAAATGGAGGAAAAGAAAAAAAAAAAGCAAAAAGATTTCATTTCCATCTTCCTCTCTTTTCTTTCTTTAACAGACTGGTGCTACGCATAGGCAGTCTGAGACAGCCACCAAGAACCTTCCTTTTACAAGGCTTAGGTCTCTCTCTCTCTCTCTCTTTCTGTCTACGCTTATTTCTTGTCTTTTGACATTTTTTAAATTCTCTGTTTTCTCTGTCGCAAGTTCGAAGACCTTTTCTTTACTTCCCTCTTCCTCTAAAAGGATTAAATCTGTCGTGATTGTTTGTTTGTTACAAAAAGATGCGTCGGTCTGCATCGAGGAAAACGGGTCAATCAAATTCTGCAGTTCCCGTCACTCCGTCAGCCACGGATCTTTTTCGCTCCGGTAAACTCTTTTTTTTATTCTTACAAAAAAATGACTTTATCAAATGCTTTTTATGTTCACGTCAAATAGATTTCATATTTTCTGTTTTCTTTTGAGTATTGTGGTTTAATTGGTGCAAGCCGATCAACTTTGTTAGCTGGAGCTCTTGACTTTTGCTCTCAGCTTGATTTTTAAAGCCGAGTTTGATGGGTAATGATGGAGGACTCTCAGGGGGGACGTTCTGCTCTTTTATAAATGAGATCATGAAACGAATAATGATTTAATCGTTGGTTTGTGTAATCTTTCACATGAACGGCCTAAATACTTTGAAATAATGCAGAAACTGTATAAAAACTTACAATTTACTTGTCCAGAGAATGGAAAGACATGGTAAACAATCAGGGAAAAAAGAGAGAATTTTGGAATGAGGGGTTTTAGGAGCTACCCGATATAGTTTGAGCTTTTCTTGTTAGTACATACACTTTTGTGACCATCATTTCATTCAACTGGTGACAGTATCTTTTGTCTTCTTTTTTGCAGCCTCAAGTAGAGCATCTTCCAAAGAGATGGAAAGAATTGATAACCTATTTTACTCATATGCAAATAGAGCTTCTGTCCTGATCGAGTTAATTTTCTATGCTATAAGTTGCAATTCAATTTGTGTCTTCTTTGTTATTATCATTGTCTTATTAAAAATTTTGGTACCCTTGTCAAATTTAACAGAGAAGTTTCTATGTTTGCATTGCATAGTGCATCTGTTTATGTTTGTTTCATTGCCTCTTTTTTATTCTTTTATGTGTGAAATAGAATTGATTCCTTAATAACGAAATATAACATGAAAACAACAGAGAGAATGAGAAAAATGTGACCGTGGATTATTTAGTAAATTACAGTGCAGAAGTTAGAAAACATTTCAGGAAGGATTTGGAGTCTAACCAGTGTCATTCGGAGAAAGCACGAATATACCATTTGCGAGCAAAATGGCAAGTCTATTTGAAAAGGAAAAT
This sequence comes from Passiflora organensis, assembly GCA_019739055.1. NCBI lineage: Eukaryota > Viridiplantae > Streptophyta > Magnoliopsida > Malpighiales > Passifloraceae > Passiflora > Passiflora organensis. The sequence goes on along the minus strand of JAEPBF010000278.1, from coordinate 8,505,955 downwards.
AGGATTCCAGGGTAGGCCTACTAGCAGTTAACCCGGTTGTGCATCTTCCACTTACCTCTTTTTCCTTTGGTAAAATCTTCATTTACATAATCTTTTTTTTATTCAGTTTTACATAATTTTATTTAATAAATATTGCAAGCTGGAGCAGTCTTTCAAGAATTCAATTTGAGCACATTTTTTTTTGAAGTTGTATTCATAGTAATGGGTTTTCCGCTACATTAAAATGACACTCCTAGTTAAATATTTGTGGATTTGTTGTTAACATTAAATATGTCACTTGTCCAGTCCAGAAGGAATTGAAAAGTTATGTTCAGATATGGAGGTGGATCATACTGATGTTAGAATCTTGATGTTAGCTTGGTAAGTCAGATTTACTTTCTCTATCGAGTGGCATTATTAACTTTGGCACAGAGTTTTGGCATGGAATTGATGGAGTATATTTATCAGGAGAATGAAGGCTGAGAAACAAGGATACTTTACATTGGTAAGGAACCTTCGGCTTATAGAAAACAACTTTATTTTTTGTCTTACTAAAATCTTTTGTGTGAGTTTCTCCCTTGGCCATGTTCCTCATTCAACTGTGATTCTAACTTGTCTTGTGCAATTGAGCCAGTTCCATTCTATATTTTAAAAAATAGTCTTGTGCAATCAATCAAGTTCCACACTTTATTAATCAGATACACAAACCCTTCCATCATTTTTTATTCCCCTAATTCTGATTATTTGATGGTTCTCCCTAACTGAAACATGATGAAAATTTATTTGGTGGCATGTTCCACTATACACCACGCCCCATGGATCATATCAATAGTTTGTAACATATACAAATAAATTAATATGGTTTTATGATTAGGCAATATAGAAGGAACTGAACAGCTATGATCATTTTTGCTGTTGTGAAAAATTCTAATGAAGAAAGCAATTGATAATGTTAAGGCAACTCATATATGATTGGCAGTCTTCATTTGATTTGATCGACTAACTGCAGTGGTTTTTGTTCTTGACTGCCTAAAAATTTATTTTAAATCGCAGCTTCTGTTTAGTGCTGGGGAAATGTATTAGAGCTTCATATATTTGTCTTTCTTCTCATCTTTTCCTGCTCTATACCATTTATTTTATTTAACCTTCACCACGGCTTATGTCATTAGTAGATAATTGTCATGTGAAATCCTCCCTGTCTCCTCATATTGTTGATAGGAGGAGTGGCGAAGAGGTCTCAAAGCGCTGAGGGTTGACACTGTAAATAAATTAAAGAAAGCTCTCCCAGAGCTGGAGAAAGAGGTATGATGTTACTTTCTCTCTTTGATTATTTGCATATATTTTGAAACGCTGCTTATCTTTTGCTTTCATGTTATAAAGGTGAAGAGGCCATCAAGCTTCATAGATTTCTATGCCTATGCATTTCGTTATTGCCTAACTGGTAATATTGACTTTGAGTTAGTTTCACGCTGAAATGTTTGCAATTGCCCCTTGATGTCTGTTTCTGTATATTTTTCAGAGGAGAAACAGAAGAGCATAGACATAGAGAGCATCTGTCTATTACTGGACCTTGTTTTAGGATCCCAGTTCCGTGCCCAAGTTGATTATTTTATAGATTATCTAAAGGTGAGTGGCTATAGTTGTCATACATATTCTTTAAGATTGCTGCTTATCCAACATGCTCTTCTGGTTTATTATTCTGCTTCTTTCATTATACAGTTTGATTTGTTATAGTCAAATGATCTATCTAGTTCCGGTGATATCAATGGCTAACTATGTCTCCTGCTTTTATGCATGCAATGCATCAAAAATTATATTGGTGATAACTATAGACAACATCAATACTACTATTGTGAACGCAGATCCAGAGTGACTATAAAGTGATAAACATGGATCAGTGGATGGGCTTTTACCGTTTTTGCAATGAGGTACTCTCCATTCTGTATAGCCTGAAATTTCCTTTTCTATATATTGTCTTGGATTGTCCTATTTTGGCCTATTGGCAAATTTCTGAATAACGATCTTGATCATGGTAGCACCTCTCCCCGCCTTTTTTCCCCACTTTTGCCACATGCTTGCAAGCATTGATATACTATTTGGGGGAAATAGAAGAGAATTTTGTCTGTTTGTATTTATATTTTGTTCTATCCCATGTTACATGGAATTTGAAGCAATGGATGCCACCATAGTATCGTTGGATGTTTTGTGGATTGCCATTGTGCTCAATCTCGACAAAATGCTATCTTCCATAAGCATAATTTTTTTTAATGCAGCAAGATTGAAATAACAATTTGGGTAGTAGGAATAGCATTGCCCGGTACGATTACCTTTGTTTTGATGTTTATGACTGTGTTCACGTGTTCCAAACTTCCAACAGATAAGCTTTCCAGACTTCAGCAATTATGATCCCGAACTGGCATGGCCCTTGATCCTGGACAATTTTGTAGAATGGATGCGAGCCAAGAGCACATAAAGTCCATATCCTTTGGTGGTTATCTCAACTCTGTAAGCCTTTGTTACTATTGACATAGGTACTTAAAAGTAATGCTCTTTCCTTGCTCACTATTTTGTAATTCTGCTGTTTTCACCTGGTAGACAGTTCTTAGTTATTTAACGTGATTTTTATTTTTTAAACTTTGCAGGAATTATTAAATCTGCACACACATTTTAAACACCCTTCAGCTATGTATTTTTTTTTCCAATTCAAACATTAAAAAGGCCTTGTATTTTTAGTACGATGTTATGTTATCGTCATGTTCTTGCAAATCGCATCTTTGAACTTTTATATTTTCTTTTCTTTTCTTTTCTTGGTCGAATTACATTACCCAAATACGGTTCCCGAATCAGCGTTTCACAAAGCTGAGCAAATATACCTACTTGTTTATAATAGTACGTGAACAGTAGTTGGTAGGAAGTTTGTCTGAATGCAAAACAAGGCCTATTTAAATCACAAAGATGAAGGTTATCAACCTGACTCGAAAATGGCGGATAAGGGGTTCCCTTACTTTATGCCATGGATGATGGAACCACCGATGATAGCCTGGATTTAAGGGATACTGATAATAGTGGCCGAACTTAGCATTCCATGAAAAAGAGGGGAAAAGAAAGAAAGCAAAGAATAAAGCTGCATGGAAATCTGTCTCTAACAGTCCATGATTCACCATCTCTTCAAGAATACTTCAGTGCGATGTATACTTTATTGAGAGTTGAATTTCAATCTGTCTTTGTGCAGGGTTTGGTAAGTCAGTTCTTCTCAGCCATTGGCATATTTTATGACAAACTTAAGCATCAGACCAGATTATGTAGTTTTCACTTTTGGACATTCATATGCTTTTCATTTGACGGTATCGAATCTTTGCACATTTACTATCATATCTTGATAGGATAAAAGAATAACCCATTATTCTGTTCATCTTTCGTGGCATGGAATCCCAAGGACTTGGACAGTCCTGTTCTTACCCTTTTCTTTATGTATGGTGTAGCAATTTCAGGAGTCTGTATCATATCAAAGTGAAAAAAATAAACCCAGATGGAAAATTGCCCCGACAGAAAGATCTCTTTCTTGGTATGATATGTTGAGGCAACACAGTGTCCCAAGAACACCAAACAAATCATAGGCAGCAAAAAAGAATTTTGAGAGTGTATACATGTACATAGAGATGCTATAAAACCCTCAAGAAAACGTTAGCACCACAAAATCTGAGGCAAAGAAGGGGCAATTATGATTGAATATTTCGGATTCTTTGAATTTCAAGTAGAAGACCCCAAAAATCTATTTTTTTAAAAAAAAATTGTGATCAATCAAGGAGATGAAGAATGGAGAATCAAGGGTGAGGATGGAGGAAGAGCACGCCTGCTTCTACTTCTACCACGAACTTGAATTGCAGGAGAAGATGAAGCAGAAGATGAAGAATTAGATGACGTTAATGTATTGGCCTCGTTTGTGGATTTTGTCTTCTCTTCTTCACAGGGCTTATCTTCAGCTTTGTGATGTTGAACTCTAGTTTGATTTAAATTTGCAGGTAAGACACAGTTGCAGAGGAAGCCTGCAGATGAACAAGCTTACTAAGAATTGCAGAAAACTTGAACTCAGAAACATTTCTAATACATATTTTGTATTACAGAATGATGCAATGTGAATTCCGCGAGGAAAGAACCTGAATTACAATCTAATATCAGTGTTCCTATGAGAGCTGTGAATAATTTCTGGCAGAAATCTTTTCTCCTATTGAGCATATGATCTTCTATTTCTAAGAACCATTTCCATGCACCTCAAGTAAATGATTCTCCATCGTCATAAATGAAATTTAGCTGAACAGCTAGAGAGCAGAACTTGAATTTTCACTGAAAAGGAAATGTTCCAGAGAAGGCACTCACCAATTCTGGCAAGCCGATTAATCCATCTTGGGATGGGATTACCCGTCAGTCTAACACAGGCATCATTGCAGAAATGGTTGCAATTCTTTGTTATCAGATTGTAAGCATTCCCTCTATACACCTCTGCTAGCTCCTCCATTACTGCTCTAACCTCTGCAGCGCCTAAATCTGTTTTCCCAATCAAAATCGCCTTCCTGAATGTAAACCCTTCACATTGCTTGGGTTCTCCTTCAAAGATTCCAGTCGAAGGGTACTCGTGAGCCCCAAAAGCATACTCAACTCCATGAACTGCAACGAATAATACCAACTGCTCTTTAATAAACACAGTGGCTAGTAACCCAGAAAAAGAAAAACTCAACCCAGAAAGTAAATTGAAGAACAATGTCATGTGTGGTTCAAAACATTCAAAGATTGTAGAATGAAGAAAAATCTAAACAAATCGGGGAATCGTGTAGACGGGTTGCAGAAACCTTGCATTTCGAACAGTGAGGTACTCTATGGATCCTAGAAAAGAACAGGAACCTCTTTGTTGAAATCTAAAGTTTCTTTCTTCATATTCTCTTCATTCCAACATGAAGAATTGAAGCATAAACCAAAAAGAACTCTTCTTGTTCTTGAAGATTCAACAAACAGTAAAAGCAAACCCAAAAATAAAATCTAACACACCAACAGATCTAACAAGCACAGACATACTTCCCTCACCACCCCCCACAAGATTCAAACACTGCACGGAAAGCAAGGTTGACAGAGAGTAAAAAGGAGTAAATGCAGTAGCAGAACTGTTCAAGAACTGGAACAAACCTTGAACTCCGGAATGATAAACTCCAAGTCCAAGCCAATAAGCATAGCCATTGATTGGTGTCAGATCATAAACATTAAGATAGACTGGCACAGATCCTGTGTCATTGGTACCCAAATTCTTCCTACACAACATGTTTCCTTTCCCTTTTTTTTCCCAGTTTCACCTCTCTCTCTCTCGCTCTCTCTACAGAATTAGCGACCTTGCACCCACGAAATTTCATTACATGATTTGTTAGGAGATGCTTAAAGTCATATCCTTATCAATCAACTTACATCGAACTCATCTCACTCCATTCTGCTGCCCTTAAAGGTTGATGAAAGAAACTTTTAGCAAGTAAAGAGAATGAGAATCTTCTATTTATGGGAACAATCCGCTGAAGTGCAGCACTGTGTTTCAATTAATTATTTTAGACTATGGTCTTTGTATTATTATATATATATGATCATGTCTTTGCCTTTTAAGATGGCAGAAAAAACCAAATGGGTTACCATTAATAGAGTTTAATCAAAATTTAAATAAAGATTAATCTTCAATAATCAAGAAAAAAGATGACAGAAAAAAAGGTGCTGGTGCTCCTAACCTGCATTGTGAGCTGGTGTGTTCGAGTATTGGAAATATCCATTTTTTCTGGGAGAAAGTAACGTTACCTCATTATGTTGTTAGTGGGTGGGGCATCATATTATATTATAATCTTGGATTAGTGTGGGGTTTTCTCATTTATGTGATTGGGAATTGTAATATAATTGATCTTATTGGGTGTCAAGAATGAGAGCGGGTCCCTACTCTATGATTAAGAACAATAAACAAGATTATACAAGATAACCACAGAAAATAAACGGAGGACAAGATTATTGGATTGGACCATTAGTATTAAGCCTTCAGAATTCCTTAATTGATCCCAGTAAAAATATATATTAAAATATAGAATAAACCCAAACCTAATATTATGTAGAAACCAAACCATCCATGTCGAAAAGCCAACCAACCATGTGAACTTAGATTGAGGAACTAAAATGGTATTTCTGCAAAAGGGATTAGCATTTATGGGTCAAAAGGGAAAGGTAAAAATAAGGATGTTTACCCTTGAAGGAAAGAGCAGGTATGATGACTAGAAATGGAAGAGACGTCAGCTAGCGGCAATGAGGATATCCATTCCATGCTAAGGATTTTGTTTTGCTTCCGGTATGGTAAAGAAAGGAGTAAAGAGCCTCTGAGACAAACCGAGACTGCCCCCACCCACAAGGATGCTGCCCCAATTTGGATTGGTAGGTGGGTTGGGTTGGGTTGGGTTGCTCATCCTCGTCCAGCTTAGAAGTTGGATCCATTGTCTTCCCGTTGCTTGAAATGGTTTGGTTCCACCTTCGTGACTCGTAAAAAAACTAGGGCCGGTCCACTTATGTCTGTTCACAAAACAAAGAGGACATAAGCCTAAGGTAAAACCTCGCATCACTGTTCTCCTTAAACCCTCGTTGTCTTCTTCGCTGCACTTCATCACCTGTAACAATAGCAAGCAAATGGCAAGCTTACTTCGGCCATTAAGAAAATCTTTCTACAGAAACCTTATCTCTATTGAAAACCCGATTTACCTAATCGATAGAAGAATTGAAATAAACCCTTGCGGTTTTTCTTCTAGTCATGCGGTGTTAAGAAGAACATATATATCAGAAATGCGCAAATCAGCTTTCACAGAGACCATCCTCAGGCTTCTTCGCAACGAGGTCCAGTACGAACTCGATCGTTCCCCTCCCAAACAAGTAAAGTATTCTTTTCGATCTTCTTGCGTTTTTGGATTTAATTTTTGCAATTTTTTTGTTATTTTTATGATTTAGCTTAGGAGGAGGTATTGTTATATGTATGTATCAATGGAAATTATTTCCCTGAAGGTATTGATTCAGTGGGACAAACTGCAAATTGTTTCCCTTTGAGATACGAGCATTTGGTTGAGGCGAGCTGTCGCTGTTTATTGATACTTCCGTCCTGAAATGGGCAGTCGAATTGTATCGTTAAGGATTATAATTGTGACACTAGATATCATTTTGAGGGCGGGTTTGTGAGTGTTGATATTGTGATTATGATGTTTACTCTATTTTCCTCAACGTACCGATAATCTTTAATCTTCTAGTCTAGGATAGGAGTTTTCACATTTTTCCTTTAGGTGATGCAATTTATAGACTTCATTGCTCTTTAGAATTATTTAGAATTGTAGTTTGATTTTTTCAGTGTTTTGAATCAGACAACATTGCAAGTTTATTCTCTATTGAAATCATGCTTAGAGCTTATATAGAATACTCAACAACATCCTTGAACCCCAAACTATCTAAGCATGCCTTCATAGATGTAGTCACTTTGTTTTACTCTATTTCGAGCTGAGGTTTTTCATCCCTTGTAATGTTTCCTTAGAACCTGATTCGTAACCTTGAAAATAATGGTGCAGCCTCTTACCCAATTTGACTCTTTCAAAGTTGACGAGCGACCAGGGGAGCAATGGATTAGCATGACAAGGAAAATTTCTAGCAATGAGGAGATCAAAGTTGAAGCCACATTGGTCGATGGAGTCATTCCAACTCAGAAGCCTGGTGTTGGTGGCGCAAACGATGATGCACAGTTTCATGTCACCATGATTGTTAGTATCTCGAAGGCTAACAGTGATGTCTTGGAGGTCATGTGTTCGGCTTGGCCAGATAGCATAGAGATTAAACAGCTTTTCATACGCAAGACTAATAAGATGCCAGCTCAAGCTTATCTTGGTCCTGAATTCAAGTATGATATTTTGTCGTCTTAGCTTGAATATATGAGTAGGCCATTCTAGGATAACTAAAAAGAGAAAAGGGCATTGGTCCAAAAACAACAATAAAACTGAATTCTTGATATTGATAGGCCCATCATAAATTTTATACGTTATTCAGTTCATAATCTTACAACTAAAAAGAAAAAATAAATAGCAGCTTACATATTGTCCACACAGTGAACTCTTTTGTTTTTCCCTTCTCTTTTACGATGTGGTAATATTCCTATTCAACCGGTGATTGTGGTTTATTTTCAGGGACCTGGATGATGAGCTGCAGGACTCACTGTATGATTTCCTAGAGTCAAGGGGCATAACTGATGAATTGGCGGTTTTCTTACACCAATACGTGAAGAACAAAGGCAGAACCGAGCTTATTCGGTGGATGGGTTCTGTCCAATCTTACATCGAGAGTAAGTAGAGATTAACCTAAACCATGAGCAGGGTGATATTGATTGTTATCTAGTTTTCTTGTCTCAAATTATAACATTACCTTGAAATGTAACTTGTCATTCAATCCTACAAAGTATGTACAGTGGGCGCATCATTTTCCCTTCCTATGAAGGGAAATGCATCTCTTGTTACTCATCGTGGGTTGCTTTCTAAATCTGATACTAGAAATAACATTCATGCTTTTCCAAGCAAAGCCAGATTTGGAGAAGTGAAGTGAGGGTTTTGGCAAATCTTCTCCATGTTTTCTCACCCACTTCCCGCAATCAGTAGAATGATTGCGCTGCTTTATTTTTTTTGTGTGTGTGTTATTATGAGTCACCAGGAATGATGGATAGTTAACAGATTTGGATTTTTGTCAATGATAAAAGGACACATGCATGGTCTGAGACCGAGACTATGATCTTGAAAAGATTCAACCCAGAAATTTAAATGTGGATGGGGACAAACTATTCCGACTAATAATTCTGGGACCTTAAAGAGTGAAGACCAACTCTTGCTTCATTTGTCCACCTAAACTGAACTAGGCCAAATGATAGCAACTCATTCCCTTGTGCATCTTTTTCTAACCATGTTTTAAAGTGTTTCTTAAATGAGAGGCAAAATCATAGGTTTCCATATTTAATGACAAAATAATACAGGGGATAAAGGCAGTCTAACACAAGAGAATAGACTTCCAAGCTTCACTGCAACACGTGGGCAAAACCCCACATATGTTCTGTCCTAAAGTCAAGGCTGTGTGTATGACATTCCTGTCATCCTATCTCATCCCCCTTGATAATGCAAGATTTATGTGGCAATTAACTGGCATCTAATGAGGTTTCCGTTGCTTTTTCCTCTTAATATGATTAGCAGGATCTTAATTGTAGACATCAGGCAGATTTGGACCCACTGTTCAGTAGGGCCTGTTTAGGAGATCTCTTTAGGTAAGAAATCCAGGTTTCTCAAATTTCTAAGCACCGTATATTATATATGGAAATGATGTGGATGGCTTAGCTGAGTGCCAGCCATTGGATTGCTTGTTATCGCATGGCTTGTGAGACCTTCCACTTTCAGTTCTTCCCCTTAGCTACCTCTGCCATCCAGATAGTCAATTTCTTCAACTGCTTGTGGGTCAAAGAAGTAGCCAATTAGAAAATCTCAACCTTCCCGGTGTGTATTTGTTTAGGTAGGTAGACCATGTTTCATCTGACCTCAGGACGTGTACAAATAGCAAAAGTTGACGTGACAATAGCAATCATCTGAGCTCTGGCTCCTGGTATTATGAATTTCGCAGAGTTTTAAGGTAATAGCAGCCAATAAAAACACTACTAATGTTCCTTTTACTCATTGTCTTGATCTGTGTTCCGTAAGATTAAGAGTAATAAAGAAGAGTTAAAAGAAGGTATTTACTACTGTTCCGAATTGAAATTTGAATCTCAAATGGTCGGAGCTTTTAATGGTTTTAATCTGATCAAGGCATGCAAACTCTTGATTTCCATCAATTTGAAACCCTTCTTCAACGGCTAAAAGCGTTGATGATTTCCCACCAATATCATCTGCTTTCAACTTCTAGAAAGCATTAACATCTGAGCCATAGAAAGGTGGAATCCTCGTGTATTCATTCATCTGTCTCTGAGAATTAAGAATTACCAAAAGCAAAAATGAAAAAAGTGGAGAATTTACAAGTGATTCAATTGGAAATAGAGGAAAATTCTACTAAGCCAAATACAAGATGGAAGTTTCATTTTTAGAAAAAAGAAAAAAAACTGAAAGAAAAAAAAAGAAAATGAAAGAAAGAGAGATATAGAGAGAGAGACTACTTAGAGCTTGAGAGACAAGTCCAGCTTTTGCAAATCATCTTGTTTGGTCTTCAAATGATTAACACCACCGTCCCACCAATACCTAGCAATTCCTTCAGTCGCCGGAGAAAACTTTCGGGTACTTTCGAATCTGGCAACACCGTTAGTAGATGATGGACCAAGATTTGTTCCTATACGGAAGCTCTCTGATGCAAGCCTCCCAATTGCAGGCTGCTGATCGATCGGTTGTCTAGACCATCCATTGTAACCACAAACACTTGAAGAAGAAATAGTGGATGATGATGGTGGTGAAGGCATGAAAGAGGGCTTGTGGATCATGGAGTGCACCTGAATTCCAAGTGATCTATTGAAAGAACCATGCAAAGGAAGAGAAGCCATGCTAGTGTAACGAGTTTGGTTGGAGTTAGGGTGGATGAGAGCAAAAGAGGCTGCGGCGGTTCTTTGTCCACGTTTAGCGAGTGTCCTTTCTCTCTTATGAGCATTTTGGTGACCCCCAAGTGCCTGTGAGCTGTAGAATTTTCTCTGGCAATAATTGCATGAAAACACTCGAGGCTCGGTTTCATTACCTTGAGGGGTGTCGGAAGACTTGTCTGATGGATTCTCATCGAAGGAATCGATGAGATTGAGTTCTGGCTTCGACCCTTGACTGGAATCCCTGCTAGAGAGGCTTAGATCTAATACAAGATCAGGGTTGGTGTTTTCCTGATGCTCTTTCACCTCTCGACCTTCTTCCAGTTGTTCTCCCCCTCTCCTGCTCTCCATTGATGCCTTTAAGCTGGAGGAGTGAGCGTTTGAAACCGAGTTAATGCTTGAACTTGCAGAGAGACATGCTTCTGATCTCGGAGGCTCCATATGCGTGAGAAAAAATATGAGTGGGTTTACCTTATTGTCAATGGAAGGCGATTTGGGTTTAATAGGAAGCAAGGTAAAAATGTGGATTGATATGGTAATAAAGGCCCCCAAGGCAAATCCTGAGGCAGAATGTACTACAACTGTTTAACAGTTACAAAGTGTTATGAGGGCAAGGCAAGACTTTTTTTTCATCGTTGTTTGTTGGTTTGTGTCTGTCTCTGTGTATGTGTGTGTTTTAGAGGGTTCATATGTGTTGTCAAAGTTGTGATTAGAACCCATCCGGAACACCAAGTACTATTGGTTTCCTTTCATATGCCCCATTTAATGTTTCTCTACCTCTCCTTTGTCGTTGCACTGTTTGTCACTTTATATTACTTGCTTTTGGTGCCTTTTCGGGTATGTTCATGTTGGGGACTGACTTTTTCCTGGCATAAAAAAATCCCACACGAAATAATTGATCTTCTTTTTCGGATTCTTGGATTCAGTAGATGTAGAATGGACTTCTCCTTGAAGAAAAAAAATAAAGTTGTGGTTTCATCCAGTTTTAAAACCATTTTCAAGGATTTGCAAAATCTTCGTAGAAAGACTTGTGTCCTTTTCTTGCATATTACTTTGGCTCTCTCTCTATCTATCTATCTATCTACATATCCATCGTAGGAATAATCGTGGCATGTCCAAGTAGCCCCTCCTCCATCCATTTACTACAATTGTGGTCCACCTGCTCGGTATTATCCATCCCGTTGGTTTATTTCCTCCCGTTCATTTAGATTGCTCCTAATCCGTATTTATAAATATATTATGAGATTAACAATTTTTTTATGGTAATTAATAAGACGAAAAGTATCCGACAAAGATCACTAGTTTCATGGATCTAGTCTCCTTGTCTGAAGCAGGTCATATAAATTAGGTCCGGCTAATAAAAATGGATGATTCGTTCTTGCTTGCATTCTCAGTTTGATCTGTTCTTGTGACCAAAGCTTACCATTCGCAGAACAGCCCGCCATGCAAGATATGCCTCAAAGTGCTCACAGCTCGTTGATTTTAGGTGGCATATATGCGCTATAATTGGATTGGTGATTGTGGATGTTAGGTAAACTTCCACATTCGAAGATGAAAAGCCAATTAATGGAAGCTCCTTTCATGCAATCACATCTTTGTATTCGCCTAGGAATCTATAATTATATTCTGTAGCTAGATAGATCTAATCATCCCATCACCTTAATCATTGATTGTTCTTTCTACAGGGACTGCCTCCTACCTGTTCTTTGAGTCTCACATTTCCTTGCGAAATAATTCTATGATGTTCGATATATCCATCGATGGATAAGTGATAACCATATATTTTCTTCTGGCACCAATTATTCGCTTCTGCTTGTTTTCTTTTCTGGCTCTGCATGAAAAGGAAGTTGATGCTGACAAGAACAAATCAACCTTTTGTTTGGTGGCCTCCAATTTAGAAAATTTATGTATGCCGACTGAGTTATTGCTTAGATAACACAATTCCATTATCCAGAAAACAAAGAGGACTCGTCTGGTGTTGTGTGGCCAGTGGCCTTCTTCTGATTGAAGTCTATACCACCCTTCAAACTCACTCCCATCCCTTCTGGTTAGTTTAAGGTCACCATTTTGTTTCACAAGATGTTGACCCCTTGGCTTTCATCTTGACTTTAGGTCTTAACTTGCTTACCAATCATGGCAAGTATGGACTGTAAATACCTGTAGATACTCGGTATGTATCCATCGTCGATAACAATGATAAATCCAATCCCGAGTTATCATAAGTGTATGCTGAATAATTAATGAATTAAAGCAAGCTGTCCAGAGCAATTATTGGTTTCCCAGGGATTAGATACGGTTGCCCTCAATAAGAATGAAGGGGACAAGGCAAGAAGACAAACGAAAGAAAAGAAAGCATGTTTTGAAAGTCATTTAGGTGGATCAAGACAAAACCAAGCTAATCCCATAGACTGAGAGAGGAGCTGTATCCATCCAGGATGTGTCTCGACTATCCAAGTAGCTTCGAAATTGTGTTCTTATAAAAGGTACTACAAGTGGAAAACTTCTAATCTAGCAAAATAGGACAGCTTTTAAAAGTTTGAGTATTTATTATTATTATTATTATTATTATTTAATGGGTTGTCGATATATTAAAAAAATCTTTATTAATTTGTTATATAATGTATTATTGCGCAGCAATAAAGTAGTATTTTGGTAAAAGGCAAAAGGAAGATGATTCAGCAACTCTTTACACCTAATGGGAGAGTGAATCTTCTGAGTTTAAAAACTCAAAATAGTGACAAAGAGATGATTAAAATGAGAACAGATTCATGACTTTGCAGCCTTTAATGTGAAAATAAATCACCCAACATCCATTTGTCTTATTAGAAGCTATTAAGCAGCAGTTGATAATCCTATGGAACAAGTTGTGTGCACTAGTTTCTTACTTCTTTTATGGCATTATTGAGACCAGAAAGGGGTTTGAGTAGATTGGTTGAAATTAAGACAAGGAAACATCAAAAGTGCATATCCTTGTCTTCTATCACTTGGTAAATTTTAAGCCAAAACACTGTTGACACTTATTTTCTACAGGATTGAGCACGATAGCTACTGCTACCACTTAATTAGATACAAATGAAAAAGATTAGTGAATTGCTGTCAACAATGAATACTTTTTTAATTTTTAAAAAATACTGTACAATCGCAAACCTTTCACTTTCCGACCTACTGTTTAGAGAAACGAAGAATCTGCCAAACATCCCAAGTCTATAGCTTACGCAGCCTGTCTAGTTTTGAACCCACAAGACTAGCTTGCTTTGGATAAAGACCTTATCTATATCTTGTTGCCAGTAGGAGGTAAAACGAGATTTGGAACTCCTGGAGTACCAAAAGAGTCTGCATAACTCCCAAGGGCGAAGGACATCTTTGGCTCATTGTGGGTCATGGACTGGAAATGATTCCAAAAGAGAACCCCCATGTGCAGAAATGAGACTCAACATAAGCACCAATGGGACATTCCCACATTCCACAGGAGATGCAGTTTTGACGTTATTTGCATATAAAATGTGACAAGTGGCCGACAAAGAGATGGAGAAGTTGACGTGGGCGAGTCCCGAATTTGCTCTGCAATTGCTTTTCTATGGTAAATGTTAACTTTATGAATTATTGTTTATTTGCGCCATCTGGTCTCATCTTTTAAAGTGAGTGAGTGAGTTGAGGGAGGGAATGAGCGAGCTTGGTAGATAAGCTTGCTATTATTCGACATTTGGTTAGTGACACTGCGAAGAAAAGAGGAATTGATGGATGGAGGAGAAAAAGGATAGAAAATTGGTTATTCGTGCACTAGCTTTTGAATGCATCTGCTTTACCATCCATGACAATAGAAAAACACCTATAATTCCTTTGATGGTTTTTGCTTGCTTTGTCTAATCACAAATCAGACCCGATATCCTTTCCAGATTCTCCTGTCCAGTTAATCATTTATGATTGTTCCGTAAGTAGTCTGAACAGAATAATCATGGATTTCTCCACCCACATAAAGTATCCAAGGATCATCATCAATTTCTGCCACTTGAAGTTGACACTTTTGGCAAAATTTAGCTTAGCCTCATTTGGTTTCAGAAACCTGAGTCAAACTGTTTAGCTTATTTCAAGCTTCAACTCTCTGGTCTGACCTCACCAATTCAACACCTTCTCTCAGAGACTTCACTGTTCTGTGTTCCATGAAAAACAACATTCCTCTTGCACTGCACATTTACAAACATGATACAAACTTGAATAGAATGTCAGCTTAGACAGTAGGACATTCTCCCCAGGTCAGAGACAGACACTACTAACCATGACTAGGATACGTACGAAGGGAAAACTTGAGTAGTAAACATGTACCCGTGCACTGCATATGGAAAATCGCATTTCCTTGGCGTTCGTCCATTGTAGAGGAGCTGTTTACTGGGCCAAGCTGACGCTTAAACGCTAGTGTAGAATCGCAAGTCCCAGTAGATGCTAATGGAAAGCTGTCAAAATGGCAGTTCATACCATTCAACTTCAGAATTTCAAAACATTATAACTCACTTCCAAACTTCTTTCGAATGTAAGCTTGTATCGTTCATATTCTTTTTGGGTTTCCCCTGGAAACTTCATAAATTGATTATCTAATACATTAAAAAGGTGACAAATAGGGAAACTCGTTCTCAGCTTCCAAATCCAGAGGTTTTCTCCTTCCATCTGATCTGTAGATACTAATTTTTCTTTTCAGTTACCTTCTTCCCCAAACTCCAACCATTCTATAGGTCGAAAACCGGCTTTCCGAATTTTACATTTCACTGTCCACCTATAGACGCAAACCTCTACAGTATGCCCTAGAACACGATGATTTTTCTCTTCATGCGCATTTCTTAATAGAACAGTTTACAACCATTAAAAACGTTACTGATCTTGAGGATCTAAGAGAACTATAGAGAGTAAAATGGAAAATGACAAGAGTAAATAGAGAGGATAATATCGTTCAGGCAAAACCAAGCTAACTGTGACTTAATAAATTTGTTACACATGGCTCAGTGTGGCTGTAGGGAGCATCTTAAGCAAAAAAAAGGTCACTAATTCATCTTACTGATTAGATCATTAATTTGCTCTTCGCGATTCCCAGTATCCCCACCATCCTTGTATAGGGTTTTCTTCCCCTGCAATCCTTCTTTTGGCTTGTTGAGTGGAAAAGGTTCCAAAAATTTAGTAATATCCTTAAAATGAGGACCAACATTGGCAATTTCATGTACAACATCTTCCAAGCACAGAATGCCATTCTTCCCAAACGCCTGGAAAATAACAAATGCAAGGAACTGTTATAAGCACTACAAAGTACAAGCATCAAAGAATAGGAGTTATCTCGTACCTGTTCAATGATGTTATTATCTATAAGAGGCATTGTTTGATTGTCTATCCTCCCAAATCCCTTCTTGTAAATCAGGTCTTTCACATTTTTCAGATTTGGATACCTACAAAAAGAACATGCTTCATGAGAAGATTCAACTTAGCTGCAGTTGATCCAGTGATACTTGGACAAAGAGAAAAAAAAAAACTTGCAACAAGAAGCTATTAGGGTATCGTGTTAAAGATAATTATTCACATAAAAAGAACTGAGGAGCATTGACTAAATATTGGCATGCTATAACAATTGCTAATGTCTTTTATAAAAATAAATAAGATGTTAAATGAGAAACCAATCACAAAAGGTTTTATGGTGTATTCAAATCTTTTCAATTATCTTATGGCAAGATCAATGTTATCGAACTATGAAAATATATTTTTAAACAAATAAACAAACAGGGATCGAAATCTCTCACCCATAAGTAACATAAGGCTCTACTTTTTGCAACATTTCTAATACACCTGGAGTTGCCTTTGCGAAGACACCATGAAAAAGTTTCCTCAATTTCAGGCTACGTAGGATCTTCCTGGTTCTTGGATGCATCTCATTTTTTCTGAAAATAATCGAATGCATCACAATTAGAAAAGGATATAAAAAAATCTTGATGGTGATCATATCAAAACTTTACAAACTCACCCCTGTATCCGAACAATGAGCAGCAGCTCCGACTTTGGCCTTGGTAATGCAGATTTTGGTCTCTTAGATCTATGTTTCATCCGGATTAGGTCCAACTCCTGAAAAGGCAATCACATCAGTCCCACAAAAATAATCAAAATTACAAGCTA
Source organism: Passiflora organensis (assembly GCA_019739055.1). Classification (NCBI taxonomy): domain Eukaryota; kingdom Viridiplantae; phylum Streptophyta; class Magnoliopsida; order Malpighiales; family Passifloraceae; genus Passiflora; species Passiflora organensis. Next base: position 8,489,202 of record JAEPBF010000278.1, on the reverse strand, counting down.
AATTGTAAACAACATTCAACAAAACGGAAACCTGCAGGGTGGGCTATCTCATCACCCCATAGAGAATGACCACCAGCACACTGTACCAATGGACCATCTCCAGCTCATAAAAATCTCAAATTTGGGCAACGGACGACAAAAAAATCATTAAAAACGCAAGTAGATCAAAGCAGTCCCCTTACCTGGTCCCTGAACTCCTTGATAAACTGCTCAGGCCTTTTGATATCTTCGACCCTCTTCTTCTTAACTCCTCCAAATTTCCCCAACTCCAACTGGTTCTTCCGCGTAAGGGCAATTGATTCCTCCTTGTGTTTCCTCTTCTTCAGTACCACCTCGGGTATAAACGTCAAAGGCTGCGCCTCCTCTTCAGCCATTACTAATCTCTACCTGAACTAATTCAACCACGGGCCTAAATCAAAACAAGTAATAGAGAGAACTATAAATCTACAAGGGTTGTTTCTAAGCAAACGAAAGAAGTGTCTTACCTGAGAACAGGGGAAAGAAGAGGCGGAAATCTACTAGGGTTGTCTAAGCAAACCGAAGAAGTATCTTATCTGAGAAAGCGGAAGGAAAGGGAAACCAGAGGAGATATTAGGGTTTATGAGGGTTCTTTTTGTCCTGTACTATTTTGGGAGTCGCGGCAAAGTAATATATTATATCAATATCATATAAATTTATATTACATATCATATTAAAATTTCATTAATAAGGCAACGCATATCATATAATTTTTATAACATAATGGCGGTTCGTATTTTTTTCTAAGAATAAAAATACGTCCAACTTTGATACAAGTTATTTTTTAATATACATGATAATGAATACTCTTGTCATTAATTTTTTATTATTTATTAAACTGAATTTGTTTGTTATTTCTATTTAATAAATTTAAAGAGAATAGATGTTAACTATACTAATTATTATTTAAATAATAATTAAAACCAAGAATAATAATTATTCGTGCCACGACCTCGTAGATTCGTATGGTTCTTCTTGGTTATGGCGAATCCAATTTAGCATTTAGTAATGTAAAAATCTTTCCTTTAACCGAACCCGCAGGCACGCATGCAGTGCGGGATTCCGCAGTAGTGAACTAAAACATTGGCATAGGAAACGACTGTCTGTCACTCTACAAATTGTAAGTCTCTTTTTTTACTTTTGTTCCGATGATGGGAGGTTGTAATAGTCGTTGGTTTTTAACACTGCGCGCATTCTGTTTGACGAAATGTCACAAAAAAACTAACGTTGCCTAAATTTAATTGCCTTTCCCTGGATAATGCTTTGCGTATGTTGACATGACAATTTGTTTTATTGATTTTCGCATTTTGAGTTCTGAGCACTCGGTTTCCACTCTCCGCTGATTCTACATATCAGTGGTTTAGACGCCAGTCAAAAAGTTTAAGGTTTCTATCTTCTATTCCTGTTTTACGTTTTCTAAAGGTATTTTGTTGCTTGCTACTTGTACCTCAATTTACAAGCATTCTGTTTGCATTCGCCAATATTGCGCATCATAGAACGAAAAGTTTTGAGAATATCTCACTTCTTCTCGCTTGCTCTGTCTCTCTGGTGTCATTGACATTCTAAGTGTCCGTGCTCTCCGTCAGCAGGGTCTCCCACCAGATGCGACTGCTTTGAATGAGAAAGGCGACATTGTGCTCTTTTCATTGCTTTTTACTTCCTAAGGTTGTTTGATAGCTCTGATCCACAGCTTTTCTCAAGCATGCCTAAACCTCTGTGAGTACAAGTGGTGTTGACCATGTGTGTATATATGCATTTTTTTTTCCTTTGAGCTCCAAACAGCTTATGCCTGTGTTCTTTGCAGGGAAAAGATTGGCATACGGTGGATAGAGTACTCATTTTACAAATTCAAGTCGCATGAGCATGTATGTGTCTGTAATCTTCGTTTGTATGCTTTAGATGTACCCCCCTTTGTTAAATGCTTACAAATTTAAACCAACTCGATCTATATTTTACAATTTAATTCTGAGGGTTTATGTTAAGACAGGGATTAAGAAATACTGTGGATCAACTGGAATTCTCTCGAACTATTGCCACATCTATTGGTAAGTTTCTGCAAATTATGCAAATTTTGCGGACAGGCCAAAGAAATTTTGTCCTTGTTGGATGATTTTGTTTAACTTTTTTTTTTTTTCAGAATTAAGCTTATGTATATGCTAGTTTATATATTTTAACTGAAATATCAAAAGCTTCTTACAAACTTCTCCTGGTTTTGGGTTTGTTATATGGTTTTCTACTTGTTCGCCTTAATAAGAAATTCATTCTAAAGATTTTGATTTGTATTTTAATATTTCCTTCATCACTAGATCCCGACTTATATTTGGTATGACATTGAGCCCTATAGTATCTTTGGATCTTGTACAAATTAAACACATTCCATCTTGTTAAAAATTTTCAACTAAGAATTGGTGTCCATGCATAATGTGTTTTCAATGAACATATGTGCATATAAAGACAACATATATCAGATGTTCTTACAAATTCTCTAAGAAGAGTTTAGTGACATGCAAGTCAACTTTTTTATGAAATATTTTGAGGTGCTAGATTATGCAGGCCATGATTTTCGGGAGAATGTTGTAGAATCAACTTCAAATTACATTCAGCAGCAAATTGTGGATGCACTTCAAAGAGGAGAAAGAGCCAAAGCATCCAGTCTGCTTCAAGATCTCAGCCATGGAGGTCATGCATTAAGAGCTAATGATTTTATTGGTATTCTTAAATACTGTGCAAAATCACCTGATCCATTGGTAAGCAGATCATAGAATTCTTCGTTACCTACTTATTTCATCTATACATCTTTGATTTCCGGAATTAGTTATGGTTCATTGAATTTTAACACATGAGGTACTAACCACATTTTCAAGAACCAAGGTTGGATTTCATTTTCATATTATATTGCATTGTGTTAAGGGATATGTGAAAGGAAATGCTAATGATGATGGCACATGAAATTAAGTCAAAATGCTTTCAATGGCAGCTCATAATGCTATATATATTTACTGGATGGAATATCCAATTTTTCTTTTGCTAATGTGGATCTCAAAGGGAAATCCCGTTGAGAATGGCACTTGCAAAAATGTCAAAATACATATAATCATGCTAACAGATTATCATGTATGTTAAATGGCCTTGGAGCTCTAGATGGATAGATTAACAAGGTGTATTTTACCTTGTGGCAATGCTCTTAAGATTGCAAAGTAAATCTGATAATATTGATTAGATCAAATTGTCAGTATTGACTGAAAGTATTTGAAATAGCACTGGATTGGATGAAATTTTATGGTGCACTGTTGCACATCCCTTTTTTGTGCTATACTTTGGAAGGGAAGAGGTATCCAATCAGATTTTCATTTGCTAACAGCTAAACGAATTTGTGGTGATCTGTAGGGGATTCATTCAAGGTGTGAAACTTAGTGCACTATTTTCTTATGACTGCAGTTTGTCATGGAGACTTGGAGATCTATGGAGGAGAAAATGATTGGTCTGAATAGCATATGCGGTCTGCTTATGATGCGAGCACTTTGTAAAGGGGGTTATTTGCAGGAGGTATATGTGTAATGAAAATTTCTTTTTTGTCTTTTATCTGATCTGAATGAGTTGGAAGAAAGGCCTTTATGTTTTTATTTTGTCATGCTATTAGTTCTTATCAATCCACACTATTTTTGAATTTAAAATGGTCGTTATCTATTCACACTTGGGTTGTTGACTTGTATACCTCTGTTGGACTACAGACCGTAAAGTGAAGAAAAAGAAATCCCTATAAAGTCAAGGACAGAGCAGGGATTTCTCACATCTCGATCTCTCTTTGAGTTCCCCATCTTTATCTTTCTCTCTTTATTTTGCGTATGCTTTGCTTAATAACATTTCGATGATTCTTTGTTTGACAAGAGCTCAGCATAGATGCAGTTATAGTATCAAATAGTTGTTACTTTAAAATTTCTAACACATTGCACTAGAAACTACATTCTTTATTTGGAGGGACCAGTTCAAGTATGTTCACGTTATCCTTTTTTCTTTGATTAGGCATCCAATTTGATCAATTTCATTGGAGAACAGCAAGGCATGTATCCTACTCTGCCTGCATATAACATATTCTTGGGAATGTGCACAAAAACATCTAGTATGAGTCATGTGAATCAATGTTTGGATTTGATGGAGCAAAAAACAGTGGGAAAGAATGAGGTTACATATGCGCTGCTCCTCAAGGTATGCAAATCTTGTTGACCTTTCAATTTGATTGTTTCTCTTTTCTTTTCTTTTTTCCGTGAAGTAAATGAGTAACTAAGCAATTATTTTTTTCTCACGCGCACACCCACCTGCAAAAAATTGACCTTCCTGGTTTTCCTTGTTACTGTGTTGCATCTTGACTATGACTTTTTAAGTTAATGCTGGATCATCATGCTAATATTCATAGGCTTTCTTGATTTCAGCTTGCAGTGTGTCAGAAAAGCCTGTCTGCAGCCTATGAGATCTGGAATGACTATATCAAACACTATAGTCCTAATATTTTTACCTTTAGGAAGTTTGTTTGGTCTTTTACAAGGTTGAATGATTTAAAATCAGCATATGAAGCATTGCAACACATGGTGGGCTTGGTGATTCGAGGAAACAACTTCGTTAAGCATACTGCTAAAGGACGACATTATCCGTCAAGAGTGGACATTCCTATGCTTTCAAATGGCAAACTGGGAAGTCAGATGTTTAACTTGTATGAGAATGAACCGTCAATCCCATTTAAAGCAAACACTTCTTGTGATACCATGCAGCACTGCTCTAATTCTGACATGAGTAATACCAAAATTGAGAGTGTTGGATCTGTGAGACTGGATAAATATGCAGGCACACCTGTTATGAAGATCCTGAGGTGGTCTTTCAATGATGTGATACACGGATGTGCTGAAGTCCAAAATTCTAGATTAGCTGAGCAGTTAATGTTGCAGGTTAGAAAATTATTCTTTGTTATGCTTGCAGTTGTTCCATGTTATAATAACGTGAAAAATATACTTCCATCACTTGTGAGTCATCTTTTGTACTTCCTTGTCGTTAAGCATAGATTGACTTAAAAAATGTAAATAGCTGGACAGGAGAAATCAGTGATGCCGTGTTTTATTCTCTTCAATATTCGTCATAGTGAAAGCAACTGAAGACAATAATAAATTAGTGGGCCAATTTAGCCTGTTAGCTCACAACCCATAGTAGATAATCGTTTCACATATTTTAGGATTATTTAACGTCAATATCTGGAAAAGTATCATATTTTTCTCTGGAAAGCTTTCATATTTTTACGAACAACATTATATAAGTTCAGTTCAATTTATCATATACACTGCTATCGTTCTTTTTCTTGTACCTCTTGGTTTTGTTGTTCTAATGCTTCTATCCTGCTTTTTGTTTCAGTTACTCATTTTTCTTGGCCAAATTTTCTTTTTTTTTTCCTGGATTATGATAGTGTTATGTCCTGTACTGAAGCACTGTTACAATTTCAATTTAGATGGAAAGTCTTGGTTTGGAGCCTTCTCGTCATACTTATAATGGTTTTGTTAGAGCGCTTGTTTCTGAGCGAAGTTTTGGCGACGGCATGGAAGTGGTAATATTTTTCTTTATCAGATTTTTCCTCCATTATTCCCCATTTTTTATCTTGAGACGACCATGTTTTTTAATATATTTCAACAGTTGAAGGCAATGCAACAAAGGAACATGAAGCCATATGATGAGACACTCGCAACGATTTCTGTCTCCTGCAGCAGAGCTTTAGAGTTGGATATGGCTGAGGTTTTACTGGATAAAATATCCAAGTTTCCATATTCATATCCTTATAATGCTTTTCTTCAAGCATGTGATATAATGGTGAGAAAATCTATCAATGTCAATATTCTTCACCAACTAGTGTTCCTTGCCTTTTAATGGGTGTGTTCCATTGATGGAGGTTTAGCCAGCATATTCCCAAAGGAAATCTTTTTCTGATGATGCTTAAATATATGATTGGAGTTTCTGCTAATTGTCAGTGACACTAAAATGACAGCTATCAAATGAAAATGCGGCCATTTAATAGAGGGTTGTTAATATGTAACCTCATCAGCTTATCCAAAAAAAAAATTTAACTACATCATCGTACTCGATCTTTTTTCATGGCATATTGAATATTTTTGCATTGTAAATGACAGCGCCACGCAGTCAGTAACAATGATACTTTTCCAGAAAAATATAATGTGATTGAATTATTTTGATGAAATTCATGGGTTCTTAGCTTTTTCAAAATTCTTTTATCAGAGGCCATTAATTGTGCAGGATCAGCCAGAGCGTGGTATTCGGGTGTTGGGAAAAATGAAACAATTGAAAATCCAGCCTGATGTCTGGACGTATGAGCTGCTTTTTTCATTATTTGCTAATGTCAATGCTCCATATGAGATGGGCAATTTGTTTTCAAAGGTAGACTCTGCCAAGAGAGTTACTGCTATAGAGATGGATATGGCAAAAAATGGTGTTCAGCACAGTCACAAGTCCATGAAGAACTTGGTACACCCTGCTTGATTTCTTCATTTTATGTCTGCGATGATGTCTTGAGAGTCAACATGAGCAGAGTATGACTTTTTGAACACATTGATGTTGGAACTAAATCCCTTCATCAGCCTTTTTCATAGTTATGGTAAACTGTCGGCATTCTTTGTGAGGTAACTGCTGTCATGCAACTAATGGATGAATGTTGAGTACTGCAGTAGCTTGAGTATTAGATTTTTGGGGTGACAATATTGAATGCCTTTTAGGCCCATGATAATATTAGAAGTGACACTCAATTTGTCTGATGAAGAATGGAATTTATAAGAAAGCAGGTACTTGAAGGGTCTCGATAAGTAGAGGAGAGGATTGGTATTTCTTTTGGAAATGCTTGTCAGACTCCTTAAGAATTCCAGTTCTGTGCTGCATATGTTTGTGTTTCATCACAGTTGTAAACTTATCATTTGATTAAGCAACAATGTTGTTGAAGCTCATTTGATTTTGGATATTAATTTCCCTATATCTTTAACCATGAATTTTCCTGCATAATGTCTTTCATAAAGTGTCTCCTTTACTTGCGCTTTCACTTTGAACTGAGCATATCATGGTTATAAGACCAGTTTTTCACTCATTGCTTAGGATTCTCAGCTGTGACATTCATCTTTTCTTTTTTCCCTTTTTTTTTCAGCTCAGAGCTCTTGGAAACGAAGGTATGGTAAGGGAGCTAATGCAGTATTTAAATTTAGCAGAACGCCATTTTTTCTACAGAAACACTTATTTGGGAACTCCTATATATAATATTGCACTGCATGCTCTTGTTGAGGCTAAGGAAGTAAGTTCTTATTCTCTTTAATTAATTGCCATTTCTAAATTATTGAGTCTTGGTTCATCATTATTATAATATTTTTCTTTATGTTACATTTTTATTCCAAATCATATTTCGGTTTGACATGCAGAGTCATTTGGCAATTGACCTGTTCAAAATTATGAAGTCAAGTGGTGTGGTACCAGATGATGCAACTTATAACATAATGATTGATTGCTGCAGCATTATACTATGTTACAGATCTGCTAGTGCGCTGGTTTCCATGATGTTGCGTTCTGGGTTTTATCCAAAGACATTGACCTACACATCTCTCGTAAAGGTGTCTGAAATTTGTACATCCTTTACAATAACCACTGCTACTGCATGCATGTGACAGAATTTTCCTTGACCCATTTTTCTGCCTTTTATATACCTAACAACTTCTGCAAAAACCTGTGTTATGAACGTTTAATTCCACTTTTTTTGCAATTAATCCTATCTTTTAGATGAAGTTGTTTCAGTTTACACCATATGTTTAGTTGAATTTTGAGGTGGAAAATTGTTGTGTTTGCATACAAGTTGCGTTGGATAGATTTATGGTCTTCATCCTTCCTCCCTGTGAACAAGCTACTGTTGTTACACTTCCTAGTAAGAGTAACGATATGTTTACAGAATCACTACGGTAATAAACAGAATTATTCATGCCGTTTCTTGATCTGAATATGTTAATTGGTTTGATTCTGTTAGTTTCTTGCATTTCTGTGTGACAATTGCTAATCATATGATTGGCTTTGGACTTAAATTTCCGTCTTTTTACCAGATTCTCATGGAAAATGAAGAGTTCACTGAAGCATTAAATATTTTAGATCGAGTGACCTCAGGAGAGGCTCAGCTTGATGTTCTATTTTGTAATACTATCCTTCGGAAAGCATGTGAAAAGGTAACTTATCTCACATAAGCTGTTTCTTTTTGTTTCAGTTGGTTTTCTTCTACACATGCAACCTCAACCGTGTCAGCACATGCAAAGAACTAAGTATCTTTAAAAAGTTTTATGTTGATTCACAAATATTCTTTTCTTTTCTTTTCTTTTTTTTATGATAGACATGCTTTATTTGTGTGTGCCGAATATGGTGCTAAAAGTAATGGCATATTTGTGTGAAATTAATCTTAGGGAAGGATTGATGTTATTGAGCTTATTGCCGAGCATATGCACCGGGAGAAAGTCCAACCTGATCCGGCGACGTGCAACCATGTGTTCTCTGCCTATGTTAATCGTGGTTTCTATAATATGGCCATGGAAGCTTTGCAAGTTTTGAGTATGCGCATGATATGCCTCGATGAGGGTGCATTACAAGAAAAGAAGGAAGAATTTGAGGATTCTCTCATCCTCGCCGAAGATTTGGAAGCTGACTCACGGATAGTTGAGTTCTTCAGAGGTTTTGAGGAACATATTGCTGTTGGATTGTGGAATCTAAGATGGTGTGCCATGCTTGGAGTCGATATTTCTTGGTCACCAGGGCAAAGCCCGTGGTCAAGAAGACTTTCAACTAACTACAACAGGAGAAAGAGTCTCCCTTGATAGTACTGCTAGCACTAGCCTGGTAACAACTAAAGCGTCCGATCAGAACTAAGAAGATATGATAGATTCGGATATCGTTCTATCCTAAATTCTCTTCCACATATTGTTTTGATATATTTCAATATTGTTCAAAATAAATTTACATCTCATTCATTCCAATCTCTGTTGAACCGCACACTTTCCCCCCAACATTCATCTCTTTCCTTTAGAATAGTTGAAGCTAGAGGTTTACCGGCGAAAGAAAATAGGAAAAAAAAGCCTCGACAGAAGCTGGAAGGTGAAGTGGAGATCCAAACAGATGCTGCAACTTTTCATGATATCTTCAGCCGCAGCCCCCACCATGTCTCCAATATGACCCCTACCCACGTGAAAAGGAGTTAAACTACATGGAGGTGAATGGGCTTAGCAGGGAACCGTGATTTCCTGAAACTATATGCATGGTAAGGCTACATCATCATTTATCAACGCATACTATATAAATTAATGATGATGATGATGACTGACCATGTGGTTCTCATGATCAAAATGCAGATGGCGTTCCTGAGTTTGCAAAAGAAAAAATTGAAGCCGTAAATGATGCGAACCTCTTTACAACTCTTAAAGTGATAAGAGGGTAATGTATGCGTGAAGATATTGGCCATCACCATGTTGCCATAGCTGACAAGCTAGGGCTCTATAGCATATATATACATACTTACGCATCTATGTGAAGATTGGAATCAGTATGTCTGTCTGTCTCCAATGGTCTCAGGTGTGTAATCTTTACTCTCAGATTAGGTTTAAATATTTGTATAATTAATATTTCTACATCGTCTTTTTTTTTTTACTGTGTGTAATGATATCTCTAATGTCACTGATCTTGTATGCGTGTTTTTTTTAAGTGGAAGAGAAGATTGATATTCCACTTTTTCTTTTTCTTTCCTTTTACAATCTCTTTTATTTGGTATTAATGGAGAAGATAACAAATATATATCTACTTGGCACTAAGGGTCTGTTTGGTCCCTTAGAAATACTCCCGCTTGGTTTCTGTTTAAAGCCATTTATTATCATTTCCATTTGACAAAATATTTATTTTTAAAATGATTATTGATTATTGTATCTTAGTGAATTTATAAGTTTAAAATTTAATATATTATTCTGTAAAAAGACTAAAATGACCCTAATAAAATCTAACTTAAAAACGGAAAACCAAATTTTCATCCAACCAAAGGCTGGGACATTAAAAAAAATTTGGGGTATATTTGAAATTTTAGCTGCCAAATCGTTCATATCGAAATAGCGTCAAGTCATGTCATATTGACCAAACGACGGAAATGGAGAATAATACCAACAATATTATTATAGATAACTTGGGCCAAACCAACTCCATATCAAGTACCAGAACTATCTTTATCCAAAGATGCCTAATTAGAATTGGAAATTCTAACCTCTTGAGATCCAAACAAACCAAAACATTAAAAAAAGAGATTGGAAATACTGTCTTTATCAACTATAATTAATTGTTTTCTGTTTATTACGACAACATAAATCAAGAAAAAATAGATTTACAATTATCAGCCTATCATATTATAATTAATTAAGATATTGCATGCTGTATTAAACACTTAATTTACCCTATATAAATGAAAAATCCTACTATTGTATAACTCAAGCAATTATTTAGCATAAATAAAAGAGTGGGGTTCGAGCAGAGTCTCTAAACCTACTCACATCATGAGTGTATGAGTGTGATCCAAGAAGTAAACCACCCAAAAAATAGTGGTGTTATGGCAGCATCGCCTATCACAAATCCTAAATCATCTTATTATATTACCAATTAAGATAACCCAAGTATTCCAACTAACCTCACAATTCTTACAGATGATAGTTTTGGTTCTTGGGTAGCCTTGCCTCATAACAACTTGCAAGTTAAGATGAAATTGAGTTTTATAGATGGGACACTCAAAATGCACATTAACAATCTTGTGGAAAAAAGAGTATGGAAATGCTTTAACTCTCTTGTGAAAGGCTGAATTATATCCTCGGTTGATGCCAAAATAAGGGCATCCATCATCTATGCAGCCACAACTAGGGATGGTTACTTGATGCTCTAACATAATTATGCTCAAACCACGTCGCATCAATCAGGTGAGGAGAGAGATCCAAATACTATAATATAATACTATCTCTATTGTTGAGTACAACAACAAGCTGTACACATTGTGGGAAGAACTTGGGCAATTGAATCCAATCCCACAATATTCTTATGGTGCAGTGATAGAAATTTTGAAACAAAGAGAAGAAGAAAAAGACCCATCAAGTTTTACTTGGATTAAATAATGCCCGGTTTGAAACATTGCAAACACAGATTCTTGGAATAGACCTATTACCTAAATAATGTCATGACTAAAGAATGTCACCTTGAAATCTTAGTAGAACATGAGAACTACATAGAGGCGGCAACCTTGGTTGTAGTTCCAAAAGATATGTACCCATTGTAAAAAGGAAGGCCACAATTGAACCACTTGTTGGTGTCTTAAAGGAAGAACTAGTAATACATACAAACAGAATAATTTTCGACGGTCACCAATAAAGTCATGTAAAAAATTTGAACATGAAAGTGCCAACCAAGCTTTATAGGTCAATGAGGGTCAAACTTCCAATACTACTTTACAAAGTCGACGTAATGAGACCCTTTATTTTGATGAGATGGCATCCCAACTCATCACACATCTCAAGAACGGAGAGTCATCGGATAGCTTTAAGGTGCTATAGGCCCTGTTTGGCCCCACAGAATTGGTGGGGTTGGTTTCCCCACCAATACACTATTTAAATCTCTTTAAGAAATCGCCACAGAGTCAATTGACAAATCTATGTTTGTCAGGCATTAAATGGATTTGACACTCGATGCTCGATGCAAGCGACCGCTTTTTGATGCTCGCGTGGTGTGGATATCCCGAATTTGCCCTCTTAATTCACTACATTGCGCGGGATGTTGAAGAGAGGAGGGCATTTGCACACGCATTGACGCGATTCTGCCACGTCTACAACTCACGCGGATCGATATGGAGATTCATACACCTGTCTTGTTAGCCGAAAAGTTGCATTTATCCTCCCTGTTATCAATATGAGGCCAGCCGTCGTATAACTCTTCTTCATTTCCTCTTCATCCGCTGCATTCTTCATTTTTCAAAATCGTTCCTTTTTCTCCGTTGGCTATGGTATCCCAGGAATCCGTTGTCGGTAACACTCCGATCGTGCATGCTGAACTAACGGTAAGTCGCTTGCAATCACCAACTGCTTACTAACTTTCAGTCCCTTTTACGCAGGTTCAGAGTCACCTGCGCATGTCTCTTCCCCTCACTCTGGTAAGTCGGCACCCATTTATAGCCCATCGATTGCTTGGTACATTTATTTGTATATGTTTTCCACCATCGGGCTACTTTCAACTGATTGTTAATGTTGTTTATTTGATGAATACATTCTCCAGATTCCACTGCACCAGTTGGAATCCCCATCGTTTCAAACCCTCAGCCCAATAGGAGCAAGCGCAGTTGGTCGGAGGAGGAGGACGCTCTTCTCATCCAAATATTGTTGGACCTGTTGGCGACGGGAAAATATAGGGCTGAGCGGGGGTTCAAACCCGGGTTGTACGGTGCCGTTAGGAGGGAACTTGAAGCACGAAAACCAGGGTGCGGTATTCGGGAGGATCCTCACATTTACTCGCGCATGAAGACCTTGAAATCACATTTCAGTATTGTCCATGATATGCTGTATGTGAACACATCAGGATTCGGCTGGGATCCGGTGACCAAGTGTGTCACTGCTGATGACGACGTCTGGGAATCATACCTTCAGGTACTCATTTTAAATCACATTTTTATCATTGAAATGTTCGATTGTCGCTTATTAATTACTTCGTTGTCAAACTGTTGTTGCTCACGCAGACCCACAAGAATGCTGCACAGTTTCGTGGGAAGACCTTCAAGTTTTATGACGAGTTGTCGGTGATCTTCGGTGTTGACCGCGCAAATGGTTCTGGTGCTGCCGATTTTGTCGGGCCTGCTATACCATCTATCCCCTCGAATGGGAAGGGTGCACAAGATTCTCCGCCATTATCATCTGGGTACTCATCCGCTGATGCAAATGAAAGGGGCGAAAGTCAAAGCACGAGGAAATGTTTGCGTAATCGAGACGACGACTTCATCGTTGCTGTGAAGGAGAATACAAAATTGCTTGTTGCTGCTACTGATGGTGTTGCAGATAAACTTGCCAATGCTATTATGAGGACCGACGTCCACAACAAACGTTCTCAGTTATGGGATAAGTTGTGTGACATACCTACACTAACTAATTACCAGAGAATGAATGTCCATCGTATTATTGGTTGTGATCGTGATTTGCTGGATTGCTTCTTCTCCGTGCATGATAGCTACATCGAGGAGTGGATTCAAAATGTGGTGGAGTAAAGTCGTCCACCCTGAATCAGACCCGACTTTTGCCTTTTGTGTTGGAACACGCATGATACTTGTCTGTAAAACATTAACTATTTTGTATTTTGAACTCTGCTTGCATGTTTGTCGATTGCTTGGTATGCGTCGACCTATGGATGAAAATTTATAAAACGTGCGCTTGCCTTTTGCATTACTATATGCTTGTTACCTCCATGGGAATGTTGACACAGGAGAGATTGCTGCTCAAATTGTTTTCGATTTTGAGGCAGATAATGAGCATAATTTTGAGCTTTTGATGAAAATTTACATAAAAGCTGGTAGACTGGAGGATGAAGAGAGAATGCGAAGGATGATGGTTGATAGAGGATTGTAAATTTGCACAGGATGAACTTTATTTTGGTGTTTGAGGATGCTTTTAGTTTCACTGGCCCACTTGGTCGTGGTCTTTACCACAGGGCAGCTCGATTCTTGCATCATTGTATAAAGCCTGCATGGCGAAGAAGTTTGACAGCTTTGGCACTGGATTTCTCAGGTTCTGGTATTTCCACTGTGGCATCGGCCACCAAATATTATAAATGCCTAATGGTAGAAACATTACCATCGTGTACAGTGGAGGCAAACTATACTTGAAGTAACAGAATGCTTTGTACACTCTGGTCAGCATGCTAGTCGGCTACTTTTCCTTAGCTGCTAAAATGGAGGAACAACTTGGTCCTTCTCTATTAAATCTCCAGGTATTACATGTGCATCTTGTCTTAATTCATTGAAGAAGGGAATGATCGATGCAAATACATGCACCTATGGCGTTCGCTTAACATGCAACCGATAGGCTAGCTCTTTAAATAAAATGCAATTGCTTTGTAGGTTGAAGGAGAAAAATATATCTTTGAACCAAGAAAAATTCTTAGGCATCGTATTGACAATAACATCAGCTGAAGACAATAACAATATAAATGAGCAGAAAGCATAACAATCATCTAAAAATTATTCCAACATTTCATCAACAACCCAAAACTACAGTGTTGTTGGTACACGATTCGCCATCATATCCACAAACATTTAAGTGCCCATCGAATCTCTGAATTGGTTCCACTCGGTGGTTGAGTCAATTGTAGAAATCACGGGTACATCTGGCATCCCTGACTAGCCGGTACTATCGTCATCAGTGCCTACTCCAGTGTTGGTGCTCTTAACCAAATTATGTAGTAAACAGCAAGCAAGAACGATGTTGGCCTGAATTGGAACCGGGTAAAAAAAAGGGCTGTGCAATATCGCCCAGCGAGCCTTCAGTTGTCCGAAGCATCTCTCAATGACATTCCAGGCTGACGCATGATGATAATTGAAAATCTCACGTGGGCTCGAGGGGGCTTGGCAATCGCGCCATTCCTGAAAATGGTAACGCTCGCCTCTATATGGTGCGAGAAATCCAGGCGCATTTGCGAATCCCGCATCAACATTGTAATACTTACCTATAAATATAATGCAATTGTAACATATATACATCAAATAACCAACATTAGTGAGATTAAATTGCTTAAGGAGTTAGCTGCATACCTATGGGTACTTTCAGACCCCTCGGTCTGGAAATTGCATCCCGTAGGACTCGGCTGTCATCTGCGGAGCCTTCCCAACCAGCCAATACATAGACGACTTGTTCATTCCAAGTACAGGCGGCTAAAACATTCTGAGCAACATCCCCCTTTCGATTCCTATAACGAGACCTCTCCGTGGTCGGGACTGTAACCTTGATGTATGTCCCGTCTAGTGCACCAATACAATTCTGACAATGTCAAAAGGACACCTAACACTCTTCTGAAATGCCTACTAATGGTTTCACCGGACCTATGAAAGTTGAACTTAATAACACGATTCTTGACATGGTGGGCTAGGATATGCAAGAACATTGCAACTTGCTCATCCACCTCGAGGTGTTCAGTGTGTTCCAATCCACCCTCAGTTTTCAGCAGATCGCAAAAGACACCAAATGTAAATCTATCCATCCTAAGCTACTCTATGCATGTGGCATCGTTATCATAAACAAGCTCATTTATGTGGAGACGACACAATGACATTTTGTGTAAAGGATCCAAAGCTATAGTAGACCGTAATATAAATCTTCGGACCAACAACATCTGCAAGTATATATAACTGATGGCACATTGAGATACATGTAGCCACAAATTTAAAATTGAAATGATTTCATTATTATCTTTTGCTTCCATCATAAGAACATCCACTGATTCCGACATGGCCTATGGCAATGAACATAGTCGACAACACACACATGAATCAACATATACAGTCACAAAGGTTGATGAACAATAACAATAATGCATTTACGACAAATCTACTACGACCGAAAGAGACAACAATCAGAGGGATTTGATTGATACGATAAACAAGCGACCCATAGCCACATAAACCAGTTACCGTTAATCGCTGAAACGAGGGCGAGCCGTATGTTGGAGTTTCAGCCTCTTCGAATAACTCTACACACCGACAAAAGTGAACCCGTCAGATATAACCACGGACATGGACACTAGATGCACCGAAACAACGACAACCTAAAGAACAAACATGTCCTTCACCTGGATGCGATTGTGGGAGAGTGGATGCAATAATCGATCTTCTTCTTTTTCGGGAAGTTATGCGAAAATCCACCCGTTGGAAAGCTGTAACATGACACAGGGCACCGGCATAAATGAAGTGGGTAGGTGTTGGTGTCGGTTCCAAGAGGGAATTAACGACATTGCAACATAACTTAAGTTTCGAAATTTAAAAATCCATTTACGGGACCTGTAGCACGTAGGATTGTAAACCAAAAATCCACTAACAATACAAACAAAGGATTGGACGTCCACCTGTACGGCAAGGAAACCAACCCCACCAATTCCGTGGGGCCAAACAGGGCAATAGGTGCACCAACTTACTTTTGTTCCACCCAGAGACACAATTTTTTATAGTTTCCAGTCACTCACACATGTAAAGTTGCAAGGGTAATTTTATCTCAAAATTTGTTATTATTGTGTGTCAGGTTGTTAATGTCACTTTTTTAATATCACTTCCCTCTTTTTGTCAATTTTTTTTATTCTTAATTTTCTTATCTCTCTAATATTTTTTTCTTTTTTAATTATTTTAACATTATCAATGTGATATTATGTATGTGTCAAAGAGTATGTCTGTGTACATGCCTTGTGAAAATGTGAATATGTGACAAAGGTTATATATGTGTACATATATATGTTAAAGAATGTAACACATATTAATCTCTATTAATTCTTATTTTGGAAGCATTAGGTATTAATATAACATCACATACGTCACATATCCTATGTTTATGTAGGGTTCATTGTCTGTCATACCTACAGGACATGTGAACCAGGGAGATTAGGTCTACCTCACATATTATATGTCATATAAGGTGTGTAATCCGATTTTAACAAGCATTAGACATTAATATAACATCATATGTGTCACATACCATATGTAATGCAGGGTTCATAGTTTGTCATACATATAAAACATATAAACTAAGAAAGTTGGGTCTACATCAGTTGCGTTATATACCATATGTCATACAATATGTGTAATTTGATTATAATAGTCTATTATAATCAGATTACACATCATGCATAACATACGGTGTGTGACACATGTGACGTAAAGTCAACCTCCCAGTTTGATATGTTCTCTCTATGTATCATATGAACCCTGCATAACACAGGATATGTGACACATATGATATTATATTAAAGTCTAATGCTTCCAAACTAAGAACTAATATGGATATAATAGAGAATGTCACACTGATAATGTCACGCCAATAATGTCACGCCAATAATATACATAAAATGCTCTTTGACACATGCATAATGTCACGCTAATAATATCAAAATAAAAAAATAAAAAAATATATAAAAATGACAAAAATGACAAAAATAGGAGAGATATATTCTTAAAAGTGACACTGACAGCATAAGACATAATAATAATAAATTTTGAGATAAACTTATCCTTGCAACTTTACATGTCATCATATTTATGTGGAGCTGAGTGTAAATCATAAAAAATTATTTGTCTCTACTGGAACAAAAATGCCTAAGTGGTCCGCTCATAACCAAGTAGGATACGATAGATTTTGATGTCGTACCATTCCTTCATGCATTTTCTTCCACTTGTAGTTTCTGTAGATTTCAGTAAGTATTCACAATAAATATACAACTAATTAATTAATTAATTAATTCCAACCGCCGGCACCGGCTATTGCCCAAAAATTTCAATAAGTACCCATAATTAATTAATTCCAACGTATTTCACACCAAGCTTTTTTACCCTCTTTACCGTCTGTCTCAAAGGAAAGCCCTCTGGATTTTTGTGATTCTCCTCTCCACACTCTTAGGCTTACGGTAGATATTCATGAAATGAAGACGACTTATCATTTTCCATGTTGCAAGCTGTGACAGATATTGCCATATCCAGTTGCGCCAAACAGCTCCAGTCCAAACCATCATTTGTTCTATATAATTCATTAGTCTAGTTATCGATTGAGATATTCTTCATTCTAAAAAAAATCTTTTAAAATTGATCTTAGAAAACGCTCCAATTTTTGTTCTTCTTTTTCACCCAAAAGATTGTCTGGGCAGCTGTTAGGATAGACTCAGACGTAGATCTACCCTTGATGAATGCAGACTGATTTTCAGAAACAAGCTTGTCAACAATTGAATTGAGTCTTTTTGTGAGAATCTTTGATTTGATTTTGTTTATACCATTTATTAATGAGAGAAATTGGCCTAAAATCAGATCTTTTCTTCGCCGCGCTCCTTTGGGATCAACGTGATGAAGGAGTCATTAATGCCTTTATGGAATTTATTTAACTGACATTAAAATTATATTTGGTTAGAGTCGAGCGGAGGAGAAGTTTTTTTTTTTTCCTTATTTTTTGTTTCATAATCTCTTTTATATTTGGTCTTAATTAAGAAAATAACTCATTGAATCTTACCAAGGGATGTCTAGACAAGATAATAAGGGATTTTTTTTAAAGTCTCAAACATTAAAATTACAATGATGTTAAATCCCCAATGAAAAAATTTGTTATCCGAGAACATCCTACTCTATTAACACCAGATTAATCGACACTAGATTCTAGGAAAAGATTGATTGATTGGACTTTTTAATCAAATTAATAAAAAACATAATCATATCATTAAATGCGCTATATACCGTTAGAAATCGCTTTATGAATTCCAAATTAATCTAAACATGAATTAACACCATACCAAATAATGGAATTGAACTATCAATTCTGTTATAAATGAGTTAACCAAAATTATTGATATATGTAAGTATATATATATATTTGTCAATATTTTAATATTTAACTTTATATACAATAACAATTTTTTTAAAAAAAGTATAAGATGCCATAAGAAATTAGTAATTACATTTTGAATTCCAAATTTAGCCAAACATCAAAATATATTATAACAAGTGCAATTGAAAATTCTAACATCATGCGATCCAACAACCCAGAATACAGAAAACAAAACATTGAAAAAAGGAAATTGGGACCACTGTCTCCGTCAACTATAATTAATTGTTTCCAGTTGGCGGGGAACAAGTGAAGGGGTCCGTCCGCTCATAACTCAGTAGATACGATAGATTTTGATCTCGTACCATTCCATCATGTGCTTTCTTTCACGTATCGATTGTTCCTTTAAATTTCAATACTATTCAAAATAAATATACAACTAATTAATTAATTCCAATCCCTGCTCCGGCATCGGCCCTTGCCTATAAATAAATTAAGCGCGAACCGCTCACTTCCCCCACAGCATTCATCTCGAATTCCTTCTTTCGACTAGTTCTAGAGGTTTACCGGCGAAAGAACAGAATAATGCCTCGACAGAAGCTGGAAGCTGAAGTGGAGACCAAAACAGATGCTGCCACTTTTCATGATGTCATCAGCCGCAGACCTCACCATGTCTCCAATATGACCCCTAACCACGTGCAAGGATGTAATCTACTTGACGGTGAATGGGGTTCTCAGGGCACCGTGATTTCCTGGAACTATATGCATGGTAAGACTACATCATTAACATACCAACTTTTACTATAGATCGATGATGATGAGTGACCATGTTTTCTCATGATCAAATTGCAGATGGCGTTCCTGAGGTTGCCAAACAAACAATTGAAGTTATAGATGATGAAAACCACTCCACCACTTTCAAAATGATGGAGGGAGATATAATGAAAAATTACAAGGAATTCATAATCACAGTGAAAGCCACCCCTAAGGCTAATGGTGAGGGCAGTCTGGTGCTCTGGACTTTTGAGTTCGAGAAGCTGCACAGGGATGCTCCAGATCCTCATTCACTGCTCCAGCTACTACTCTACATTACCAAAGACATTGACAATCACCATGTTGTCCAAGCAAACTAGCTGGGGCTCTATATAAGCGCACTTATGTGAAGAATAAGAGAGACTGTCTCAAGATTGGAATCTACATGTTTGTCAGTCTCGAACGGTCTCAGGTGTGTAATCTTTATTATATGTGTGTTTGACCTGTGAATTTTCACCTATGCGTGAATATATAATGCAAATAAACAAGGGTTGGTCGATGCATGGCTCCCAATCTTGTATGCCTACCCACTGGGAATATATGAAATTATTACTCTACATCTTCTACTGGTATACTGTTCCTTCACTGATTTGATTATAATACCTATCTATGTTTTAATAATTTGATCATTCACATGAACTTGGAGTGAGACCACAAATAATAAAAACTGCAGGATACCGTTTTGTAAGAGTTAGTTTTTTAGATTAGTGATGGACAAGGAACACATGTTTAATGCGTCAACTTGTCCATTATTATCTTGATCGTAGATCTTCGTCACACATTACCTTCACTTTTGTGTTTTCATGAGTTATCAATTCTAGAAATGGATGTGGCTTTAGGGCCCTGTTGGTTTCATACTTGCCTGTCGTCTTCCACAGGGGAGCTGTCATAAAGCAACTATAATATTCATTAATTCGAAAGGCAGTAATGCAATAAATATAGAAAAAAAATACTGTACTCAATTTTTTTTAATTGACAAATGCTTTTTAATGTCTAGGGTCTACATCTTATAAATTATAATAAGAGAAAAAAAAACAATGAGTCCTTTTTAATATCCAACATGGATAATCATTATTAATTTATTTTGTTACATAGTAAGTTTAAAATTTTAAAATATTTTATATTATAAATAAAATATTTTATATTCAAACTTTAAATTTTAATTAAAAATTTATACATATTACCACTCAATTACTCATCTAATTTAGGTGGAAAAGCAACAAGGAACTCAGGAATAATTTTTATCATTGACGTAGTTTTGGTAGAATTTTGCAAAAATATCACCAAAAAGAAATTAATTAATATATATTTTTCTAAAAGACCAAGAGCCACGTTTAAGCTATCATCAAATCAGATCCAATTGACACGACCACCGGATCGATCGTGTCCTCCAGAAACCAAGCATTAGATCTTTAAGATGACACCACACTGTTTCTTCCAAGGACACCGCACTGGAACATTTTTTTATTAATAAAAATTCTCCTTACCACAAAATAATTATATAATTTGTTGTTAATTTCTCAGTAATATTTTGGCCTTCTAGTGTGTTTGAAAAGAATGGGTAATTATAACTTGTATGCCTCCTCTCCGGCTACCGTTTCTTCTGCCGCTATTCCTTCCGGGCCGGATTCATACTCTCCCGGATATGTCGTCAAGGCCGGCGTCACCGATTGGCGCGGTGTCTGGGGCTCTCGCTCCGTGTATGCTGTGTGTGTGCGCGCGCTCAAGTAACACCCATGATCGGTTCTGTTGGGAGTCAGACCCTTCAGGTTGGGCAGTTTGAGGGGCGATTTTAGGCGTACTGTAAATGGGGTTTGGTGTTTTCGGGAGCTGAACTGTTGGGATGGCTTACTTTTGGTTTGAAGGAAACAGTCCCTTGCGAACTAAAATTAATCGAAGAAAAAAGAGAGCGGTAGCCCTGTGGTTTTAGATCTCGAGTTCATGCGTGTTTATGGAGATACAACTGGGATGAACAAAGGTTAGTTTTCATTTTGTTCCATATCTAGACGGTTTTAATGAGACTTGCGCATACTATCCAGTTAAATTTCCTGTTGTTGTGGTTAGTAAAATGTTACTCTATCGAAATGGAAGGCAGACTTCTTAGGTTAGTGATTGTTGATGGGATAGGGGAAGACAAGTTTTAGCATTCTTGAATGCATATAGACATTCAGGTCTAAGTGATCATATAGCCATCTATGCTTGAAGGTTGTTGATTGACGTACGGATGGTTCCCTTGATGATGTGGTGTGTTCTGCAAAATATATTACCTGAAAAAGGTAAATAGCAAAATTTTTATAGGGTCTTGTTGGAGAGTACTGCATGCCCCGAGTAGTCCTATTACCATCCATGAGAATTTTATGGGACATTACTCTCTCGAGATGTTCTTATAGTATTGAACGGGTAGGGCCCTCTGAATGTGTTAGGATATGGTGGAGGTTGGGATCATCATGAGGTTTTGTCTAGTGGGGTTAATATGGTGTTCTAACCATTTGACAGAACTAGTGATATATATATATTTAAGGGTTTCTTGGATTCATTGGATGCTACTTGGTTTCTTGAAGACTATTAGTTGGAGGAGCTTTTGTTCCATACTGTTTAGACTAGTAGGGAAAGGTGGCCTAGAAGTTCCTTGTTCAATATTGGATCATCATCTTAGTCTGGCGAGGTGACTGACGAGGGCCCAACTCTCTGGGGAGGCTTAAACCTTACCAAAGTCTGGTTTAAGGCAGAGTGTCGATGGCCATTGTAAATTACAGGTACAAATACTACTGAATTTAGCGAAATGAGAAGTAAGGACACGAGATATTAAAATGACGCTTTATGTCTTAACAAATTGTATATTCAGTTCACAAGTAGGTGAAGGCTGGTCGCAGTGAGATGAAGAGGGAAAAGAGAATTCAGAATTGTTTCTGTGTGAAGGGGCTTTCCCCTTCAATGGCGGTGGGTATTTCCTCTGCTGTAGGCGCAAGTTTGTTTCTTCTCCACATTAAGCCATAAACAATACCTAAGTTGCAGACAGCTAGTTGATAACGTACCTGCAAAAACTTGAAAGAAATATGGTCAAGCTGAAGTGTGCTTTACTAACCAACTTATTTCAGTATTCCAGATTTACCATTAACAAATGTGACCTCTTTCTTTCATCAGTCTTATTTCTGTGCTCTTGAATAACTCCTTTATGAGTAATTGGTTTGTGGGAAGAGGAAGTGTAGATTTGTTTTTTTCTTTTAACTAAAATTAAACAGTAATTTCATTTTGCTGTATTGTAAGTATTAGTCAAGGATGAGTTTAGTTCCGAAATTTATAAGATGTTATCTAAATCCATGGATCGATCTTTTAATCTTAGGTTAGTAAGGCGTTGTATATCTGTTGGGAACAATATCAACTTAATTTGGCAGAATAGATACCACTGCACCGAAAACCAACTTGTTTACACCTTGGCTCCTTGATATGTGCATATACCCACCAGAACTCAACGTGGAGTCCATCTTGTTTTACTCGTTTGGAATTGTCTTCATCTTTATCTCTCAGTGGTAGATTATTCTGCCAGATCTGTTGAAACATTTTTGATCAATCACCTCCTGAAGCTAGCTGCGGCTGAAGTTTTCTCACGAGTGTCACCATCTTCCTGCGGCAGCTTAACAGCAGTATAAGTTCCTGCTCCACACAATGCCCCAAGAACTGGAGCGGTAAGGTAAACCCATATGGCTTTGTAGTTATTTGCTGCTATGGCTGGCCCCAACGTTCTCACTGGATTCATTGATGCTCCTGTTGTGTTCCTGCGCCAAGACGTAGGATATGAGCCATTTGACAAATACTCTCTGTAATTGTTTGGACTTGGAAACTAGGACTAGTGTCAATAGCAGTAATTTTTGTACAAAACATATTGAACCAGACACGTCCACCCTGGCTATCTTCAAATTTCATGTCATTAATAGTGCTGCAGTTGTTACAAAGGGATTGTTGTGTGTTGACTAATCCCCCCTCTTAGCTTCTCCCTACAAAAATTTTCACCGACATCTTATATAGTTGAAGAGTGCAGGCATACCCAGCAATGAGTATGTTGAGCATGACAGTAGCCCCTACCGCGATTCCCGCCAACTCTCCCACCTGCAGGTGGCCACCATAATTTGTCAGGGTTGCCAAGTTTGACAATTGTCTTCCTTTTTCATGAGATGAGTATTCCATTAAAATATAAACATGATTTCTTAAAACTACATGAGAAATCACATATATTTTGATTGGCTAATTCATCCACCCTTTAGATTTTTTCGCATTATCGGATGTCACTAAAGCAAGGATTCGCTGACACTGGCAATTGATACTTATCAATAATTATCATCACTAGCTTCAAAAATAAAACAAAAAACAGGGTTACCCCACTTGATTTATGTTACTAAATGCTTGACTTGATCCTACATAAATGGGCTTGCGCCTATTGGTTTAGTTGATATATATTTATATAGGTTATGTTCATTTATAGATGAGATCTGTGCTTCTTTCACAAAAGAAATGATAGTTTCTTGTCTTGTTCCCGCGTTCTTTAAAAAGTAGGGTGAAAGGGCATGCACTTACAGCTCTTGTGTCGGTGGAGACACCCGTGACAACGAACATGAGAATAAAGCTTATTATGAACTCCAAAATGAAAGCTTGACCATATCCTCCGTCAGGGACGGTGACGCCGCCACCCATAATAGGATGAAATATGCCCTTCAATGCAAATGCTGCACATAATGATGCCATTACTTGTGCTCCAATATAAACCGGTACCTGCCATGGGGAAGGAACCATAATGTATATTAATCCCAAACCCGACAAAAGAGAGCAAAAGATACCATGAAGGATTTGAATGCATGTCTTCTTGTACGTGTTTCCATGGAAAGTGTTTCAGAGCTGCAAAAGCAATGGTGATAGATGGGTTGAGATGGGCTCCGGAGATGTGGCCGGTCGATAGGATGATAATCATTACAGCAAGTCCGGTGGAGGCGGCAAGGCCTATTAGGGTTTCCGCGCCTTGTGTCTTCTGGTTCACAATGGCTGTGGCCGTGCCGGCAAAGATGAGTATAAGCGTGCCTATGAATTCTGCTCCTACCTGTATATTTTTTGGTATCATCTCCATCAGTGAATAGAAGCATAAAATGCAAGCATAAGTTCATGGCATGCGCTTTTTTTTCTTCAATCTTAGGATTACCTTTCTTGCTAGCGAGACAGGAGGAGGAGGCAATGAGCAGGAGACAGGAGGCAATCGCCCTTCCTCCATTGCCCATTCTTCAACACTGAAGCACCTGCAACTTCTCAAAAGTGACTTTCTACCGTGCCTTCCTCTCTCTCCCTTAAATCCACCAAAGAGAGGGGCACCAGGAGTCCCTGGTGTCGCTGGTGTTGAAGGAGCTGAAGGCACTTCGTCATTTTCCATCACTACTGCTTTAGTCTAATGCCGTCCGTAAAAACAGTCTATAAGATTGAATTTATACGAAATAAGTGCTAGCTAATGAAAGAAACTTAATCAGTTCCTCAAAACTTGTCTACCTTTTATGTCATGAAATGAATGAGATGCATCGTATTTATAGTACAAAAAAGAGTGACAAGAAGTTGACTTAGAGAATCCCTAGAAATAAAGAGAAGAAGCTAGTGGTTGGAACTGCTGGAGATGGGAAAAGAAAGCTGTTCTAGCCTTTGGATGTGGGGTGTGGGACATTACATGAAGCCTTGAAACAGGAAAGACTATTTTAACGAACAAGGCATACATGAATCATTGATTTCCCCATCTTTCCACTTGTGTATTTTATACTCAGCACCCTCACTCCATTACGAAGCTAACACAGCAGACCAACCTGTCAGCCTCTGATTATAACTGGTGTGCCTGCACCTTCCAAGAAATTACAAATATCGATATCTGGACGGTTGTTGGGATCTTGATGCATGTAGCAGGTTCACCCCAATGTGATTGATTGCCTGTAAGTCCATAAAAAATCTCTTCTTCCATTGAGATTATATATAAATATACGATTACTTCCGTTAAGATAAAGGATTTGAATTTTGATTTTAAGTATGAACCAGAAGAGATTAGTCATTGTTGTTGAGGATAAATATCTTAAGTTGCTGGTACGTATTAGTATTTGAGGATGTGATACTGGGAATCATTTGGTAATGAAACATACGTGGTAAGGGAGCAATTATTTTATCATCTAATAGCTATCATGTCAGTAGTAAAAGAAAGAACAGTTGTTTGAGCACATGCACGTCTCTATGGGGTTCTTACCTTAAGCATCTTAGATATATGTATATATAAACAAAGATTCCAGAAAACGAATGACATATTAAGTCAATCAAAGGGTGCCTTTAGTGAAAAAAAGAGAGGCTATGTTACCGGCGTGGAATCTGTTCTTTCTGATAAATGAAAAAATGAATATATAGGTTTGCGGTTCTTCTCTAGAGTAGAAGAGAATCCTATTTATCAATGTGGATTATACTGTTGAAAGCAGTCTGAAAGATATTACAAGAAACGTTATTATATATTATTCTAAATCGACATGTAGGAAATTCCCATGTAAAGCAAACAGCATCCATGACTGAAACTCTATATATATATTTATGGTTTGGATACGGATGGAGAGAAGCTCCTGTAGGGGACACATAGTCCTGATTCGAACCATTTCTTGTGAAGTACATGAGAAGGAATCCTGTAAAGCAAACATTAAAATGCAGATTGATCGGGAATATCAATAGGTGGAATAAGTTCTATTCTTTCAGGGGCGATAGCAAAGGGCTAGCTACCACTCTTTTTGACCATCTTTTACCTTGGTTAATTTCTCGGTTATCACTCAGATACTGCAGGTTTCCATTTACATGTCAGTTTATTGACCCTCATTTGGAAGGCATGCATATGATCGACAGAATCCATTTCTTCTTAGTCATCCGAACGTCTAGCGATAAGAAAAACTTATCTATTTTAATCAAAATTAAAAGATTCGATCCTAGACCTATCTGTTACGATACAGTGGATAACCAAATGAAAAGGAAAATACATGTCACACCTCCGAATCAGGAGTTATCACTGACAATTATGAGTATATTGTATCCTGCGTCTTTTGTTTCAATATCCAAATGATGAGATAAATTGGCGGGGCCAATTCTGAGTTCATACAGTACGAGTACCATGTTTTCCCACAGCATTATAGGCGCACTACAATGGTCTGATCTAGTCTACTCGATTGTGCGGTGTCGATGTGGATGATGTGCACATTGCATGAGGATTTGTCGCTAACTTTGGAGGCTCTAACATTGTGAACACAACCCCACTAGCTCGCAGGTGGGATACAGTGATAAATGCAGCGACAGTACTACTCAAGAGGAACCAAATTTTTGGCAGAAAGGATAGAGCGCATATGCAAATAACACCAGTTAATAGGACCCAACTAATATTTACGATATAACAACAACAAACTATGCTTCAGAGTTGTTTATTTAGTTCCTCCACAAAGGAGTGCTTCAGTACAGGGAATCTGGAGAGCATTATTTAGCAGTATTAAACAAATAAACCGGAAAGGATACCTAGAGAGGTAGCTTTCAAGTATCCATTCTCAACGTGGACCCATTTTCATTTAAGTATAATCTGACATCTACAGACATGAATTGTGTTCGTAAAGTTGAGTTCATCATGAGTTTGAGTACGTATGAAGACAGTTCTCCATATCCGCACCACAAACTCAAAAGCTTAAAGTTCTGGCTTTGGCTTCTCCATGCCCGCCCGCCCGCCTAATGCCTGGGTCATGCCCCCCCCCTACAACGCACATGCTCCGGATAATGCACATGCAGCTTTTTCTGGGGATCCAACTTAACTCGAGAAGCTGCTCTTCGTTGCAATTGATGAAGGTCAAGAAAATAGAAGTTGCTTCATGTTCCAAAAATTGTCTACCCAAAAGATCAATTCTCTGATGTGCTTGTGTCACTACAATGTGATACATCTAGCCAAATTGATTTGTTGTATCCGTATCCATACCGTACCTGTACATGTACCCATACCCCATACCCGTATCCGTACAATTTAAGATATAGCAAGAATGTGATTCTTTTTAAAGACCTATAAGAGAAATCCTTTGAAAATCTCCTATATTTTGAATAATTATTAAAATTAGCTCCAAATAGACGGAATTCTTTTTAACCTGTTTGAAATTAAACTTAATTTTTCATCTTATTGTGTGATAATTAAGGGATTTGTATGATAAAAGAGTACATAGTGTTTTTATAATTTCCTTTGGACCTCCTGATTACATAATGCCTATAAAATCATCAAATATTAAAAAATCAATTATTTAAATAACATGGAGTTTAAAGTATCAAATATTAATTTAAATGAACGATTACAGAACCATAATATCCAAGTACAATGGAATTTAAATTTTTGGATCACCGATAATTGGACCCACATACCACATTGGGTCAATTGTGGGCTTTTCTTATTTCAAATATGGGCTATTATTATTTCAATTATGGGCTTTTCTTATTTATCCATTATGATCAGAAGAAGTTGTTATACAATTTCATAGTACTCCTCCAGATCCGCACTTAGTTTGGTTTTTTTCAAATCTTCAAGCATGTTTGTTGTCCTAAAATTTATTATTTTTTGGAGAACCAATTCTGGTACTTGTCAAGACACATATTTGCCTCAATGGAAAAGACAGCGACAACAATTAGGCATGGACAAGCATATTTGCCTAACAGCAAATAATTGGATCGAAAGTTCTGCGATCTTGGATTCGGCATCTTACTAGACTACTGATATCTGATATCTGATATCCGTCCAAATTCATAAATCCGACGAAGAATACGTCCAATAAAAACCTGAACCTCCTCCTCCTATTTTCAGGAGTCTCTTTAGAGGCCATAAGTTCCTCAGGACTGCATTACTAGAATTAGTCATCAAACAAAACAAAGCTTCTCCAACCCAAAACAGTCAGTTTTCAAGGAATGATGCAAAAAAACAGGATCTGTTCCTTGTTTACTGAACCCAAAAAGACCAATAACTTGCATCCACGTGGAGAACTGTAAGCAATTAGGTGCCACTACACACTCTGTTTTTTTTTTTTTATTTCCTAGCTCAGAAGACAAAACAGACTTTGTTTTACTCTTGGAAAAGAAACCGACATATGGTCTTCATTAAAAAAAATAAAGACTTTTTTCTGGTAATGGAACTCAAATTATGAAATTATTTACAAAACCAAATAAGGCAGTAATAAAAGGAGGAGAAGTAAGAACAGTAATTGGGATTGCCATGTCAACCTTATACAGATCCAGGTAACGAAATCCTGAATCCTCATGTTCATCAAAAAGGTGTAAAAAAGAAAGGGAAGAGGGGCTGGCTAAACTCTCTGGTTTTCCCTATAAACTTTCCTTTACTTGGAAAATAAAAAAGAAGACTTTCCTTCCATTTCAAATAAAAGAACTTGAAAGGAAAATGTTTTCCTTTCTTTTCTTTTGTTGTTAGAAAACAAACAAACAAACTAGGACTACGTTTTTAGCTTTAGAATCAATCATCTTCGAGAGAGAAAAAGAAAGTTTTTTTTTATAGAAAAAAAGAGAAAGTCATTTTTTTTTTTACCCATAAAAAATTGATAATATCTATCCTCATCTGTCTTCTTCCCATCTTCGTCCTCTATATCATCCATTCAAAGCATTTGCGTCTCTCGTCTCCGTTTCTCTCTCTTCTAATGTTTGTTTCCCTTTCTAGAATTTGCACCTCCAGATCTGTGATTTTTCAGGTTAGATCCCGTCTCTTTTTTATTTGTTCTCATTTCTTTGTGGGGTGGATTGGGTTTGGTTTGTTTGTTCGTGTCGGGTTTTGTTTCAAGTTCTTGCCTTTTTTGTAGGGTTCGTTCTCTTAATCATCCTTTTTTTTTTGTGTTTTATGCTTATTTCTTTTCTTTTTTTTGTGAATTTTTTTGTAGATTTGGTGATATCTATTAGGCTTGCCACAATTTTAGGGTTTCGTGGTATTTGAGCGGTTCTGTTGGTGGAGTTGTGGTCGCGGTCCAATCTGGTTCTGGGTTTCAGTCTCCGAGCAATGTCTCTCCTGCCTAAGGGTGAATCCATTCATATTCGCGAGGTGTGGAATGACAATCTTGAAGAGGAGTTCGCTCTCATCCAAGGAATAGTTGATAGTTTCCCGTACGTTGCCATGGACACAGAGTTTCCAGGCATTGTGTTACGCCCCGTGGGCAATTTTAAGAACAACAACGAGTACCATTACCAGACCTTGAAGGATAATGTGGATATGTTAAAGTTGATTCAGTTGGGTTTGACGTTTTCAGATGAGCAAGGAAACTTACCCACATGCGGGACAGATAAGTTCTGCATTTGGCAGTTCAATTTCCGTGAGTTCAATCTGAACGAAGATGTTTTTGCAAATGATTCGATCGAGCTACTACGCCAGAGTGGGATCGATTTCAAAAAGAACAACGAAAAGGGTATAGACGCTACACGATTTGCTGAGCTTCTGATGTCGTCAGGGATTGTGTTGAATGATAATGTGTATTGGGTGACCTTCCACAGCGGGTATGATTTTGGTTACTTGCTCAAGCTCTTGACTTGCAAGAACTTGCCAGACACACAAGCTTGGTTCTTTAAATTAATCAATACGTATTTCCCGACCATTTATGACATCAAGCACTTGATGAAGTTTTGCAATAGCCTTCATGGAGGATTGAACAAGCTCGCCGAGTTGTTAGAAGTGGAGAGAGTTGGGATATGCCATCAGGCAGGCTCGGACAGTTTGCTCACCGCGTGTACATTCAGGAAACTAAAAGAGAATTTCTTCAGCGGCTCTCTGGAGAAGTATGCTGGTGTGTTATATGGTTTAGGTGTTGAGAATGGACAAACTAATTGATTCTCTAATTCAAAATTCAGAAAAAGGAAAAACAGATCAGCAAGACAGAAGCTTATCCAACCCTGTTTGTGTGATAAAACAGCCACAAATCTATGTAGACTTTTCTTATCAAGTTTCTTAATCTATGAAAATCTTCTTACCGCTTTCTTTTAGTATCTTCTTGTTCTTGTGCACAAAAAAATACCAATTCATCCTGGTTTGCTATTTTGTTTTCTGTTTCTATTTCCCATGCATCTAGTTTCATCTATTCGTACTTTAAGCAGTTCCTGTCTGTGTTCAATCACAACTTGTTGGTATTAGGTGTAGACAAATGATCTGGGTTTCAGTTTCTCTGATTTGCAGAAACCTGCTATGATCTCTAATTAGTTCTATGCCAATCTGTTCTCTTCAGTGGGTAGGCATAACAAAGTTTGCATGGTCTTGAAATCTAGTCTTTTTTTTAATTAAAAAGATATTTATAATCGATAATAATAATTTCTTTTTATTATATCATAATTAAATATTAATTATGAATAAATCGATTCTTGTTAAACATTATGCATCAGACTGGTACAGACAGATGTAGCAACTTTAATTAAGAAAATAATAAAACTAATTCTGGACCGTCACTTGTGCATAGAGCTTACAGGACTATTCATGGGCCTTATTGGGCCCATTGTAAAATTTTAATTGGGTCATCACGATTCTCCCCGGAAGAAAGCCCTAGGGTTTTTGCTCCTATTTATTATGTCATCTCACCATTTGCAGCTCCTCACCCACGCTAAAGCCACTCCATTACCAGGTATTGCTCTTCCCATTCCGTTGTCCAATTTCTTCTTCTGTTTACGGGTATCTCTTTTTTTCTTTCATCTACTTCACATTAGGGGTTACCATTCTGGGTTTGGGTTTTCTTATCGGGTGGTTGCTTAAGGGTTTATTCCTATGTGAGGTTTGATAAAGATTTCGACATATTTGTTTGCGGCCGGGTGCAATAGGGATTACAAGTCTTCTAATTCGGGTTTCCTCTTTTTTTTTTGTTTTTTTTAAGTCCAGGTGACAACCATTTATAAACTTAGACACTCAAGTCAACAACCGAGAAATGTCTGGGTAAGTGATGCTGCTAATCCTGCAAAATTCAGTATTTGTTTACCGTTTTTGTTAAATTCAGATTGTCATATGATAATATCAGTATTGGATTTTTTCTGTTTTCCTTATAGTGTGTTTGAATTTATATTAAAGGTTCTTATTTTTATTGTCTGATCTGCAAGACTGGCGTTTTTTATTGAATTTTCAGTAAAATATCGTGTTAATATGTGAGGTTATACTGTGGTGGTAGCTGAATTGGATATATAATTCATGCAGTGAAGAGGCCGCCCCTGTTGCTACTGAGACTCCGGCCCAGGCTCTTGGTGAGCCCATGGACTTAATGACGGCATTGCAGCAGGTGTTAAAGAAATCTCTTGCGCATGGAGGACTGATTCGGGGACTTCATGAGTCTGCTAAAGTGATCGAGAAGCATTCTGCCCAGCTCTGTGTTTTGGCTGAGGACTGCAACCAGCCTGATTATCTCAAATTGGTTAAAGCACTTTGTGCTGATCATGGAGTGGGACTGTTGACTGTTCCCAGTGCCAAGACACTTGGCGAGTGGGCTGGTGTAAGATCTAACTACTGAAATGTTGATTATATGTTGTGTTGTAGACCACAATCAAGATTGACATGTATACTCATGCATGCACAAAACTCACAGAGAGCGTCCTCTCTACGCTATCTGTCTTTTCCAAAGAGATTCGCTTCAGTTTCACCCCATGTGATATAATGTCTGATATTGCAATTGACTTCGTTCAGTGTAGTGCAACCGGTACTGGAGCTGTTTATTCATTTTTGTCTGTTTCTGCTATGCATTTGATTTCCATTGCTTGACGGGATTAGTTTCCATGGAAGTCTTATTCCAAGAACCATTCTGCATTTATGCTCTATTCATGGTCTTAATAACCTGAGTTATGGCTGTTTTGATCATCGCTTAGTAAATCTTGTGCAATTATTACAGTTGGGATTAATTGGATGCTGTCATTGGTTTATTATTTTCCTCTCATTATTGGCTAATCTACTTTGTCAGTGTAACCAAGTTCTATGTGTGTCCTTTGTGCCATCCACTGCTTTGGCCCTGCTGTTTACTCTGTTACCTGGAGCTTTTCTTGAATTTTTTTTCTGATTACAGTAGTACTTTTGGTCTTCTGTTTGCTTCACCATTCACTAAATGATTGTGCACCTTCATGCAGTTGTGCAAGATTGATTCCGAGGGTAAAGCCAGGAAAGTGGTGGGTTGCTCTTGCCTTGTGGTAAAGGTATGTGTCTTGTGTTCACGGCTGGTACTTCATTATCGACTGATAATGTCCTTCCTGCGTGAACTCATATCTATTTTCTCATAGCAGGACTATGGCGAGCAAAGTGAAGGGCTTAACGTTGTTCAAGAACACATCAAGGCCAATTGATGCTTCTGACGGGATTTTCAATGTCTGTTATGAAGAATTTCAGTCTGTTAAGATTTTGACCGGATGTTCTTTTGATTTTTGTCCTCTTTTTATGCTATATCAGATGTAGATTAGTGCATTCAAAACATTTCGAATTCGAATTTTTTACAATGCCAAAATCATGGAGTGCTTCTGTTCTTTTCAGCCTTCTAAACGTAAGACATGGTGTGTTCAATATTTCTAACATGATGAAATTCAATGATTTTGCTCAAAATTGATTCAAATCGCAGTGTAAAGGCATAAATGAATGGATGCTCGTGGAGCCAAGTTGCAGTGCCTGAACGCCTCTTAAGTCTAACGTAGCGGGTTTCTGATTATTAGAGGAACTGTAGTTGTGAGTGTGCTTTTAATCCTACGCCTGAAATGACTTGACAAGGTTAAGGTTGCAATCCAGAAAGGCTCCAAGCTAAGGGGGAGGGTGTACGCGTATCCAAGATTGCGTTGCCAGAAAAAGAAAAACATAAAAAACAAAACTAAACAGGTTGACAGTCAAGATGTACCCTCAATATATATTAGATTAATGATTATACACGACTTGTTTGGAAGGACAGACCTAAGGCAAGCCTCCTCCTGGAGGTTGAACGTTAAACTTAAAGCCGTATCAGTGGATAGAGCCCAAAGCAATATTCGGATTTTGGTATCCTATTTTTTTGAGTTGAAAAGATACACCAAATAAATGAAATGTGTCAGATTCCTATATAGACATTACTTCTTTGGCAACCTCTGCTAGCATGCACTACATTTTCCTAAAACCCACCCCTTCAAAACTGGCTTGGCCTTCTTAGAGTTGTGGTTTCGCAGCAGATGGTGAATAGGGTTTTAAGGGTATGATATGTGAGGTTGGTTTCTGTTTGTGACGCGTCTATTGGTGGAAATTCAGTGGAAGACGGAGAGCAACTGAAGAATTTGTGAGTTCTGGTATCTGGGGTTTCTGGTGTTGGGTGTTTGAAATGGCTGTTAGTGAGGTCGATCTTGAGCAACAGCTTAAGGAGTCTGCGACTAAACTCCTGAACCCGCCATCATCCTCTGATGAGCTTGTTAGTTGGCTCGATGTGAGGACCGTTTTTCTTTTGCTCCCTGCTTAAATTTTGGTCTGTCTTTTGGTTTTTTTCTTTGAATGTTGAATTGGGTTCTAGATAGAATCGATTTTGTTGGCTCGGTTTGGTACGTATTTCTCCGTATCTGTGACAATCTGTGTTTTTTTGTCTCTGTAGTTCATTCTAGGGCAGTTTATTGATATCATTTTGTTCGTGTTGAATTAGGCTGCATGAGCTCTATTATTTTTGTATAACTTCAGTCTTTTGTAGATTACGGCCCTTGAGAGCCAAGAGATGCTGATTGCATGCTTTTGACGTTTGGGTCATTTGAGTTTTCATTTTCTGATTTTCCCATGGATGCTTATCTGGTGTTTGGATGGACGAAGCATTTAGCCTTCAAGAGGCAGCTATTATGTGATGGGAATTGTTCCTGTTCTGTTATGATGCAATACCAGTGAGATTGGTGAAAATATATATTACTAATTATCGGGGAAATATCTTTGCGAACAACTTCTTGCCTCCTTTTAATGAGTTTTTCTCTTTCTAAATTTCACAATCTTGTAACGATTGATGAAAAATTTGCAGGCTATAAGCTTTAGGGTTTTTATAGTTTCTTAATAGTTTGAACTTCAACAGTTGGTTATGTTGTGAAAGTAGCAGGTGAGAGTGAGCGAGGTTGCATGGAGTGCATTTTAATTCCCCTGCAGATTGCATGGCAGTGGTAGAACTTAGAATCGCAACCAAGACATGCCAAGTGTTTGGGTTGTTGGATTGACCAGTTTTACAATGCAGACAACTTGCGCTGATAGATTCCTTAGTCACTAGCATTTTTCTCTTTTAATTTCTATTCACATGAAATTTTCATTATGTTATTGTTAGTGCTATTTGATTTTTGCCATGCTTGTCTTTACTGTTCTGCAACTTGCTCCTGGGTAATTTGTCCTTCTAATATGCTATTAGTATCCATTATCTATCTCTCATTTTTTTCGAATTGTTTTTTGGTAGTCACCCATTTTATATAAACTCATTATGCCTAGTTTTTTATTTTAACATTCCGTTTATCAATTTTGTCTTGATGAATTTGAGCACTAATCCTACAGATGTGACTGTTGTTCTGATTTCTTTTGTCTATAGAATGTTGAACGTCTGCTTGTTAATGTGGCACAAGCTCCATCAATATCAATGCAAGATGCCCTTATACCTACGATGAAGGCATTGATCTCCAGTGCTCTTTTGAGGCACTCAGATGCAGATGTGAAGGTTTCAGTTGCATCTTGCATTACTGAAATTACAAGAATAACAGCACCAGATGCTCCTTATAATGATGATCAAATGAAGGTATGCAGGTGATGCTAATGGCTTTCCCATTTCCATGTTTCACGAATGTTGCCTAACAATTGTTATGGAAGGCGTCATCTTTCCTTTGCTGTGTTGCCTAAGCATGATACTCCAATGGGTGAACAGGTATATTTCGAATTGGCTGTGACAACTTTTGAAAGGTTGTCTCATGCACCAGATTTCTTTTACAAGAAGTCAATTTCAATTCTTGAAACTATTGCTAAAGTTAGGTCATGCCTGCTGATGTTGGACCTGGAATTGGATGGGTTAATCATCAAGATGTTCCAACACTTTCTAAAATTCATTAGGTAAGATTCATGCTGATAGCATTTGTATTAGTTTCATCGTCTTCTGATGCATATCTGCAGCTTTTGAAACTTTGGCAAAACTGTATTTTGAGTAAATCTCAACTGGGGCTTTAGGAGACCCAGGAATTTTGTAAAATGGAACTTACTATTACTACTTGATGAACCTAAAGGTTCTTATGGCCCAGTTTCAGGCTATATACGGTGGAAATTTTTCTGTGGCACCCAGAATGTGCACAGATATTTTCACCCTCTTTTCTTATTATACCATTTAATCAATTTTGAATTACAAAGCTCTAGGGTCTTATATGTAATAAGGTTATTTAGAAGATCTTAGAGACATTGGGACTCAAGAGTCTGATGGGAAGTCATTGAGTGATTAGAGGCAAGGCAAGACTTCTTGCAAGTGCACACTCCCTTTTTGCGTAAAGCGCAGAATTTGCTGCATTATCATTGAGGTGGAGTAAAAAAGGTGGTATAGTTATTTTTTGTGTGTTTTGGATGAATGAAACTTATTAGTGAAAGTTTGAAGTTCAAGGTCTGGTGGGAGTTCAACAACGAGATCCTAGGTGCAGCCTTTCTGTGGTGATGAGAGCAAAAATTTTCTGTCAAAATTGATAGCTTCATACATTCAGTGACATTTTGTTTAGGGTGTTTTGTTGTGGCTGCAGCATTTCAGTTTTCATTATGCCAGCTTTTCTACTATAGCACTCAAATGCATGTAGGCATCTTCTTGATGTGATTAGAAAGTAGTTTCATGTCCTTACTATCTCTTAGGTCCGATCACCCGCATTCTGTATTCCTAGCGATGGAAACAATTATGACTATGGTTATTCTTGAAAGTGAAGACATTTCGTTAGATCTTCTCACTCCACTTTTAGCAAGCACAAGAAAGAAAAACCAGGTGTGCTTCTTTTTCTTTACACATTTCTTCACAATTTTGATTATTGAGATTTACTCATGTTGTTCTACTGCTCCAGAGTGTTTCTCCAGTGGCATGGAAACTTGGGGAAAAAGTTTTGACTAACTGTGCTTCTAAACTTGGAATGGTTCTCAAGGAAGCAGTTCAGTCTGAGGGCACAGATTTCTCTGAATATGCTCTAATAGTTGCCAGTATATGCCAAGATGAGATTCATATCCCTAAGCTTGGACAAGTTCATGGTTCTGGAAGCCATTTGGTATGCTTCTCTTTCTCGTGTATGTCTCAAATTTCAGTAAATTACTACTCTTAGTTACATTTTTCTTGGTCTAAATAATTGGATTTCGTTAGAAGAAATTGACTTTCTTTTCTTGTCATCCTTTCTTTCCTTCCTGATGCCATATCCATCTCAATTTCGTTTTTCTGATGGGAGATTCTGTGTTAGACTTTTAGCAAATGTCTACAAGTTGAAAACCACAAATCCTTGTTCTGCCATATTTTTGCTTCTGGATTGTCCAAAATTATGCCCTCATTAACTTGAAATTGGAGTCATGAAGAACAGTTTTGGCAGAATTCTTTTACTACCCAAAGTACTTAGAACGTTGAGAAAAGTTGATACAAACAAATGACTTCATAAAGAAAAAAATCTCCAGAACATTGAACTATCAGAGAAAATGCAAACAAACAAAAATATTGATGATAGAGATAGTTGCCAGCCATGAAGGACTAATGCTTATTCCTCTCAGGTTATAGCAGAAACTATTGACAACTGATATTTCTGCTTAGGAAATGTTATATTCATCATCCTTGTATTTTGACTTAACCCACAGTCTTAGGTTGCCATACATTTTGCTTCTATCTGTGACAAAGTTCTAAAGCAAGAGGTGGAAAGGATTAGGCGGAGGACTTTTGCTACAATTTTTGCATGCATGTCTTGATTTCAAGGATTTCTCAATATCAATCCTGCAAAACCGATTTCTGTTGGTCAGATTACTAAGAGGCCATACACTGGTGTTGTAGGTTGTGGATGCCATTCCCAACTCGACAGCAAAGAATGGAACTGCCTCAGCTAGAAACGACACTATTTTGACTGATAATTCTGTAAAAGCACGGGAGTGCAGTT
Organism: Passiflora organensis; assembly: GCA_019739055.1. NCBI lineage: Eukaryota > Viridiplantae > Streptophyta > Magnoliopsida > Malpighiales > Passifloraceae > Passiflora > Passiflora organensis. Next base: position 8,451,637 of record JAEPBF010000278.1, on the reverse strand, counting down.
CTATTGCCCTATGTTCTCATAGCAATGGTGCACAAGCTGATGATGCTCTTCAAATCAGGAGGGAAATAGAGCCCAAGATGGTTCCAAAGAAAAGAGGTCGAAGACCTAATTCCTTGATGAACCCAGATGAAGGATATAATCATTCGTGGACTAAAGGAAGTAAAACCAACAAAATGCCTTGTAATAAAGAAATTTGTAATTCACCATCAGAATTTCCATTTGGCAAGAATGTAGATGGGTCATCTGGGCATGTGAATGTTGTGGAACAAGGGAAATCACCTCCAGAATATGGTGATGAGGACTTAGCTGGCTCTCCACTTTCCTTGAAACAAAACCCCCCTGTTGGAAACAAGACTAAAAGAGGACGACCAAAGAAAAAGGTGGCTGTCATGGATCAAGATACTGAACCTAGTCCTTTAATATCACCAACGGTTGAGATCTCTAGTGCCCAAGTTGAGAAGAAAAATGTAGAATCTGATGAAGCCAGTTTAAGAAAGCAGTCCAAGGAACGATGTTCCTCGGATTCTAAGAGGAAAAGGCAATCAAGAAATGATGGACATGCCATAAGAAGTGGTGAGAATTTGTCAGTTACTTCTGGAGATGATACTTCCGAGAAACGAACTGGGGTTCCTAGTGAATCAAAGAAAAAGGCCAATAAGTTGATCTTGGATGGAGTGGGCGGTATCAATAAGGAAAGCTCATTTGTTGAAGTAGACGTCAAGGAAAAAAATTCAGATGATTTCATCTCAGATGAGCATGTTAGCAAAGCATCTGGCCGTAAGGTATGATATGAAAATATGCCTCAATATTCTTTTGCTATCCTTCTAGATGTTGGAGCTTGTTGTGCAAGCTTTTATTTGTATTCTTATGCTCCCATTTGCTAGAAAACTAAATTGTCAAACAAAGATGGAAGATGTCTTGAAGAAACCCCGAAACAAGCACATAAGAGGCAGCGCACTCCGAGAAAGGAAGTGGTATCAACTCTCAATATCTTCTGTGTAACTTACACCTAATAGGATATTATATGCTTCGATAATGTATTTCCTTTTCTCTATGTTTTAAAATAATTATATGTAGATGCTACATAGCCTTTTCTTTTAGGGATCATTTTTACTGGTATTTCTTGGGATACTTTATATTCATCTGGACCATTAACGTTTTACAAATGATGAAAAGTATCTGATATTGCAAGTTGCCACCTTGACTATGTGTAATTTGTTGCATAGAGGAAATTTTGGTGTCAGTATCCATACTGTAATTTATCATCAGACATACTGTTTTTCCCTAAGAGTTTGAGAGTTCTTTTTCTATTCTAAATTTTAGTAGTGGTAACATAATATATAGCAACTATTTTGTAATATACTTGAACTATCTGATGAGACAAAGCATATGACTCATGTTTAACCATTCTCGAATTTCTGTGGGGTTGCTAATGCTGAACCATTTGAAGGGCATATCCTTTTTATTTTAATGTTAAAGTAGTCAATGGATCAAATGCAGAACTGGCTCTCTTGTATCTCACTACTACCGTACCAATATTATTGTCAAGTCTTGCAAATGTGGTTTTATTGTGAAAGTTGCTTAGGCTGATGTCAGTTACTACACCAAGTAGCTCTCTTCCAACCTACACAAACATATATCTGTAATCTAGGAATATATGCCTGACAAATTCATTATCTATGAACCTGTATGTTGTCTTAAAGTTCAGCAAAATTAGCATATTAACTTTATAGAAAATCTCATCACGGATGAGTTCTCTTCTTGTTTCCCTGTGTCTCCATGCAAGGCTTCTATGTCTGAAGCACCTAAGTTATATCACATGTTGAAAGTTGTCCGGGATACTTGTCCACTTAATTTTTATCTTGATTTATACTTCTATATGTAATTTAAGTGGGCTTATGTGAAGCCAGTGATATTTCTGTTTCTTTGCTATGTTGATGCTGGTTGGTGTTCTCTTAATTTCGTAGCTTCTGTTCATTTCTGTAATTAGTTTTTTTATTCAAGAATCACTTTGTAATTTAATAATCAGGCTTCTAATATCCGTGATCTTGGTGAGGAATTGGTTGGGAGCAGAATAAATGTTTGGTGGCCAATGGACAAGAGGTGAGATTGATCTGCTATCTTGTTCATATTCTTATCTAGTCTTTGACGCTAGAAGTTATCGCCTTTTTTCATTCTTGTTAAGATGGATCTCTTGTAGTTATGTTCTTGAATTACCAGTGCTTGTGGGAGTTTGTTGTAACTATCATCTTGTAGATTGATTTTCTGCCTTTCAGTGCGGAGAGACTGAATTTTTGAAGGCGATTTGAAAGCTAGACCAGCTTTTGAGGGTTTCTTTTTTATATTAGCGTTTGAGGGTTGACTGGAGTTTGTCATGAGGAGCATTAGGAGTTTGTCAAAAGTCATGGATATATATAGGGAGAAACCTCTTGACCACTAAATACTCTTGGTATTACTCGTATAGGGTATGGTATGTTTTCTTCATTTAGAGAATGTCAATGCCTTTATTTGTATGCCTGGCATAAAGGAGCTGGATGTTGCAAAAGATTGAAGTTAGAAGTTAATTAGATACAGATATAATACTGGAAAAACTCTAAAACATGCTTTGAGTTGATAGTAATAGATGATTTATTAAGCTAGTTATGCAAGTTAAAGCCCTTGTCAATACTCCCCAAAAGGAAAAGCAATAGCTACTGAAGCATGAAAAATGAAAAGCCCATGTAAAGATCAATGTAGAATTATAGCCATGTACCGTTAATAGGGCCATGTGCTATAATAGCACAAGGTCTAGCAGTAATGTAACGTTTCTGTCTGAAAACTGCTACATTTATTGTTTGATTAACAAAAAAAAATTAGTAATACAAAATTCTATATATTTGTATAATGCTCTGAACTCTTTTTTGAGCTTTGTATTATAGCTGACAGTCTGCCTGATGTCAGGCCTCTAGTACTCAACTTCTTTTGTTTGTTTTCTTTCTGGTTAGCAAACATGGAACATGGACTTTTAGTTTGTTTAGTTCCTGTATGGCTTGCAAAATCATTTTCTGAGAGACCAGTAAATAGCAAAAATATATCGATTTGCTGACACTTGATCTCCTAGACTTTGCTTTGAGTTATTGAAGTCTAATATATGATTTTTCACTTGGTTGAAAAGGCCTTTCAGAAACTTAAAACTGCTAAATCCCAGCTGGCAACATATGATAGCATCTCCGTCCTGATGGTCTTAATAAGGATTCTCTTTTGCAGGTTTTATGAAGGAGTTATTGATTCCTATAACCCTATCAAAAGGCAGCACAGGGTAAGACAACGCACATTGATGCATCTATGCTCTATGCTCTATTAATCTATACTGCTGTGTGAGTTTGTTTTCCATGCATCTACTCTAAGCAACTGTCATTTTGCAACTCCCACCAACTATTGTTATTTCATAACATGTTAAGCTATTCTAGTGTCCTATACTGACTTTATCTCTGTAGTGCTTCTGTTCAAGGTTCTCTTTTTTTTCATCCCATGGTTTTTCTTTCAGATCTTATATGCTGATGGGGATATAGAGAATGTAAACCTTAGAAAGGAAACATTTGAACTGATTCGTGACAATATTTCACCAAAAGAGGTATGTCCTTTGCTACTGGTTATATTTTCTAGTTCTCTTTCTTTTCTGCTTCGATTTCTTAACCGATTCCTTGATTTTGCATTTTGTTAGACAAAAGTTGCAGATCCTGGTGCTTCATCTGATGTGTAAGTGCTAATTTCCCTGTAATATTTCTCTTGCACTTTCAGAAGATAGTGTTGTTACAATAAAAATGACTGTTTAGTTGCTTGCATAGAATTGCTTTGTGGTTTGGTGCTCTGATATTTTGACCTTTGGTTTCCTTCAAGTGCAACAATTTGATGACTCGTGATTCTTGTGGTTGTTCAATAGAACTTGTTTGCTGAATGTTAAAATGTTTCCTGATTTTCGTTGTACCCTAGCATTATAAGTGGAGTGGTGTAATTGTTTTGGTTCCTTTTTCTTGGGCTGCTGTGTCTCCCTAGTTCATTTTTTATCTCAAGATAACCTAATCTCATCTCGTTTTTTTTAGGTAAATAACTATGGTCTTTCTGCTTAAAGCAAAGTAGCTTCCCTTTTCTCTCTATATCTGCTGTGCTGTATATAGTTGTAACAGTGGAGTCTTGTGCACAGATTGGGTGCAAGAATGACATCCTAATTTGGTGTAGCGTTATTGTTCTTGATTCCCACTAGTTGATTAGATGGCTTTCTAATATTTTGCACAGCATTGTATTGTTTTGTTATCCTTGTGTATTATGTTTGCTCCTTGTTCACTACTAGAATAAAAGGTGTGAAACGGAAAGTTAAGTCTGAGCCAAGCAGAAAGCAAAAGATGTCCTCAAAAAGGTCGGTTTACGTACTTCCATCGTCTCTTTTGATCAATATGCTTTTGGCTTTGCGCTTGGTTTCTTGGCTGAAAGTTATGATGGTTGTCCAGGAAGGGGGTCACCAAAGTTTCTGAAACCAAAGCAAGAAGGTCCGGCGGCAGGTCTGCTAGTGCAGCTCAGGATGAGAATACTACCGCAAGTGGTATGGACAATAAACAGAAAAAGCCAACTAGCAAATCGAAGGCTGAAACTTCATCGGACAGCAAAGACATGCCACAGATGAACTTATTCCCATCCAATGATAAAAGCCCCCAAGGAGGTGATGAATTAACTGGTGTAAACTCCAAACAGGCAACACCTGACAGCTCAACCTCAACCAAGGATAGAAACCCTGACAGTAATCTGCTCTATCATGTCGACATTAAGCAGGCAAGTGAAGAGGAAGTCGGTCCATCCTCGGATGGAACTCCCTGAGATGGGAATGAAATAGTGGCACTGCCTGACAAAAGACAAATTCTTCCTAAGTTGTGAGGAACAGAGCCAGGCAAGATCTCTACATTTTGTCATACAGTCAAAACTAAGCATAAGGTGCTTTAACTTCAAGCGATAGAAAACAATCTTAGAGGTCTAGGAAACAATGCTTGTTTTAGCCCCAGCTTTTGACTCTTATACTATCTATGACTTCATTTATCATCCATATGCATCCATACACGATGTCTGTTGAGCCTGACCAGTTTAAAGGATTATGATTTCCAAACTAGAATCGATTTTGTTTGCAAATGCGAGGAAATGTTTGATTCAATTTTATCGATAATTGTTGTCTACTTGGGATGCACTAAATGGCATACTAGCTTCAACTACGTTTATCAGCCATGACCAACCAACCTGGAGATTTCTATGTTAATTCTGATACAGATTACCACAATTATGAAACTGCAGTAAAAGATTTCATAGCTCGGCGTAGGTCAAGCAATCTCCTGCTAATGCAGAGGATATGCACCTCAAATGTTGAAGTCAATACCTAACAACAAAAATATGCGACTCAACACTTGCTGGATTCGGTTCGTGCAGCTTTTTTGACCTTGAACTCGTCATTGTATTTGAATCTTGTGTGGAAATTGCACGCCACTGCAGTGGTTGGTGGTACTGATATGATTAATGCCCACTAGTGGTGTGTCCACAAATTCTGAATACAGAGAAACTTTCTCATTTTTCTTATTTCATATTTCTAGTGGCTCTGTTTTAACTTTTAAGATATTTCCGGCAAATGGGACTGTTATAAAACTTTACAAGGGTTTACCAAAGAAGGGACTTTTGGTTTCCTTTCTGACCAGAAATCGCTTCATATGTTCCACAAGATTGATTGACATATAATAAGGAAAGGGAGGGGTTGTTGAATCTTCCTGGAAACTTCAGTTTTCCTCTAATTAGGTCATCCTTGAAACTAGACTAGGGTCTGGTACAGATCAGATACGAAGTTTTCAAATACCAACCTGAATGTTGATTTTCCGGACATCGATCGTCAACAGGATACAGAAATGTGGGTTAGCCATACAATTTATCCGCTGATGCTCTTGTTAGGAATATGCTTAGTCAGGTGTAGGTGGGGTAAGAATAGATAAGGTAAGCATATTAATTCTGGGCGAGGGACCATGCATTGACTTTGAAATTTTTTCTAAGCCATTTGTTAAAAGAAGATTTTTCTGGTGGATATGGATTGGTGTATTTGCTATATAAACACCACACATTTTTGATTGCTTTCCTTGATTTCGCAAATTTTGGGTTTCTTTACATATTGGTATAAATAAAAATTGAAGCTTTCGGTACTAACATTCTAGTACAATGTTTGTTGTAATATACGTATATTACGAACATGAGCAGTGGGTATCAAAGAGAGCAAGGATGTGAAAGCGGGTTTCGAACTTATCGCGATTGGCTGGTGTCTGATTTTGGGAAGTATGTGATTATGGTAAAAAAGTAAAAAGGAGCTGTTTTTGAATGCCCTGCCCAGAAGACAGCAAGATATCAAGTCTCCTCCCCCAGCAACTCGGTTGGCTTTTCGTAGTTGTTGACAAAAGAAATCAACGCTTTTCCACGGTTTTGTTTAAACCAAATTTCAAATATAAAGTCAGTCTCCATTGAAATCAGGTTGGCTTGGGATGTGCATCATTTGGAGTAGGTAATAAGGATATATATCTGTGTTTCCAAAGGAATGATACTTGTTGTCGGATAGCCATGGCAAATTCTGGTGGGTTAAGAAAGATGACTGTTCCACTACCACCAAAAAGTCCAATAGTTAAACCACTTTTCGATGTGAAACCAACGAAGCACTTGATCTAATTCTCTAGATCTGTTCGTATCAAAGCTTTCACAATCTGATTCTTAATCCGAGAAGAAATTAATCATGTGATCGAATACGAGAGTATATATTATGATAATAATTGATTGAATTCTGAGCAATAATATTTGATAATTCTGTCGATTGCCTTTATGTTAATATTTAATTTGATTTGATTTGTGGTGAAAATTAGAATGGTTCAAAGAGAGATGAATATGGGGGCATTTGATAGTGTCCACATAAAAGTGTTCGGTATTTCACTTGTCCGAATCCAATAATGTAAGCGATTAACCTGTGGTAGGTGAGTTGGCTGCCTTATAAATACAGGTGCACTGCAGCGACTTGTATAACAAACACCTCTCCATCTCTGAGAGACCATTTGTTTTCTCATTTCTGAGGAATCCAAAATGCCAGTCGACACCTCATCACTTTCCGGGCATGGCCAAACTGTTTGCGTCACCGGAGCTGGTGGGTTCATCGCTTCATGGATCGTCAAACTGCTTTTGGAGAAAGGCTATGCTGTTAAGGGGACTATGAGGAACCCAGGTTTGATCTATTGCTTTTTTCTTTTCAACCAAAAAAAAAACTTTCCTTTCCTTTCCTTTCCTTGAAAGCTTAGATGCAGAGAGAGTGTCTGTTTGTTTTCAAGGAATCCCAAAAGGTTTCCAATTGAAAAAAAGTCATATTTCCGTTGGTTGCTTGTTGTGTAGATGATCCCAAGAATGCTCATTTGAGAGAGCTCCAAGGAGCCGGGGAGAGGTTAACGCTACTGAGAGCTGATCTTGAAGATTATGAGAGTGTCAGGGAGGCCATTAAAGGCTGTGATGGCGTCTTTCACACTGCATCTCCGGTCACTGATGATCCAGTACGTTTTATTCTTTAACAAATCTGTTTCCTCTTTTCGGTATGGGGCCGGAGCAGATGACTTTTTTGGTCTATGTTAAAGGTAGAAAATTTTATATAATAAAAGAAAAAGATGCTCGTAAGCAATATGTCATACACTCGTCGGTAGCTGGTGATTATTATCATTTCCAATATATCAATACCATGTTTTGGATGACAGATGACCCTGCACTAGTTATTGCTTTCTTGTGACCCATTTTAGACCTATAATTTTGTTTCTGTCCTTACCCTTTTCTTCTCACCTCTTTCTCCCTCTAAATCTATTTGCCCGGACAGTTTTAAGATGTTTCCGGATGTACCGTGTACCAAAAAAACTCAAATTACTGTTTATATAAACAGTGATCAGTGATCAGAGTGATGGTGGGTGATGGTGCACACACTGAAAGCACCTTAAATTCACTCCTACCTCCCTACTAGAGATGAGGTTCCAACTGTAGGAAGCTATTTGCTTTAATAATTTATTTATACATAAGTTTTTAGTTTCAAATCCAGCAAGTTTCTGGCATGTTCTCTGTTCTGTTGACTAATACATTAGTTTGGCCGGTTGGTGAGAAAATGAAAAACATTATCTTCTCAATATTATACAGGAGCAAATGGTGGAGCCGGCCGTGAAAGGGACCACGAATGTGATCGTTGCAGCAGCAGAGGCTAAAGTGAGGAGAGTGGTGTTTACCTCATCAATTGGTGCTGTGTACATGGATCCAAATAGGAGCCCAGATGCTGTTGTTGATGAGTCCTGCTGGAGTGACCTTGAGTTTTGCAAGAACACCAAGGTGCAGATTATGATGACCATTTTATTTACTGTTGGTGTAATCGTTTTGCACGGAATGTTAAGTATCATGGTCAAAATTTATTGTTCATTGGCTAACAAAATGGATGACATTGACCTGCAGAACTGGTACTGCTATGGGAAGGCTGTGGCAGAGCAGGCAGCATGGGATGTGGCCAGGGAGAAAGGAGTAGACCTAGTGGTGGTGAACCCAGTGCTGGTGCTGGGACCATTATTGCAGCCCACTGTCAATGCAAGCATTGTCCACATTCTCAAGTACCTGACTGGATCTGCCAAGACATATGTCAACTCTGTTCAGGCCTATGTGGACGTGAAAGATGTGGCAGTTGCACATATTCTGGTTTATGAGACACCCTCAGCCTCCGGTCGGTACCTCTGCGCGGAGAGCGTGCTACACCGTGGAGAGGTGGTGGACATTCTTGTCAAGTTCTTCCCCGAGTACCCCATCCCCACCAGGTAAGTTTTTGTTATTCGAAGGTTAATATTAGTGCAGCAGAAGCTTCTTCATGTTCTTTCAATCATTATATCCCATGTACGAGATTGATGACACTTCGATCTACCGAGAGAAGAATGTTACCTAAAACAGTTTGTGGATGCCATGAAGAGTTGGTAAACCATTAATGTCTTTTCGTGTCGAATAAATTCTTACCTAAGACATAGAGGAATACCATACCCCACGCACCATGAAGAAGTTCTGAAAGCAAGGAAAAGCAACAACTATTAGTAAGTAATGCAAAAAATGTCCTCACCAACTCCTAGGTGTCTTTGTCTGATGTCGATGCACCAACCCATCACCTTTGATGTGATGGCATGCCTATCCTCTGGTGGTCTCTTTATTGGATCACACGTCACACGCATAGAACATACGTCACAAGTCATGTTTATCTTCTTGTCTGATGGCTGGATGTATATGGTCATGAAAATGCAGATGTTCAGATGAGAAGAATCCATGGAAGAAACCTTACAAGTTCTCAAACCAAAAGCTCAAGGACCTGGGCTTGGAATTTACCCCAGTGAAGCAGTGTCTGTACGAAACTGTCAAGAGCTTGCAGGAAAAGGGTCACCTTCCTCTCCCAAAACAACAAGAAGACTCCATTAAGATTCAATCTTAAGCCCCCTTCCGTGTGTAACTGGAAAATCTGTTTCTTAGCATGGAAGCTGCGATTCACAGACAGGAAAGGAACTTGGGAACTGATAATATATGTTCCTAGTATTTGTATTCCAGTCATGTTCTACTGTCGTTGTCTTTTAATAAACAACATATTAATTCCCACAAACCATTAGATCGTACTAAACCAATACATACATTGTTATATTTGTACAAATATTTAGTTCATTTTCCAAGTTGTCGTTGATATGATGATGTGAAATTCGACATGAGATCATTATTTCCTGTCTCTTTTTTTATGAAATTAAATAAATATTCACCGTTTGATAACAATAATTAATCCTACTCCACTGTATGCATATATGATAATTTGAGCTATTGATAAATGAAAAAAGAGGTGATTAGACTTAAGTTTGATTAATGAGATGATAAGCTGAAAGAGATAAAGTAAAGATCATTAGCTCTGTTCTAATGGGTAGTTCTACTCCTAGGCGTTATTCAGACCCATCACATTTTAGATATCCTGGAGAGAAAATCTGACTTCCAAAATGTATAGTTTTGCCCTGCAGCTCATCATCAGTCAATTTCTTCTGTGGTCCTCCTTTGAGGCAACTGCATGCTAACTATGTCTTCTCTGGGAAGGTTATAGAGTGAAGCATCACCGGGATCTCCAACTGTCCTCGAGCTTTCGGTTGCTGTTAGAGGCATTAGGTGCGGTGCCTCTGAGTTGGGTCGAAAAACTAGATATGCAATTGCAGCTAAATAGAGTGCCATGCCTGAAAATCCAAATATTCCAAGAAATATGGCAGCTACTGGTTTTAGATGGTGATGGAAGAGAATCTTGATGAAGCCATCTACGATGAAATATAAATTGATGGACATGATCAAGGAACCAATGGTCCAGGTAATAGCTGAAACCTGCAAAAGGATGACCAAGAAGCAAAGAACAGCAGAAATGTTAATCTCCCTGGGTGACAAGATACAGGCTATGATTCAAGTTCTTGTGCATTTTTTAAGATCTTTGTATGCTAGTTTATGTACCTTCCAATTTGTACTAACTGGAAAAATGCAGCAAACTCATAACAACAACACTATAGGTATTCTGAAATTCAAATTATCAGTTCGAATTAATTGGGGCTGGGCCACAAATTTAACACAAGAGAAATCTAGGAAATGTTAATCTTGATACATTTGATTCAAATCAAAGTAACTATTTCTTCATCAAACCAATTCAAATTTAATCATGGATGACTTGAGAGGGTTGAAATGATATAGAATAAAAAAGAAAAGGAGAGGACAAACAGAAGGGAGAAACAACAGGAATTTTCCTTTCTGAAGGAAAACGCATTTCTCCAGCCTGAGGCACCAGAAGAAAAGAAAACCTGATTTTGGAGACACATCTCAAGAAGGTATTGTTGTCGTTTGTCAATATAAAGAATGCCTTTGAAATGGTAATCTATGCTATTGTCAAAATAAATCAGGAACATCCAAAGTTAATGGTTGAATGAAACTTGTAAGTAAATGCATGCATGTAAAAAAATCTTATACCGCAGTTGAGTTGACATGAGCCCCCATCTTGATTTTGCTGCTAGTAAACTTGAGCAGCGGAATGAGAGCAAAGGGCAGCTCAAAAGATAGAATCATCTGCAGTTCAGCATCAATTGTGAGATAGCCATAAGATGAGATACACAGAATTTTAACCCAACTTTCTTTGAAATTAGCAGAATTCATAGTATACCAATCAAATAATCAGATTGTAACAAACACACTACTGTACACCAGAAAGTCAATTTGTCTGTGCACTGTATTTTTAGCTTCACATGACAGGAAATGCTTTCAACTTTCAAGCATAGGACAAGGTGATGAAATGATGGCTTGATGGCCTATAGCAGCTAAGGCTGTATATTGATGGAAGAAGTAACAAGGTGGGAGGTCATTTCTGGTTACTGTGTAGGTTAATGTCCGAAATTATCAGCATAGAGATTCGTTGTATTGCTTTACCAAGAGCCTTGCAAGGTAAGGCTGAAGCATCTCGTGTCCTAGCTAAAACTGTAAAACATGGAATGCAATCATGAATAGCGACAGGACATCAAACACCTATGAAGATACTGTAATATGGAAAATGCATCTCTATAGAAACTCATCAATTTAAAAAACAATGACCAAGTATAACACTCTGGATGTGAAGCTTCATATCTATTAAAAAATTGAGAATAGCTTCAAGCTATCATCCACCTAGAAATAATTTCCAGTAGATTCTCTGTAGTTCTATGAATCTTAAAGAATAACTGGATGAAAATAGTGAATTCACATAATATTGGGAAAATTTTGAGAGAAATAATCATACCGATGCAATAATTATCAATTTTCCTGCACCAGCAGAGCCTCCAATGAGTGCAACAATTAAACTGGGGACTATTGCCAAGCATCTAGTTAGAAAGTTTCTTATCCAAGGGACCAATCGCAAATCAAGAAAGCCCTATGTTGAGAAATGAATCGAAAGATGTATTAGAAGCACAACAGAGCCGCAGAAAACAAGATTAATAAAAAAGCATTCGATCAATTAAAATCTTAAAAAAGAAACCAAGGAGATTGCACTTCTGAGGTATGCCATATAACATCAAAGTGAGAGAATAAAAAATAAACCTAATTTCATGTAGGATTTCCCTGAGAAAAAAATATTACAAACAATATTGAAAAATACCTGCATGACATACTGACCAGCATAAGTTCCTGTTATAGTAGAACTCTGACCTGATGCTAGCAGAGCAACAGCAAAAAGTTTTGAACTCCAACTGCCTAAGACATTCTGTAGATGGAAAAACCAGCACAGGGAAGCACATTGGGGTCAAGATTCAATAGCACATTCAGGAGACACTTAAACTAGTGTAACATCTAATAAATGATTAACAATATCTTGTACAAAACAAAGGTCACAAAATTGTGAGCAAAGTTCCCTAGGGGTACGTACTGAAAGTAGAAAAGAAGCTTTGTTCAAGTCCAAGTTCTTGCAGCTCTCCTGATCACGTGGGTCTAAATTTGAGGAATTGCAAACTGCACCGCTTACAGAAATGACGGACACATTAATGAGGAAAGCCACCAAGAGAGCAAAGCCACTTTCTATCATATAAAATCTGCAAGCCTCCTGTCAAATAAATTGAATGAGTTTCTGCCTGTTTGTGAACTGGAAAATACGTTCATTTCCACATGTATTCATAATTTGAGAAGGCGAATGTATGCTTCCTTTTGTATCTTTAAATTAAGCGTTGCTAGTCTAGCTTTTCAAATGACTGACAGATTTTATAATTTCATACTTGTAGAAGGCAAATTGGCTGGAAACAGAAACAACCATTCAGCAGTCTTTTTTTACCAAAAGGAAAGAGGTTTTGCAAATGAACCAATTCCCGTCAAATCATTAGCTAAATAACTAATAAAATGCTCTGAAACCTATTCCAGTCAAGATATTGACCTTAATCCCCTGAACAGATCGTGGGATTTTCCTGGAAAGGACCAATGCTGAATGGAGAAAGAGATTGTGCCTGCAAGAAGATAATAAAAGCTCAGGAAGATAACATAGCTTTTTAATGAAAAAAAACAGTAAGAGGTAAATAAATAAAGCACATACGGCATGACCATGGCGCCCAGGAGTGAAATTGCAAGACCAGTAGCACCATCTCCTTTAAGCTGGGGAATGAAAAGTCCCTTAAAGACCTCAGTAGCATCAGGCTTTGCATAGTCAAGCTCCGCAAAAAAGCATGCAGCTATCGTAAGAACGAGAAAAGCAATGAAGAATTCAAGCTTCCTAACCTATAAAACAAATTGCTTTAACTGATTCAGTTCCTTCATAATCAGAAACTTAGAAATGATAATAGATCAAACAAGCTGTCAAAAGTATCTTCCAAAAATTAAAATTATCAATGAAGGCATATAAATAGAAGGAATCACAATACCCCATATTGTTGTAATGCTAGGAGAACTAATGTACTAAGACCAGTCAGAAGAACACCAATCCATACTGGAATGTTGAAAAGCATGTTCAGTGCGAAGGCTGTGCCAATCACTGCAGAGAGAAGGAAGCATCATTTGGAATCAATAATGAACAAGAGAAGGGAGCAACATAGAGTCATGCCCCGAATGATAAGCCACATGGGTTTGGCATTCTAAAACTCTTGGCCTCTGAAAGTGAACTCATAAATGTGAATGCTCAAATACATTGAATTTGGTAAATAAAAAAAAATTAAGATAAACATTTAGCAATTCATTCATTAAATAAGTACATCAATAAAAAAAATATATGTTCAGCACAGACCAAAACAACAACTCCTACCTTCAGGAATGTCACATGCAACTATAGAAATCTCGGCAAGCACCCATAAGATGAAGTTCGGCACCTTAGGATACTCTGCCTTACAATGCTCAGCTAGATGTTTTCCTACAGTTAAAATTCACATTTTGGAAAAATTAAGGACGAGGAAATAATGAAAAGGATATATAAGAGCTGGCACTTTATAACATACCTGTAACCACCCCCAAATTGGCTGCGAGAGACTGAATGATGAGAGCAGCACAAGAGGCAACCAATATGATCCACAGTAACTACGAGCGGAAAAGTTGTCCATACAGAAAATTAATACTCAAAATAAAGATAACAAGAAAAGTAAAATAATTTTCCAAAAAGAATAAGAATTTTACCATAGAAGGCATATTCATAATACATGCGCAAACTCAAGAAGCCTCATGACATTAATAAAAGGACAAATGAAATACCAATGAAGGATACAAGTGAAACAACCATTAATATCAAAATGCTCTAATCTGTGAGAGATTTTATTTTTTTCTAGAAAACTGTAGTAGTAACCAATAAGAAGAAAATGATGTACCTCATACTTGTATTGCGCTCCGGACTGCAGGTCAGTTTCAACTGCAAGTTGAAAAAGAAAGATAGGGTCCTTGTTTTCAATAGTGTAGGTATGCAGTAGCAATAATCAACTATGAATGTTGGGTCTTACAGTTTCCAGGGTCAATATATGCAATAGAAACAAGAAATCCGGGACCTATGTATGCAAACAAGTTTTTCCAGCTTTTCCTCTGCGAAAAAAAGAAGAAGAAAATTACATCAGATCACATACTTCTCTTCTAAAGACTACTTGTATATGGAATCAAGTGAGGTTCCACTCCGACCACAACACAAAGTGAGGTGCCAAATGAACAATTCAAAGAAGTTATATACTGATTCTGCAAACTAAATCCCACCATCATACTTGAATGCAGAATGAATGTTCAAATATGTTAGGACAGTTTTTAGTTTCATATTTGTCTTCTGTTTGAGATCTAGAGAATTGCCAGGGTTTCTCAGTTTCATTAGCCATTAGTGAGTCGCCTCTTGCCACTTGGAAGATCAAGTTTCAACAAAAATAGCAGCATCAGGACACTACAAGGATATTGATACAACTAAACAAGCCATTGATACAACTAAACAAGCCATTGATACAACTAAACAAGCCATTGATACTACAAGTCAAGGAATAGATGCAATTTTCTTCCACCAAAAACTAATTCTTATTTTTTACCATAACAGCCGACAGCCTACAATACCAATTTCACCAAAAAGATCTATTTCTGTCACACGGAACATCCAGTCTCTCATTATACAAGAATGGTAAATAATATCTAGACCATGGACAAAATTTTCTACAGATCATGATAAGTTTTTTAGGCAATTTTCTGAAATTAATATTGCTGCTGGAGCCGCAATCTTTTTGTTAAGCAATAAAAATATTGGAGAAACCACAGAAAAATTCCAGCGCCCTCATAGTTTTAAGCTGTAATTGTGCTTTGGACTCATCATTCATCAGATATGCAATAGGTAAGTCTTAATGTGATAGGTTTTCTGTGAGTTCATATATTTGAAGATCACTTTGGTGAACTGGTATCCAGTGCTTATCTCACTCTTAACTGGAAACAGAAGGTGAAGAGAAAAGATGGCCAACTAGATTATGCAAAAGAAACTGACAGGAAAGATCAAAACGTTTATAGGAAAACAACCTTACACAAACAGAAACATGGCGGCATATGTATACTTTTATACATAAACCCATGAAAATGCATGTACCCACCAAAGAGGAATGAATACGTGAACCAAAAAGTCTGACTGTTGTTCAGTCTACTGAATAAGTGAAGAACGAAACAAAACAAAAATCTGCCGACCAATTTTGAATCGAAATAATTGAAATAGTGAAACGAGAACAACAAAAATTGACCAATATGTCAGTTCGTTGAAAATCGTGATATCCAGAAACCACAGGAAATGGATGACAAAACAAAAGAGGAATTGTCTTCTGCTATCATGCTTTACACTAGCCAACAACAGCAGTCGCTGAGAATGGAATTTGCCTACTGAATTAGATATGGCTATTGTTTCTTTCAAATAAAAAGGGAAGAATAAAAACACATTTCATGCTTATAAAATTCGAACAAATATGTGTCATCCATTACGCTTTTGTCTGGTATGCAAAATCAACTGGCCAAACGATGATGCTTGCCTAAAGAGCTCCAGTAATCGGTCCCCACATGAATGGGCGAGATGGAACGCATGCATAAGATTAGCTAGGGCCGATGTGACGGCAAAGAAAGCAAGTACATAGATGGTAAAAACGAACCCAGATAAAGGCTGTATCGGAATTCAATAAAAGTTTATCTTTTTAAACTAAAAAAGAAAAGAAACAGAAGTTACATCAGGCACGACGATTTGCTCAGGCTCAGAGCTCTCAATCAGGGGTGCATTGGACAAACTCCTATTCCCGATGCTGGCAATGAACTGTGGCTGCGCTGATGAAGAACCCGCCATAACTAGCTCTTACTTTCCTCTGCTATATTACCAAAGAGACGAACATAAACAGATATATTAATCCAACCCACGAATAAAACCAACAACCAAGATGCTTTGAGGAACCAATCCAATTACTGATCCGAGAATGTCATTTTGAACGTTTACAAATGAAACCCAAAACAGAAAAAGGAGAGAACAAGAACAAGAACAAGCGTGCATGGTGTTTCAAACGAACCAAAACTAACCCTTTAGTTCCCTGGGATGCATCTAAGGCGAAAAACCTCGTGACTATAGCCCTCTCTGTCTGTGGCTCAGTGTCTCGATGCACGTGGGTGTGAGTTTTCTGCGTGTGTGTCTCTATATATATATATAAGCTTGGGCTCACTTAGACGAAGACGATACCAATGCGTGTTTGTCCCGTGCACTTTTTTCACTGGCTCTGTGTCATCCACCCCCTGCCCGTATTCCACTGGCAGAAAAAGGAAAGTTTTTTCGCTAAGCTATGCAAGCCTGCTAGAAGCTGATCTGTATAAGACTATTTGTCTACTGGTTTTTTAAACCAATACGGTAACTGATTCGGTTTAGGTAATGGTTTATCGTTTAAAGATAATACAAGTAAATTTTATATTATAAGATATAGATAAATAATTAGACATATTTATTCTTGATATTTAAAATTTCTTGTAAAACTTAAATATAAATATACGCAGCTTGCACTTTTTCTTTCATATGGCCGCCTAATTTATTTTTTTATTTTCAATCACAAATGCACTAAAGAGAAAGGTCAATTTGATTCCAAAAATAAATAAATAAATAAAGCAGGACAACAAAATAATGAATTGCTGGTACTGAAACTTTGGCCTGCTCCTGCGGTATACAGTAACACTAACATAGGACAACAACCAAGAAATCGAAAAACAGGATAAAAGGTAAGACATAAGGCAGAGCAAATCCGATACTCTCTCAAACAAGCACAGTGAAACCTTTGACCTGCGGGGCAGTGTGGGTCCAACGTAGCTTAATGTCACTGGTTCTAAACTTGCAGTTGAGCGCTTCCCATTCTGGACCTCTCGATATGCTGACCCAGATTCTTTGAAATTGACGGTTAGTATTCTTTATCTCTCTTGTCGTACTAATAAGAATTTTTTTTTATTTTTTAAAATTTTTAAAAAAATTCTACGCCTTGGTTGGTCCCACTTTGGTTAGGAAGTCAAACATATTCTTTGGTTCTACTAGGATCAAACCTATATCTAACGCCAAACATCAGTATAATTGTCAATTGTCAGAACTAGATAAGGCCCACTAACATGAGAATGTATTATCAGCTTTTCTTTTATTTTTAAACTTATTCATTTGGCCATATATCTAATAGATTAGGAGACTATATTCTCTCAGTGGGGCGTATCGTAGACTATTCTTTTTCCTCCCAACCATCCAATTCAAGTTCACATCCACCATCCAAATTAATTACTACATAAAAAAGAAAATTCCTTTTGATTAATTTTTCTCTGACCATTCAAACTCATTTTTTGGAATCTGATCCAAAAGTATGAGTTTGGTATGATAAAACCGCTCAAAATATAAAACGGCTCTTCTTGCATCCGTGTTTCTTGAATCTTTACTAATTAATTTCTCAGAATCCGGTTCTATTCTCAAGTCCTTGTCTTGTCTATCTTCAGAGATAACAACTCAACCCCATGCAACCTCCTCCACACAAGGATACGAGGATCACGGCTCGACAACAAGGAACAAAAGCCTCATCCAATCTGCTACACTAATCAACATCATCTTCTTAAAGCCTGGAAATGGTATTATCAGATTTCTTCTCTTTTGTTTTTACAAGCAGACGGCAATTTCATTACTATGAGGATAATATATACAGCAGAAACCTGAAAGCAGTTTAAGAAAAGCTACAATGTACAAAAGATGACTATGGTGCTAGAGTTATAAGCTGTTAATTACCAGACCATTTTAGAGAAATATCAGACTAATAACCATTCCTGGACTCATAATTGATGGTGTCAATCGATTTTTTCACCTTGCCAACTCCAAACTACATCTTTAAGAGCAGGCCTGACATCATCCTCGCAGAACTTGGTGTACTCAAGAGTGTCACCGGAGCTCTTGGAGAACTGGACCACAGCCACCTCCTCTGCCACCGAGAACACCTCTGCAGTCACGGACAACCTCCCTTTCCTTCCCTCAGTTTTCCCTCGCATCTTTATCTTAAATTCAGTGTCACTCACCACTGCCCCGAAATTCAACTTATTTGCCACGGATTTCAGTGTTGCTAAGATTGTTGAGGCTGGATACCTGGAAGTGAACATGGAACCTCGTTTCTTCTTGGTCTCAAACAAGCTTGACAAGTCAAATCCGGATGACATTGATGATATGAACTCAAAAGCATTATAAAAAGGAGGTGAATGTTTTGATCCTGACAATCTTTCTTCCTGTTCTGGGTGACCCTTCTCATTATCATCTGAGTCATTCGGAAGCAAACTATCCGGAGATAGACCCTTCTGAAGCCAAGGGCTTGTCAGTATCTGAGGGACTGTAATTCTCTTCTCAGGATCAACAACAAGAAGCTTGGAGATTAACTTCCTGGCATCCTCTGAAATCCAAGGTGGAAACTCATACTCCGCCTTGAAAATCTTCACATACATCTTCATTAAATTGTCATTTCGAAATGGCAAATGACCAGAAAGCAAAACAAATAGAATAACCCCACAAGACCAAATATCAGCTTTAGCACCGTCATACCCTTTCTTCCTCAGAATCTCCGGCGCAACATATGCAGGAGTTCCACATTGAGTGTGTAGCAACCCGTCATTCCAGTTCTGCTCCGGCAATGCAGAGAGCCCAAAATCTGACACTTTCAGATCCTCTTTCTCATCAAGCAGCAGATTCTCGGGCTTCAAATCACGATGCGAAACCCCGCGACTGTGACAATAATCAACAGCGCTGATTAACTGATAGAAGTATTTTCTTGCCACATCTTCTTTCAATCTTCCTCTAGCTACCTTGTCAAACAACTCACCTCCTTTGACGTATTCCATCACGAAGAATACTTTTGATTTCGTGGCCATCACTTCCTTCAATTCCACTATATTTGGGTGCTTCACAATATGCATCACTGAGATTTCTCTCTTTATCTGCTCCATTAACCCTTCCTTCTTCACATGATCCTTGTGAATCACTTTGATGGCCACGTACTCTTGGGTCACAATGTTCTTTGCTTTGTAGACCTTAGCAAAAGTCCCTTGCCCCAATAACCTCCCCATCTCGTACTTCCCCAACAGAATACTCCTCTCTCCATCCTTACTGATCTTCTCTGCTCGAACTTCCTCCATACCCAAAGATAAAAAGTGAAAATCAGCAGGAGCTTTTGAACCACACCAAGATCAGGATAAGCAGAAACATGTCCGTGCCATACACAAACAACTGCGTGGCATGATTTCAAGAGAAAAAGAAATAAGAAATGATAACTGATATAATGGTTACAGGGCTTGTGAGAATTGAGGTAGTCGTCATGGCAAGGGACAATTTTGCAAGATCCATCTTGAAGCACTTTACGGTTAGAAAAGGTTGCAGGATTTACGACAAGAAACCAATAGATTGCCAGGCACCTACCGGAGCACTGGGAAATGGGGTCCAGAAGAGAAGATAACGTATGGGGAGAAGATAGTGAGGTCAGAGTTGTAAGCCAACAAAAAAGTCGGGAAGTTAGGACAGGTAGGACAGGTAGACTGCAGTGGACCATACCAGTTTGTGAACATTCTTGGAGTTTTGACACTTGTGAGTTCCAACCAAACCTTCTGGTCCAAGCATAATTGAATTAGCCAACTTTAAGATTCTACCTGTATTATTATAAGGGGCCAGAGGTCAGTTCCATAGTCATGGTGGAATAACGTTCAATTTTGAAGTGCTAATCAGGCTGGTTTCTTTATCAAGCAATGGGTGGTCTACATCCCAACTTGCATTATTGCTATGTGATCTTCCTGAATCATTAGTCTGATATGGTCTGGTACGTTCACTTCACAAACCAACATAAGCAATAATCCACACTTTAACTATTCAGAACATGATTATTAATCCTAATAATTCAGTAGGAAAACAATCATACCACTTAAATAAAACTCATCCATATGGATGATTTGATTGATATCTTATTCCATCTATGGAGAGCTGTACAGACTGGATGATTGCAGCTTTGGTTATATGGGAGACAACACAGCATGTCATGCATTTATACGGGACCTTCCTCCATGGATATTTTCCATGTTGACGTACACCATAAACTGAGTGCAGGATGATGAGATCAGGTTTCAGTGTCTTTTTCTCCAATATTAATTATGGATGCAACGACAACTATGGCAACACCCTGATACTAGAAGGAATTAATGCTTTCTCAAGCAGGTTAAATTCTTCCAACAGGGGAAATGGGTCGGGAGAATAATCAGAATGGCATGCCTGAAGTTTGCCTCAGTTGACATTTTCTTCTGTCTGCTTAGGTTAAATTCTTCTGTAAATCTTCCCCTTAAGAGAAGTATCTCATAACCAAATAACGTAGAAGATAATAATTGGAAGAATGATACGATAGCATTATTACAACTCTCAGATAAATTTGGCCACTTTGAATCAGTTTATGCATTAATAAGCGTTCTATGAAGAAAACACAAGCAAAAACTTCAGCTAACACTTGTATATTTGCACATAATTTCTTCCTTGTTCAGAAGCCTCTCCACAGCATCAAGAGGAAGACCGATCATATCCAATGTATTTTCCCATACATGCTTGGCAGCAATAGTGTTGTGTGCTTCACTGGCAGCACTGGTTGGACGGCAATCGTGGGAGATATAAGCACAATGGGGCCAGTCATCAGCCTTCAGCGCCTTGCAGTATTCTGGAATTTGAGGATCAGTAGCTGCATGCAGTGCACTTCTCGAGCCTTCTTGGGGGCTAAAAAAGAAAAGCGGCCACAGATTATATGCATATTGCACTAACTTTGGAAGATCCCTCGTCACATTGGTGCGGACAGTTCCAGGTGACACACACACTACACTAATCCCAACCTCAGCTGGTAGGAATTTCTGTAGGACACTGCTAAACATTACCTGTGCAAGTTTACTACTGGAATATGCTTTTGTACTACTGAAATTGTGTTTGTCCAGAATGAAATTCATGTCGTTAGGGTCCACAAAGCCCATATAATGCATAATGGAATTCACATTAATGATACGGCTAGGGGATCCTTCCATAAGAGATGGCAAAAGCAATATAGAAAGCAAAGCTGGAGCCAAATGATTTACTTGCATATGTGTTTCATACCCATCGTTTGAAAGCTTCAATGGCTCTCCCATAGAATATATTCCTGCGTTATTGATAAGAAGATGCAGGGGTTTTGACCGGGAATTCCATGCCTCAGCAAACTTCACAACAGAGTTTAGTGAGACAAGATCCAGCTCCATCACCTCAATACTGAGCCGACCTGTCCCGTGCCATTCAGTCTGCCATTTCTGAATCAAATCATAGGCAGCAGATTTGTTTCTTACGGACATAATAACATGCGCCCCAGTTGCAGCCAATTGCCTGGCTATTTCAAGACCAATACCACTTGTGGATCCGGTTACGATACATGTAACATCATTAAGAGGTGGTAATGGCAATGGATTTTTCAAATGCCTTGCTCGAGCCCTTTGGATTAGCATATCATATATCACATAAAACCACCATTTCAGGCTGTCTATCCACCAGGGTCTTCGGCGCATTCTTGCTAACAGAGGAGAAGAAAAGGGTTCCATACTTTCTCAGTTTGACCGATAATTGGCTCATAAAAATGACTCCACTGTAAAGAGAAAATATCTGTTAGTTCCTGGTTTGGTAAGTGCCATACTGGTTTGGCAAACGGCAGAAGACTTAACATTAGCTTTCCACGCTGAAACTAATATTGTTCTATCAAAATGAAATGCCGACCACTCTTTTTTACCCTTCCCGTCGTGATGGTCACCCATTACCCAGAAATCTTCTTTAATCACAACAAAGGGCATTACCTCTTAGATTCTCAACGAAGTGGGTGGTCTCAAGATTCAAACTTTCAGCCTAAAACCCATTGACTTCCATCGCGGGATTTGCACAAAGGAAATGCAATAGCATATAACAGCAATGAAGGAAACCCACATAACAAATTTTACCATTGGATTAATTGACATACCCAAACCGAAAAGATCATTTCAAAATTAACTGGGGCATATGAATGCAGTAGCTAAAACCATAGATTGAAATTATGGTCTCAAACATTAAAAGAATGAACAAGATCTCGGGGGAAGCACATTAGCAATAACAATAGAGACAACAAAGTACCTGCAAAATTTTGCTGTCAAGTACCCTTGTGTTTCACTATTTTGAGGAATGACAGCTGAAAGTCGCTCTGGTTTGTCGAAAAGTGGATAGATACTGATTCTGACTTTCAAAATCCTGGGGGAGGCCTATACCCACTTAACCTGTAACTCCAGGCAACGGGGTTGGGTTTGTGTACTTGGTTGAGATAATGAAGGAAACGGAGTAAATCTGGATCTTGAATCTAAAACCGAATGATAACTTTTTGCTCTCACATGGGTTCCTCAGGCTCAGGATAGTTCCAGTTTGGCATAACACCTATGTACTGTTGGCGGGCTGTCCTCCGTGTACCAGACAACTCATCTGTACTGTTTATCACTGTGTCCGGATCATCAATCTCTACAAGGAAATCCATAATATAAGCCATTTACTTCTACATTCCTTTTATTATATATGATAGTTTCATTTAGAAATGAAGCCGTCGGTCTTAAATTCGAAGAATGTAAACTAGAAATTCAAAGAATATGGATTGAGTGGTAAAATTTATTTTGGATTGCTTGGTGTTTTGTATGGGATCGATACCTAATCAGACATAACTTACATGAACACTTGTCCAAAAAAGCAATTGCCATTAACGTGTGAATAAATTGCAAAAGAGACTTTTCTTTAGTTTCCTGTAAAAAGAACAACTCCTCATGGGAAGTTGAATACTAGGTAGCAACAGAGTTCCTTTGCTCATTTAAATATGTTCCAATTCTTATATATTATGATTTTCCGGATCCCACCCACCATAAAGCAGATTTACCTATTTTGGGTCTGATTGAGATTGTAATATCACTTTTTTCAATTACATATTTGCACAGGTAATGATGGGACCAGCGATCATGAACCCATGGTCACTATATTTGCAGAAGAACAGATTGCAGCCAGAGAAATTCTACATTCGTCCTGGAAAATTGAATTCAGGTCTCATCAAGTACAATATCATGCTCCAGGGAATACGACGATCAAACCCTCTACTGGAATCTCCCAGAAACAGCATCTGTTTGTGGAGCGAGTCGTGTTCTGATGACAACTTGGAGCTTCACCTGGGTTTGCAGATCCTTGCATGGCAGAAAAGCCCCTCAAGTACATAGGAACTGGGCTAGTTTACTACCAGACTGGGCCTGTATTCATTAAATATCAAAATATAAAATAAATACAAAATTAATAGAATATTTTTACTTAGTGTTGAATCAATACCTGATTAAAAATTAATCTTGATGATATTTGTTATTAATTAATTTGTTTATTATTAGATGATGTATGTTATCTCAAGGATGAAGATAAGTTACAGATATGAGGTGGCAGATAACGATAAAGATGGACAGCTCACTTATTGAAAGTGGACACGTGTATGTTGGTCCCCACTCAAGAAAATTTAGAACGTGTGTCGTGTTTTTCACGAGTCTAAATTTTAGATGTAATAAAAAAGTTTATCACTTTCTCAACTCCTACAAGTAGACATTGCCGTTGGACCATCTGTCAAATTGACCACCACTAATCCACTACTGTTCCCATTCCGGCAGGGTACAATAATGACATGCCACCTACTTAATTACTGCTATTTTACATGTAGAATGAAGACCACAATACGTACATGCATTGATTCCCTAAGACTTCAAATTCAATTTTGAAACTTGAATAAAATGACTTGAAAACTTTTTGACCACGTAATTAATTTAAAAGACATCAAATATAATAAATAAATAATCATGGATGAGTCTAATTAATTTAAAATATTTTATATATAAAGTTAATATTTGAATTCCTGACCTATAATTAAAAATGAGTTAATCTTATTATTCAGCCATAATATAACAATGAACATACATCCATTAAAATATATTATAGAGGATATTTGGAAATTTAAAGGTTGAAGATTTTTCAAAATAAATTTTGATCAAATGGGTTGGTTGTAAGATCAAGAAAGAGATGAAAGGAACGTTTTCGTTTGTCTATATATGTATGTCTGTATTTCAAGATTTAAGCGGACCAAGGAGAGGGAGAGATGGACCAATATATGCAAATGGATCACCATATTCCCGCTTGCTGATTTCATGCATGGCATCATTAGGGTAACAATGTAGTGGCGGCCATGGAAGACGTATTTAGAGGTCAACCATGAAGATCAAATTCATTTAATACCAATAAGTCATCCGCTGGGTCATATTGGTGACTATTAAGGTAGGTTTGATCATTCTTTTATGCACAGTTTCGGAGGAATTTTATAAAAGCAGACGACAGAAAATAACCAAAAGTTTTCTTCTATTTCCTTTCGATCGGAGACAGTTAACCAAAAAGTTAATTAAACAGGGAAAGCAATTTTCACAACTTGCGAGACTCAGCCAACCGCAGGCCACAGCTAGCTAGTACTATAGCTAGCCCAGAGACTAAGAAGAAGAAAAGAAAAGAACTTGCAAATTGCATATGCAAGTTGGGATTGGTGTGACGGTGGCACAAGCAGCGGGTCAAACTTGTGTTGCGTGAAAGTCGATCTTGTTTTCTTTCAAATCTGCGGAGACTGGCTAACTACTAAACTTTTCTGGTTGGACCATGGCATGACCGGAAAACCTAATATTAAATAAATATTGGACGAAAATAGATGAACTGGAGGATCGTATGTTCACATTGGACCAATATATTCTCGTTGTATTTCAAGTATTCTTACTTGTTTAGTGTTTAACTGTACATATTATTTGAGTATCCTTAATAAAGAACACGAGGAATTGTCCAAATTCAAAGGGTAATCACTTGACTTTAGTATCTCCACGATCTTCTAACATCTTATTGGGCCGACAAAGGAAATCGACAACAACAGCTTGTTCCTTTGTCTTCCCGCTTTCTCGTCTTTTCTTTTCTTTCCTCCTGTATATATAAATAATATCACACCAGGGGCCCTCGATTATTGTCACCCATATTTGAAGTCATGCAGTCCGGTAGTTGAATTTTAACATCAGGGACAAGTCCAATTTATCCAATGTGTGATTCCAAACCAAGGCCACATGCTTAGAATTCTTAAACGCTTTTTTTCCGTATTGATTGCAATTCAGTTTCTAAATAAAATAATATTTTTTCTCAGTTTAATCAAAATCTCGAATTTCGATCGAAAAAAAAATTCTAAAATCTTACAGGAATACAGTGGTGATGATCTATTACTGGGTCGTCTTCCCGGGAGGATTAGGTGACTAACTTGTTGAACATAGGTCGGAGACAGGAGGTGTTCAAAAAGGCATGGATCATTATTCTTACACGTGTGCCCACCATCTCTACAGTTGGTCTAAAAAAGACAATTTTATCATTTTTTACAGAAACCTTTCAGTATCTTAGATACTAACACAAATTTAAAAAATTCTAGTACACAAAAATTAAAAAAATTGAGGTGGATTCCACTATTATTTGTCATGTTTTGGCTCAACGTGTCTAAGTACAAGTGCACACACATAAAATAAGTGTATTATTAATTTATACTATCATTTTCCTTGTTCCTAAAAGACAAATTATTGCTATATATAATTTCATAAATTTATATTTTTTAAAACTGATTTCATTTTCATATTTATATCTATTAAAATATAATATTCGAAAACCATGCTTATAATATATTTTAGATTGTATTATAAATTAAAATCAAAGAAAACCATCCTTACTCACAATATACGATGCAAAAAATTAGAACCAAATGTATGAATCATATTTGGAAAATAAAAAGGAAAAAATGATAAAAAATCTTTAATTTGAGTTATAACTTGCATTAAAAAATGCATGTCGGTGGGCTATATTTAATTTGCATGTATATAGATATATATATTACATGTTCTCACCTTGTAGTTAGGCTAGCATAATTTATATATATATATCAAAATTGCTCCAACATTAATGATAAATTATTCATATTGGATTCATGTTTTTTTCATTGCCGCAAGCCGACAAACTTTGACAAATTTAAAGTTCTTCCCTCGTCTTCATAACGTTGTGGGAAGGACCACAAGAATTCAGTTACATGGTTCAATTCAACCATAATTATTGAATCAGAACACAAGAAAAAAATGTGGGTATCAAATTTGAAAATTCCTTGAGATTTAATTAGGGTGCTCTAATCATCTAATTAAGCTACCAAATAACTCCGTTTATAAAAACTAATAATATAAAATTTTATGATTTCTGTGCTGTGTTATCTTTATGCATGCTTGTTTAATTATCTGGTATCTCCTTACCTTAGGTTCACGTCGGTTACCAAATTACATATTTCCTTGTATTAATCTTTATGTTAATGTACTGTCTACGTTTAAGTATAATTGAACACGTGTTACACTTGTCGTTAATCTTGTATTATATATATGGTTTGGTCTGTTTTAATACAGATGAACTTCCATAAATAAAGTATTTCCACAAAAATTAATGCATGTATCATACGACTTCTAAACGTGACTGGAAAAGTTTACCACAAATTAAATATGGATAAAGACAGGTAGCTGGCTGGAGCTATCATTTGGTCAAGTTTGAACTTCTAGTACATATATATAAAGAAATAAAAATAAAAAAAAAATTATAAATTGCACACATGCAGCATCAGCCACGGTTTATTGCCTCTTTCTTGGGTGTGCAGGCGGCTTGACTTTGACAAAAAGATGTCCGATCCGACAATTTCAACTCTTAAACACCGACATCACTTTTATATAAGCTATCTATCATGTGTACATCTCTGCTAAAGTGGTAGACTTGACAAGCTCCTTGTGTGACAAAACAGATCGGTGCTTCACTTGTTCAATTTGAGCAACTTTAATTTTGAAGGAGGCTTCTACTTTCCAACTTGGTGTGAGTTTCGGTTCGAGGTTTACAACAGCTGGCTATGGATTATTCTTCTTCTTGGGTGGATACTTCTTTGGTTCTTAATGCGAAGCCTGTCAGAGGAAACCATGAGGCATCTGTCGGTCAATGGTTTGGATTGACAGAAGAGGTGAAAACCGGTACTTTGGAGTTTGGAAAGAAGGTTCCGGTTAAGGAAGTTAAAGAAGAGGTTAGTTTATAGCGAGATTTTCTGCAATGATTTTGCTTTTCCAGTAGTTTTGATGAATTTGTGATGTGGGTTTCAAGTTTTACCCCGCCTCTACATTTGAGGTTGTGGAAAAAAAAATGAAAGGTGGTCCTGGATGATCAGTTTGACCAAGAATTTATACCCTTGTCCATGAATCAGCAAGCTTAATTGTTTTTGTGTGAAACAATTAAACAAATTTGTATCTTTGATGAAGTCCAGGGGTTATGAGAATGCTTATTGTCCTGTTATTATGTTTGCAGGCTGGTGCTTTGGTAGAGGAACTCAGCCGGGTGAGCGCAGAGAATAAGAAGCTGACTGAAATGCTTACTGTCATGTGTGAAAATTACAATGCTTTGAGAAGCCAGTTGATGGACTATACGAGCAAGCATGGAGAGAAGGATCTTGTTGGGACATCAAGAAAAAGAAAGTCTGAAAGTAGCAACAACAATGGGAATTCTGAGAGTAGCTCAACTGATGAAGAAACATCCAAGAAACCCAGGGAAGAAGTCATCAAGGCAAAAATTTCCCGGGTTTATGTGAGGACGGAAGCGTCTGATACAAGCCTTGTAAGTACTTAATCAGAGTACTCTTTTTTTTTTTGGGTTATGATTTACAATGATTTCATTGATGGCTGACCATTGGCGTATATGTTGCAGATTGTGAAGGATGGATATCAATGGAGGAAATATGGCCAAAAGGTCACCAGAGATAACCCTTGCCCGAGGGCTTACTTCAAATGTTCTTTCGCTCCAGTCTGTCCCGTAAAGAAGAAGGTGAGGCAAAAATCTTATCAGAGCAAAGATTCCTTTTCATTGTAGTGAAGAAGGATACTTAGATACTCGTCCTCATTTGTGGCTTTCAGGTTCAAAGAAGTGTGGAGGATCAGTCTATCCTTGTGGCAACTTACGAAGGAGAGCACAATCACCCCACACAAATGGAGGCAACATCATCTGCAAGCCGTAGTTTTGCTCTTGGCGCAGCCTCCCTTGCCTCATCCGGACCAACCATCACTCTAGACCTCACGAAATCGAAGTCCGGCAATACTGATTCAAAAATATCAAAACCCAGAATGGATACCCCTGAAACTCGGCAGTTCTTGATCGAGCAGATGGCCTCATCGCTCACCAAAGATCCCAATTTCACATCAGCACTAGCAGCAGCCATATCAGGGAGAATGTTCCAGTAAAATCGTGCAGAGAAGTAGCTATTTCTATATGGGTAGGAGAAGCGCAAGTCAGTTTAAAGCTTCCTAGATTCTGTAGGGTTCTGTTATATAATTTCCACGCTTGAAATGCATTTGTAAATACAAACATGTAACGAGGGAGACAGAAGCAGAAGGAGAAGCAGAAACATCTGCTTTGAGTGAGGTTCTGTAATGAAGAGCAAACACATTACCCCCCAGAAAGCAGCTGGAGTGGGTTAAGAAAAATGCAATTTCATCTTGTTTTAGTTCTAATTACCATAAATGCAGAGTTGATGGTCTTCTGTCAGTCAACTGCAACACCTTTATTTTCATGCCTTAACAATCAAGTTTCCAGGGCATGGAAGACTCACAAGTCCTACATCAAATATCTCATAAATGTGTAGAATGGTCTCTCTGGCTATATGTAAGAGACTCTGTTCACAGATTTGCTGTTCTAAGTTGATTTTAAAGATTCCAGTCGGCCAAAGTCAAGATCACTGCATGAGTTGGCTACTCAGGACCACTCGATCGTTTCATATGCTTTTGGCAAAAGTCCATATTGCCTGCCATCCAAAAGCATTGGCACGTTGCCTGTTTCCAAATAAGAGGATGATACAAAAGCTCAAAGAATTTGGTGCAGTAGCAAGCTAAAGTGCAGTTGGACTCGAGGAGACTTGGAGGAACGGAATTCCTTTATATTTCCTGGGTCAGATCTAGTAACCGGCCATTGCTACTTTATCAAGATTCTTTCTTCATTGTCAAGATTTCTTTCTTGGCGGTGATCTAGAAGGTGACGGGTGTCGAACACTCGTAATGCACTGTGAGCCATACCATGGCAGGCCTCCTGGAATAGCTACTTTTCCCTCGCCAAGCATTGAAACAGCAGCTGGATCAAAATCCATCCACAGAGACTTGCCTGGATTTTGATAAATGCTATTACAATCAGATGATGGTAAAACTGTAAGCAAGTATTGACAATTGCATCTTTTAAGAGATCACGATTCACAAATCCAGCGAGAAGCAAGCAGATCTGCTGCTGAACGGCAATATCAATTTTTCAAGCAATGCTTCCTAATCAGCAAAAAGCGAAATTACAGCAACTTAACAACCGAACAAACAAAACCCAGAACAAGCCCTAATGAAATACAATGCCACAACAACTTACCACCTCTGGGAGAACCCTATCGCACCTTTTCTTAATCTCCAGGAAAGAAACCCATCCTTGCTCCCACCTCCACCGCCAGCAGTCTCTCATCACCGCCTCAACTCATTGCTTCTTCTCCACTTCCCCACCAATTCTCCTCCTCCGCGCAACGCCGCAGCCAACGTTCCACGGACGAGGAGGAAGAAGACTAATACAAAACCGCTGACCTAAACGAGGGATTCATGGACTTCTGCCGCATAACCGATGAAGTCACTTCCTTGCAATACTTTTAGTTCATGGGTTCCGGGAATTTCGGTGCTTTGTTCTCCGGTTCCGCTACGTTCATACACCGGAGTCGCTTAGGAACCGAAACGCCGTTTGCTGTGCCTGTTTTTTCAGTTTCCAGTCCATAAATGTGACGATAGGCCAAATTTACTCAATTTTGAATTGGATTCATTAGTACTTTAGGCGAGTGGCTTAGTGGGTTTGAGCTTTGAGAGCCTCTCCGGCATGTGTTGGGTATCAGGGAAGTAAGTGATGGAAGGTGAAGAATAACGTAAGTATCGTTAAGAAGATCACCTTACAAATTACAAGCCGACTCTTTAACATTCCGACACAGGTGGACTTTGGGCTAATCCTTTTTCTATTTCTTCCTTAATAGTGATGATTGAAGAAGGTGAGGGACTGTTGTTGTGTTCTTTTCAATCTTGGATGGGAACCATTAATTTCAGTCATCTGTTAGAAGGGCTCATTTACAAAGAATACAAATATAAGTCAGTAATTCCATATGATCATGAACATAAAAAGAGTTATTTGATTCTTCGGACGTGTCAACTGGTCATGGGAGTTGATGGAGGGCACCAGTGTCGATTATCAAAACTGCCTTCTCTGGCATTTCTTCGATAGCTTGCAGTATTACCATACACACCAAGAAATTCTTATCTCTACAAATATATACAAGCACGAAAAAATGGTAGGGACCAACTTATCCTGACAGCTTCCACACATACCCGTCCCGAAAAGTCCACAATTGAAGGAAAAACCAACTCCAGCTCATGGCTTCAGCTTCTCTGCTACCCAAAACCATCTCTTTGTTCCTTACAACTCCTTCGCTTCCCTCAACCCACTTCACCATCAGACCATGTTTCTTTAGCCCACAAGTGCAAGCAGAAAACTCCCCATGGGCATGCAGTAGAAAACCAAGCATTCTGACCCCAAATGCGAAGAAATGGAACGAATGGCTGGACCCTTTCTATGATGGAGAGGACCCTGACAGGGAATTTGGCTCATTGTTTACGGATGGCAAACAAGAAGAAGATCCTAGACCGCCTGATAACCCGGACAACCCCTACGGATTTCTCAAGTTCCCAAAGGGTTATAGTGTGGAGATTGCTTCTTTGGGTTTGAAAATTAGAGGAGATGTTAGGAGGTGCTGCTGCCTGTTGTCAGGTGGTGTTTATGAGAACTTACTGTTCTTCCCTGCTATTCAATTGATCAAGGACAGGTGCATATCATACACAAAAATAAAAATATGTAGATAGTTAGACCTTTATATCGATGTCCTTAAGCCATTCAATGACATTTAGAATATCTCAGTGCTGCTCCATATGTTCCTTTTTAAGGTACCCTGGTGTTCAAGTGGATGTTGTGGCATCACCAAGAGGAAAACAGACTTTTGAGCTGAACAAGAATGTCAGATGGGCTACTCCTTATGATATTGAGGAGGATTTCCCCGAACCGGTAGAGTACATTGACATGCTCGGAGTTCTCAGGGTTGGTGAAATTTTGCATTTTAATCTTTTCACTCTCAGGATTTTGACAGATACTTCATACTTTAGTAAAGCTTGCATAAAGGCTGAAACTTCGCCTCGGGATCAAATTGCACAAGTGTAAAGACTACTGTTATGAGCTCTTTCTGTTTGATAAAGGAAGAATAGTATAATTTTTTTTGAAAGATAGAAGAATAGTATAATTGAAGTCTGATTGACATGATTTGTTTTTGTTTCGGTTACAGAGGATTGTGAATACAGAAACCTAACCTATCATGCAAGTTTTTTTGGCATACGTTTAAGATCCTGATCCTACTATTCTTCCTATTTGCAAAACTTTTAATTTGCAGGCTTAAAAGTTTCAGTATCATTGTAAAGAGTCGTTCCCCTGTTGCCCTGTGCTTGCAGAATAGGTACTATGACATGGTCCTATCGACCAAACTGGCAGGGTTTGGACATGGAGCATTTGTGTTTATGACTACAGCAAGAGATAGAGTTAGCTACACCTATCCAAATGTAAATGCTGCAGGAGCAGGAATGTTTCTGTCCGAAACATTCACAGCAGACAGCTTGAATCTTTCAGAAGGGGGGTATCATATGTGAGTCTTTAGAATTTTGTCAGAACTAGTACCCATCAGCAAATTGAGTAAAAATTTTCATCCAGAGGTGCTTTTTATGTAAGGCGAGATGGACCTTCCAGAGGCTGGTAATTAAACACAGGAGATACGATATGATATGATATGACTGGCATTACCATTCATTTTGCGCAGGTATCATCAGATGCTGGATTGGTTGGGAAGGCCATCTCGCAGTGTGCCAAGACAGCCAGTGCCTCCACTAAAGATTTCAATATCAAGGAAGCTAAAAGAAGTTGTAGAGGGAAAATATACGGCTGCCGGCGTTGAGAAAGGAAAGTATATTGTGATTCATGGGATAGAATCAGCTTCAAAAGCCTCAATGCAGTCCAGAGGTGACACTGACAGCTTGCTACCAATACAAGTATGGGCTGATATTGCCAAGACTGTAAGGTGTGTCAATTTTATCAATTTTCTGCTTCAGCACATTAGAACCAGGGGAAATAGTTGTTCTGTATTTTCACTGAAAATATCATCCAAACCAGGGGATTCATGCCACTTTTTGTGATTCCGCACGAGAGAGAAAGGGAAAATGTAGAGGAAATAGCTGATGATCCAAGCATTGTTTTCATCACTACTCCTGGACAGGTACTCATCAGTAACTCTTGCATATAACTAATGGTAATAACTAAGCAGAGAATTGCATAACAGCATTCTCCAAAGTCCAAGAGTGAACTTTCCTTCATCACTTCTGGTTCTACCATTTCAGCTCGCTGCTCTTATCAATGACTCAGCCGGCGTAATTGCAACAAACACGGCCGCAATCCAACTTGCAAATGCACGCGACAAACCAATGTAACTTGTTCAAAGAGAAGAGCTCACTTAGTTTGACCCATCAAACATATCTGCGTGACATGAGTTTAATGGTGTCATTTCTTCACTTTGCAGCATTGCACTGTTTGGTTCTGCGGAGAAGGGTGCATTGTTTGTTCCCAACGCTGAGGAGAAGAAATGCACAATCATTTCCTCAAAGACTGGAAGACTAGAAGACATCGATGTTGGAGCTGTAGCACAGGCAATGCAAATTTTTGATCCCTCTCCAGCTTTGGTCTAGATGGAAATCAGTGTCCCACTGCAAGTCTATTTACCGCTTTATCTCTTACAAAAATTTTACTTGTATACACAAATTTGACCGACTCTATCATGTCTTAATGATGGTGTATATCTATGAGATTGTTCTTTTGTTTTTTGCTTTTACTTCTAAGAATCTTTTTTCCTCTGCATCCAACAGACCAACCACATCATTGGCGTTCTTTCAAGTTCATTCAAATTCATCTCCCTTTGCATTAAAACCGCTCTTTTCTGTTGTCTGATTTCCTAAAACCTGTCGCCCCATTGACCCAATCGGTCATCTGGCTGGGTTGGCTAGGTATCCAGAATCCAGTTTCAGAGGCCCAGTTAGTCTGGAATTCTGACGACTTAACTCGGGACGGGTTTCAAAGTATTGATTTTGAGGAATTATTTAAGACGAAAAGGTAAAAAACTTAATTATAATTATTATATTATTTTAAAAATTATAAAAATAATATTTAATTATAATCAGAGTTGATGTGGTGGGTGGATAAACCTGTAAAAAATGTGAATGACAAAATCAGAAACGCCTCTTCCTGTCTCACCAATTAAACAAATCGTGGGGAAAACTTGAATTGGATGGACAAATGTGGAACACGTGCATTATGTAAATGATCCTATAAATCGAAATCTCCTTGTTAATGTTTAGGAGAGAAGAGAGAATGTAATAAAATAAGAACTGGTGTTTTACGAATAATTAGATTTATTTATAATTAGTGTATATGATATAGGAGAAATATTAATCATAAGATGAATATTTTTATATTTTTTTTAAAAAATGTAATGACGATTTGTTTGGTCTCTCAGGGTGGGTAGTTTAGCTAGCTGGGTATCTATCTCTCCTACTTTTACAATTGCTGGATTTGCTTTTTCCCGACCTTATCCTTCTCTTCTCATCTCTTCTCAACTAGTTGTTGTTTTTAAGGATGAGTGAATGGGTATGGCAATTGTTGTTCTTTCACTTTCACATATCTGATTGTGATAATAATTGCTTTAGAACTTGGACCTTTTGGTGCAACAATTGAAGAAACTTCCACTTCATTATTGACAACACACATCTGTATGTTCAGATAAAGCTTCCAATAGTAGGTGGGTTCAGTTAGCCTGCTCTTTTTCTTGCATCTCATGCTGTCTAATGCTATAAGGCAAAGTTCAATCCTCTTCCTCTGAAAAAGACACCCCTCCTCAGACTCGGAAGAAAGTTCCAGGCACCTTGTGTTCCATGAGAATCCACCAGGAAATTAAATTAAACCAGATTTATTTAACAAATATTTATATGATGATGGATGATGGATGATGGATGATGGATGACTTATGATGGGTGATGGTGATGTTCATCATCATCACAACCACATGAACATCCCACACGTTCTGCAGAAACGTGGTGTTAGGCATGATTCTCACCACCAAAGCCAATAATTGGTGATACCAAAATCATATTTTTATGGGAGCGTTTCTCTGCTGAGCTAAAGAGATTTTGCTTCTCAATGAAAAAGGGAACTGCGCGCACCCACTTAACGCACCCATATCGAGCCCCTAAAATCTCGAGAACCCCCCCACAAAAAAAATGAGAATTATGATGCCTTCAACCCTTCTGTTCTACTGCTCAATCATTCTGCATGACTCAACCATAGTACTCCTGAACCCAAAAGGTATCCGGATTGTTATTACATGAACTGTTCTTGTTCAGGTTGAACTCTGAAGAATATATGGAAAAGTATGGTTGCACAAAGGGGAGAGTGGGTTTTAGCATCAAATCTTTGTCATAAGAATGATCTTCATAGACTATATCATTCGTCATAGGGAATGGAAGGGAAGGGAAAGGGAAGGGAAGGTAGCTTTTAATATAATATCACCATTGTCATCATTATCTTATGCAGGTAATAGCATCACCTGATTACCTTATGAAGCAATAATTGCAGCCAATCAACTAGTAAATTAATGGAGGCATCATTAACAAATGAATATGGTACAAAGTGCATCTAGCGGCTGTGCCCGGTTCATGGAGAGAATGTGAGAGAATATAATCCACTATAAATATACATGACCTAGCTACAAAAGAAGTCCACTCAAATTAAACTTGTGACCCTTCTGCCACATCCGCATTTCCACCATTATATATATCAGGGATCCCCAGAGAGGGAATATATATAGTGAGCGCAGCCCAAATATCCATTGCTCCATACCTTGCACTTCCATTTTCACTAGACTCTCTCTTTTTCCTTTTCAACTTTCAACCATGTCAACAAAGATAGCGGCCGACAATTTCTTCCCATGTCCATTGCCGTTCGGCGAGACGGCGATCAGTCCGGTGGTGGTACGACAATATGACGAGAAGAAAGACAAGGTGGCTGTGGAGGAGCTGGAGAAGAGGTGTGAGATTGGCCAGAGGGGAAAGCCTTCTCTTGTCACTGACCTTATGGGTGATCCTATCTGCCGCGTTAGACATTTCCCTTCTCATGTTATGCTGGTAATTAATCAACCCATTTTTCATCAGTCCACTATATATCTTCTGATCAGCAAGCTACACGTAACACATATATATTGCTTTGGGTTCTATAGTCGTAAAAGGAAACATGAGTCAATTTTTTACCTATTTGAGCAAAGACAAGTTACGCTAAAGTTGGGGTATTCTTGTGTTAATAAGCAGGTTGCAGAATATGGTGAAGAAAGAGCACTAGTTGGGGTTATAAGAGCCTGTGTAAAAACTGTCTCAAGGGGGAATTCGGTTTATGTAAAGCTGGCTTACATCCTCGGACTAAGAGTCTCCCCAGCTCATAGGTATCTATCTGTCTGCCTCTTTTTTATCCATTAAAGTTTTGCTTCTTTCTTCTCTTCCCCTGTCATTTGCTCTTCAGTTACTTACTTGTGTATCGACCACCACTGGCTAGAAGACCAAATGGACGCTTCATTGCGTGGCTAGCTGTGATGTTAAGATTCTTTATTTCCGTTTCGTTTGCTATTGGCTGCTAATTAACTTTTGTTGCCATTAAGATTACTAACTAGCACATTCCACCCAAGGAGAAAAGAAAAGATAAAAGAAAAAGAAAGAGAGATGCTGACAATGATCATGATAAGAAGAAGACCAATGGAGGAACGTTACTTTGTTTAGAGCCTTCACCAATTATTGTGTGTTCTTTCTTTAAGGTGTGCACAAGAAATGCTTCATGGCAACTTGTGGTTTTATATAAACACATATTTGACTGCTTTTTCTTGCTTTCTGTGCGTAATATGCACACTTTCCTTTGTGAAACTGCAGCCGTTTTTCTTTGTTTCCTATGCTTCTACTCCTTTAGTCTCCTCCCTTCATTTCTGTGTCCTGCATTTTCATGTGTTCTTTTGTGGGTTCTACGAACCATTCTCACCTCAGAAAACACGATTAGATTCCATTAAAAAGAGAAACATTGTTCCTCTTATCATGGAATGAGGCATCTCTGTCATCGACACATGTGCCTAGACACCGAGCTCCTTTGTTTTGTTTATTTCATCCATAATATTTTAATGTTCTTCTGTACTATAGCCCACCTTTTTGGCAGAATAACCATAGACAGGATGTCTACTTCTTCTCCTCCCTTCTATTCGTCGACTAAATTAGCTTCATCCTGCTATGACCCACACCCCTTGCTTGCATATCTGTGCAACATCCACCCCGGCAAAACCCTGTTCTAGGTAAGGCCATAATAACAGAACTTCCATATTAAATTTCCATCACTCCATGCAACTTTATCTTCCACAAAATATCCTCCACTTTTTCCACTGACTTTCTAGGATTTGGGTTCCTTTCTCTTGCTTTCTTTAAGGTACAGCATCTATATATGTTGTAACCCAGGGAAAAAATGCTACCCCTGGCTAACTTTTGTGGCTCCCCACATCGGACAGAGTCCAAAATCCAAGTTGACAAGAAATACAATCTTGAAATCTTTAGCACTTCCTATTCAGAGCTCCATGCGTATGGGTGCCCTTAATTGCAATAGGAAAGACAAACTCTTTAAGTTTCAAGTCTACCTCATCACTTTGAAACCTGACCAGTCTTCTCTGTCTTGAAATGCAGGAGGCTCGGCATTGGGACCAAACTGGTTCAACAAACAGAAAATTGGTGCAGAAGCAAAGGTGC
This sequence comes from Passiflora organensis, assembly GCA_019739055.1. Lineage (NCBI taxonomy): Eukaryota > Viridiplantae > Streptophyta > Magnoliopsida > Malpighiales > Passifloraceae > Passiflora > Passiflora organensis. Next base: position 8,413,963 of record JAEPBF010000278.1, on the reverse strand, counting down.
AGAGTACGCCTACATGGCCACGGACTGCACCAACGAACCATCCATCAATTTATTCACCAGAAAGTGTTCATACACAAAATTTCGGACCCTTAGTATGTTGGTTCAACCAGTTCATGCACATTACAAGCCTATAAGCTCCGTCATTGCTATAATTCGCACCACCCCGAAACTCGCAGAAGCCATCTATCATCGAGTATTTGCCAATGCTGAATTTTTCCCTCAAGACATTGGCACAATTTTGTCTAACAAGCTCAATCTGGGCACCTTCATGGCTGTGCCCAAGAAATACCTCCCCAAGTGGGATCCCAAGACTGGAATTCTTCCGCCCAGCTTTGCGATACTAAGTGTGTGGAACACCAAGGAGCTGTTCAAATTACAAGTGAAAGGGGTGTCTAAGTTAACTTACGCATGTTGCACAGGCAGTCGATTGTTGGATGCCTGGATGCCATGGCTAAGATTTCCTTCCTTTCCCGACGTATTTAGGCAGTTCGGTGTTTATTTCCTGTATGGACTACACATGGAAGGCGAGAGGTCATGCAGGCTCATGAAGGCTCTATGCAGGTTCGCACATAACATGGCTAGGGATGATGATGGGTGCGGGGCCCTGGTGGCTGAGGTGGGCCAAGGGGACCCTGTTAGAGGTGCGATCCCACATTGGAGGAAGTTGTCTTGGGCTGAAGACATGTGGTGCATTAAAAGACTAGCTGATGGGAAGCGAGATGTTGATGGAAGATGTGGGCCGTCGGATTGGCTAAAGCATAGATCATCGGTCATTTTTGTTGACCCACGTGATATTTGACTTTTATATGTAATTTTAGTATGTAACTCTCATACATCAGCATCTTGAAAAAAAAAAGAAGAGAAGCATAGACGACCGCCACCGAGACCATTTTTACCATCATCTCCCTATCATTAACTAGGATCTTGTCTTGCAAGAGAAAGTGTCTAACAAAAGGAGAATTTTTGTATATTTAATTTTTTTACGGTCATGTAAAATATTCGAATTAAATATTTATATATTATAATTATAATATAAAGTTATCTTAGTCTTATTAACCATATTGCTTCCTGATAATATTTCAGAATATGATTTTTATCTTCCTTGGGGATAATGAATTGTGACGTTAGGTGGAAATATCCAAAAAATCCACAATATATCACAAACTGCCTCTTAACCAACCAAACTGAAAATGCCAATGGCCATGCCACTTGTGGCCTTCGCTATTCCGTCGCTCTCTTCTCTACCTCGCGCCTATCTGCCTCTTCTATCTTCTCCTCTCTCCGCCCCGACTCGCTCGGCCGTTCGTTTCTCCTCTAAAATCCAATGCACCAACACCAACAGCAACGAACAACAAAAACAGCAGCAACAGTCGCAAACTGCTCAAAGTTATGACCCGAGAAGGGGAGTGGCCGTTTACAAGCCCAAGTCCTATGAAGTACTTGCCACTGATGCTGCCAATTCTCTTGCTTTTGCTCTTCAAGACGGCAAAACCCGCCTGGAAATCGACTTCCCGTAAGCGCATTCTCTCTCTCTCTATGCTTTCTTTGGGTCCTTCCACTTTCTTCATGGAACACTTTAGCAGTCTCGGAATGATTTTTTGTTTTTCTGTGGTACCCATTGGTTAATTTATTCTCTACGTGTTGCAACTCTGGAGCTTTGGACTGAAAGGAGGGAAATATGTGACTGTTTTTTTCTATTATTTCATTTATCCAATGTTATTCAATGAAAGCCATAGTCTTACCTAAATAGTATGGTACTTGAGATTCAAGGAATATCTGATGATGGCATCTGTATTGCCTGATTAGGAAGATTCAATGTTCTTTCTTGGACAAAATTAATTTTTTCTTAATTATTGCTTTCTCTGTGTATTATTGGGGTATTTTTTTTCCTGTGCTTACACATTCTTCCTTGGTATTAAATGGCAGACCCTTGCCTAGCAATATTTCTTCTTACAAGGTACGTTCTTTGTCTTGCAAGTGTTTAACGGGAATGTGAATGACTCTTTGGTCTGCCTGCTGCTCTTATTTTGATGCTTTTCTCGAACTATTTCTTCATCAATATTTCCGACCTTTTATGGTATTTCTTTGTCCAATATTAAGTTGTTATTCAGTTTAGCATTGTCTTTGAAGGATGGTAGTTAGACTTGTTGGACAACGAATAGATTAATAATTTTAAATTTCTGACTCTGTTGAAGGGATCTTCAGATGACTTTATTGATGCCAATATTCAACTAGCCTTGACCGTTGTCAGGAAGCTACTAGAGAAAAGGGAAACAAGGGCTTGCATTGTAAGATGTTACTTCTGCTCATAACGGCGTCTACTTCTTTTATGTAAAGTAAGAGCTAACAAAAATCCCATTTCAGGTGTTCCCCGATCAACCTGAAAAACGCAGGGCTTCTCAGCTTTTCAAAACAGCTCTTGACTCGGTAATGTTTTTGTCGAGGTTATTTTAGGATTAGTATTAAGACGCATAGCGCTGAAGAGAATGAAGGTGGTCGATTTAAGGACTGTTCTTAATATTGTACTATGAATTGAGGGTCTGGGAAATATGGGGCACGGGCCTTCTTTTCACATCCTTTTTTTTTTTGAGTAATTCTTTACACCTCCTTTAGCTAATGAATGTGATGCAAATCTTTCTGAGGGAGGATCCAGTGGTCAATATAAGAAGGGAAAACAACAATCTTAATAGATAGAGGTCCTCATTTCTGATATGGACTTTACCTCTTTCTTTTCTTATTTCAGATTGATGGTGTAACTATAGGCTCCCTTGATGATGTCCCCAGTGGTCCAATCACCACATTTTTCAAGTCTGTAAGGAACACATTAGATTTTGATTTTGAAGATGAGAATGAAGGTCAGTTCTAGCTGGTAAAAATAGCTGGTTTTCCTTACACATACACTGATCTATGAACTTATGCAATGAAATGAAATATGAATTGTTACATATTCTACTTACCAAGGTTTATGTGAGTTAGTTTTTGCCTTATTAATGAAGAGTGGAGTATCTAAGCTTCTAGGTTTCTCCTGGAAAATATGATTAACTAGTTTCTGAAACATAGCATCATCCTCTTTTTTTTTGGAATACATAACATCATCCTTTTGAAAGATACATTCTGTGTGTATGTGTGTTTGATGCATGATATGTTGGACAATTTTTATATAAAAAAATTTATATTTTATCTGCTTTGTTTGATTTGTTCCCAACTTTTAAAAGCATATGGATAAAAATAAAAACTTCACACCTGGAATCTCTTATATTGCAGTTTTTTTGCTTAATAATTGACATTATCTGTCATTTCTCATTACCACAGGTCGTTGGCAGTCCAATGAGCCACCATCTCTATATGTGTTTATTAACTGCAGCACCCGCGAACTATCTAATATAGAGAAATACGTGGTAAGGTTTACTTTTAAAAGGTTTTGACTGATCCAGCAATCATTGCCTTCACTTTTGGCACTAATGTTGTTTCCCTAGTTATTCGAAAACTTAAGCACAATTATTATTACTAAAGCAGGGAGTATATCTGTAAAAGCAGTTGACGATTCAGTGATATAACACCATGTCCCAATGAGGACAAAAAGGTCTATCAACTGCAGAAATATGCGTTGTATAGTCTGTAAGCAAAATAATTATACTCTGAAAACAAGAGGCAATGTGATAAGAAATAGCTGAAGGAGAAGAGATAGAACCCAAACAGAGTTATTATAATGATTTATTCTTCCCTTTTGTTTCCTTTCTTGACAACTATAGAATTGTGGATTCAAAAGTTGAATCCTTTGTTGAGGTGTTCTGTATTACTAACTTTGGTACCAGTACACAATCCCATCTTACATGATGTTTGAGTATGCATGTGCTACTTGTTGGACTTCTGTCATGTGAAACATTGGGCGTGTGAAAGGTTCCATGCAGATGTCTTCATTTAAGCTTCCTCAAAATATGTATGTGGCTTTCCATTTTTACTTTCAAGTGTTGCACTGGACAGATTATCTTCTATTGCCTTCTTCCAAATTGCATCTACATTGCTTACTGGTGTTATGTTTCTCTGGATGCTCTGCAAGTTGCAAATGGTATTTCATCTGCTGTAGCTGACTGGCATGTGCAGGAGGCGTTTGCCATGTCAACACCAACACTCCTATTCAATCTTGAGCTTGACACATTGCGGTATACTTATAACCTCTCTCATACTAAAACTCATCACCTATCTTATCATTTTGTGCAGCCTAATTTTTTTGTCTGTGGTTTACTCTTGTTTAAATACAAGATTCTGCTGTTTACAGTTCTGACTTGGGTCTTCTGGGATTTCCACCAAAGGATTTGCACTATCGGTTCCTTTCTCAATTCATTCCGGTGTTTTATGTCCGTGTCAGGGAGTACTCAAAGGTTATCTTCTTATGTGATCTATTCTTACTGTCAATTTCTCTGGAAATTTTGGTCTCTCTTAACTCTGACTCGTTATTCTTAATGTTGCAAGACAATCGCAGTTGCACCTTATCTTGTTAATTACGATGGAGCATTATTTCGTCAATATCCTGGTATGAATTTATTTTTTTGGGTAATATATCTATCTTCCTTTTTTTATTTATTTATGTAATTATTTGGATTTTGAATTTTCTTTAGGAGTACAGTTGAGTTAAAATCTTCAACTGCATGTTTTAGGTAATATCATGGTGACATAACTAAGAGAACATTGCAATTACAACAGAGAAACAGTAAAGTTTTGAAGGAAGACTCCTGGCACTTTTTGATTCAATACTTTGACAGAAAAACATTTGTGACTAAAACATGTTTTAAAGATTTAAACTTGGATGTGATTCACCTTATGGATTTGCACACATGCTTTAAAAAAATTGAGATCAGAATATACCTACTCTGCAGACCCTTCCTTTCACAAAAATGGGAAAATCCAAGCTTAAGCGGAGGGTTTGTATGTTATTTCTTGTGCATATGCAATCCTAATTCTTACAACATTTTCCTGTTCTCAATTTTAAGTTACTTTGATGCAGATGATAAAGAAAAGTCTGTCATTATAGCAAATACCAATGAAAATTGTGCATCTTGTTTTCTGTCATTAAAGAGACCATCATGGTCAAATAAACAAAATGTCTAGATTATATATTTGCAACATCAAATGGCTAAACAGACAAAATGTGCAGGGCCCTGGCAAGTGATGCTTAAACAAACAAATGGTTCTTTTGCATGTGTGGCAGAGAGTGAAAGCCGATTCACACTTGGCGAAGTATGTACCTCTGTATTTATCTGATGAGCAGCTCCATTTGCTAATATTTATTTGCAAATAATTTGATCTGCTTTCAACTCTTTGTTTGGTTTGCTTCAGACCAAAGAAGAACTGTTGAGAGTCCTTGGACTGCAGGAAAAGCAAGGAAGTTCACTAGCTTTTCTTCGAACAGGATATAAGGTAATGTTCCCTAGCTGAATTTTTTTTCCTGTACCATAGGCCAATGGCACAAAAATTTAATCCTCCTCGAGTAAATGGTGTGACTACGAACAATGGGATTTTTAAGTGGTGTAGGTGCAATTGATGGATGGTTAATAAGACTGAACTTCGATTCGGATAATGCTCTGACTTGAGATGAACTCTATTCAAATCATGCAATTTCCAGCAAAAATGCTGCATATATGCTGTTAATAACCCATTCTGCCTTAGGGCCTCTAACCTTGGCTTTACTGTAATGAGAGAATGTTCTTACTTTGACGCATGCAATATTTGGTCCTTCAATTATTTGTTTATAAGAGGAAATATGCGAAGTTCATTGTGTCAATACTATGCATGATAATTGCAGTCTGCAACTTGGTGGGAGGAAGATGTTGAGCTAGAGGCATCTTCTGAATGGCGTAGTTGAGTAATGGCAGCAGCAGCAACAAGAATAGCGTCGTTTAAAGGCAGGCACCAAACCTTTGACGTCAATATTGTGTCCCAAGTTTGTCATATATTTTTTTATCTCCTTTCATCGCTTCCTTATTGTTCAAACAACATTCTCGACGTAGTACAAGTTGTGTTTGATGCTGTATGATTGCAGAGAAAGTGTATGAAAAATACAAGATGTTGGTGTAATTTATAAGAGACAGTGGATCGATGATTTCTAAAATATACATGTTTTCAAGAATGGAAAATCATCATGTTAGATTAATTCATCTGTTATATGTTCACTAACCTACTCAGCACTGAAGTCAGGTTCTGGTGGCTTCTTCAGTTTCATTGACTTCAAGCTTTTGGAAGTCTTTGCGCTGGGAATCCTGCGGCCCCGGATATTAGCCGCAAATCGAGATGCCAAGATTGTTGCACCGAAGGTGTGACTACCATCATTTTGCCCGATCAATGCTGTTTCATCGTCATATTCCTCTTCAGAGTCTTCATCCTCCTCCTCCTCCTCCTCCTCTTCTTCTTCTTCCAATTCTTCCAGTCGTCGGAGTTCTGCTGCTTTCCTCCTGGAATACCGACGCCAAGTAGCTTGGATAAAGCTGGCAGCCCAGGTCCTCCACTGCTGAGAGTAGAAACGGAAGGTATGTTGTACTTGTCTACTATGAAGTCGTCTAAACTGACTTGCAACAAATTTAAGCTCTTCAGCTTCCAAGGCGAAAGCCTCCACCTCGCTCAGGGCTCTGACTGTTCTTGTTGATGATGGTAAATTTGCACTAGCTTTAGGGTCTAGTGCCCATGTCAGAAGCTCCTCTCCACAAAAATCCCCTTCCTTCAGAAATCCTCGGTTGAAAAAGCCACTTCTTCCACCATCTGTAGTCACACTCTCTAGCCGGCCACGAATGATGAACAGCATCTCATCAACTGGATCGCCTTCACGCACTATATATGTATGCTCTGTGTATAAACTCGGCTTTAACCGCTCGCAGATGGCATCTAACAACCTTTCGTCCATATTGGCAAAAAGAGGGACCTGCGTAAGCGCCGCCACATGAGATTGGCGATAGAGAATTAATTACATAGATTCAAAACAGGTACGACTTACCCTTCTAACCAAATTCAAACAAAGATGTCTTTTGATATCCCTCCGGAGATCCTTGGGTAGATTCTGGACCAGTGACTCTTCATCGACCCCTCTGGTTTCCAACCATTTGTATTGTTCATATCGCCTGACCCGCTCCCTGAGATCCTGTGGGAGCAAGCGGTGATGCATCCACTGTTCGGAATCACGCCTTTTGATTCTCATCTCTTCTAAACGAATTGTTAGAGACTGCAGGTATGTCTGTTGGGTACAAACAAGTTACGTCAAGTCAATTACAATGTTCCTTTGCAGCACTTTAGATTATCTGCAAACATCGACAGGTGACATTTTTCACATACCTGCATGTTTCCGATGAGAAGAGCGAATAGGATAAGCCCTGAAATGGCCAATGCTATGGAAAAAAGGACTTCCAAAGGGTAGGTGCTGGTCTGAAGGCCCTGACCAAGTGTACTGCAGAAACACAGAATAAGAAAGTGCATGAACTAAAGAAGGTTTAAGGACTCAGGCTGACAAAAGAACCTGTTATCCCGTTTACCTCAGATTTTGCAGCCCCCACCACAAACAGTAAAAGAATTTAGAGACAAATTCCCTTGACGCTACAATGTTCGATGACATAGCTTGCGTATAGATTCCATAATTGAACGGTGAAATGCCTTCGTCATCAACACTGCATTTGCTTTGAAGAACTTTCTCACTTATCCTTCGCCAATTGTGGAAGCCAGGCAACACCCTATTGCCACAGTACAGGTAGCTCTCGTTACATTTCCCACTTTCAATGCAAGCTCCCCTCCAGCACGTATCCTTGCGTTCAACAGCTAGTAGGTACCAGAAAGCCCCAGCTATCTGCAATTTTCCACCTGAAAGTTATCACTCTATAGAAACTTCATGATGGGTGGACATCCTTTCCTCTAGGCTTAGAAACTGGAGACCAATATACGATAAGCGCTTACATGACTGGCAAGCATGTACCAGAGCAGATAATAGGCAGCACCTGCCCAAGCACTGTCGGCAAAAGAGCCTGCAGTCTTCTTGAGGTCAGAGGTTAAAGGGATGAAGCGAAAAAACCTTGGAATATATTGAGCAAAAACAACGATTAACAATGCTTGCTTCGTTTGCAGCACCTCTGAACCTTGTTTATCTTTAACAAGATAATTCAACACAACAATCTGCAGAGAAGAAAAGTGAAAGAGATCATTTGGTAAAGCACTGTTCCAGGAGTGGAAGAGACAGGTGAAAAAGAATCAAAACCTGTGGTATTGGTAGGACGGAGAGGAAATCAACGATGAAGTAGCGACGTAAATATCTTGCGGCAATTTCTGCGGGATCGATTACAAGTTCACCCCGTCCGAACACCCGAGACGAGGGTGCGACATAGGCTGTCCTGAACTGAAGTGCCATGCGGATCAGATAGAAAAAATCAAGTGCGGTCCTTACTGCTGTAATTGTAGCTGCTAAATTTGTGTCCATTCCAAGGCAATACATCTTGTAGTTGAAGACAGGAAGATAGAAGAACAAAGGATCAACAGACACTGAAAGAATGCAGGAAATAACAAGAAGTCTATTCCATAATAACAGAGATTTATCCTGAGGGTCAAATATCTTTCTTTCAGAAACTTTGAGATCCTCTGGGAACACCGCACGAGTAACACCAGTTTTGAGTGACCGACCAAAGGTCATGAGTCCTTCAGATCCCATTTTCATACCATGCCTGAAGGATTGCGATGGATTCTTCTTTCCACGACCGGTTAAAGAGAAACCCCCCAAGCTAAATCTCACCTTTTTTCCTCCTCCCTTCATGGTGTTCATTGACATTGAAGAATCCAAATCATCCAACCTACAGTTGCCAATACAGGTCTCTGCATATCAGGCCAGAATGTTCAAGGAAAGAGATAAGAGAACCCTATTGTGCTGCAGGTGCCAAAACATCCTAAATATTCAATTCTTTCATTGTGATCGTATGTTTATTATGTAGGATATAGTTTGTGGTTTATACCTTACAAATTTCTCCCTCTGTCCACCTATATACTGTGTTTTGTATCCGCCTGCACAATCAAACATTTTGTGGGAGTCGCATAGATACCTTCAAGGTAGATCATTAATGGTACCTGGAAACTTCCATCAGTAAAATCTCCATCCAACGCTTCAAGACGAAAAACACAATCTAAGATGCTTTGATTAATAAAGAAGGATCATGATGAACTTGAATTTTCTACCATTGCTGTAGCCTGAAATAGTGAAATTGCAGGTAAGTATTAATCAATGTAATGTTGCGGTTAGCGATCTCCTTACCTTATATAACCTTCAAACTGGACAGACATCAAGAAGATTTAGAAATCACTTTGGCATGCCAAAATCTGGGGATGTCTGCGCCTGGAAAATCAGCTTAGCAGAGATTAAACTATCGTGGAATACAACCCAGCTGCCATGTTATTAGGATTGCAAGTTCAAATCTGCTGAGAACAAAAAATTTTGCTTAGCGCACGGTTTTCATACAGAACCAGAATTGAATAGCACCGACGAGATTGGAACTTTCTTATCTTAAGAATCAACAGTGTGTATTCTATGAAGAAACGATATTCCATAAGATCAAAACTTCATTGCTCTGACAAGAGGCGTCATAGAACAAGCATAACAATTCTGCATCTGTTACAATTCTATTTCAGAGATTACCTAGCAAGCTGCATTGTGGATATCCCGCATCAAAGATGGTTTTACCATACATAATAAAATTCAGAACTCCTGGCAATGTTATTTTCAATTTTTTTTAGGAATTAAATGTTCATATCAACTTCAGATCAGAGGATCAACCGATATAAATGACAGAGAGAAATGGGCAAATCATAATTTACATTCTAAATTAGAATATAATAAATACATAAAATGAACTCACAGCGGGAATGGTATTGTTTCAAATCCAATAGGTGTTCATATGAGATAAGAGAAGAGGAGAAACTTTGGAGATGGAAAAGAGGAGCTGGAAGAACGTGATTGTGGCTGGAAGACAGAGATGTTCAGGCAGAGCTCTTGTCAGGTTGAGTTTGAGGACAGACCGTTAATAACGGTCATTCATAATTTTTTACAATATATATATATTATTATTACAAATCTACCCCACTTTCCACAGTTTTCTTAGTAGTTGATCAATCTTATCATATTCTCCAATATAATTATGATTCTCTCCAATCTCATTATTCTAAGTTTGCATGAAATGTCTACAATAAATTATTGTCATATTCCTTTGCTTTTACCTTAAATAAAATCATGAGTTTTTTAATTTATTTTTGTTTTAACTCATAACTTAAAGCAACATAGTTTTATCAGAAAGTATTGGATTAACTATGTTTTTATTATATGGACTTGATTAACAGTTATGCCAAAATTTGGATAATTTATGGTAGATAATATTACTTTTTTATTATATTATTTGGTATTGTGTTTGAAATAAAAAAATAAAAAAATTATAGCATAAATATTTTAGTGAATATATATTTGAACAATCGTAAAATAAAATAGCTAGAGTAATATCTCAAAAAAATTTAATATACTTCAAGTTTATAACTAAAATTTATAAATAAGAAAACAATATTAAAATTATTTATTTTAAGAAAATAATATAAATATTATACAATTTTCTAAAAAATAAATACCTTTCAGATTTTTCATAATTTTAGTTTTAAGGATTTAAAATTATAATATTATTATTTTTTATTGTTTAATAATGATAAGAAATTAAATTAAAAAAATCTATTATACCGGATGAATATCCTTAAATTTAGATGAGTATATATATATATATATAATTCATCGCTTCCGGTCTCCAGATACCACTGGCTGTTACAATTATAGTGCTCATTTAGGAAGCATTGATAACGGTTTCGTTACGTTTGATATGCATGGTGTGATTGTTCAATATTTGACATGCATAGTCTGATTATTCTTTACTTGACAATTATGGTGTGATTGTCAAGTTAGGTTCTGCAAATTACAATATTTTTTTCATTTGGTTAGAAGGAAAGAGGACTGCTAGTATTCTTGCGGCAAATACAACACTGCAAATAACATGATTAAAAAATATTTTGAAAATTTTTGGATGATTCCGCAGTTATCCCTAAAATTATCCCATATTTATAATTTTCTCCAATATCTTAAATATATATAAATAAATAATTACTGTAAAATATTATAACTTCGGTTTTTTATACTCATAACTTGTTAGCGAACAAAGAACATGGTGAAAAATAACTGGTAAAAGTGATTTTATATTTCTCAAAATAATATCGATAGCATGACTATGGCAGTTGTAAATTGAAAATACAATAATCATTCAATGATGTCATAACCGTGCAGGTAGAGGGATGGTTTGGGCTACTTTTCACTTCCAGCCCAAATAATACTTCTGTGTTTCGATTTAAGGCCCAATCTTGAGTGTTGGCAGATTTCTTGTTATGCGGAGCCCTGACCGTAGTAGATTGTTTATTTCCAATGTTACAGCAAACAAGCATCAATGACAAAGCTTTTGACAGTGTAGATGATACCGCCCCATGTTATTGCGTCCTCCCTGCCCATTGCTCCAAAACCAAGTCCCTCGGGCAAGGTCTTTCCCTCCACGCCGCTATTTTCAAATTAGGCCTTGCAATATGACATTGTAACCTTCAACCATATCATCAATATGTACGCGAAATGTGGCTGCATGTCCGACGCTTGCCAGAAGTTCGAGGAAATGCCCGTGAGAAACCTCGTGTCTTGGTCCGCTATAATTTCTGGGTATAACCAGCTTGGACAGCATTCCCTAGCAGTTGGATGGTTTTCTAGGATGGAGCTTTTGCCGAATGAGTATTTGTACTCTAGTGTCCTTAGCGCGTGCACGGGCTTACTTGTACTCTAGTGCACTTAGCGCGTGCATGGCCTTACAAATCTACCACACTTTCCATAATTTTCTTTGTAGTTTATCAATCTTCTCATCCTCTCCAACATAATTATGATTCTCTCCAATCTCATTATTCTAAAACTATTTGCTAAGTCGGCATACAATGTATACAATAAATTATAATCATGAATTTTAAATTTATTTATATTTTAACTCAACTTTATATTTCGGATTTATTTAAAAAGTAATACAATTTTATCATAAAGTATTGGATTAATCGACTGATTAACAATTATATGCAAAAATTTGGATGATTTATGATAGATTTAAATTCTATTTTGAGATAGTAAATATTATTTTTTATTATATTATTTGGTATTGTGTTTGAAATAAAAAAATTATAAGATTATAGCATAAAGATTTTAATGGATATATATTTGAGCAACGAATAAAAAAAAATTATTAAAAACAATTACTACTGAATGAATATTCTTAAGTTTATATAGAGTATGTGTATGATTGATCGGTATCCTGTGTTGGGTACTATTAATTGTGACAACAGTAATAACCCTGATTGATGGTTCCGTTAACTTTTGTCAATTAAAACCAATATTATATTTGAAAAATAAAACCTAAGACTCCCTGGAGTATATCATTCAATTCTTTCCATCGTGATAAGATTTTTCTTTAAAATCAACAAAACCTCTTTTTTTATTTTCTCATGTAAATCTACTGCCCATTCCTTACCCTTCTTGAAAAAATCGTCTCTAGCCAACAAGTGGCCAACATCTAACAATAACAACACCATATCTTTTTATTATAATTATAATGAGAGATTTTTGACTAATTTAGATTTAGAAAAGATGGTAGGACAAATTTTAAATTTTTTAATGAATATATTAAAATATTATTTAATTTGTAATTAAGATTATATATATATATATATCAGTTTAATTTTTTTGTTGTTACCCTTAAAAATTCTAATTCTCAAACTTAATCAGTTTCATGACTTTAAAAAATCTTAGTTAAAATCTTTTTTGATTTGGCTATAGGGAAAGAGCACTACTAATATTATTATTGTGGCAAAAACAGCTCTGCAAACCAACATAATTCAACAATATCTTGAGAATCATCCGAATATTTATAATTTTTTCCAATATCTTAATTATATATAATATAATAAAATAATTACTATAAAATATTAAAATTTCAGTTTTGATACTCATAACAGTGAACAAAGAACATGGTGAAAAAATAACTATTTCATATTTCTTAAAATAATATTTATAGCATGACTAAGATAGTTGGAAATTGAGAAAACAATAATCATTCATTGATGTCATAGCCGTGCAGGTAGAGGGATCGTTTGGGCCGTTTCTTTTACTACCAGCCTCGAATGATACGCCTGTGTTCCGACTTTAAGGCCCAATCAAGAGTCTTGGAAGATGACCTGTTATGCGGAGCCCTGTCCGTCGATTGTTTATTTCCAATGTCACTGCAAACAGGCATCAATGACAAAGCTTTTAACAGTGTAGATGATACCGCCCCATGTTATTGCGTCTTCCCTGCACCATTGCTCCAAAACCAAGTCCCTCGGGCAAGGCCTTTCCATTCACGCCGCTGCTTTCAAATCAGGCCTGCAATGTGACATTGTAACCTCCAACCATGTCATCAATATGTACGCGAAATGTGGCTGCATGACCGACGCTTGCCAGAAGTTTGAGGAAATGCCCGCGAGAAACCTTGTGTCTTGGTCCGCTATGATTTCTGGGTATAATCAGCTTGGGAAGCATTCCTTAGCACTTGGGTGGTTTTCTCGGATGGAGCTTTTGCCGAATGAGTACTTGTACTCTAGTGCCCTTAGCGCGTGCTCGGGTCTACTTGCTTTGGTTCAGGGGCAGCAAATTCATGCTAAGGCATTGAAGACGGGTCATGCGTCTATTCCTTTTGCATCCAACACGCTTATTTCGATGTACATGAAATGTGGTCTGTTTAATGATGCTTTGCTGGTGTTTAACGGGGTGGTTGAACCTAATGTTGTCTCGTATAATGCTTTGATTGCTGGGTTTGTGGAAAATCAGCAGCCGGATAAGGGGTTTGAAGTGTTTAGACTTATGCTCCGGGAAGGTGTTGTACCGGATAGAATTTCGTTTGGAGCCGTGTCGGGAGTCTGCAATGATTCAGACGATATGTGGAGAGCAGGTGTTTTGCACTGTCAAATGATCAAGGTTGGACTTTACTTGTCTGCTTTTGTTGGCAATGCAATCGTGTCAATGTACTCCAAATTACGTATTATAATTGAAGCGGAAAAGGCATTTGGACTGATTGAAAATAAAGACATCATTTCATGGAACACATTTTTAAGTGCTTGTTCACACTGCAATGAATATGAAAAGGCTTTGAAAATCTTCAAAGAGATGTTGGAGAAACATTGTGTGAAGCCAGATGACTTCACTTTTGCTACTATTCTTGCTGCCTGTGGTGGGGTTGCGTCAATAAAGTATGGAGTTCAGGTTCATGCTCATCTTACGAGGACAAGACATTATATAGATGTTGGAGTTGGTAATGCTCTTGTCAATATGTACGCAAAATGTGGTTTCATTGGAAAGGCATATAGCATGTTCAGTGCCATGGACAATCACAATCTTGTATCATGGAACACCATGATTTCTGCATTTGGAAATCACGGGCTTGGAGGAAGAGCACTTAAACTTTTTGAGGACATGAAGACAATGGGGATCAAGCCAGATTCTGTTACATTTCTGGGAATATTGACTGCTTGCAATCATGCAGGTCTAATGGATGAGGGTCAAGTTTCTTTTGATTCTATGAAAGAGATCTATGGAATTTCTCCTGATATAGAACATTTTTCTTGTCTTATTGATTTGCTCGGACGAGCTGGGAGACTATATGAGGCAGAAGAATACATGAAGAAATTTCATTTTGGACATGATCCTGTTGTTTTAGGAAGCATGCTTTCTGCATGTCGGTTACATGGAGATGTTGAGCGTGGTGAACGCATGGCTAGCCTGCTTATGCAACTTCAGCCAACAACTTCTTCTCCTTATGTTTTGTTGGCAAACTTATATGCGTCAGACGAGATGTGGGATGTTGTTGCAATGACTAGGAAAATGTTGAAGGGTAGTGGGTTAAGAAAAGAGCCCGGTCATAGTTTGATTGATGTGAAAGGAAATTTTGAAAAATTTACCATGCAAGATTTTTCACATACAAGGATTGATGAAATAAAGGGCATACTTAGAATTTTTAAATGGGAAGTGGATGAAGATTGTTTTTGTCATTTACCTTGGTCTGTTTAATGAGTAAATATTTTTTTGAAGTATATCCTTATAAAGCTTTATGTATATCAGAAGTTACTTCGCAAAATTTTGTTTTTTGCTTGCACGCGCTTAATGGTGGTGCCTTCTAACTTAAATCCATTTTGGAGACACATAATTCATGCTAGTGGTTTTGGATCAAAATTCATGGAAAGGATGTAGGTATGAGCGTCTGAGTTTTGTTATTGTTGGTTTTAGGAGAGGCAAAGAAAGCTAACCATGGAAAGGAGCGGATATTTGTCACTTGCTTGAGAGGATTCCATTCATTAATGACTTGTAGTTTGTACATCTAATCTCCAGGCATTTTAGATAATTGATCGATCCAGGCATTTTAGATAATTGATCGATTCCCTTCTAAACAATTCACGTGTATCTCAATCCTGCATTTAACATTGTTTATGAGTTTTCTTCTTGGAATTTTTCCCAGTGCCTGCTGCTTCTGTTTTATTATGCTCCAGACTTAAAATTATGCCTCCCCGACCAATTGGATTAGATCAGCCAAGAAGTACAGTGCTACCTTGATGATGCATTTAGATTTCTTGTTTCTAATATTTTTTTTACTCTATTTTGTTCTCTCACCTTCTCTAAATGGCTTTCTAATTTTTGCTTCTTGCTTTAATTGTTACAAGTCTCTGCTTTTTGTTATTGTTGTTTCCAATATATTATTTTTCCTCCAATATGGAAATTTGAATTGTTATTTTTCACCTCATTTATGATTCTTCATGATCAATTAGTCTAATACCGCTGATGTTTTGTGCTCCATTTAGAAGTTTTGCTTCCTTCTGTTCCTTCTACATTTCATTTGGCTTGATGGGTTTCTTTTTAACGGTCATTTTGCACTATTAAGGCTTTATTATCTTTGTCAACACTCAATACTATTTCTTCCAAGCAACTGCGAGTGATATCTTGCAAGACTTGTGGTTCAAGTCTTACGAGATCTTTTTATCATCTTGTTTTGCCGTTATTCTTGCAAATGATTATTTGTTGGCTACTACTGTTCATCCATTAACTTCAGTTTATTTTTTTCTTCCTTTCTCTTGCTCGTTTAACCTTTATACAACAATTCTTATCTAATTTAAGTTTGCTGTTTTGATTTTGTCAATATTCTGTACTCATGGTATTTGTTTGTTCTGACATGGTATCGTTGAATATGGCTACTCTTGTTATAGCTTCACTAATTAGATTTGGCAGCGGGACTGAATTAAACTGACATATAAGAGGCATTAGAACCAAAAACAAGTACGAGGGCATGGACCAATTATGTCATTAACATTTTCTTGTGTTGTGATTTTCTTTTTATAATTATATCTATTAATTATTTTTTCTTTTGCTCATTTCGAGAATTGAGGATTAGGTCCTAACTGCTTTTTAATGACAAGATGTAGCTGTGGTAGGCTAGTAGCTAATATCCGTCATTCCTATATTTCTCCGGGTCTGAGGATTCAGGTTACTTCCAGGCTCTATCTTTCTCTTTTTGTCGTCAACTGCTGACTCCGCCGTTACAATCATGATATGTAGAATAGAAAGTTTTCTCCTGGTGGAGGGATGCATAATGCAGCCAGTGATGAGATGCTCACCCTGTGGAGACAATAATGGTAAAATGTAAGGAGCAATATTTACTCGGTAACAACTATTTATGCTGTCTTAATAAACTTATTGCTTCTGTTGGGATTCATGTCATCTCATGCTTCTTTGTTTGATTGTCATTGTTTTTCTTACCTATGCACTGCTATGTTTAAAAATGTTTCACAATTTGCTTTTGATTTAAAGAAGCATTACCTGCTTCGGGATAGAATATATGTCTGAATCTGTGAAATCTGCGATATCTGCGAAATCTGTGAAATTTGGGAAAAACCATGTCCAACTGCTAAGGCCGTTCTGAAACCTCAACTGCACTATGATTATTCTCCCGGTAAGTAAATTACTGGATGCCATTTTTCTAATTCTGATTCTCTTGATCTCTCCTTCCAAAAGGACTGTATATAACCTTTTTCTGCTGTGTTTAACCTCTCTCCTTTGCCGTTCTCTTTTTTTTAAAAGGAAAACATCAAACCCAGATCACCAAGGTCCTTTACGTAGAGGGCAAAAGCAAATTGCCCGGCAAGACCCCGTATAGGTATTACCATCTTCTTTCGGTTTTATTCCACTCCCTGCTTCATGTATACTAATTTAGGGATGTTAGACAACAAAGCACTACATTTCGTGGATCTTGTTTTTATTTATTTCTGTCCATGCATTGTGTGATCCCTTGGAAAAATTGCTCTAACGGAAGAATTAACAAGGAGTTTATATCTGTTCATTAATTACATACTAGGCTCAGTTCCAATGATCTAATCTTTATTTTCATTATTTATGCTTACAAAAAGAACAGCAACAAACTTTATAGGTTCAACATATTGGTTAAACCTCATCTATTGGACCCAAGCGCTATTGTGAAAACTAGTGCATGTACCAGTAAACACCATGGTTCTCCCTATCTTCGTCTGGCTGAGCATATATACACTCTTTTGCTGCCCTGTATAATGCCTTGTGAATCGGAGTAGAATCTATTTGGTAATAATCACCCAGAATAGGCTTTATTGCATTGGTGGCTTCAAGTGCATGATAGTGTGGTATAGTGGACAACAGATGGTGACATATGTGTGTATTTGTAACGTTGTGTAATACCTTATTTAGCCATCCAAAATCTAAATCAATGGTGGAAAGAGATCCCCTGAACCATTCCCATTCTGAGTTGTCATAATGTGGAAGTGTAGGATTTGTGTGGTGCAAGTAGGTGATGATGATAAAGATAGCATTGACCACAAGTAATGGTGATAGGTAGGTGCAAAATAACAAGGCAAAGCCGTGTTCTTTGGCAACGTTGTAGAACACATATGTTGTGGCAAAAATGCCTATGTCAGAAATGACAACTTGAATCCTTTCCCCATCAGTGAATATGGGGCTGTATGGGTCAAAGTGATTAGCAAAGCGTTCATATTTTTGGCTTGAAGCGTTGAAGAGGAGATATAAAGGGAAGGCTAGAAAAAGCATGGTCAGAATACGTATGACTCTCCCTACAGGGTTATTTAGATGCTTGGAATACCATGGTATTGTGTTCTTGAGTCTCGGAAGATATACTTCATCATGGTCCAAGGAGCCTGTGTTGGAGTGATGTCTACGGTGACTATATTTCCATGAAAAATACGGGGTCATGAGTGCAGAATGAAATATCAGACCCACAATGTTATCGATCCACTTGTAGTCACTGAAGGCATGGTGACCGCATTCGTGACCAATAACCCAAACTCCGGTGAGGAAGGCTCCCTGGAGAAACCAATATACGGGCCAAGCAATGTAAGGGAGCAGAGAAGGGAGAGTAGGAATGTAAGTTTTGGCAATGTAAAAAAGAAATGAGCAAATGGAGAGGTCATAAACGAGGTAAGAGAAGGAGCGGAGAAGGGAGCGTTGGAAGCAATGGGGAGGAATGGCTTTCTTGAGTTGTGCAAGTGTGAATGGAGGCTTTTCACTCGGCACTCTTCTGGGATGGCTTTCCTTCCTTATAGATACTGAATCAGAGGCAATCCTTTGATAGGCTCCCATTTTCTCATGTGTCATCTCTTGGGTTGTTTTTCTGGATTGGTTGGTTCAGTCGAGGAAGAAAAAGACCTCTATTTAAAACCCTGTGGAGCTCAACATAGTACTGACATAGATTCAATTGGGACAAAACGACAAAACCGCCAACAAGGTAAGATTAATCGTCAAAACCATGCGTTTTTTTAGCTCAAACAGATTCGTTTGATCAATAAATTGAGTTGCACACGGAAGTATACGTGTTCCTCCCAACAAGGGAAACCAGATATGGACACCGAACATCCCAAGGCCTCAGATTCCTCGTAGCCTCTCGGATGCATCGTTCCATTGTTCTTGTTACTGTAACTAATGATACCCATCTTTGTTTTAACAGTTCTGCTCTCCTTGTTTCTTCTGCACATTGCACTGCAGTCATCAAATTATATTTTTTACCATCCTTCCTGTCCCAAAACAGAAACCTTTATCTATATGTGGGTAAGCATTTATTCTTGCTTCCCCTTTGTATCTGCAACGATGAGGACTGGTTAACTTTGTACTGGCCGTAGTGTAGTCTGTCCGTCTTTATTTATTTATTTTTATTTCAAAGCGGTACGCGAACTTTCTACTATTCAGTATCTGGACTCTTTTGCTTGTCCGTCGTGCCAAATGAGGGATGCTTAGTCCTGTTAGGCTGGTGGCTATAAGAAGCTGCTGCTTGGATACCTTACAAAACCCAAGTAACAAGGATTAAACTCGAGTACCGACATTTCAAGTTCTCGAGCAGGGCTTCTTGGTTCTGGCAGAAACACAGGGCTGTAGCAGATTTTTTACAAAAGGAGAAAATGGCAGTCCAAATCCAACTCAAAGGAGTGCCTCACTCAAAACCTACTTTCACAATTGGCCAACTCAGGAAGGCCATCCCTTCCCATTGCTTTCAACGCTCTGTTATCCGCTCATCCTCTTACCTTGCTTATGATCTCTCCTTGATCTGTAGTTTTTACTATGTTGCCATAACTTACATCGGTTCCCTCCCTTCTCCACTAACCTACATCGCTTGGCCTGTCTATTGGTTTCTCCAAGGTTGCATTCTAACCGGCATTTGGGTCATTGCTCATGAGTGTGGTCATGGAGCCTTTAGCGAGTATCAATGGTTAAATGACACCATCGGCCTCATCCTCCACTCTGCTATCCTAATTCCTTACTTTTCATGGAAATACACCCACCATCTCCATCACGCGAATACAGCTTCCTTAGAACGTGATGAAAATTTTGTACCAAAACCCAAATCCAAACTCCCCAAGTATTCCAAGTACCTAAACAACCCTCTGGGTAGAGCTTTTCGAATCACCCTCTCATTGACTGTGGGAATGTATCTATACTTGGCATTCAACTTGGCTGGCCGAAAACATGATCGACTTGCTAGTCACTATGATCCTTATAGTCCCTTGTATTCGGACAAGGAAAGACTTCAGATTTACATCTCCAATGCTGGCCTTTTTGCTTCCACTTATGTGCTCTACAAGGTTGTCGCTGCGAAAGGATTGGCTTGGCTGATGTGCCTGTATGGGGTGCCTATTCTGTTTGCTAATGGCACTATTGTATTGATCACGTTCTTGCACCACTGCCACCCTCAACTTCCACACTACGATTCTTCTGAATGGGATTGGCTTAAGGGAGCTTTATCGACTGTGGACAGAGATTATGGCATCTTCAATAGGGTTTTCCATAATATAACAGATACCCATGT
This sequence comes from Passiflora organensis, assembly GCA_019739055.1. Classification (NCBI taxonomy): domain Eukaryota; kingdom Viridiplantae; phylum Streptophyta; class Magnoliopsida; order Malpighiales; family Passifloraceae; genus Passiflora; species Passiflora organensis. The sequence goes on along the minus strand of JAEPBF010000278.1, from coordinate 8,393,480 downwards.
AGCTCACCACCTGTTTAACACGATCCCGCACTATCATGCGACGGAGGCCACCAAAGCAATCAAGCCAGTGCTGGGGGATTACTACCAGTTTGATGACACTCCAATTCTCAAATCTTTGTGGAATTCGACCACAGAATGCCTGTATGTTGAGCCAGACGAAGTCAACAAAGGTATATATTGGTACCGAAACAAGATATGAGGTTTTGGTTCTTATTGGGATATCTTTGTTTAGCGCAGAAGAGTAAATAACAAACAGAAAATAGAGGGAATTATTCTTCACCAAGGAAGTATACCATGCAGTAAGCTTGTAACTGAAGGTTCAATAAAGTATAGCCACTTCCTCGGCATTTCTGAGGTTCCTTCCATCATCTAGTTCTGGAAAAATCTGCACTAAAAGGATCAAGATCATACTGAAGCAAAAAAAAGGAATACAGTTTCTGTGAGGTACTAGTTGGTCGATTTTAAGTTTATACTAAAATTTGCTTTGGCTTAAAAACTCACTTTCTGGAATTTCCAGAGACTGCGAGAGCACCGACTTAGAAAGATGAATATCAACCTGGCTAGGAAAAGAGCTGATCCCAATTTCAGGCATGAAATTCATACTAGGCATCAATGCCTACTACCACAATGTCTCCCCATCAACAGGAAAAGGAAAGTCTTACTCTCTCCCGCCCTTATGTCTTTAGAGCTACGGCATCTGAATATTCCGACCACATCCTTGTATGATGCCGTAGCAGTTCCCTGTTAGCGTGGACTGAAATCATGAATTCGTGGGGATTTCAATTAATGGTGTGGCAGATTGCGCATAATCTCAATGCCCCAGCTGCAAAAATTCAGAAGATAGAACAGGACACATCTTTCTACGCTCCAGGTTTGCTTGGCTATGTTGGACCGACATAATCAACAACTGGGGATGTATGTGGCTTCAACCCTAGAGACATGGGGACCTTGCAAGAAACAGCGGGATATATGGTATTGGTATGTTGTCTTGTTTACACTATGCTGGAGTTTATGACGGAAAAGAAATCTAAGGATCTTTAGAGGAACATCTAAAGAACACAGAGAAGTAAGACAGACAGGTCTTATGCATGGGATATGCTGGCTGGGGCAGAATTAACTTGAAGAATGTTTCTACGGCAGGATCACATTGAACATTTCTTCTTTGCTGTGATATCAATAGAGGAGGATGTTCTTTTTAGTAGATAGCGGAGATTTTTGTACTCTTTTGTTCTTGCATTTGTATCTTCTTGCTTTTCAATGTAATCTACTTCTTTTGAAAAAAATAAAATCAGAAGCAGCAGAATTTCTCGGTTTGTTCTTCCCAGCCTGTTGGGTTGTCTGGCTCTCTCAAGGACGTGTGCTACTTTCAGGCTGAGGCATCTGATGCTTCTCAAATTTCCATGCAAATAGTCAGCCGTACAATGTTGTGGGCACAAATCTGCAACATGGGAAGGGATATCAAATGAGGGATCCTTCTATCTGGCTTGATCCAATTAAGGGATGCTCAAAGTTGACGTGTTTGCTTATGCTGGTATTTTCAATCATTGGTCGAAGAAGCACCTTGACCGGTCGGATATGTCCGCCCGACCGATCGGAACAATCCTTGTCTTAAACATAACCCATTCGACCAAGTTGATTCTTTAGAGCCGAACTTCTTCTCGGGCCTTAACTGTGTAACTCAGCCCGTTCTATTGTGCCAGATTTCGTTTCTGGACCTCACATGAGAGGTAGGACCTAGGCCCATCGAGTTATAAACACATTCTAACAATGGTTCGAAAAATCAGTAAGATTTATATAAAAGACGGGACAACGTTTCTGTTCTGTCCTTGTCCCGCTCCATTCCAATGGCGCAGTGGCGTAGTGTATAGGTTGGATGGGGTATGGTTAGATTCTTGTCGGCCCAACAAACGACCCAATTTAATAGATACGGTGTTGCATCAGTTTCGTGAGTTTGAACGGTGGAACCAGCAGTCTTATCGTTACTACAAAAACTTAACCACTAGAAAACAAACTCAGAAGCACAAAGAGAACTCAAGTGAGGCAGAAACTTCAATTAAGCAGATTCCACCGTTTGGTGGGCTCATTCATTACAATTTACCAGGTTTAGGACATTACTCAACATGTGCAATGTTTTTTTGTACTTTTCTTGCTGATTAAAGTAGTCCATAATTCAGGGCGAAATCAGTGAGACAATACCCCACTATCAGAATCAAATCGCTGCACATGTAGGAACTGAGAGCCTGAAGTAGAAACAGCCAAAGAAACCCAGAGGATTTAAGGAATCCTATGACGCGATCGGAAAGTCTCAACCTCCTGCTGTTGATGGACAAGAACCACTCCACCACCATCCATCCATGTTCGTTTGCTCACTATGGGCAAAACACACGAAAGCAAAATCTATCGTGAAGTAGAGGTCATTATAGCAATAGCAACATTGCACCCATCACCTTTTTTCTTCTCCCATGTATGATTACTAAAAGAGAATATCGGCCACATTCCTGGTTTGCAGGTGTGAAGAGATGTATGGTTGTTAAAGGATGTGCTTGTGTACCTGTCACACCAACACAGTGGATTGGGATAGATCCCGAGTGGTAGTGCTTTTTCTTTTTCTTTGTAAAAGAACTAAACAGAACTTATCACAGATGCAAAAAAGACAACTAGAAACAATAAACCCATCTTCCTCGACTGACAAAAGTATAATTGGGTGTGCCCATAACTCGCACACGAATTATATCATCATGGACCAAAACTCTGTCCAAGGGACTCATAATCCACGACTCAGTTGCTCTTTTGTTTTTTTCTTGCAATGTTGTACGTAGATCTGGAAAGCTCGGTGAGTTTTTACGAGAGTGATTTACGGGGAGGGGAAAAGGGAGCATTGTTATGGAATCTACCCGTGGACATGTCAATTCAGCTTTAAAATTCCATCATTCTTCTTTCCACTAAACAAAAGCTAAGGCTGACACGTTTTATCAATCATCTTTTTCTTAAAAGGTAATGAAAATTGAACTCATAGTCTGTTTTAATCCAAAGAAACAGTCTCTGACATGGAAATTCTGGTTTGATGTCAAGGTATGGGGTCATCACCACCATACTACTTAAAGTTTAAGCACTTGTATAGTTGACTTTATGTTTATATTACCCTGACATTAACAATTTGGATGAGCTGTTGAGATGTATTATGGCATGTACATGGAGTTTTGATGGTGATCGAGCAAACGTTAATTGCACCAAATCAACTTGTGGACTTTTTTTTTAATTAAAAGATATTTATTGTGGTCAATAATCTAATTCTGAGATCATTAATTATGGATAATCTTTAATTAAAGATAAATAGATATTATCAATATCAGATAATTAGTGCATTGACTATGGTTACGGAAGTATACAGTATATACCAATGCTTGGTGATTCCCAGGGTAGGAAGGCATCTGTCCAAACCCTAACATATACGGAAAGCATATGTTATGTAAGCAACACCTTCTCTTCACCTATCCCTTTTTTAATATATATGAGTGGAAAGCATCTGTAATAACTGTCTTCCCTAGCTTGACATCTTAACCTCCCAAGTCCAAAGAAAACAGGGCGCGTGATGCGAAAATCGGTGTCCACTAACGCTGTAATCTATGCTTTCTTCGTTTTCCTGCAGAGCTTTCTCTTTAGTCAAAAGCACATTGGGTCCTTCCCCACCATTATCCTAATCCAGATTTCATTATAATATCATCCAGCTTACTTCATTATTTGGAAAAGAAAAACAATGGGTTACACTTGTGTCCGTGAGCAGAGATCTAAAATAGCATTATCATTTCATTTTGATTATCCAACTGGAAAGCAATTCGAGTACTGCATTGGATACAGTTTGGAAGAACTGAAAAATGAACCCAAAAGCCGAAACCGAAGCCAAAGCCAAAGCCAATACCCCCCACCCAAAGAGCAAAAGAGGTGAAGAACTTGTCAAACTATATCCTTTGCCTACTCTTGAGATCAACCCATAATAAAGTCTTTCAAACCCTGAAAGAGAAACAGAAGAGACCATGCCCTCAAGGCCCCTATCTCCAGACTTTCAACACTCTGGACACAGTTTCTTAACCAAGACCAGAGTCTTGTTCTTGGCACTTGTAATCTCGTCCTCTGTGGTGATCGTCTTTACAATTTTGTACTTCCTTTACTATCTTTGGCACTCACTCGTTAATCGAACAAGAACCATCCCTTTTGACTCAAGTGCTCCGTTGAAGCTCCAAAGATTCTCATACAAGGAGCTGAAGACTGCCACCAATGACTTTGATGACGCAAATATCATTGGGAAAGGCGGTTCTGCTACCGTCTTCAGAGGCATTGCGGCAGATGGGAAGTTATATGCTATCAAGAGACTTGACACTCTGTCTTTACAGTCGGAGCGAGAGTTTCAGAATGAGCTGCAGATTCTTGGTGGTTTAAGATCACCTTTCTTGGTTATTTTACTGGGGTACTGTGTCGAGAAGAATAAGCGGTTGCTTGTATATGAGTACATGCCGAACAAAAGCTTGCAGGAATTGTTATTCGCAGATGAACATGCGAGTCTGAGTTGGCATAGCAGGTTTAGCATCATTCTTGATGTTGCTAAAGCACTAGAGTTTTTGCACCTCGGATGTGATCCACCGGTTATTCATGGAGATGTTAAGCCTAGCAATGTCTTGCTTGACTTTGATTTTAGAGCCAAAATTTCAGATTTCGGGTTGTCAAAAGTCAAGGTTGAAGGTGAGTTTGGGGTGGATATGTTTAGCCAAGATTTAGGTAAAAGTCAAGAGCTATGGAAGAGTCAAGACCTTTCAGGGAATTTGACTGCAGAGACTCCGGCTATCAGCACTCCCGTGGAGAGCTGTCATGAGGTAGATTTTGCTCTTGCTTTACAAGCTTCTTCTTCATCAAAAAATAGTAGAGCATGTTATAATGTTAAAGCTTTAAACTTAAACTCTTCGAATTATGATAGCAACATTGCGACTGAAACTGATCCGAAAACGGGAAATGGGAAAGGAAAAGAAGTATCTTGTGTAGAGGTTGGCTCGGATGATTGGAACTGTAAATTTGTGCCTTATGATGATGAGAATTGTAATATAGATCATAGTAAGGAGTTGAATTTAGATAGCCCTGCTACGGCTGATGATTCAGCTGCTACAAAACAATGGGGAAAAGACTGGTGGTGGAGACAGGATGGGAGTGGTGAGTTGTGCAGTAAAGATTATGTTATGGAGTGGATAGGGAGCCAGATTTGCCCTTGTACAAATCCTGACTGGGATGAGGAAAAGAAGAGTGTTCCTGAGAGCACCGAATTGCACAACTTAGTCCCCTTGGATAAGTCAGAAGAAGCAAATGAACCTCGGCCACAGGAATTCGGGTTTGAAAATCTTGAGAACGAGTTTGAGAAGAAAGTATCAAGGACCGGGAAGAATCGCAAGAAGAAGCATAGGAAGATGCAAGAGTGGTGGAAAGAGGAACACTTGGAAGAAATCAGAAAGAAGAGTAGTAAGCTGAACAAGCTTGAGATAAAGTGCAAGAAAGGCTTTAAAGTACGTCACTTCGATCTCTGTCACAGGTTTCATTTTCTAGGGAAACGGAAGTTGGGAGAACAGAAAGACAATATCTTCGATCAAAATGGGGAGTTCAGTTTCAGAAAAGGGTGGAGGAAGAAGAATGTGCATTCCACTGGAAGTGATATGTGGAGTGGGGATCTCTTCAGCCGCGAGTTAAGCAGCACAACAAGTATGAGAGGGACTCTGTGTTATGTTGCTCCAGAATATGGTGGGTGTGGATACTTGATGGAGAAGGCTGATATATACAGTTTCGGGGTTCTTATTCTTGTGATAGTCTCTGGCAGGCGGCCACTGCATGTTCTTGCATCTCCCATGAAACTTGAGAAAGCAAATTTGATAAGCTGGTGTAGGCAGTTGGCTCAATCTGGGAATGTCCTAGAACTTGTAGATGAGAAACTCAAGGAAGAATACAACAAGGAGCAGGCAAGCTTGTGCATCAACCTGGCACTGACATGTTTGCAGAAAATGCCTGAATTGAGACCTGATATTGGAGACATTGTTAAGATTCTGAAAGGGGATATGGATCTTCCTCCTATACCATTCGAGTTTTCACCCTCTCCGCCTTCCAAGTTATTCAGTAGATCGAGGAGAAGACACCAGTCTAATGCAGAATAGGTTCATTGCATATCCTATGCCATTTCTTGTATTTTAGGATGCCTTCTTGTAGATTGAATGACTGGATTTTTTTCTTGATGTTCTACATTACCTTAATTTTATAGTTTGTGGTAAGACATTCATGAACCGGAGAAACTGAACTTAAAGTAGTTGGACAATTTAGGAAGTTCAAATGGCTGAAGATTCTCAGGTGACAAAAACTGCAGAGAGCACAGGCGCATATCCTCTGCTTTTTGTCGTGCCTTTATAGGAGAGCTGGTCCATTACCGGTATTCTATGGGAATGCAATAATTGACGTGGGCTCCTCGTTCATTGAGCTCCCTTGCAACTTTGATTTCGGTGGGTTTAGTTGACTGGTCATGAGAGGCCAAGAAAAGTCACTCACGGGCAGCATGATTCCTACCGTGATTGGTGTATTCCTATGCCATTTATTACTTGATGCTGCAACTTGTTCTGTCATCGAGAAATCAGAATACATGCTTGAAGCACGGGCAGATATTACGGAAGGTAGATTATCAGCTTTTTGGTGGGTCAGGTAAATTACCCTGCTTTGCCTCCCACAAATTTTCATATGATTGATTCTGTTGATGGAAGCATCAATAGAAAAACAATGTTAAACAAAGTGACTCCTGATGATAATGATTTTTTTCTATTTTAAGATGAAGTTGGTTATCCCAAAAAATCTTATTCCAGTGCCATGTTGAAACTATTGCTTTTGCGAACTCTTCCACTGTCACAAAACTGTAAGGCAATTCTTTGTTTGCCGAGTACTGCTGCTGATTTTTCCTTGACGTTATCTGCATCGAATTATCCATCAAGGGAACAGGAACCTTATAAATCAAATGTAAAACTCCATATAGTATTGCTTACTTATAGCAAGAAATCAGCCACTGCTTTTCTTTCATGACACTGGAAGCCCATATATTGAAAAAACTCAAGCCCATATTCTCGGGGACCCCTGATACACAATCTGACCATCAGTTAGTAGAATAATATCATCGAACAGTTCATAGGTCTCCGGGTCCGGCTGTAGGAGAGAAATGAAGGCGGTTTCATTTTTGATGTGCACAAACTGCTTTATGCAGTTCACAATCTGGTAAATTGTTGAGCTTTCCAAACCACTAGAAATCTCATCCATAAATAATGCCTTTTGCTGGTCCAACCAGCGTCTCACCAAAATTTCAAATATTAATTTGATGAAGCCAGCAGAGTTCATCATTTCGAGCATTCTAATCCTAAAATCTATGAGTTAATTTGAAAAATGAACAGCATTAATTAGTATATGCTGGAAGCCAGCAGAGTTCATCATATTCAATACCTTGGAAGTTATTTGCTGCTTAGAAATGGTACCTTCAAAATGTAGTCTGTGATCACATTGCTCTCTTCACCTTCTGTTGCTATTGCCTGTAATAGATTGAAAATAAACTACCATGGATATATGCAAACTCAAAGCTCTTCGAATCTCATTATGCATCAGAAATATCATGCAATTTTGAGCTTTACCTCTCTTTCAAGATTGTTTTCATATGAGATCTTTCCCCACCTTCATGAAGATATCCAAATCAGGATCGGGCTTAACATGGGCTGCTTTCTCTTTTCTTAGCAACTTTACCAACAGCTCTGTAGTCAATAATTTCAATGGTCACTTCTCTTTAGCTGTGATATATATTTCCAGATTGCATTAGTTACGAGGTTTATTCCTTAAAGAGGAAATAGTCTAACCAACCGTAACGATACCCGACCCCTAGGAATCTTGCAGCATAGTTTAAGGTTTCCCTAACTGTCAGTTCTCCTGTGATCCTCATAGGCAGCTATTCTCTGAGGTGCAAACTCATTCATCCCGTGACCATTATATGTCATGTCACCCTACCGGAAAACTGCAGAGAGTTCAATTCCTCAGACGTGGAGTGATATATAGCCAACAGTCCAGTGTTAAACATTGGCAACATCCCAAAATTATCTCTAAAACTTACGAAATAGCATCACCTTTAGATTGGGATCGAGTTTTCCAGTCAAAGCCATCAAAAGAGAGGGTTTTCCTGAACTTGGAGGACCCAGGAATAAGGTCATTCTGCAATAACATATTTCAAAGAAATTTAGACTGCTAATACTCTTTTGAATCAAAAACCTGAAACAAGAAACCCAATTAAACGTTTTCGGTTGAGGGTCATTTACCGAGATGGTTTGATCATCTAATTAATAGAGTAAAACCCAAACTGTCTTTGTAGACCCCCCCTCAAGATAACACAATTCTTTTTGCTGAATCATCGTATAACAGGTATGCAAAGTATATTTATCGAGAGTGGTATTATATTATTATCCGTCAGTCTCCACAACAAGGATGAATTACAAAAGCCCAGAATTCATGTTGTCCATAAAAAAGACCGATAGACACACTGACAACAACTGGATGACAAAGATTTGAAACAAAATTCTTCGATATCAAAAGATGAGACATATGGATCCTAGCCGCCTTTAACTTTATATGTAAATAGATACAATCTTCAAGATAATATAGAATTATATCCTTCGGTCGGATCCCCAGCCGCCTTTAACTGACCACGATTATTACCAGCAATAATTACGTTTTTTATAATTTAGTAACCCTCTCATCCATCAATATTATATTTAAACAAACTACGTGGCAATATATTACATATGCAATGATGTTATAATTTTGATTAATAGAATTGATTAGTACGTCCCAATCCAACAAACAAGAAAGGTTTGGCTCTATGTGGATGCCGGGTAAGTCTAAAGGCGACGGAGAAGAGAATTCTCTGTCAGACAAAGCGGATGACAAAGAGATGGGCCCAGTCCACTCTAGCACTCCGATATCATATTCCTTGATGTTTGAATTTCATGCTTAAAGGATCGATTGATACATTTAAACTGTAATTTATTAATATAATGATGGTTTGAGAACGACCCGTATTCATGTATATTTTACTTTTATTATAAGATAATTATTTAATTTGAACGATAAAATTGATTTTGACTTGGTCTTTCCCAAAGACACGGAGAAGCAAAATCTCATAATTTTATAAACCTATATTAATTATGTAGCCGCCGGATACTTGACAAAACTACAATACTTTGCTCTAAAACAAGCCACTATAGCTTAAATGTGGGAGAATAAACTTTATTATAAGCATGCTAAACCAACTTTATCACAACTTAGGATAAGATAATCATAGAATGATTCTAATTAAGTGACTATTGCAATAATGAGCTGTGACTCACCATGATGTAATGCTTTCTGGGTCCCTCTTAAGGTCAACTTTCTTTGAACAATAAAGATAGCAATAATGTCAGTTTTCGACCTTTTGTTACCAAGACCGCGACTACTGAAAACACAATTATTTTTTATCGGACCGAACCCAACAATCGCGTCCCATTAAATGTTAATGGTTGGTTCGCTAATCGGTACGAAGTCCACCTTCGACATTAATTTCTTTGGAAAAATAACGGTAATGACATTAAACCTAACATTATTTATGACTCGTATGTGAAATCATTTTAATTCGAATTAGTATTTGGAGATGGCCAAATGGATTTATCCAGAAATAAATAGAATTGATTTCGTTTTTGTCAACAACCATGCATTTGGGTTACTATAACATGTTTCACGTGGTTAATGATTTCAATTGTTCAGATTGAGAAACCCAACACGGCACCGTATCATCACCCCTTTTTGTTACAAGTTTTAAGTGATCTCACCAGTGACGATAAATTAACCCACAAATAGAAGAATAATAATAATAATGGGTTTCAACTTTCAAGCCTTATATAATTATATACCACTAACTGGGTCGGCTCAGCTTTTCACGCAATAAAACGGGAGTTTTATAGTGAAACTAGAAAGTCATTTGTGGTTCGTGCACTTAAACCGTGATAATTTTCTTTATATATATATATATATATATTATGAGTTGTTTATTTTTTCCAAAATCATCATGGATGATGTCACCCTCTATATCTATTGCCACGGTTGCATAATTGGCAGCCATTCTGGCATTTTCATGGTTGAGTTCACTCTAGGATGATGTCATTAGTGATGGTAACACCAGATCAGATTTTCATGAACACAAGCATAATCTCCGTCGCCAAAACCAGAAAAATACACCGCTAGCTGGAGATCACGAAGCGTAAGGACCTAACAGCTACCCGACCTACACCTTTTTTAACGATGTCGGTGGAGACTGAAACTTCTTATGGGTGCGATTATCGTACCACCATTCGTGCCGTCTAACAAGATAAGGCTCATCTCCTTTCGTGGGGACACAGAGAGTCAGGGACCGTTAAGCTTGCTTCATATTTGCAAATTACCACCACTCCGCTGTTAATACATATACGTGTAAGAAACAAACTCAAATCGTAAAATTTTCTTCAATTACAACGGACAATGATACGTTCCCGTTTTTCTAACACCCCCGGTGGCATGTCAGCGTTGAAGTCAGAAAACACTTGGTAAACATCGATGTCCAACTCTACTGTTTGGTCTAAAAAGCACCACCCGCGTTAACGTGCAATTACAACGACTTTTGACAATTTTGACATTATACGTTAATAGCCACCCAATTGTGTCCGTATCCTTCGTGTATATATATATATATATATATATATATTTGTATATACATGCACTTATCTGCTTCCGTCGTTTCAGAAATATCTCATTTCGTCTATCCGTCTCTTTTACCATAGTAGCACAAACTACTGCTGTTCATTGAGCCCAAAAGAACGAATAGATAAAAGAGTTCTGGTTGGTTTCGGTTTCTATTGTTGAACTAAGTAGTGTATGATCGTCTTCTAAAATGGAGAGCGCTGATGCTGTGAGTATACCGAGTAAAAGTTTAAGGAAAGGTGCTTCTTTTTTGTTGAGAAGCAATGCTGTTGAGGCTTTTTCGAGTTTTTCGAGATCTTCGAGAGAAGAAGACGATGAGGAAGCTTTAAAATGGGCTGCCATTGAAAGATTACCTACCTACAGTCGTCTGAAGAAAGGTTTGTTGACGACATCTAAAGGTGGCGCCGATGAAATTGATGTAGACAACCTTGGGTTTCAAGAAAGGAAAGGATTGCTTGAGAAATTGGTGGGAGTTCCGGAAGAGGATAATGAGAAGTTCTTACGGAAACTGAGGAAGCGAGTTGATAGGTGAGATGAGCCATAATTAAAGTATCTTCTTGAAGCCAATTCTCATGCATGAGGCTAAAATCAATCCAAGTTTACTGCGATTTTGTGGGAAGTTTTACTCTTGAATCTTTGGTTAAAAGGAATATAAATTTTTCTTTTGCTTTCCATGAGCAAAAATGCATGGCTTAGGTTGATCAGTTTATGAAATTTTGTGTTCTCTTTCTTTTATTTCTATCATTTTTTTAACTGTTCTCCATTAAACGATTTATTTTCTCATGATTTTGCAGAGTTGGAATTGAGCTTCCCACGATTGAAGTTAGATTTGAGGGTCTAAATATCGAAGCAGAAGCGCATTTAGGAAGCAGAGCTTTGCCTACATTCTTTAACTTCATTGTTAACATGGCAGAGGTAAATACATGTTAATGCTGATGAAAGATTGTTACTTTAATACACTGCTGAATCAGTTATCCTGAGATTTATCATTTGCTTTCTATATTGAAGGGTTTCTTGAACGTTCTTCACATCCTCCCTAGTAGGAAACAACACCTGTCTATTCTTGAAGATGTTAGTGGAATCATCAAACCATCAAGGCGAGTGGAGCAGAAAATCTTGTTGTTTGTGGTATTTCTTACCCGGTAACCTTTCTTACTTCTTCGTTGTCTGTTCATTGCAGGATGACATTACTTTTGGGTCCTCCAAGTTCTGGAAAAACTACACTTTTGTTGGCTTTGGCTGGAAAGCTTGATCCCAATTTAAAGGTATTGTTTGGTTGTTTTAGCTCTGCAATTTCTATATTTTTTAAAAAAATTTATTTTTCTATGTCTGCTTAATTTGAGAAATATAACTTCTCCTGCAGGTTTCCGGTAGGCTGACTTACAATGGCCATGAAATGAAGGAGTTTGTACCCCAAAGAACAGCTGCCTATATCAGCCAATATGATCTGCATTTAGGAGAAATGACTGTCAGAGAAACCTTAGCATTTGCTGCCAGATGCCAGGGAATTGGACACCGCTATGGTAAGTTAGACCAATTTCTCTTCCTTTCCTTCGAATGAGCTTTACAATATGGTTTGTATTTATGAGTTGCGACTGAACTCAAAATTTCCTCTGTTTTTTTCTGGGTAATTCTAGAGATGCTAGCAGAACTGTCAAGAAGAGAGAAAGTAGAAAACATTAAGCCTGATCCTAATATTGATGTCTTCATGAAGGTAAGAAGAGCTACCATGATTGACCCAACTGGTTTTAGGGGCAAACCCAAACCATGTCTTTCGTTATCACTAACAACATTTCGTTTAATCTCTTACACAGGCAATGGCAACGGAAGGTCAAGAGAGCAGTGTGGTTACAGATTATATTTTAAAGGTATGGTATTCTTGACATGAAGTCCCTTGTCTGTTACATACTCAAGATTATAAAGTTTATAAGTTTCAACCTATTAATTCTTTCTCTTCTGAATTTATAGATTTTGGGACTAGAAATCTGTGCAGATATTATGGTTGGGAATGAAATGATGAGAGGTATATCTGGAGGACAGAGGAAACGTGTTACAACTGGTACATAACTTTAACTCTTCTGTTCTTCAATCAAATGCTATATATCATAAATTTTCTTTGCTCGAATCAGTGACTAACCATCTTCAGTAATCAACAACTGTAGGTGAGATGTTGGTTGGGCCATATAAGGCACTGTTCATGGATGAAATCTCCACCGGCTTGGATAGTTCCACAACTTATCAAATTGTGAATTCCCTGAAGCAAACTGTCCATATTCTTAATGGGACTGCTGTCATCTCTCTTCTTCAACCGCCGCCGGAGACTTACAATCTGTTTGACGATATTATTCTCCTATCTGATGGCAAAATTGTGTATCAGGGCCCTCGTGAACATGTACTTGAATTTTTTGAATCTATGGGCTTCAAGTGTCCAGAAAGAAAAGCCGTGGCAGACTTCTTGCAAGAAGTAAGTACAGCACAAAGTGTTCTTTCTCTATCGATCATATTGCATCAGTAAATAAAAGGATTTTCTTTTTAACCCTTTTCGGTGGAAGAGCTATAGGCTTATTGGTTCTCAACAATTTTCATTCCAGATAACTTCAAGAAAAGATCAGGAGCAGTATTGGATACATAAAGATGAGCCTTATAGTTTTATCTCTGCCACGGAATTCTCCGAAGCGTTTCAGTCTTTCCATGTTGGACGCAAAATTGGAAACGAGCTTTCAACTCCGTTTGACAAGACCACGAGCCATCCAGCTTCTCTGACGACTGAAAAGTATGGTGTTGGAAAAATGGAGCTTCTCAAAGCTAGCTTCGCTAGAGAATGGCTGCTTATGAAGAGGAACTCATTCGTTTATATCTTCAAGCTTGCCCAAGTAAGTACTACACATTGATGTTGTTTAATGCTTTTCTTCAATATTTGAATGCATGTTTATATAGATATGACATTATCATAATGCCTCTATTGCTAGCTCTCAATAATGACGATTATTACCATGACACTTTTCTTCCGGACTGAGATGCATAAAGATACTGTGACTGATGGAGGAATTTATGCCGGTGCACTGTTCTTCTCGGTGGCCTTTATTTTGTTTAATAGCATCCCAGAGATTTCCATGACCATTGCAAGACTTCCAGTGTTTTACAAGCAAAGGGACCTTCTATTCTATCCTTCGTGGGCATTTTCCCTCCCCTCATGGATTCTTAAATTTCCCATCACACTCATACAGACTGCTGTTTGGGTGTTTATCTCCTATTATGTGATTGGATATGATCCTAATGTTGGAAGGTAAAACAAGTAACATATATACTTTTTAAGATGTTGGATTTCTTCCAGCTAATGTGCAAGGTGACATCCTTCCTGCAGGCTTTTTAAGCAATACCTTGTGCTTGCACTCATCAACCAGATGGCTTCTTCATTGTTCCGGTTTATTGCTGGAGCAGGAAGGACCATGATTATTGCTAACACATTTGGATCATTTGCCTTGCTCATTCTCTTTGCATTGGGTGGCTTTGTCCTGTCTGAAGGTACATTTCATCTCTTCATTTAGCAAGTTGATTATGTTGTATACCAAAATCAGTCCTGAGAGAGTTCTTGGAAAGTGCTGATATATTCTTCTTGATCAATGCCACAGAGAACATAAAGAAATGGTGGATATGGGGCTACTGGATATCTCCAATGATGTATGCTCAGAATGCGATTGTCGTTAATGAGTTCCTCGGAAAGAGTTGGAGTCATGTAATCTCTTTGAATATGTTCTTCTGTATTTGTTTGTACTCACTGTACTCATCAACTGACTTTCTGATTCATTTTGTTACCTTAGGTTGCTCCGAACTCGAACGAGACACTGGGAGTTTTAGTTCTAAAATCTCGCGGGTTCTTTCCACATGCATATTGGTATTGGATCGGGATTGGGGGATTAACTGGTTTCACTCTACTCTTCAATTTCTGCTACACTCTGGCTCTATCTTTCTTGAACCGTGGGTACCTGCTCTTATCTTATTCAGTTTTCAGATTTAAGTGCTTGTATCTGAACCTTTGTAAATTATGTTGAGCAGCATTTCACAAGTACCAGGCTGTTGTATCAAAAGATTTGCAAAGCAATGCACCTTCAGGAGGAGCTATTCAGTTATCAAACCGTGGACATGAGCTTAGTAGGCATTCAGGTAATACAGATTCCTAATTTGCATCCAGAGGCTAGGAGTTTATTCTAATCTCTTGTTGCAACCTAAAAGTTATTTTTTTTACAGAGAGAACAGGGAGCAGTTCGCACAAACTATCTTCTACAGAGACATCGGCCTATCCTGTGACCAACAATCAGCAGAAAAAAGGAATGGTTCTTCCTTTTGAACCACATTCTATCACCTTCGATGACGTTATGTATTCTGTTGACATGCCACCAGTAAGTTTGAAAAATAAGAAATTTAACTTTTTTTAATAAATTAGGTGCTAAAGTAAGCGAAGCTGATATATGTTGCAACATGCAGGAAATGAAAAGTCAGGGAGTGCTTGAAGATAAATTACAACTATTGAAGGGTGTGAGTGGCGCTTTCAGGCCAGGTGTTCTAACAGCTCTAATGGGTGTTAGTGGTGCTGGTAAAACCACTTTGATGGATGTACTGGCTGGGAGAAAAACAGGGGGATATATTGAGGGAAACATTACTGTTTCAGGTTATCCAAAGAAACAAGAAACTTTTGCTAGAATTTCAGGATACTGTGAACAAAATGACATCCATTCCCCTCATGTTACTGTTTATGAGTCCTTGCTCTACTCAGCTTGGCTTCGTTTATCTTCTGAAGTAGATGCCGAAACAAGAAAGGTAGCTACCTTGAACTTATTATCGAAATATATTAACACGTTGCTGTTCAACTGAGAAAGTTTGAATCAGACAAACAAACTAGGTTTCGTTGAGCCATCTCAAAAGTGGTCGGGCAATGTTGTTTCTTATTATATATTGTAGGAATGCCTTGAAAAGTAGCACTGACCCTTTTTTTCTCTTCTGAAATTTGCCTTGCAGATGTTTGTTGAAGAAGTCATGGAGCTTGTGGAACTGAATCCTTTGAGGCAGGCATTAGTTGGATTGCCAGGAGTAAGCGGGCTATCTACAGAGCAGCGCAAACGGCTGACTATTGCAGTTGAGCTAGTTGCTAATCCTTCCATAATCTTCATGGATGAACCAACCTCTGGGTTGGATGCTAGAGCTGCTGCTATTGTAATGAGAACAGTTAGGAACACTGTGGACACTGGACGAACAGTTGTATGCACAATCCATCAGCCAAGCATTGATATATTTGAAGCCTTTGATGAGGTCAGAAAGTGCTAGAAAATCTCTAAAACTAGTGATGTTACTTGAATCCTATCGTTTTTTATTGAGACAAGTTGAACATGATGTTGCAGCTATTTCTATTGAAGCGAGGAGGAGAGGAGATATACGTTGGGCCACTAGGCCGTCATTCCTGCCATTTAATAAAGTATTTTGAGGTATAAAATTCAAGATTTTTGATGAATAAAGCACACACACATCTGCTATTATTTTAATCAAGTTAATGACTCGCTAATCTTTGTATCTTTCTTTGAATATAGAGCTTTGATGGTGTTCCAAAGATTAAAGATGATTACAACCCTGCAACTTGGATGCTGGAAGTCACCAGTTCAGCACAAGAAACAACTCTTGGACTAGATTTTGCTGCTTTGTACAAAAATTCTGAGCTTTACCGGTGAGTTCTCTGAGAAATTGCCAAGAACTAATCAACCACCATGTCAATATCCCTTTTGCTGTACTATTAATGGCATCTATTGACTGACCTGGAGTTCAATTTCATCTAACTGTTGAAAAACTTCTATATTTCAGAAGAAACAAGGATCTTATCCAGGAATTAAGCTCCCCAGCTCCTGATTCGACGGATCTTTATTTTCCTACACGGTACTCTCAACCGTTTATATCGCAGTGTATGGCCTGTTTATGGAAGCAACATTGGTCATATTGGCGTAATCCATCATATACTGCCGTGAGATTGCTCTTCACAACTGTTGTTGCCTTGATATTCGGGACAATGTTCTTGGACCTTGGCTCCAGAACGTAAGTTGCTATAGAAATACTCAATGAGACAATGAAGCAACATTAAACATTCTAAGTCACCTGATACTCTGTTCTCATCCTGACATAACGCTGCCTCAAACTGCAGGAAAAGGAGACAAGATCTTTTTAATGCCATGGGTTCAATGTATACTGCAATTGTCTTCCTTGGAATCCAAAATTCTTCATCTGTACAACCTGTTGTAGCTGTCGAGAGAACAGTATTCTACAGAGAGAAGGCTGCTGGAATGTATTCTCCTCTTCCCTATGCCTTTGCACAGGTAAAAATATTTCTCACGCTATAAATTTGACTGTAAACTGAGTATATAGATTAACCTTTTTTTGATTTCTGCAGGTCTTGATTGAACTCCCATATATATGTTGTCAAGCTGCAGTATATGGTGTTATAGTGTATGCAATGATTGGATTTCAGTGGACTCCTGCTAAATTCTTCTGGTACCTGTTCTTCATGTTCTTCACATTACTGTACTACACCTTCTACGGCATGATGTCTGTAGCTGCTACACCGAACCAACATGTTGCATCCATAGTTTCTTCAGCGTTTTATTCCTTATGGAACCTCTTTTCAGGATTCATTGTCCCAAGACCTGTAAGTGATTCCTACCTGAAGCTTTTTCATGTTCTTCAAACCGTTTTGAGAAATTATTTTCCTCCAGTAGTAAACTAGACAGTATATTCATTTTCTGTGTTGGTCCATACCAGCGGATACCGGTGTGGTGGAGATGGTATGCTTGGTTATGTCCAGTGGCTTGGACCCTGTATGGATTAGTCACAACACAGTTCGGAGACATTAAGGATCAGCTGGAGAGCGGTGAGACGGTGGAAGATTTTGTGAGAAACTACTTTGACTTCAGGCAAGATTTTGTGGGAGTGGTAGCAGCTGCAGTGGTTGGATTTGCCACACTCTTCGCATTGACCTTCATATTGTCCATTAGGTTTTTCAATTTTCAGAGGCGATAGAGACTGCTATTTTGACTTTCGCTATGTTAAGTTCAGCAAAAAGATATCATCCTCATTGCAATGAGGGAGTATTGGACAAAAATAATTGTATATATCATAAGAATATATATAAATAGATAAAGAGATTCAGGGTAAAGTTCCCAATATTATTTGCTGTATCCTGTTGTATGGTGGCTAATATACCAAAGTAGAAAGACAAATAAAGAAAGAAAGTTCACATGTTCTTCAATATTTAAACTGTGAGGATTCGAATCCGGTAACTGGGCACTTCACCGCCATACAGTTCCAATTGATCCAACTTATGGCCCAATCAGAACTACATAAGGCTTAATTTGAAATTCTTTTTCCAAATTGTATAAAAATACATATAAATTTGAAACTTAAAAATGGAGCATATAACTTTCACAAATTTCGGTATAACATAACTTGTCACGGAGTACAAATATAAATAGCGAAAGACTTAAAAACACACACAACAGCCCACATCACCCCAATAATAACAAAATGTCTCAATCATGCATAATCACAAAAACTCCATCAATTTCAAACTCAATAATAACAAAATATGTCCAAGGCACCTTGCTCATCTCATATATCAAATCCAAAAACAGTATACATAGTCTAAAGAAAGAAATCAACACAATCCACGAAAGATTCACATCAATTAATGGGCAAGTATGCAAAACCCAAAAAAATATGCATATCACTATCCAAAATATAAAAGAAAATACCGAGTTTCCAAACGTGAAATATGCAGTAGTCCAATCCTATGACAACCGGGAATCTCAACCTCAAAAGAAGCCTGAGACGCAAACACTCGGACATAAACCTAAAAGCAACAACAAGAGGGGGGTGAGATCTCGAGACCTCAGTGAGAGTCACTGTATCATAAACAATAACGGAAGAATAGAGGCAATGTACTAAAATCATTCGAAAAATAATAGTTGAAAATAAATATCACGTAAGTCCATGTTAGCTAAACGTGCATCCAATCCACACAAACAATACAATCCAATGTACATGTATGATCTCGATAAGAATAAGTCCACAAACTCGAATCCACACCCAAATGGGTTTACAAACCAAAATTCAGAATTTTCTCGGGCTAATATACATCCAAAACATATTCGGGACGGACTTCTAAACCACTCCACTAATCATCCCGGCCAAAGGGCAATCGGGAGCCCTCTGGTGGCAAATTACAATGCAAGTTGAAAATATAACTCATGAAGAAAGCACACTATCACACATGTTACACGCTATCACACATGTTACACGCACACACAACTCGAAAAGCCAAAAGGCATATGTAGCCTATCACATTACTCAAACAAGGCATACACAATCCACCCAAACTCTTAGGCAAGGGACTACCCTTCTATCTAAAGATATTCATCCATTTACCTTCGCATTGGCCAAGCGCAATTCATCAATTCCAAGTCATACCTAGAAATAATATATATATATATTTGCATTCCTCAAAATACATATCTCATAATGTATGAAAACTAAGTAACAATGTACCATGCAATCATAAAAATCAAGAAATATCTCAACCAGAAATCTATCTCTTAACTCAACAAGCTCAAGCGGTTCAAAATCATGGGTCATCAACTCGAATTATCAAATTCTCACATAAACAAGGAATGAGTTCATTAAAGTCAAGCTCACTTATAATACATCAAAACAATATCATCATGCTCAGTAATTTAAACATAATATCAATGCATAAAAATTATGGCAAGCATCGCAATCAACCTAGTATGACGTTCACACACAATGCAAGTGTTCCCTCTACTCAAAACCAAGTATTTATCCAAGTTTCAAATTAATAAAACAAACACAATTCCACGCATGTGAATAAGACATAGGCACCCACCTCTTGTCGTGCAGACGACTCGCTAACGGCCACACTCTTGTCTTTCTCACGAGCCGAAATACCACCTAAGAATAAAAGCAAGCAACCAGCTGAAAAACCACAACGAAAATAAATAATTAAAATGACTCAAAATTAAAAATAAAACCTAAGACCCCATCTATTCTACTCTTTAATACTCTACTAATCATCAAACACTCAATCTAATCAAAATCAACCACTAAATATACCAAAAACACTACTCGAATCAAAAGCAACGATTTCTCGATAAACCACCAATTTCACCCATAATTGCACCAACACAAAAGCAACCACCAGAAAGTATTAATTCACATCCAACAAGCTCAAAATAATCAAACACAATCAACAAAAAACATTAATTTATCATATAGGCCTAAAATCCCCAAAAACACACTTGAATTCAACTCAAAAATATCCACACACCTCACAAAACTCTTGGAAAACCAAAACAAACCATCCAAGCATGCTAGACAGCTCTAAAACAATCTAAAGCAAGCAAAAATCGACATTAAAAGGGAGAAAAATCGGATGGTTACCTCAAAATCCGATTTTAACCTAAAATACCCAAATTCGGCAAAAATCACCACAAATCAATAAAACACCAGTGAAAATCTATAGAGAGGAAATAGAATTATGATTTGGAATAAGTCCCAATTGTTAATTTTGAAGGAAAATCAATTTGTGAAGAAAATTGATTTTGTGGGGCGGAACTCACCTTGCTTGCTTGCGAGGTGAGGAGAAAAAAGAAGGGGAGGGGGCTAGTCTGTTGGCTGCTCAGGTGAGTGAGCTGGTGACTAAATAAGGGTATTTTTGTTATTTTAAAATTTTACTTTTATTTTTTTATTTTTTTTAAATCTAAAAAAACATAAAGAATAACCTCATATGCCCCAAGTGGGCCAAAAAAGGGTTTAAAGGTTCAAAGTATAAAAATTAAGCTTTTAAAATATAATTGGGCTCAATGAATCGAAATCGGCCCCATTAAAAGGAAATCGGCCCATAGGCCTCCGACCACTCAAAGCAGATCTTAAAAACTCACACTCGGGTCAAGAGGATAGAGATGAATATTTTCACTGGACTCAGGTCTCAAACGACAACCAAATCAAATTAATTATCTTAATGCACATTAAAACTCCGAAATGACTGGTCGTGCAAACTATCGTCACACTACCAACGACATGACACTTTAAACATCCTATACTCACCACGTAGGCTCTATGACTATGTCCAATTCACTCGGTCAATGAGTCAACTCTCGGTCCACTGTCTAACTAGCTAGTTATACTGGTCAACTCCGACTAGTTAACTGGTCAAACTCACTCAAATATACCAATCCGGATGATCTGATTATATCTAAATGCTGACTAGACACACTGAAGAACGGGATCTCACATATCATCATCCATTAGGTTTTTCAATTTTCAGAGGCGATATCTACTGCTCTTTAGACTTTCGCTATGTAAAGTTCAGCAACAAGATATCATCCTCATTGCAATAAGGGAGTATTGGACAAAAATAATTGTATATATCATATGAATATGTATAGAGATTGAGAGATTCAGGGTAAAGTTCCCAATATTATTTGCTGCATCTTGTTGTGTGGTGGCTAATATACCAAGTAGAAAGACAAAAAAAAAAGAAATAAAGAAAGTTCACATGTTCTTCAATATTTAAACCTTATCAACTCTTCATTTGTCAACCAGTCCTTTCGCCAATCCGATATTTTGATACAGTAAATTAAGTGGGCAAGTTGAGCCTTCATTGGTCGGAAAAGGACGCGAGGACGAAGTTGTGAGGTCTAGCACCATCTCTTTGAAAAGTCTTGGTCAACAATGAAGAAGCTCAAAACATATTCCTTGCCTGTTTGTTTCTGTTGGAGTTTGAGATGGAATTGGCAATTTCGTTTTAAAAATCATAAAATAATATATTTTAATATTAAAAATATATATCAAATCAACAAATTTTATTAATTTAATAAATTTTGAATCATTCATTCTTATTCTAATTCCAAAGAATCAAACGGATCCTTAATACTATGCGGGTCACACGCCCTTTTACTGTGGCGTCCACATGAGGACTCTTGAGTAAAATCTCTTGGTTTGTGAAGAAATCCTTCGAATAAATAAATTTGGTCTTCGTCGCTTCTAACGGGCAGGATTTTTTTTCACACAAAGAGGAATCCTTATCAGTTGCACAATGATCGTGCTAGATTTACACACCAAATCTGCGCAATAATTAGAAAAATTGGTGTACTAAAATGGTGACATCCCATCATCCCATGTCTGATAATTATTGATCAGTTCCTTGTTAACAAAGACAAAGGTGACATCCCATCATCGTTTTAAATCCTGATCTTTTGAATTAACAAAAAAAAGAAGACAAAGGTGACATCTGGTGTTACGAGAATTGGTTTGGTTCATCGGAATTGTGAATTCCATTTCTAACACCACAAAAACCAAACAGGACTGAGTTCTCTTGCCTACGTTCTCGACTTTTTACAAAGCAGATTTGGGAAGGGGAGAGGCATGTTACATCCATAGTTTACGTGGTTGCTACACCCAACCAGCATGTTGCATCCATAGTTTCTTAACTTTCTTATGCATTTCTGTTCAGTTATCCCTGAATATTTAATAATTTTCTTTGACCTCAATCAACGGGATGCCTAGAGAATCCTTCTTATTTTTTTTAAAATAAATATTAATATCATCTCTCACCTTGACTTTTAATATTAAATTTACGGGCAAATAATAGCTTTCTTCCAGAACCTATTAAAAAAAGGCTTCCCACGTGAACCGTTGATAATACCACCGATGAAAGCAAACTGGTATACGACAAGTCTGCCCCTAGTTAATGGTTTAACGGAAGTTAACTTGAAGACTTTCTTGTCTGGATAATCTTTGTGGGCCCAAAAGGATAAACCCATTAAATAAGTTAGTATTGGAACGGTTGTACTGAAAGGTGGCTTGCGTTCCGAATATAATATTTTTAAATAATTGCATCCATCAATATTCATGTTGTTTTCCAGACTGGAATCAAACACTAGATACGAAGCGTACCCAAGAAGATATTTTATGGAAAAAATGTTCAGACATGGTATCTTCAAATCAGTTTTTTTTGGGGTCTCTGGTTGTCCGAATCCTAGACCCAATCTCTAGAGAGGAGACGATGACGACCCAGAAGAAAAGAAAAGGGAGGTCAATATACGGTTTTAGACTTATAATATATGTTAGCTAAATCATTCCCCTAGCTGTTTTAAGGTTCTTATATATTCTTGTTTAAAAACACCGGCCGCTGAGAGGTGGAGTTGACATGATTGGGAGCTGTAGATGATCACGGGTGATGCGCCTGAGGCTCACCGGTGATGGGAAATGGCAGTGGTGAGAGAAAAGAAAAAAACTCTTTTATTTTCCCAAATATTTTGGTTCTGGGTCGAGTCTTCATTGGTCGGAAAAGGACGAGAGGATTAAGTTGTAAGGTGGAGCACCATTTCTTTGAAAAGTCTTGGTCAACAATCTTTGAAGGATAAGTTCAAAGCACCTTGAATGGGGTTTCAACTGTATGGGAATAACAGTTGGGTTTGACTTTCAAGAGTCGCTTTGAAACGCAGCTAAACGTTGATGATCAAAGGCTAGCTGGACAACCATGACGAACTTGGGAGGGATAAAATATCTGACAAAAAAAAAGAACGTAAATGTTTTATTTTACCGACATAACTTCATAATTAACATTATTTAATTAGAAACTTATTTTTCATTTTTATTTCCAGATTCAGATTTCGATATCAATCAATTTTCAATAGTAAGTTAACAATCGTTAAGCCGCCGTTTACTTCCCGACAGCTTGACTGTGCAAACAGTACTCTGTTCTGACTCATCGGTAAGATTTTCTTAACCACAAGTCTTTTGTCTTCTTCCACTGTAGTTCTGATTTCTCAAGTTTGCATCAATATTTGAATGCTTTTTGTAAGTAAATCACTACTGCCCGTCGCTATTGGCGACTGCATTTCACATGCGCTGGATGATTAATTACACTCTATTCAAGTCTTCAAGCAATCCTTTTGACTATAATTGGTTTTTCCATTGTCCACTATCACGACTTCTGAGCTTTGCGTACCATCTACGCTGAGTACAAGCTTTAATTATTAAGGAGGTGGTTTCTTCTTTCTTTTCATGGTTTTACGTAGTTCGTCTCTTTGGATGTAAGACTTGGGATCTAAGCTTTTCTTGGTAGGTTTCAGTTTCCGCTTCTGGGAGCGGTACGCCTGAGTTGCTTTCAGACATGGAGATTACCGATGATCTGAGCATACCGAGTAGAAGTCTAAGGAAAAGCGCCTCTCTTTTATTCTCAAACAATACTGTGGAGGCGTTTTCAAAATCTTCAAGAGAAGAGGATGACGAGCAGGCTCTGAAATGGGCTGCCATCGAAAGACTACCTACTTACAGTCGTTTGAGGAAAGGTTTACTAGCTACATCCAGAGGTGGTGCCAATGAAATTGATGTACATGATCTTGGCTTTCAGGAAAGAAAAGACTTGCTCGAGAGGCTGGTAAGAGTTGCAGAAGAGGATAACGAGAAGTTTTTGCTGAAACTCAGGAAAAGGATTGATAGGTGAGATTACCTGCCGTTCTATAGTCACATGTGTATGCATTTTTTGTAAGTACAAACAGTGGTTTGTTAGTTTATGAAAGTCTTACTCTTTGAATCTTTGAGAATCGCAAGGATTGCCCAGAAACAAACATTTATTTTCCTTCCTTGGGCAGAAATGCAGGACCAATCTATTGATCAGTTTTTGAAGTCTCCGTTGCCAGTTTTCTTCATTTCCCAGTACTAAAATTCTTGTTTGATGGTCTCGTAGGGTTGGAATTGAGATTCCCACAATTGAAGTTAGATATGAGCATCTAAAGATTGAAGCAGAAACGCATGTGGGAAGCAGAGCTTTGCCATCAATACCCAATTTCATGGCTGACATAGTAGAGGTATGTTTATGGCAAACATTAATTGATGGGTGTTAGTTATTCCAATATCAGTTTGATACATATATTTATTTTCAACCTTCTAGGGTTTCTTGAATTTTCTACACATTCTCCCAAGCATGAAACAACACCTGACCATCCTGGAGGACGCTAGTGGAATCATCAAACCTTCAAGGTAATAGGAACAGATATTCTTGTTGACTTTCGTATGTCTCAGGAAATTAATTTGTTTGCTCGGCAGCTATTCTTATTTGCTTCCTAACCTTTGCATTATAGGATGACGCTACTTTTGGGTCCTCCGAGTTCTGGAAAGACTACATTTTTGTTGGCTTTGGCTGGAAAGGTTGATTCTAATTTAAAGGTAAATAATAAGACACTGTAGACCTGAAGCTTTTATGAGGTCCTCTGTTTTAAATTGTTTAACTCCATTAGGTTTTTACTTCAAAATCCAAATTCTTCTGCAGTTTTCTGGAAGAGTGACTTATAATGGTCATGCTATGAATGAGTTCATCCCACAAAGAACAGCTGCCTATATTAGTCAATATGATTTGCATTTAGCGGAAATGACTGTCAGGGAAACCTTAGCATTTGCTGCTAGATGCCAGGGGGTTGGACACCGTTACAGTGAGCAGCACTAATTTCCCTTCCTTTCCTAATTGACAATGAGGATAGAAATTTATGCTTGTTTTACGTTTGGTTAAACCCTATTTTCCTTTTTTTTTTGGTTCTGTCAATTGGCAGATATGTTAGCAGAGCTATCAAGAAGAGAGAAAGCAGCAAACATTAAGCCTGATCCTGATATTGATGTCTTCATGAAGGTGAGAACATGATTAAACAGTTTCTGAAATGTTCTTGATATTAAAGAAAATGCCTATGGTTGATCTGATCCTTTCTGTCTATAAAGATCCTCATAAAAACCTTCGACCATTGACTCCATTTTTTACACAGGCAATTGCAACAGGAGGTGAAGATACCAATGTGATCACTGATTATGTTCTAAAGGTAATATAACCACAAAGTACCTTAACCCTTAACTGGTCTGTATGCAGAAGGATATAGCTTCAATATATGAATTGGACTCTCTTTACTTCACAGATTTTGGGACTAGAAATCTGCGCAGATATAATGGTTGGGAGTGAAATGATAAGGGGTATCTCTGGAGGACAAAGGAAGCGTGTTACAACTGGTAAAAAAATTTCAGTAGTCCATTTTTCAGACAACAAAACAGTAATCTAGTTTCTGGTTGTCAAAATATGTGGCTAACAATCTCCAATGAACTGATTGAAGGTGAGATGCTGGTTGGACCATCTAAGGCGTTGTTCATGGATGAGATCTCCACGGGCTTGGATAGTTCAACAACTTATCAGATTGTTAATTCCATGAAGCAATATATCCACATTCTGAAGGGAACTGCTATAATCTCTCTTCTTCAACCGCCACCTGAGACTTACAATCTGTTTGATGACATTATTCTCCTATCAGATAGCCAGATTGTTTATCACGGTCCTCGTGAACATGTTCTCGAGTTTTTTGAATGGATGGGATTCAGATGTCCTGAAAGAAAAGGAGTAGCAGACTTCTTACAAGAAGTAAGAACAATCATGGTTGTTAATTCTCTTACATATTATTCCATAAACACTGCATGTTCACTGAATGATGCTCATTCCAGATTACTTCAAGGAAAGATCAGCAGCAGTATTGGATAAATAAAGATGAGCCTTATAGCTTTATCACTGCCAAAGAATTCGCCGAGGCATTTCGGTCTTTCCATGTCGGACAAAAACTTGGCGATGACCTTTCAACTCCATTTGACAAGGCCAAGAGTCACCCAGCTTCTTTGACAACAGAAAAGTATGGAGTTAGAAAAATGGAGCTACTTAAAGCTAACTTCGCCAGAGAATGGTTGCTCATGAAGAGGAACTCGTTTGTCCATGTCTTCAAGATAGCCCAGGTAACAATTGATAGCTGACATTGTTTCATTTTTCCTTTAAACATCTTGTTTATGTGGTTCTGACAGTGTTATATTACTCTCTACTGCTAGCTGACTATAATGGCCATTATTGCAATGACAATTTTTCTCCGGACCGAAATGCACAAAGACTCGGTGACAGATGGAGGAATTTATCTGGGTGCCCTGTTCTACTCTCTGGCGTTTACTATCTTTACCAGTCTTCCTGAGATCCCAATGACCATTGCCAGACTTCCTGTATTTTACAAGCAAAGGGATCTATTATTCTATCCTCCCTGGGCATTTTCCCTTCCTTCATGGATTCTTAGGCTTCCCATGACATTTATACAAACTGCTATTTGGGTTTTCCTTACGTACTATGTTTGTGGATATGATCCCAATGTTGGAAGGTGAGAAATATAACATTCATTTTCTGTTGTTATCCTTCTTTTGTCTACCAACTGACATGCAAAGTGACATCCTTCCTGCAGATTCTTTAAGCAGTACCTTTTGCTTGCTTTCACTAACCAGATGGCTAATTCGTTATTCCGGTTAACGGCCGGAGCAGGAAGAAACATGATCATTGCCAATACCTTTGGAACATTTGCCATGATTGTACTTTTCACGTTGGGGGGCTTTATCCTGTCTAAAGGTATAACTTTTGTTCATTTAGCATGTTTACTTTGTACAAATATTACTCCTTGAAGATCTGCTGATCTATTTTCCTCGGTCATTGACACAGACAACATAAAGAAATGGTGGGTATGGTGTTATTGGATATCTCCGGTGATGTATGGGCAGAATGCACTTGTAGTTAATGAATTCCTCGGAAAGAGTTGGAGCCACGTAATCTCCTGAAACATTCTCATTTCTCTGTTTGCTAGTGTTCACCTAACTAGTTTGACTGACTTGACAACTTTGTTTCTTTCCAAAGGTTGCTCCAAACTCGAATGTATCGTTGGGAGTTGCAGTTTTGGAATCTCGTGGGTTCTTTGCTCATGAATATTGGTATTGGATAGGACTTGGGGGACTAGCTGGATTCACCCTACTCTTCAACTTCGTCTACACTTTAGCTCTCACTTTTCTGAATCGTGGGTACCCGCTCCTTTTCTGCCTTAATTTCTAGAACTAAAAGCTTTTGTTTGACCCTGTGGAAAAAAACTACTGTGCAGCATTCTTAAAGCATCAGGCTGTTGCATCCAAAGATTCTGAAAGCAAGGCAACTAAAGGAGCAGTTCAGTTATCAAACCACGGAAGTGCACACAGAACACAGTCACGTAATACAGACTTCTAACCTACCTTATTTATAAGCGAGAAAGCTAATTGTGCTACCCTTGTTGTTACTAATTTATGATTTTGAATATGTACAGAAACTACAGAGGGCAGTTCTCACAGCAGCAATTTGCAGGGAAAGGGAATGATTCTTCCTTTTGAACCGCATTCCCTCACCTTTGATGAGATTAAGTATTCTGTCGACATGCCAGTAGTAAGTTTGGCAAACAAGGACTGTGCTAATATTGAAATGGGTCCTGAAGTAAGACAGACAAGCTGATCTTTTGTTGCAACATGCAGGAGATGAAAAGTCAGGGAGTACTCGAAGATAAATTAGAGCTATTGAAAGGTGTGAGTGGCAGTTTCAGGCCAGGCGTTCTCACTGCTCTGATGGGTGTAAGTGGTGCCGGTAAAACCACCCTGATGGATGTACTGGCTGGTAGAAAAACTGGGGGATATATAGAGGGAAGCATCACAATTTCCGGTTTCCCCAAGAAACAAGAGACTTTTGCTAGAATTTCTGGATACTGTGAACAAAATGACATTCACTCTCCACATGTTACTGTTCATGAATCCTTGCTCTACTCAGCTTGGCTTCGTTTACCTAGTGAAGTGGACGAGAAAACTAGAAAGGTTTCTATCACCTTAACTTGTACATGATTCTTGTTTTTATTTTTTTATGTTGCTTCCACCGAGCTAGCCTCAATATGGTTGGACAATTTTGTCTCTTCTAATGCCTGGAGATTTGGTACTGACTTTTCAATATGATATTTTCTCTGCAGATGTTTATTGAGGAAGTCATGGAACTGGTGGAACTGGATTCTTTAAGGCAAGCAATAGTTGGATTACCAGGAGTAAGTGGCCTCTCTACAGAACAGCGCAAACGGCTTACTATTGCTGTTGAGCTAGTTGCAAACCCCTCTATAATCTTCATGGATGAACCCACCTCTGGGTTGGATGCAAGAGCTGCTGCAATTGTCATGAGAACAGTTAGGAACACTGTGAACACTGGAAGAACAGTTGTATGCACAATCCATCAGCCAAGCATTGACATATTCGAATCATTTGATGAGGTAGAACTTACCCTAATCATGTCATTCTGATATGTCTCTAAATCTTTCCGCCATTCTTAGTTGATATTAACTGAACATTATGATGCAGTTACTTCTATTGAAACGGGGAGGACAGGAGATCTATGCAGGGCCACTTGGTCATCGTTCTTGCCATTTGATTAAGTATTTTGAGGTACAAAATTATGATCTGTAGATTCTAACAACACATGCTTCTTCCAATTTTTCAGTCAGCTAATTCTTTTACTTCTTTTGTTCCTTGATGAAAATCAAGAGCATTGAGGGTGTTCCAACGATTAAAGATGGTTACAATCCGGCAACATGGATGCTGGAAGTTACTAGTTCAGCACATGAAACAGGGTTGGGAGTGGATTTTACAGCTCTCTACAGAGAGTCAGACCTATTCCGGTGAGTGCATTTTTAACAGTTATATATTGCGAATATGCTTGTTGCATGCTGCAGGTGCATTTCTATGGACATGGAAATCAACTTCAACTTACAATTGTCGCCCCCCTACAACTGTTTTGTGTTTCAGGAGGAACAAGGCTCGTATTCAGGAACTGAGCTCACCAGCTCCTAATGCAAATGATCTTCATTTTCCCACACAGTACAGTCGATCTTTTTATACTCAATTTGTGGCCTGTCTATGGAAGCAGCACTGGTCATATTGGCGCAACCCATCATACAATGCGGTGAGATTGCTCTTCACTACCTTCGTGGCCTTGGCATTTGGGACAATGTTCTTGCAACTCGGCACTAAAACGTAAGTTAGGACCAAACCTGACGAGACAATTAAAGCAACCCAACATATGCAAACTCAACAGTTTCTGTTCCCATTCTGAGATGCTGCCTTTCATTGCAGGAGAAAGAGACAAGATCTTTTTAACGCAATGGGTTCGATGTTTTGTGCAACTCTGTTCCTTGGGATTCAAAATTCTTCATTCGTCCAACCTATCGTGGCTGTTGAGAGAATTGTCTTCTACAGGGAGAAGGCTGCTGGAATGTATTCCCCCCGTCCATATGCTTTTGCACAGGTAAAAAGACAAAAACATTTCACCCGTGATAACGTTAAAACTGTGAAGCGATCATATAGCCTGAACTTTCCAACTTCCCTCCTTGCAGGTTTTGATTGAAATTCCGTATATTTTCACACAAGCAGTAATTTATGGTGTCATAGTCTATTCATTGATCGGTTTTGAGTGGACTGCTGCCAAGTTCTTTTGGTACATATTCTTCATGTTCTTCACATTAATGTACTACACCTTCTACGGCATGATGGTGGTGGGTGCAACACCAAACCAGCAAGTGGCAGCCATACTTTCTGCTGTCTTTTACTCGCTATGGAACCTCTTTTCAGGATTCGTCATCCCAAGGCCTGTAAGTGTTTCTTACCAGCACTTTGTTTTTTTTTTCAAGTTGAACAATTTTCCCGCACCTCAAAGTACTGAGTCCTGACTGATTCATTCATCTTCCTCTGAACTTGACAGCGCATCCCAGCGTGGTGGAGATGGTACGCTTGGCTATGTCCGCTGGCTTGGACACTATATGGACTAGTTGTAACACAATTTGGAGATATTGAGGACAGGCTGGAGGATGATCCAAATGGTCGAACCGTTAAACAGTTTGTCAGAGACTACTTCGACTTCAGACAACATCTTGAGGGATTGGTTGCCGCCGTTGTGGTTGGATTTGCCGCCGTCTTTGCATTTGGCTTCATAATGTCTCTCAAGGTTTTCAATTTCCAAAGGCGATAGGCACAAATTGGGGATGAGTGATATATCACTGGACGGGGAAGTTGCCTCTGCTTAGCCTGACTGAAAGCGTAAGCCCAAAGTTTGGATTTTGGGCTGAAGCCCAATGAAAAGATAGATCTCGACAAATATGATCATGGGCTACGAGGCCCTCTCTATATATGATTGCGGTTTTTTTTCTTTTCATAATGTTGTATGAGCCTAAAGTTTTCTTCTGGTTGTATTGACACCGAGACTTGATGAGAGTATGAACTGTAGATGTTTGATATAATGTCCTGTAAATTTTGAATTATTGTCATGAATACAGATTCAAGCCAAAGCCTGCAATCCCTATCTAATGTCAGAAGCATCTCTATAAAGGGTAGTTTTCTCAAAAAGGTGTCTGCGTAAAATGATGTGGCCTAAGAAAAGCTATCAGGCAAATCATCTCCAGAGTAACGGCAATAATGTGGCTTAAGAAAAGGTTAGTGTTATGAGTTTTCGTGGAATAGTGAAGGATACCATAGTTACCAACTAGCAGTTCTAAAGCATTTCATTCAATCCATAAATCCTACAACCATTTCGCTGATTCAGATGATGTAAATGCAGAAAACAGCAAATAGTTTATCTCAAAGAAATGTCTTTTCAAATAACTCAAATTTAAATGGAAATTGTAAACAAAAATCACACTTCCAGCATTATCTGGTAAAAAGAAGGGATAGTTGGTGAATAAATTTTATCCCAAATGGAAAACAAAAAGCAAACCAAAACAGAGATGAATCGAGACTCACCAGCATAAACAGGCAAGAATAAACTACTGACAACTATATCCAACCAGATCCAAACCAAACTGAAGCACATGTCAGAAGAAAAGCCCTCAAACCCACCAACCCTTTGTGGAAGACCACATTAGCAGCAGATTTGGAGGATGTATGGTTCGCACCTGATGGTGGTGAGGGAAGAGCGTGAACAAGAACAGAGACCTTCATGCCGTTAAAGCATTGTCCATTACCACAGATGAAATAGTATCTCTTGGCTTTGTTAAGAGGAATGAAATCTTTGCCACTGCTCCAGTTTCCTACCGCTTCCTCTGTGGTGCAGTTGTCATAACCCGTCTGGTTCACCTCAAACACATTGTACTGCGTCTTCTGGTATCTGAAAGCTGCATTGGCGAAGAAAAGAAAGAAAACAAACACCACAAGTTAAATCTGGGTAAGAACTTTGGTAAAACACAGATAACCCAAGTAATGTTGTGCGCATTTGTGTGAGAGTGTGTGTGTGGAGGAGAGGAGAGGAGAAGGGACATACAAATAAGGTCACCGACATAGAAAGTCTGGTTATTGGCCCAGAGCGTGTAGTTGAAGCCTGGGTTCCAGCCTTTGTTGGCACCCACAATGTGGTCAGTAGCGGTGGTGCAAGTGGCGGTGAACAGAATCAAGCAGCAGAGAAGGATGAAGTAAGGTGAGCTGGACGCCATTTTTAGCCACTCACTTCCTCACTTGGTAGTTGGGGGTTGGTTGTCCCTTGAGTTTTGTTTTGTATCTTCGAGCAGTGAGTCAGGGAGAGACTGCAGAATAAAGGCGAGCATCAGTAACGGGATACTTATTCTTTTGACCACCCTCAACTCTGGGTTGGATAACACACAACTAAGAACACTTACGACAGGGATCCATGCCAGGCCAGAGATCACCTCAACCCTAATAAAATATTCTCTTGCTTTTGAAATGCCCCCAAAAAAGGGAGATTGAATCTTTCATTTTTTCCTTTCCAAGCATAGGGTGCGCTCAAGATTCTTGCAAGGCACCCTCTTTACAGGCAATTTTTAAAAGGAAAATGCTCATGGAAAATAGTATGTAATGGTCCATCATAATCTTTTTCTTCTGCAGACATCAATTTCAAATTACCTGAAGCAATATTCGATTTTTCTTTCATAGGTGATATAACAAGAAGTCATAATAACATGGGTTTTACAAGAAATAATAATTTAAAAAAAACACCGATAGTTGTTAATGCTATCGCCGGGTCCACATCGAGTACACTATTGCTGTAAGCATCAAATCGCTGTTCTACCTTTGCCCTATGGCATTTAAATTTATTGGTTGCAAGTAAATTATGTACCAGCTAAATAGCTTCATTCCTATTTTGATACTTTATCACAAGTCGAATGGAGAAAATGAGATGGTCCTCCCAGAAAAGCAGCATGACCCTATCACATGACTTGCACAGAGAAAGGGCCTACAAAATAACACAATAATGACCATCAGATTTCTTAAACAATTTGTCTTTTGTTTTCTTTCATCCATCGATCTCAATTACATCTATCAACCATAAGAAAATTCATCAAATGCTAACTCCATCTGCTTGGTTGGATGCTTAAGAGAAGAATAAGCAAGAGAATATGGAGTCGTGGCTTACAATTGACTTGTATGTGCACCCAATATCTTCAACTCCCGGCTAAGAAAAACTACAAGTGCATATGAAAATACTGTATATAGAATGGTTAGCTTCGCTTGGGGAGCATGATTGTGATAGAGTTAAGAGCAAAAAGAATGGAACGAATAAGGAAGAGAAGAAATTCCTATTGAACTCAATAGGCCAAGTGTAAGGGATCTCACACTTCCAGCAAACTGCCGAGTAGTTTCACAAACAAGAAATTCCATATCCTTAAGTGCTTACCTAAGGATCACACAATAGCTTCAGGAATAAATTCTTCTTGATCAGCAATTAAGTTTGTAGGAAGTTCTCCAGAAACTGAATGGTTCCCAGAACTTTTCTTGAATTGGGAAATATGAAATACTGGGCAAATTTTAGCATAGTCAGATAAAGTCAAACGATACACCACAGAACTGATTTTCTGAGAAATCTGAAAAGGTCCATAGTAACGAGGTCCCAACTTACTATAGATACGTTGAGAAATAGATGATTGGCGATGAGGACGCATTTTCAAAAATACACAGTCCCCTTCTTGGAATTCCACATTTCGCCTATGTTTATTGGCTTGAATCAAAATTTTTTGTTGTGCATGCTGGAGATTAAATTTCAACTGTTGCAAAATTTCATCTCTATCTTGGTGTGCTTCGGCCACAGCAGCAATCTTAAATTCTGTTGGGAGGAACTGAATTAAAACAGGAGGTGCTCTACCATAAACTAGCTGGAATGGAGTCATGTTAACTGCCCCATGAAAATTAGTATTATACTAATACTCAGCCCAATGCAGCCACTTCCCCCATCCTCGTGGTTGCTCTGAAGAAAAACAACGCAAGTATGTCTCCAAATAAAGATTGAGAACCTCTGTTTGCCCATCAATTTCTGGGTGATACGATGTGCTCATTTTTAATGTAGTACCACTGCTCTTGAAGAATTCACGCCAAAAACAACTCATAAAAAGTGAATCTCTATCACTAATAATAGAACGAGGAATTCCATGAAAACGAACAATATCTTGAGTAAAAATCTCAGCAATGGAACGAGAAGTAAAAGGATGCTTTAAGCCAATAAAATGAGCATTTTTGCTAAGACGATCCACCACCACAAAGATGCAATCAAACCCATTAGATTTTGGTAAACCTGTAATGAAATCCATAGAGATATCTTCTCATACCTAGAAGGAATAGGCAAGGACTACAACAAGCCAACTGGGGAAAGAGTCTGATATTTGTCACGCTGACAAACATCACAAGTAGCCACAAATGCTTGTATTTGTTTCATCATACCTGGCCAATGAACAGTAGCAGCAATGCGTTTATAGGTGCGATAAGCACCTGAATGTCCCCCTTGAGGCGTTGCATGAAACTCATTCATAAGTTTTGAAATCCAAGAAGAGGTTGGAAGCAGTAATTTTTCATTAAAGAATATTCGATCATTGACTATCTTATGTTTGGGAAACAATGCTAGAGAAGCAGCAATTTTATCATGCAATTGCTGATAGGAATTATTCTCCATAATTTCTTTATCCATTACTGCCCAATCAGCCCAAAATAGAAAAGAAATAGCAGTAAAATCAATCTCTTCATCGCGCATGGATAAGGAATCAGCAGCTTTATTTAATGGACCAGGCTTATACTCAATATTGAAATCATATCCTAATAATTTTGCCACCCAATTCTGCTATGCCGGGGTCGTAATATGATGCTGAAGTAAATGACATAAACTGCAATGATCTGTACAAACAGTAAATTTTCTACCCACTAAATACGGTCGCCAATGTCGGACTGTCATAACCAGTGCCATCAGTTCTTTTTCATAAACTGGTTTAGACAAATTTCGGGGTGCTAAAACCTTACTGTAAAAAGCAATAGGACTACCATCTTGCATCAATACTACACCAACACCACCTCTAGAAGCATCACATTCCACAATAAAAGATTTAGTAAAATCTGGCATCTGAAGTACCGGAGCAGTGGTGATTGCTCGTTGTAATTCTTGAAATGCTAGCTATGCCTCTGCTGAACACACAAATTTCTTGGTAGAATCTTTCTTAAGAAGGTCAGTAAGTGGCTTGGCAATTTGACCATAATTCTGAATAAATCTTCGATAGTATCCTGTAAGCCCGAGAAATGCTCGAACAACCTTAACAGATTTAGGCATTGGCCACTGTAACACACTAGCTATTTTGGTAGGATCCATTGCTACAGCATTAAAAGAAATCACATGCCCAAGATATTCGATTTGAGTTTGCCCAAACTGACTTTTTTTTACATTCACAACAAACTCATATGTAGATAATTTTCCCAAAACAACATTCAAGTGCTTCAAATGATCTTCCCAAGTGCCACTATAAATCAATATATCATCAAAAAAGACTAACACATACTTCCTCAAACATGAACGAAATAGATCATTCATGGTGGCTTGAAAAGTAGCATGAGCATTTTTAAGTCCAAAAGGTATTACCTTAAACTCATAATGTCTGGAATGAGTACGAAAGACTGTCTTTGGAATATCTTCTTCCTTCACGCAAATCTGATGATAACCTGAACGTAAATCAACTTTAGAAAAGAAACGAGCACCCTTCAATTCATCTAAAAACTCTTGTATTATTGGTATGAGGTATTTGTCAGCCACAGTAACCTTATTTAACTCCCTGTAATCAATACAAAACCTCCAGCTTCCATTTTTTTTTAACCAGTAAAACAGTACTGGAAAATGGTCCATTGCTGGGCTGAATAGTCCCTGCAGCCAACATGTCAGTTACCTAACGCTCCACTTCATCTTTTTGAGTGTGTCCATATCTATATGGTCTCACACTAACTGCAGTAATACCAGGCTCTAGTGGAATTTTATGATCTACTGCACGACTTGGGGGTAATCCTATTGGTTCAGAAAAAAATTTGGCAAATTGTTCCAAGAGATTCTGCAACTCAACACTCTCTTTTTCGTCTAAAGCCTTGCCACCCAAGAGTGAATCAACGATGGAAGTTTGCAACAATAATAACTCATAGTTATAGTTCAGTGTCTTACCTAAA
This sequence comes from Passiflora organensis, assembly GCA_019739055.1. NCBI lineage: Eukaryota > Viridiplantae > Streptophyta > Magnoliopsida > Malpighiales > Passifloraceae > Passiflora > Passiflora organensis. The sequence goes on along the minus strand of JAEPBF010000278.1, from coordinate 8,357,264 downwards.
GACCGAAAAGTGACAGGAGCTGTAACTAGAGTTGGGTCACCTTTCACAAGAACATTCTAGCCCTCATAGTTGAACTCCATAGTTAATTTTGTCCAATTAACTTTCACATCTCCCAACTGTTGAAGCCAAGTCACACCTAATATTAAATCGACACCTTCTAAAGGAAAACGGAAACAATCAATGTTAAATACAATCCCCTCCAAATTAACTCGAACATCTCTGCAAAGATCTTCAGTGTTATCATATCGACCATCTCCTAAACGGACTCCTGCCAAAGCCACAGTCTGAACTTCTAGCTTCAAAGCATTTGCAACACGTTTAATAAGGAAACAATGACTCGCACCACTGTCTATCATAATGACTATATCTTTTTTAATCTTGCCTCATAACTTCATAGTGCCACTAGTATTAGATTTATCCAAGGGAAAAAAAGGTAGTTCAAGCTGTAACAATTGACCATCAGTAGCCATGTTTGTCTCCAAAGGTGCTTCATTGTTGTCTTCATCTGCATCTTTGAAATTTTTTTTTTGTTCATCATCTGTCAAAATAATTGTCTGCAATGATTTTTCCTGGCATTGATGTAAGGGACTGTAAGGTTTTTTACATTGATAGCACAACCTTTTGTCACGAAGCTCCTGAAATTCTTGCTGGGTATAACGTCGAACACCCCGTGAGCGATTATTGCTGAAGCTAGAATGTGCACCAGTTGTTGTCGTTGCTCCACTAGAGGCCTGGACTTGTAGAACTGGAGCTGAAACAGAACTAGAAATGGAAGTTGATTTCTTAAGACCTCCAAGTTGAGCTCCAGGCCAAATATTCTTATTGGTCCAAGATGACCCAGCACGGGCTCCCAACCCATAACTATTTTTTCCTCCTCCATTCCACTCCAATTTCCTTCCTGAAAGAATCTCCAGCTCATGTTCTATTTCCCGAGCTAAATTCATTATTCTATTCAGTTCAAAAACTTCATGAGATTGAATTTTTGCCCTGATTGTTGCTTTTAACCCATTCAAAAATTGCCCAATAAATACTTGTTCAGGTCAACTTTGAACTTGGGTTGCCTTTGCTACAAATTCTTGAATATAATCTTCCACAGAACCTTCCTGATGTACTGTTGCAAGAGCTTCGAAAGGATTAGATGCCAATGCACTCCCAAAACGCGAGAAAAGTTCTACTTTGACTTCATTCCAACTCAAAAAAGGGCGTCGGTTTTGTAACCAACTCATCCAATGTAAGACATGTCCCTCCAACCACTTTTGTTTCTTCCAGTGTTTGCTAGATATGAAAATACTATTCTGCACGACTCACCCAACTCAAAGGATCAGTCCCGTTAAAATTAGGAAGTTCTATTTTTTTTTGCAGCAATCTGTACATCCTCCAAACTAACCACCCTCGTTCCTCTTCCTGAGTTAGAAGGTATAGAAGATCCATCATCTACTGATTCCAAATGGCCACCAGGTCCTTCTTTCTGTTTTCCCTTAAGAACTGCTGTCAACATCAACTTGATCTCCTCCAATTGTTGATGATTTGATAATAATTGATGGCGATTTTCCAAAAGCTCGGTATTAAAATCTCTCATACGATGCTCTAAACTTCCTAAACTCCTCTCTACCATTTCTAAGCGATTCTCCATTCTAGTGTTTGTCATTAGCTCTTCGATACCTAAGTATTGAACACGTTCACCGCACCAATTTGATAGAGTTAAGAGCAGAAAGAATAGAACGAATAAGGAAGAAGAAAAAATTCCTATTGAACTCAATAGGCCAAGTGTAAGGGATCTCACACTTCCAGCAAACTGCCGAAAAGTTTCACAAACAAGAAATTCCATATCCCTAACTACATGCCTAACTATCTATTTATACATTCACTAATAAGTACTCTAGGTAGTTACAACATTCTGTTTTCCTCTTCTAGTATATACTAATAGCGGTTTATCACTGGATCTCTTCTTGTTCACGTTGATGGTGTGAACACTTGAGTTAACAGATTGCATAGACCAAAATGGATATGCAATTACTGCTTTTCCTCCAATGATGACATCAATATCCAAAAGGTGCTCTAGTCCTCTGTCATGCCAAGTAGTTGGAGTATGAACAACTAACAAGATGTTAACCTGTCCGGAGCCTATTCTACGAAGCTGAACTGAGAAAAAGAAAGGGGCTTTAGCAAGTAATCTTGGCATTGTTTGAAAAGAGGGAAACGTTCTGTCACAGCATCTATCATATCTAGGCTGCAGCACATAAATTAACAAGTTTCCACGAGATCCATTCATCACATAACAAAAGAAATTCACCAAAGGTAGGTCGGGGAAGCTTGAGCAAGAAGTCATCAATTTTAAGACTTCCAGACCAAATGGGAAACCACAAAACTTCCCTTTATATTCAGAGGTTAAGAAAACTCAAGAACCGTGTGGTTAGAAAACAATGTATGGCATCAAAGCCAAGGCAACCTACAACATATTAGATGTAGACAATGAAGTCTCTACAGTTTCTGGTTGTGATCAAGTTAGTATAAAGTAGAAGAAGTCTATCCAGATAAATATTGAAACAAAAAATCATCTAGGACAATCAGAAAACCAGAGAAATTGACACCTTGACCATTCTAGTTTATTGTTTTTAGGAAAAAGCTACGGAAAATACTCTGAGACTCACAGGCCCTCTGACAGGTTGCAAAACTTGCAGTAAACGAGATTGTGAACATACCTTCAGTAAGAATCACGGAGTAAGAGGCCCTAAAATGACCAGATTGAGCATATTTTATGTGAAATTCCTTCAGATGGCCTTATAATTGAAGGTTATATAAGCATTTCCAGTAAGTCCATAGCCTTAAAAGTCTAACTGAAACCATGTTTGTATTAAATTCAGCAAACTCGCTGCTTCAGAGCTAATGGAATGAGATTCCTTCTCGGACTTTCAGAAATTCACTCAATCCAAGTATATTATTTTTCTAGGAAGCCTATTCCCATGTCAGCCACCCTTTCTTTGGCAAATGTCCAGGGCTTTTCTTTCTGATCATATTTCCCTTCTTTCGACTTGTGTGTTGCTTTCTTCTAGCTTCACTTGCCCGTTGTTTTTTTTGCATCATCCTTGTCTACTGCAGGCTACATTAAGATCTTCTCAAGCTTTGGGTCATCAGAGTATCCATTTGATCTCATCTCAGCATAACATTCTCGTGCCTTGATTAACAGTCCTGACCCAGCTAGCCTTTCCACTAACATTCTATGATGTGTCAAATTAGGCACCACTTGGTATTGCTTCATCTCTACCCAAATCTTCAATGCATTTTCAGGTTCCTTTAGTTTGAAGAACCTTTCAAGCACCAAGAGAAAAGTATCCCCTGTAGGACCCAAACCAACTGTTTTCATATGGTTAAGTAGTTCAAAAGTTCTTTCAAAGTCAGAGCACTCCAGAATTGCATGGTAGGTCTCTAATGTTGGGATCACTTTTTCCTCTATCATTGTAGCCAATATGTTTCTTGCCTCCTCTAGCTTATTGGCTTCACATAGAGAGCGGATCATCGAATTGTATGCAGAAGAATCCGGCTGTAATCCTATCTCTTTCATTTTGTCCAGGATTTTGACAGCTTCGCTAACACAATTCTCACAAGTAAGCACATATATCAAAGAATTATAAACCTCACGGCCTGGAATCCAACCTCTCTTCTTCATTTGATCATAGAGTCTTAGGGAGTCAAAAAGATTCCCAGCCTTTGAGAAGCAGGAAATCATGAGTGTATAAGAAGTTGCATTGGGCACAATACAACATTTTGACATTTCCCTCCAAACTCTCTTTGCTTCAAGTACATCCATGGATAGGTTACACCAACCATTCAGAATTATGTTGAACCCCTCAGTTTGCAATGGGAAGAATTTTTTGTTAGCTAGCATAAGCTCTTCAGCTTCTTCAATGTTTCCATGTTTACAGAGAGCATTCAAGAGTAAGGAGAATGCTTCATCATCTGGTGTCATTTTAAATTTCTCCATAATGTGGAATGTCTTTATAGCTTTGCTTGGATCATTTGCAGCTGCATATCTGGTTAAACACCGAGAAAAGAAATAAGTTGCAAACTGATAAAGAAAATGCACCCAATGTCAATGAAGATACTCAGAGCTCCTTTGAGGCTATGATTAGCTGCCTCTTCTTCGGTAACAGTAGAACAAAGGAACCAAAAACTAAATTCTGCTTATCACTCCGAAAAAAAAAAAAAAAAACAAAGCCATGTTTATCTTCACCAAAAGGCATGACAATTCCCACGAGCAACAGAAATGCAACCAAGTTGAGTAATATCAGGAGGATTTACATGGATTGAAACATCTATCTTGAGACCAAGATCTTAACTGAAGATAAAAAATGAGCACGCAATATCATGAAATATAAGGCGCTAGAATATACAAGAGGGAGAATGTCTAGTACTTATCATTCTATAATGGATACATCATTGATTCCAAAAGTAGAAGGATTCCAAGGTCCAGTGCATGTATATAGTATCAAGCAGTAAAAAGAAGCTTCAAAGTCAGGTGATCAAAGATTTCATGCGTTCTTACAGCAATTCGACAAACAAAGAAGCCACAGAAACTACGAGCGAGAAAGAGAAATCAAGCTTCAAGTTTCAAAATAAATAAAACATGACTTTAAGAAAATAAAGAATTTAATCTCACCTTTCAATCATAATAAGCATTGGTCTCCTAGTACTCATTGAGCAATCGTGCAACTCTTTTATCAAAATCCAAGCAGTATTAAACTTTTTGTTACAACCCAAAACCCACACCATCAGTTCAGAAGTCTTCTCATCAATAGAGTCCCATTTCTCTGCCCATTTGAAAGCCAAAAACGCCAATCTCCATTCTTCCCGCAGTTCCCAAATGACAGAGCGAACCAACTTTGCATTAGGCCTGATGCCCGACCCATCAATAGAAGCCATGCCATCGGCTTCAGAGGCAAAACTAGCCGCATATTTTAGTGATTCGAGGAGACTCAATACAAGAGGGTCAGAAGTCCGCCCTCCTTCTTCGACAAGCTCAAACGGGTTGTCCAGAAATCCGTTTGAGAGGGATTGGGCAGTGGAGAAATGGCGAGTGGTTTGGTAAGGTATTGATGCTGTTCGATAAAATGCCTGAAACAAAGATGATATGAACGGTTCGAATATGGGAAATAGAGAGGAAGAGGTAGAGCGAGAGAGTGAGCAACTGCTACGACGGAGAAGTAAGAAGAGGTCCTGGGAGCGAGACAATTGCAGCCTTCTTGCAAGGCCGAAAAGTGACATGGGATCGGTTAATGGAAGCTTCAGAACCATAGCATCGCCTGTAAAATGTTTTGGTATTGTGAAATTCTAGTTTATTTCTTGACAATTATTCAATAAAAGTTCGTGAAAGAGCTTTCCAGAAGATGGGTAGAAAGAAAAACACAGCGTGATTACTTTTTTCTAAAAAAAAGATGAAGATATTATTTTATTCTGGAAAAAAAGGAGAAGAGTAGAAACTGGGTAAGGTATATGAAACTTTATTGCATCTGCCGATCCTATACTGGTCCAACTATTTGTCAAATCGGGTAAAATCATATATTATATTCTGATTCGTCCCTTTGCGTTTCCAATTAGTATATATGTATTGTGGTGCAAAAAGATTATCGATGCTGCTTTAAATAATTTTTATTTTACGGTTTCAACATTTATCCTATATCATGTTTTGGGGGCATAAATTATTTTCTCTGAATCAGAAGATCAAGTATGCTTTTTTATGTCTAAAATACATCAAGAATTAATAAATAAAATCTAACCTATAGTCCATTTTTTAAAAAAAATAAATGAGGAGAGTTTGGAAACAGAAAGTGACAGTTAGTAACACTTGAAGTCGAAGTACAATCTAATGATTTTTTAGGTACAAACAAAAATCCAAAAGTTGGTGAGGAAAGAAAAGCACACAGTGCTTGCTTTTTAAAAGAAAAAAAGAAAAGGAAAATACTATAATTTTATGGGGACATAAAGAAGAAGAGTAGAAACTGAGCAAAGTATATATTCGGTTTTACTGGTTGAACTATATCTCAAAATTGGTAAAATTATATATTCTGCTTTGTCCATTAATTATGATACCGCTTGAAAGAAATTTCTTTGATGGTTTTAATATTTATCCTATATCATGTTTTTTAGCTGAGATTATGTTCTGTGGATCAGGAAATTAATTAGTAAATTACCTTTTTATATAATTATTAAACAAAAAAAAATTCTTATTTCTATAAGTTGTAATCTCTCAGAATTAGCTAATAATGTATGTGTATCCCACTTGCAGTTATTTGGTTTGATTCGCATAAAATATCGAAATTATTTAAAAATTAAAATAATTTAGTTTTTATCATTACATAATTATTAAAATTCAATCAATATAATGCTAATGCTTTTTATTTGTATTTATTTATTTATTCATTCATTTTAATAATATCTAAAATTTATTAAAATTTAATTGTTCAATCCGATTGGAACAGATATAATCCATAAGATATACCCCATATTTATGTCAAAATTGTTTATTTCAACATCAAAACAATTTATCATAAGAAAACTTCGTATTTTGAAATAAACATAAGAATTGGACCAATTTTCAGCAATTATCAGTAACGAAAAACAAAAAACGAAAAACTTTACGGTCATTGATAACATTAATTTTCTTTTGTGAAATTTCGAAAGTAAATTTAATCCAATAATAGGTAGTAGAGGTATATCATTAACTTGAAATTAAACTTTTTATTTTTTACCCGAATCGATACATCTGTCCGTTAAGATTTTTTTTTAAAAAAAAGGAAAAAGAAAAAAGGTCGATGGCTATCATAACCTATTAAGGATATGCTGTGACAAGGATGAATGTGAGAGAAGCCCAATCACATATCCTCTCGCTTCTGATTCGAAACTTTGAACACAAGTTCTATGGGGCCCATCAACCTGGCCTACTCTCTATCCTTTTTTCTCTTTTTTATTTTTTCATTCATATAAATATATATGAAGCAAAATTGCAAAGGAGTTTGGAACATGATCATGAGGGCGATGACCATGTCCATCGGAACACTAGAACATTATCTTACACAAGCCCAAGATAAACCAAAAGGAAGAACACAACCACCCCCACACCGGTTAGTTATGTCCATTCTAAATGGACCAAAAATGCGGAGAAAAAAAATATCATCTTCCAGAAATACATACAGCCAGACAAAATTAAGTCCCGAGTATCCCAAATTCAATCTAATTCGGGATTATATAAATTGGTTATTATAGTAACTTTTTTTATAAATGTAATTTTCATTTTTTTAGAATTGAATCCAGATTCTTAAGCTATAATTAAAAGAGTTTTAAATCTGTGGTATATATCATAATTTTCTCCTTTTCTTACAGTAATGAAATTTTTATCTGTTTAATATAGTGACGTAATATTATTGAAAAATGGAATGCTGACATGGATAAAAAAAAATTTTATAAGTTGAATTCTCGAAGATTCATATAATGTTATATGTTTAAAGTGGATTGGATATAAGTACTATAACATATAAAATACATATTTTTAAAAAATATAATGCTACGAAGTGAATTGATTTTTATTCCAATAATAATGCATTTGAAAATATAGATTTTCACAACTTGTAAAAAAACCAACAAGAACTGGTTTTACAAAAATACTGTGAATAAAAATTGTAATTCATTTTAATAAATATTAATAAAAATCTTACAAAAGTTTAATCATATGACTGATAGAAATATTTTTTTATTAAAAACGTGCAAAAAGAAAATAAGTGCAGCATTAATGATGAAAAGGAAAAAGAATATATGGCTGTTCTATCCCTGAAATGCCAAGCAGGTGATACAGATCCATTAGGATGGAAGCGGTTTATTTTGTTTTATTCACTTTTTCCTTTAGAACATTGGTGAATCGTCTTTTTTAGGACTTCTATTCATATTTAATATATCGTCTTTTTTCAAAAAAGAAAAGAAAAGAAATAACATTGGTGAATCGGATGGAGAAGTCGCAGTCATTCTGATTCCACCCACCCACCTGAAGCTACGGACAAGGAGACAAAACAAGTTGCAGATAACATTCACAAGAATTGCTGTAATCATTGTAGCCTTATCCTCCTCCCCCATCTCTTTTTTAACCTATAAAGGATTGTTATCCTTTTCTAGGTAGTAAAACTTTTCCTGTCATGGAATTATATTTTATGTGTTGAATTATAATATGAAAAAAAGGTCACTAATCTTATATTTTAGCTCTACCCTTCTCCCATAGCATCATGCATGCATGCATGAAAATGCTAAAAACTCATGGCACGTGAATGATCACCGCCAGCTTTTTTCTCAACTCAACTCTATATAAAGGGGTTACCCAAAGAGTTGAACCACAACCACTTGAGAGCTAGCCTAAGCCAGTCTTAATATCTGCTGATATGGGCACTCAAAGCTCTCTTCTGTTGGGACTTTTGGTTCTTATAGCAGCCTCCTCAGTTCTCTTAAAGCCAACACTTGCGGGATTCGAGCCATCCCTGTTTCCAGATGATTTCTGTTTTGGAACAGCGACTGCGGCTTATCAGGTACAAGAGTCTCTTCGCTGTTTGATATTAATTAAGGTGACGTTTACGTAGAACTAACGCTAAAGGCTGTACGTGGTGCATTTTAAGAGAGATCGAGAACAAGGTAAATCAATGAGAACGGAAAGGGTTGATATATACTCTTACCAACTAAAAATCTAGAGGGCTGGTAATTAATACTCTTCTTGATCGATCTACCTAGTTTCAAACTTCCGATTACAGTTTAAATTTCCATAAAAATACAGTTGTTAATATAATGACATCTTAGATTATGGTCCAAGGCACTTGCAAGTCGAAGTATATAACTAATCATCGTCATGCAAGAGATATATGCACCTGTGGTTATGTGGTTAACAGGAATAATCTATTTATCTACGACATATATACTAGGTTGAAGGTGGAGCAAGGAAAAATGGCAGAGGTCCAAGCGTATGGGATACCTTTACCTATGACTTTCCAGGTTGGTGCACCCAACATGCATGTTTTGGGATAGAATGAGAACTAGGCGATCAAATTCATGATTCTTCCAAATCTGCTAAAATTTAACCTTACATATAAACTACAGATTATAAAATCATGAAATCTTGCAAAGTTACAGAAATTAGTAGCCATATACATGGATATTATTTACCCATAGTTCAAAATAACTTTTTTAAACAAAGGATATGCATGACTTCAAAAATTAATGCAGAAAGGATAGAAGATAAAAGCAATGGAGATGTGGCTGTCGATTTCTACACGCGATACGGGGTAAGAGTAGTATGTGATTTCTCTATATAGAATCACTTTAACTAAATATTGACTGTGAATAATTAATTAATATGACAGGATGATATCAAAAGGATGGCAGACTTAGGAATGAATGCTTTCAGATTTTCTATCTCATGGTCGAGAGTATTACCATGTAAGTATACACGTTTTTTGTTAATCATGAAACTAATTAAGATGGTCTATCTATCTTTTCCAAGTAAATATACTTCCAAATTAATTACGTTTGCTTTACTTGGTTTTTTTTTTCTAATTTCAGATGGGAAGAGAAATTTCGGAGTGAATGAAGATGGGATTGTGTTCTATCAAAAACTCATTAACGAAGCTATTTTTAATGGTTGTGTTCTAACGTATCTGACTGACTTTATTTATATCAAGAACATAAATAATTAACTTAACCAGAGACTTTTGTCCTTTTTCAGGTCTGGAGCCTTTCGTGACCATATTCCATTGGGATACCCCTCAAGCACTGGAAGACAGATACGGTGGCTTTCTAAGCAAAAGCATTGTGTAAGTAGGCCCGTTCTTCTGGATCGATTAAGATGATGTATTTATACATCAACTACTTTTGTTTTAGTTAATAAATTAAATAAATAGACCATTTCTTCTCCTTGGCATGTAGGGCTGACTTCCAAGACTTTGCAGAACTTTGCTTCGAAAAATTCGGTGATCGAGTGAGATACTGGATTACTTTAAACGAGCCAATGGCATATAGTACCGGTGGTTATGATTTAGGCATGTTCGCCCCGGGTCGGTGTTCATGGTGGCAGAACCGATTATGCCGAGCCGGGAATTCTGCTACCGAGCCTTACAAAGTTACCCATAATTTACTGCTAGCTCATGCTGCAGCCGTTCAACTATATAAACAAAAATTCCAGGTACTTGTTTTCCTTCTAGGAACAAGAACAAGAAAATACATACAAGTGCAGGCAGGCATTCAAAGATTGAGAGTTGTTTTTATTTCTTATTTAATTTCAGCAAACCTTATGTATGTGATATGATTGACTGTTTAAGGCAGACCAAAACGGAAAGATCGGAGTTACATTTGTCTCATGGTGGATGGAACCTTACTCCAAGAATTTAACTGATGTGGATGCAGCAAAACGAGCTCTTGACTTTAACTTTGGTTGGTATGTATTTCAGATCAAGAATGGTACGTAGTGAGCCGTCATCTTTTTATGTCATATATACTTATAGAACACAACAATTTGACAGGTTCATGGACCCTCTCATCTATGGATACTATCCAAGAACAATGCGAGAGAATGTAGGAGACCGATTGCCCCACTTCACTGAGGATGAAACTAAGCAATTGAAACAATCTATAGATTTTCTTGGAGTAAACTACTATAGTGCACGATATGTAAAGAATATTCCGCAAGTTGACCCAGAACGCATCTCATATATCAATGATGCTCGCGCAGAGTTGAGATGTAAGTACTTGCAAATAAATGTTTAAACAATAGAAGAGGCTCAAATTAGTAACCTACATTTGTTTCCTCTGCAGTTGAAAATTCAGAGGGGCATCCTATAGGCGAACGTGTAAGCAAATTTTCTTGGAAATTATTGTTTATTACTTGCAATTTTTTAGGTGATTAACCTTTCTTTTTAATTACTTACAAATGTTGCAGGCTGGTATAGAGTGGTTACGGGTTGCGCCGTTTGGCATTCGTTATTTACTAAATTATACCAAGGAGACTTATGGAGATCCGGAAATCTTTATTACTGAGAATGGTGAGTCATATATTTTTTTTAATTAAAAAATTAGAAATAATGATGGTGATAATACTGATAAAATATGAATATACACAGGATTCGCTCAAGATAGTCTTAAAGAAACCGATGAAGCACTCAAGAACGACACCCAGAGGATTAACTATTACGATGCTCACCTTGGAAATGTGTCAGCTGCCATGCAGTGAGTTTTTGTTCATTTCTTGTGAATCTGGACACTTTATTTTATCTTCTCTTTGTCTTCCACCAGTTAACTAATTAATCGCTGCATGTTCATATCTGTTCATCGCATATGTTTTTATGGCAGTGAAGACAAAGTTAAGGTGAGGGGCTACTGCGCATGGTCATTCATGGACAATTTCGAATGGGCAAGTGGATATAACAAGAGATTCGGTCTTACACACATTGATTACAAAAAGGATCTCAAAAGAACCCCCAAGGCATCTGCAGAATGGTTTAAGGCCAAACTTTCAGGTCGCCCGCGGGGTACCTGTGGTGTTCAAAAGTCATCGCCTTCGCCACAGAAATCACCAATTTAATAACTTCGATCGTGTTTCGATGCTATGTAACGAGTGACCTTAGTCCGTTAGTATGAATGTCTGTATCTACTAAATAATGTCTAGGTCGCCCTTGGGAGGTAGGACCTAGCTAGTTAGTAGTTGTTACTAGCTACTAGCTCTATGTTCCTCTTTTTATCCTAGCTAGGGCTTCAGTCTCGGCAGATTAGCTAGCTCTGAAGCCTTGAAGCTTATTTTTCTGTATTTTGGCTCTACTAAATAAAACTCCTATGGTTTCTATATCTATATATGTAAAAGAAAAGGTAGCTAGGATCTTAAAGGATTGATCAACCAATAGATTCAATTCAAAACCCATGAACTTTTCCAAAAATAGACCAGCAATCTTTCTGTGGTGATCGGATATTTTCTTTTTCCAATACCAAGAAGATAAACAAATCGAAAACTTTAGTAAAGCTTTACTCTTTAGCTTTTGCAAACAAAAGATTCAAACAAGTCTCTTTGATGCCGCCAATGTTGTCCAGATAGGCTTTAGCTTTGCAGACAAAAGATGCCTGATTGTGCAGGTCTTTTTTAAGCCTCGAATGTAGTCACAAGATCAGAAGCTCTTTCACAGTCTGAGTATTAACTGTTCGTCAACGTCAAATGTGTTCTTCCTACTCGATCGAATGGTAATCCAGCCATTTCGACGACTTTAATTTACAGTTGAATGCAATTTAAAATGAATTACCTTGTACAAAAAATAATCACTAGTTTTATGAAGACTAATTAATATTTTTTATTTAATCCTCGATTACAAACTAACGAAAAGTACTCCTTTTTTTCGCAAAATGCCCAAGAAAATACCGACAAGCGAGTTGGACAAACTAGGAAAATTCATTATTTTTATATTCTTATAAAATTGATTTCTTTCTTCCTATCTCATTTCATTCGAGGAAAATTCCTTCCTGCAACTTTGGGCATTCGATATTGACTAAATTACATAAAGGGTATTTACGGAAATTCATCAATCTTTTTTACTAAGAGTGGACCGGAAACTAAGTAATTAATTTCCCGCATGAGATAATTAACTCTTTGAATAATATGAAATGATAAGGTAGATAATGCTAGTGAAAATTTGAATTACATAAAATCGAACCAGATTAAATCGGATTTTAAGGATAATCTGATTAAATCGGCTTTAAGAATAATCGGATTAGATCAGTTTTAGAAATGAAAGGAATATATTATTAAAATAATAATAATAATAAGTTTATAATAATTATAAAGCATCCATAATTGAAAATAAATATAAGATTTAAAATAATATCACTCATATGTACATATAATTAAAAAAAATTAATAATTAATTCCATATATTTTACTTAATATTTATTTATATTAAACTTTTAAAAATAAATAATGAGTTATAAGATATTATTATATATTAAAGATTAAAAATATCAATAAGTCTTTAGTAGAGTTTGTAAGTATAATCTTCATTGTAAGAAAAAAATAAGATTAAATTTGTAATTAGGGAGGTATGGGGCATGATTTCTAAGAAAACAATTGATTGGAGGTAGATGGGGTGAGTGTGGGTGTAGGTTAGGAAGAGAGGGGTGCAATTTCACCTTAGAAAAATTTTGGGTGTTTCGGGTTTACCTAAATATTTATGCTTCGGACTGAAAAAAAAAAAAAGCTCAAACTTGTGAGGACCCGAACCCGGTAATTGGGCTCCTCACCGCCGTGCAATCCCAATTGGTCAAACTCGTGGCCCAATCAAAACCACACAAGACTTACCCTCAAAACAAATTCAGAAATTATTTAAAAATACATGTAAATTTGAAACTTTTAGCTTTCTAAAAAAAACATGTATTTAAACAAACATCTAGACACCACAAATACAATCACGAAGTATATTTACAAACAGCAGAAGTCTTAAATCTCACACACAGCAGGCCACACGGCCCCAAACATGCTTTATCAGAATAAGCTCAATCAACTCAAAACCCAAGAACAACAAAACATGCTCAAGGCATCATGCTCATCTCATATATCGTAAACTCAAAAGAATACATCAATATCCAATAACATGCATCAACCCAAGCCCACTAAGGGGTCACAATGTAAATAAGCAAGCATGCAAACAAGTTAGGCAAGCATAACCAAACCCAAAACACAAAAGAGCATGTCGAATTTTCAAACGTATCATATGTAGTAATCCAGTCCTATGACAAACCAGAAACCTCGACCTAAAAAATAGACGGCTACACAGGCACTCGACCTAATCCTGAAAGCAACAACAAGAGGGGGGTGAGATCTCGAGGACCTCAGTGAGAGTCACAACGTCATAAACAATTCCGGTGGAATAGAGGCATATACGAAAACCAATATAAATATTTTATAATAAAAATCACAAGTCCATGATACTAATCATGTAAACAATATCACATTTAAATATGATCAAATGCATATGCATGAGTTTGATAACATCAACATGTATCTCAGGCTCATGCCCAATAAGTATATAAATCTCAAAATCTCATTCTCATGGGCTACTATGCCCAAAAACTATCTGGGTGGACTTCTAAAACCGCTTCATTGATAGTCCCGGCCAAAGGAAAATCGGAAGCCCACTGGTGGTCAATTAAATGCACCTTTCCAAAATAATAATAAATCCCCTACCACCAGTGTTGTCTTCGGAAAAAGTGGAGAAAACAATTATCACATGATTCTCAACTCACACACAACTCAAAAAGCCCGAAGGCACATGTAGCCTATCGCATCACCTACTCTCACAAGGCATACATAACCTATCCATACTCCTAAGCAAGGGACTATCCTTCTATCTAAGGATACTCATCCACTTACCTTCGCATTGGCCAAGTGTAGTTCGTCAATTCCAAGTCATACCTAGAAATTATTTGTATACGTATTCTTGGAAAACATATAGAACAAATCCCAAATCATGTTATAATTTAAATAAAGTGTAGTGCACTCAAAATCAACTCAAAGGTTCCCTAGAAGCCCTAACAACTCAAGAATTCAATAAAATTAAATATTCTCAAGGCTTCACACATAATGAACCTAACATGTCAAGTCATTCATCAATGCACGTATTGCCTCCATTCAAAAACAAGCATTTACCAATTTTAATTAATAAAACAAAATATTTCCGTGCATGTAAATGAAACATAGTCTCTCATCTCTTGATGCGCCGACGACTCAACGGCTATGCCCTTGCCTTTATCGATAGCCGAAGCACCACCTAAACAATCATGCACACAAAATCACACTAAGAACAAAGCCGAAAATAATAAACTCGAAAAATGACCAGAACTAAAAACAACCTAAGAGACCCCTTAAACACTCACTCTAAGTCCCAAATCACTCAATACAACTTCTAGAAACTCAAGTCATTCAATTCCTTAAGAAAAACAATGAACCCCTTCACACACTCAATCGATCCTAAGCTCAAATCCCAATTCCAAGCTCCGCCAACATCAAAATTGGTTTCCTCAATCCACAAACCTTCTCTAAAACACACAAACAACCTAACTCAAGCAATGACATCAACCAATTTGCATCCAATTCATCAAAAATACAAAATTCCCGAATTTACCAAAATGCTATCGAATACTCAAAATGATCAATCATGGTTCAAATGATGTTTTCGAGCAAACTAAGGTATCATACTATAACAATGAACATCTAAGCATGTGAAATCAACCACAAATCGGAAAAGAAAATGAAGAAATTAAACATAAACCACCAAAATCCGAAATTACAAAAATTACTCTAATTAAGGCAAAATAACCATAAATAATCATACTACCTGAACAAAAGAGGGGAGAGGGATTAGGTTAAGTTTTTGGAACAAAACTCACTCCTTAATTTGAAGAGAAAATGAAATTGGGTGGTATTTTGAGGGTTTTGGGAGCTCTCGGCAAAGGGGGAAAAATGGGAGAAAATGGGGTCTTTTGCCTTTTCTGCACACTCACATGCAGAAAAGGGGGAAAAGAGGGGCTAAGGGAATTTTTGAAAATATGCCCCTTCTGACGGTTGACTTTAACTCTCTTTTTTAACTTTTTTTTTTATAAAATTCTCAAAATCTGAAAATAATTATAAAATGACTCACATATGTCCCAAGTGGCTCAAAATAAAATTTAAAAACTCAAAATATAAAAATCAGACTTTTAAAACGTAATTGGGCTCGAGAACCAAAATTGGGCCCACGAAAGATAAGTCGGCCCAAAGACCTACGACCACTCAAAACGGGTCTCCAAAAACTTATATACGGGTCAAAAAAGTAAAATATGGTATATCCTCTGGACTCAAGCCTTGAACAAACACCAATCGACTAATTAATCTAATGCATGTTAAAATTCCGAAATGACACGCCGTGCAAATTATCGACACACCACCAACGACATGACGTTTTAGACATCCTAAACTTGACACTTAGGCTCTATTACTATGTCCAGGTCACTCGGTCAAAAGGTCAACTCTGACAATCACTTGATCAACTCACTCAATCCGACCAATCCGAAAAATCTGATTGAATACGAGTGCTGACTAGACTCTCAAAAGGACGGGGTCTCACATCCTCCCCTCCTTATAAGAATTCCATCCCCGAAATTCACTTACCAGAATCCTCAAACAAATGCGGATACTGTTGTCTGATCAACTGCTCTGGTTCCCAAGTCCGCTCCTCCATACGGTCACTACGCCACAAAATATAAACCATAGGCACATTGCGGCTGCGCAACTGTCTCACCGCTCTATCCACTATGGCCACTGGTTGAGTTGAATAAGATAAATCATTAACAATCTCGATTGGTGGTGTCTCCAAGATATGAGATGAATCCAGCACGTACTTCCTCAACATGGACACATGAAAGATGTTATGGATCCTCTCTAACTCTGGTGGTAACTCCAATCTGTATGTCACTGGGCCAACTCTATCAACAATACGGTAGGGACCAATATACCTCGGAGCTAGCTTGCCCCGCTGCTGAAATCTGATCACTCCCTTCCAAGGCGTGACTTTCAAGAATACCCTATCATCCACTACAAACTCCAAGTCTCGTCTACGGTAATCTGCATAACTCTTTTGTCGGCTCTGAGCTACTCTCAACCACTCTCTAATCAGAGCAATCTGCTGAGTAGCCGGGTCCACTAACTCTGGACTGTCAAGACGCCTCTCACCAACCTCATCCCAACACAATGAAGTACGACACCTGCACCCATACAGTGCCTCATACGATGCCATACCAATACTCCTCTGAAAGCTGTTGTTGTAGGCAAAGTCCACTAAGTGTAAGCATCGATCTCAAGTGGTTTGCCTGTCCAACACACAAGCTCTGAGCATATCCTCTAGGATCTGTATAGTCCGCTCTGACTGACCATCTGTCTGTGGATGGAAGGCTGTACTAAACCTTAGCTCTGTACCCAATGCACTATGAAACTTCTCCCAAAGTCGAGAAGTGAACCTCGGATCCCGATCCAACACTATAGTCATTGGCACACCATGCAATCTGACAATCTCATCCATGTACCTCGACGCTAGCCTCTCTGGTGTGTCTGTCACTCTGATGGGGAGGAAGTGCGTAAACTTAGTGAGTCTGTCCACTATCACCCATATGACATCGTATCCCCGTTGCACACGTGGCAAACCTACCACAAATTCCATGGTGACATGCTCCCACTTCCACTTTGGAATGGGAAGCGGCTGTAACATGCCTGCTGGTCCCTGATGCTCGACCTTCACCTGCTGACAAACCAAGCATCGAGCAACAAACTCTGTTATATGCCTCTTCATGCCTGACCACCAATAAGACTGTCTCAAATCTCTATACATCATGGTGTTACCCGGATGTACAGAGAATGCTGAACTGTGAGCCTCTGTCAGAATCCTTTGTCTCAACTCCTCATCATGTGGTACACACATACGATCTCGGAAAGTCAAAATACTGTCATCTCTAACTCTGTTTTCACTGACGGAACTCTCTACACTATCACTGCTATCCAAACTCTGTCTCACTTTGACCAAAGCTGGATCCTCAAGCTAACCGGCTTGAATCTCATCGATCAATGTTGGTCTCACCACCATCTGTGCAACTAGTGCTCCGGTCTCATCACTATCCAGTTGAACTCCAGAATCCCTCAAACTCATCAACAAAGGCATATACTCGGCTCTCACATAATCCAAGGAAGAAGAGCTCTTCCTACTCAAAGCATTTGCAACTACGTTGGCTTTGCCCGGATGGTAGTCAATGATCAAGTTATAATCCTTGATCAACTCAAGCCAACGCCTCTGTCTCAAGTTCAACTCCTTCTGAGTGAGAAGGTACTTGAGACTCTCGTGATCTGTGTAAACATGGCATGTCTCACCATACAAGTAATTACGCCAGATCTTCAAAGCGAAAACCACCGCTGCAAGCTCAAGGTCATGGGTCGGATAATTGCCCTCATGCGGCCTCAACTGTCTGGAAGCATAGGCAACTACCTTCCCATTCTGCATCAACACACATCCCAATCCAAGTCTCGAAGCATCACTGAAAACAACATAGCCTTTGCTACTGACTGGTAAAGTCAACACTGGAGCTGAAACCAATCTGGTCTTCAACTCACTGAAATTATGTTCGCACTTCTCGGTCCACACAAATGGAACACCCTTGCAAGTCAAACGGGTCGAAGGTGCTGTTAAAACCGAGAAGCCCTCTACAAACATCTGTAGTAGCCTGCCAAGCCCAAAAAGCTACGCACCTCTGTCACACTGCGAGACGGTTCCCGCGAAACAATAGCCTCTATCTTCTTGTGGTCTACCAATACTCCACTAGCTGACACAACATGCCCCAAGAAGCCAACCTCACTCAACCAAAACTCACACTTAGAGAACTTGGCATAAAGCTATCTTGCTCTAAGTCTCTAAGTGTGTCTAAAACTATCCTCAAGTGCACCTTGTGCTCCTCCTGGGTCCTCGAATACACCAATATGTCATCAATGAAGATGATGACAAATCGATCTAAAAACTCTCGGAACACCCTGTTCATGAGGTCTATAAACACTGCCGGAGCGTTTGTCAACCCAAACGGCATAACAACAAACTCATAGTGTCCATACCTCAATCTGAATATTGTCTTTGAGATATCGGATTCCCGAACTCTCAACTGATGGTATCCCGATCTCAAGTCTATCTTCGAGAACACCGAGACACCCTGCAATTGATCAAACAAGTCATCTATCCTCGACAACGAATACCGGTTCTTCACCATGGCCCGATTCAGTTGCCTGTAGTCAATGCAAAGCCGAAGGGTACCGTCCTTCTTTTTTACGAAAAGGATAGGCGCACCCCACAGAGAAACACTCGGTCGGATGAAGCCTCGATCCACAAGATCCTCCAATTGAGTCTTCAGCTCCCTCAACTCAGCTGGTGCCATCCGATATGGCGGAATAAAATCGGTGTTGTCCCTGGCAACAACTCAATTTCGAACTCAATCTCTCGGACTGGAGGTAACCCTGTCACATCCTCGGAAAACACATCTGCATACTCTCTGACAACTAGTACACTGCTCAACTCTGAAGGCTCAACTGATATATGCTTGACATGAGCAATGAAAGCTATACAACCCTTGTGAATCAACTGTCTGGCACTCATCCAAGAGATCACACAAGTCGGTAGTACCCGTCTGTCTCCCTCAAAACAATACTTTGTCCCATCTGGAAGACTCAACCATACCCTCTTCGTGAAACACTCCATGCGGGCTCTGTATCTACATAAGCAGTCCATACCAACTATCACATCAAAATCTTTGATATCCATCGGTATCAAATCCGCCTCAAGCTGTACTGTACCCAGTGTCATCACACAACCCAAGAAAACACTACTGCAAGTAATTTGCTCGCCAAGAGGGGTCAATACAACTATAGGCCTAAGGGTGACAACACTCTATCTGCACACCTAACCACTCTAGGACCGACAAAAGATCTATTCACCTTGGGGTCTAACAGGACTGTAGCAGAATAAGAAAATATATAAATAGTACCTGTCACGACGTCCGCACTAGCACATGCCTCAGCATCTGCTAGTGTGAACAGGCGTGTCTGTGGCCTCTGCTGCTGCTGCTGCTGAGTCTGACCTATAGCCTGACTGCCAGATGGTCGACCTATCTGTGATCTAGTCTGAGGCCTCAAAGATCCCTGTGAACCTATATGGCTCACACCTGACCTCGGTGCTACTGGTAATGCTGGAAATCTAGGCTGAGAAGCTGTGACTCTAGATGCATTGTCCCCTGGGCAATCTTTGGCTAAATGCTCAAACTTATCATATGAATAACACCTAGGCGGCTGTGGGCATGGAGGATGATTCTTTCTACAGTTCTCGCATCTGGGATGTCCTGCTGGCCTGCTGATGCCAGGAGCAGACTATGTCGACTGTGTACGGGTCACAAAAGAAGATGCGCATTGTGAATGAGTCTGTACTGCAGAGTATGGGGTGGACATCCTGCTCCTCTGTCGACGGTCAAATCCACCACTACGCCTCAAGGGACCCTTACTAGGCACCATGTCCCTATACTTCTGAGGCTGCCCACTCTGCCCCTGAACTATCTTCTCTGCTTTGACAGCATCCAAACAAGCTCCTCAAAGTCACTACTGGTATTCGCACCCAGAACCGTGCGAATGTCCCGGTTGAGGCCTTGCTCAAATCGACTAGCCATCATTGAACCAGCTCGGTCTATCTCTGGTACAAAACGTGCTAATGCCCTCAGCTCAGTCTCATACTCTGAAACTGACCTGTTGCCCTGGCAAAGCAAAT